>CM050167.1:40093396-40693396 GCA_027410445.1 Discoglossus pictus | reverse complement strand
CCGATCTCCCAACCATTTGGTTGTTCCATGTTCAGTTCTGATACAGATTCCTCTGGAGGTGGATGAGATGATCTGTGATCCACACAGCCAAAGACTTTAGGATAGTCTATGAAGCAGAAGTGAACGTTTTTCTAGAACTCTCTTGCTTTCTCTATTATCCAGCGGACATTGGCAATTTGATCTCTTGTGCCTCTGTGACACCAGGCTTCACAATCTGGTAGTTCCCAGATTGTTGGATACGAGATTGTAAGATCTTAAGCATTACCTTGCTGGCATGTGAAATGAGTGCAATTGTTCAATAAATGAAGGACTCTTTGGTACAGCCTGTTTTGGGACCTTTTCCAGTCTACTGGGCACTGTTGATTTTCCCAAATCTGTTGGCATAAGGCAAAGAACACTTTCACAGCATAAACTTGTAGGATTTCGAACAGTTCAGTTGGTATTCCATCAACTCATGCAGCACATAATCAGCAAGACTTCCTGGGGCCCATCTCACTTCAATCTTCAAGATGTCCGGCTCCAGCTCATTGGACTAACCATTGGTATTTACCAAGATGTAGGACAGGCTTTCTAGCATTTTTGTGCTCTCTTTCCCATTTAAACTATTGATTGGTCGACCTCACTTCCCCCTCTACCTATTTTTTTCCACCCCTTGCACCCTCTGCCTTTGCAGCATTATCTCTTTATTCCACATCTGTCCTTGTGTCTTATTTTTAATTGTGTTCTCCTTTGTATTCTGCTCTCGCCCACATAAGCTCTCGCCCAAATACCAGTACTGGAAATTTTCTGTAAAACAGTCCCAGTGGTTATGCCTTGTATCAATGGGGAGCAATCCCAGTCTAAAATTGCTAAGCCATGCCACTGAATCATGGACTGGTTGGTTGTTAGCCCTAAGTAGGATGTACACTAGGTTGTTCAAATGTCCAGTACCTAGCTGTGTACCTAAAACTAGGTGCGAACATTGACTTTACCTCTGAGAGTATGTTCCCTGATACAGGGAATATCAAAACTGATTAGGCTAATGAACTCTGCACAAACTCAGTGTTGTCAATTTCATATGACTTTACAGTGAAACCAATACGTACTCTCTGGAGTGCGTGTGCGTGTGCGCTTGTAAAATGCTTACAATATTTGGAACAAGTGGCAGATATAGTGAATGGACGGCCTTGGTGCAAAATAATCTGGGTGTCTGCTTGCAACTTCTCTGTACACATTGTAGGGATCAACAAAAAAAGCCTTATATGGTGATTATTTTCATAAAACTAATTATCTGCCCTCCTCCCCTAATAAACTGCTTTTCCCTTTATTCCAAGATGCTGAGGGTCCCTATTCTGCTGTGGGCTCCAGTGTTTTGCACCTGCAGTAGTTACCTCACTGTGTAGAAACTCTGTCATGTCCCTTTAACAGTATTAAATGGAAGCGCCACTCACTCAAGCAAATAAAGCAAGGGATGTGCTAAAAATGCATATCAAAGTAAATAAAATAAAAAAAATTCTAACCACACAGTCTCAAGTTCTTCAATAGAGCATTGTATAAATATCACACTTCAGTGGTACTTAAACAAAGGTGATGAAAATGGTCTATCATCATGTACAGACTAAAATAGCACAGATAGTGTACAACGTATCATGTAACCGAAGTGTGAAATATGACAGCATGGCATTGCCATTGTGCACAGTGGTAACATATTACAAACTATTATTAAATGTAAGCTTGTGTTTGCCACTGAGTGACCACATGATAGAATGAGCTTGTAACTGCAAAACATGCAAACATCAAGTAAGCATGTAACTAAATACCAGTGCCATGTAACGTGATAGTATAGAACAGCTAGGGCATTCTAATGTGGTGTTGTCACTGGGTAACACACTATTTTGTGATAGTTATTTAGTAAAGCCAGTGTGCTGCATGATAACAAGGGGGCATTGTACTAACCAGTGTGTAATATTATACCTTAACAATGCAGTAATGTGACATGTTATAACCAGCGGATGACATCATTGTTTCACAACATGGGTGTAGCAGGATAACCACTGGTTGTTTGATTTGTGGGTATGTACTAAAGTGAAGGTTATGATTAAATATGGTACGTGGCACATCCAGATGTACTATGACTGGCACACTGTGGCAGATGTTGGAACTACAGTTTGCTAGTACAAAACATGTATCAATGTGCAATTAAATATTGATAAAAGCTGTTAGATTGGTTTTAAATTGCAATTTAATAGTTGGAAACTGAGTGGTTTCACCCCATGAATGATTTACTGATATATACTATAAGTAAACCTTTCCCATTTGGGAAAACCAAGATTGAGAGTATGTCAAATCATATTATTACAGTAGAATGTTATCAGATGCCATGAGTAGTGTGGACAAATTACAAGGGGGTGGAAATGATAAGTTTACAAATAGTGGTAAATTATTATTACATAGTAAGATATATGGTCCACTTCTAGATCTCTACCTTGACGTGTTGAAGGGGCTTGCGTATGTCAACGAAGCTGTGAGCTATACCATGTAGGGACACCCAAGTTGTGCAGGTCATAGCACAGAGGTCAGATAAATTGTGGTCCACTGGAGCAGGAACTAGCAACCCACTCCAGTATCTTTGCCATAAATAGTTTATGGATGAACCAGAGCCATAATGACAGTGTCTGTCGTGCTGCGGTTCATATTTTCACGGATAGTCAGATACAACTGAACTACTAAACAACAACAACAAAGATATATGGTAGGTAACATGAACCTATATGCAATGTATATGGAGAGTGTATCTATACCTGGGTACCGTCTATAGGGTGTTCGGCAAATGCACGCCATCAAAAGTGCACAGAAAAAAACACTACTACAGTTGCGCTTACCAAGAGAGAGGGAAAGGGAGAGCGTAAGTGGAGAGGAGGAGAGGGGTGAATGAGAGTTACAGAGTGATAGCAGAGAGAGTAGGGTGAGAGAGAAAGAAGAGGGAATGAATGTGAGAAACAGAGAGAGGAGAGAGAGTGGGGTGAGAGAAGAGGGAATGAATGTGAGAAACAGAGAGAGGAGAGAGAGAGTGGGGTGAGAGAAGAGGGAATGAACGGGAGATACAGCGAGAGGAGGATTGTAAGAAGAAGATAGAAAGAGACAGAAGCAGTGACACAGCCGGGTCAGCAGCTTATGGATCGGAGGCATCGCTCAATTAACGGCACGCAAATTTCATCGGGGCGCAATTCACTCACGCCCTACACAGGGGGTGCCATCTATTCCTATACCTACAGAACAGGCTTCTCCATCTCAAGCCCTTGAAGATATGAGCCAGTCCAGATTTTTCTAGCTATCCCTATTTGAGCTGAGGTAAGTAAATCAAAATACTTGAGTCACTCATAAGAAGACCACTGAATGTTATATTTATACAATGTGCCTCTGAAATACTTTATAGGTAAAATTGATTTTCAATTCTTGTTATTTTAGACAGAAATGACTTCCCTCCTCCTGGCTCTGCACCTTCTCTCAGGTCAGTAACACTCACAGATGGCCCACAGATAAGCCATAAGCATGCAATTTGCAAAGTAAAATGTATGGCACGTTATTTATTTATTTTCTAATAACAATAACTTGCAAAGCTGCCTATGTAAGGTAATTTGATCATAATAGGGTGATCTAACAACTACATATATTTTGTTTGTTTTTTATTCACGTCAGACGGCACCTATTTTAACATTTTACATTAAAATTATAGTATTTTCTAGTTCACAGACATATCTAAGTTTCCCTGTTTTTACCTTTATCTAATCTAACACAGGCTGCTTATATCAGACACACACATTACATGGACTCATTCTATGCACATACAAACTTTATTTTATTTCAAAATAAAACTTGTTTTCCACACCCCAGAGCTGCCTACATAGGCACAGTGTACATACCAATAGAAAAACTGCATTTGGGTATGGATTTTAACGTTTTACTAACCTTCTAGCCAGCAGCAGCAAAATGCAGAGATCTACAGATCAGTGTCTGGCTCCTCCTGATTCATTCTAGAGGGGCACTACACATCTCATGATTCCTTCCTTTGCAAACTGCCATCACTGGTTGTATTAAAATGTATTAGCTGCCTGTGATTGGCCAAAACAATTAATGAATTTTATGCTAATTCTAGCAGAGATATCCACGGTTGTTAGCTCATAGATTGAGCAAACATCAGGGTGAGTTTGTTAAGGTTTATTTTGGTATTTTTTCAGGCAAAAATGTTTTCTATACACTACTGATTCTCCTCAGATGCATTCATAATCCAGGAAACTTAAATATACCTTTAATGATGCATAAACCATATTTATTTGCACAACCTATTTTTTCATTAACTCTGCCTAGTACACATCTCTACACATATTCTCTGAATTATATTCTTTAACAGCACTTTTCTATAAATGTTCCACCATTTTTGCTTTCACCATGTAGTCTAACAACAAATGACATCACAACTTTGAGACAAAGCCAGTATAAATAGCAAAAATGAGAAGTTCAGCCTGGCTGTATTTTTTTCTTTATCTAAAACAAACTAAAACTTAATGAAAGAAAAAATAAATAGATATTAGTATGTGCTTATTAGGTGGTTCACATCTATACATAAAAAATATAAATTTCACTGAAAGAAAATAAATTTTCACAACATTCAGTTTATAATGTTCTTGTCATCATTACAGCACAATCTATCATTTTTTCTTTCATTATTACACATATAGTAGTTTATCAGTTACAACTTTTTAACTGTCATTATTCTGTTTTATATTATACTAGCGACTTGCTCGTTTGCCACACAATTGGAGCCTCTCCCCCTCTACTTTACTAGCCTCACGATGAGCGCTTTTGGCTCTCCTTGTGAGTTTCTCCCTCTGTCTACTTCCTCCCTTGTGTCTCATTTCCCCCCTCCTCTCCCTCCCTTGTGTCTCCTCCCCCGCCGTGTTTTTACCCCCTCTCCCTGCCGTGTCTCTAACCCCCTCTCCTGTGTCTCTTTCCCTCCGGTATCTCTTTCCCCCATCTCCCTCCCATGCGTCTCTTTCCCCCTCCCCTGTGTCTCTTCCCCCCCTCTCCCTCCCCTGTGTCTGTTCCCCCCTCCCCTGTGTCTCTTCCCCCCCTGTCCCCCCTCACCCTTGTGTCTCTTCCCCGCATTTCCCTCCCCTGTGTATATTCCCCCCTCCTCTCCCTCCCCTGTGTCTCTTCTCCCTCTTCTCACTCCCCTGTCTATTCCCCCTTCTCTCACTCCTGTGTCTCTTCCCCCTCTTCTCCCTCCCCTGTGTCTCTTTCTCTCATGTGTCTCTTCCCCACCTCTCCCTCCCCTGTGTCTCTTTCCCCCTCCCCAGTGTCTCTTTTCCCCTCCCGTGTCTCTTCCCCCTGTCTCTTCCCCCATCTCCCTCCCATGCGTCTCTTTCCCCCTCCCCTGGGTCTCCTCTGTGTCTCTTCCCCTCCCCTAACGCCGCGCTTTGCTTATATAGCCCCTCCCTGGGTGCTTCCACTCAGACACAATACTTCATTTTGAGATGTGAGTTTATATGAACTGGGGGCATAAATGAAAAATAGTAATTAACTGTATAAATGCGCATTAAAAGTTTAATAAATATTTTAAGTAATTTCAATGTAAAGAAATTGTACAATCCAGTAGGAAGTTTCACGTTCTTATTGTACCTGTATTTAATAATCCAATTCCCTTTTCCCTTGGGTCAACTCTATTGTGGCTTCTTTGTAAGCTGCTGGCATGCTATGACACTGTATTTTTCTTTTGCAGTCTGTGTGTGCCACACTGCTGATTTCAGCAGCCCCTTTCTTCATCCTCTTCTTGATCCCAGTTCAATCTAAAAACAACCAGAATGAATCCCTGCTCAAACTACTCTTGAGCTTTGCCTCTGGGGGGCTTCTCGGGGCCACTTCTTGGGGACGCTTTGCGCATGAGCGGGCCCTGATCAGCTTTGCAATCGATCAGTTGTCAAACTGCGAATTGTTGCAAAGCGTGACAACGAATCACAGTTTGACAATTATAATATGTGATGCTACCTTGATCATTCATTTCCTATTACAAAAAATGTTACATTAGTTATATTTTATTATCCTAAATCATTTAACTTTTTATTAATATTTCTATATTTATTTTCCCCTTTTTTTATCGAAATTGTAACCATATTTATTTGCTAAATCTATTTTATCATTTGTGAGCTTTCTTATCTACCTAGCACATAACTACATATATTCAAGGATTGTTAGGATTCCAGTTGTTAGGATTCAGTGCTTTCACCTCTGCAACCTGGGTTCAATTCCAGTCAGAGAATCAAGAGGTCACACCACCCTTAAGCAATGCAGGGTTGGGCCTGGTCTGTACTTGAATGGGAGACCACCTAGGAATACCAGGAGCTGTATGCTGTGACCCACTGGAGAAGGAACTGGCAACCCACTCCAGTATCTCTGCCATAAATACCAAGTGGATCGGCATGGTGTGTTAAGGTCCATGAGGTCACGGAAAGTCGAACACAACTGCACGACGCAAACACACAGCATGTTCTACCAATTTTAGATCATGCTGTCTAACAAACAAATTAAATCACAACTTTGAGACAGAAACCTGTTTCATGGCAATAGCCAGAAGCTAATCTCACCTGTCAGCAACATCTAGACTTTATTTTTCTTGATTACACATATTGTAGCTTTTTCATTTATCAGTAAGAACCACTTACCGTATATACTCGAGT
This sequence comes from Discoglossus pictus, assembly GCA_027410445.1. Taxonomy (NCBI): domain Eukaryota; kingdom Metazoa; phylum Chordata; class Amphibia; order Anura; family Alytidae; genus Discoglossus; species Discoglossus pictus. Next base: position 40,686,683 of record CM050167.1, on the reverse strand, counting down.
ATAAGCTGAGTTTTTCAGCCCTTTTTTTAAGGCAAAAAAGGGCCCCCTCGGCTTATACTCGAGTCACTCCCTCCCCCCCCCCGGGGCGCTCTACCCCCCCTCCGTGTGTGTCTAACCCCCCCGTGTGTCTCTAATCCCCTGTGTGTCTCTCTACCCCCCCGTGTCTCTTTCCCTCCCCCCTCCTCAACCTAAACCCCCCTCAACCCCCCTCCTCCACCTAAACCCCCCTAAATACCTCCCCCCTCTCCCCTCACTTACCTGCTTGTGCTACGGCCTCCGCTCCTTGACCCAGTGCCGGCGCGCATGTGACGTCACATGCACGCCGCGTCATTAGCATATACCGGGTGCCGGAACCCGGTATATGCTAATGACGCGGCACGTATGTGACGTCACATGCGCGCCGAGTCAAGGAGTGGAGACCGGAGCACAAGCAGGTAAGTGAGGGGAGAGGGGGGTTGAGGAGGGTTTAGGTTGAGGAGGGGGGTTGAGGATGGGGGGTTGAGGAGAGAGGATGAGGATGGGGGTTGAGGATGGGGTTGAGGATGAGGAGGGAGGTTGAGGATGAGGAGAGGGGTTGAGGAGGGGTTGAGGAGGGGGGTTGAGGATGGGGGTTGAGGAGAGAGGATGAGGATGGGGGGTTGAGGAGGGAGGTTGAGGATGAGGAGGGAGGTTGAGGATGAGGAGGGAGGTTGAGGATGAGGAGGAGGGGTTGAGGAGGGGGGTTGAGGTTGAGGAGGGGGGTTGAGGATGGGGGGTTGAGGAGAGAGGATGAGGGGTTGAGGAGGGGGGTTGAGGAGGGGGGGTTGAGGAGGGGGGGTTGAGGAGGGGGTTGAGGAGGGGGTTGAGGATGGGGGGGTTGAGGAGGGAGGTTGAGGATGAGGAGGGAGGTTGAGGATGAGGAGGGAGGTTGAGTCACTCATTTTACCCAGTATTTTGTGGTAAAATGGGTGCCTCGGCTTATACTCGGGTCGGCTTATACTAGAGTATATACGGTACTAATTTTATAATATTTATATATATTTATAATATTTCATTTTTGTGTTTCTTGTTTTAAAGGGCCATTTACCTCACTGTAAGTGCTCTTCATGGTGTGAAAAAGCACAAGAATAAATATTAAAATGACCTATTTTTTTTAAGTATGCTAATAACAGATACAAAATCTAGAGTTTTAAGTCTCTGTTTACATACAAAGTGTATCCTGCCTTCTGGCTGTTGCATGAGTAATAACAGATAGCCAAGTCCCACTTATGCTGTGATGAAGGCAGTGATTTATAGCAGATTCTCACTGGACCCAGAATATACTGCACTGACCAGTTAACCCATAACTGACCTGTTTAGGTGAGTTCAGCATTCCATGCCTGCACGGATATGTGACGTTTTCTTTTTTTGCCAATGACACATGTAAACAGACATTTAATTTATTAAATTCTCAGTGAAAAATGAAACTCGCAAGTTACTGCTTTTTTCTAATAAGCATACGTTCTTACATGCCATTAAACAGTACAGCTCTGAGACAGAATAATGTCTATGCATGACAACTATCAGAAGCCAGGCATTGTTGTTAGAAAGAGGCATCTAAAGATTACACATAGTACAGCTTTGGTTATCAACATTATAGGGATCTGTAGGTGAGCTGGATTATTAATGCATCTGATAGAGAATTAGTAGTGTATGAAAAAATGTTTGCATGAAAATATCCCCAAATAAGCATTAATTAACTTACATTGAAGTTAGCAAAAATTCCTATGTTTTTTGGCATTTGCATTTTAACGTGTACACCCCTAGAAAATCCCACCTGAATTAGCATAACATTCAAATTCAGAATCAGGTTAATACATTTTATCATTCTTCACCTCGTTGGCTTGTGGCATGTGCTCAGTACAAGAACTGCAACAGTTACTTCATGTGCTCTGTACCAGAAAGGTCAAAATATGTACCCTGCTGTATTTCCTGTGTGTACTTGGCTTATGTAAGCGTCCTGTGGGTGTGAATAGCTGGATTTGACTTTTGTGCAAATAACTTTGTAAGTAAACTGAACTTGTTTTCATACACTACTAATTCTGCTTTATATTTTATAGCTTCTCTGTTCTTTTTTTATTACATACATTGTTTAAAGCGATGTATTTTAATCTCATAAATCATAAAATCTTATTGACATTTCTTATATTAGTCTTATATTTATCTTTTTAGAATTCCAAGCCCTATTTTCTACCTTCAACAGTCTTATCATAACAGAAAATATTATCATTTAAAGAATTGCAAGTAATTATAGAATCTGGTTATTTTAAACAGAAATGACTTCCCTCCTCCTGGCTCTGCATCTTCTCTCGGGTCATTAACACTCACAGATGGCCCACGGATAAGCCATAAGCATGCAATTTGCAAAGTAAAATTTATGGCACTTCATTTGCTAATAACAATAATATGTAAAGCTGCCTATGTAGATTACAGCAATTCAACATTTTTTTGTTTGCCTGTGTTTAAAAATTACACTCCACAAACCTGTATTAGAGCCCTTTTAGTTAGTAAAACCATCAAATTGTTGTTACTCTTTTACCTCTCTAATCCACATCTCAACTGAATTTATATTAATTATTTATATTCACAATTTACACATTACACATGTAACCCAGTGTCTTTGAATATTTTTTTTCTTATTAAACAGTCATTATATTGTTGTCTAAGTAACTTTTCCATTTTTTCATTTTACATATATATGAGCTGGTTTAAATTTAGGCATTTAATTGCCTATATAAATTTTATGGATTATGAATGCATCTGATAAAGGAGAATCAGTAGGGTACGCAAACATTTTTTGCATGTAACAATCCCCAAATAAACGTTAATGCTTACCCTAAAGTTAGCAAAATTATTGGCAGCTGCATCGCAGAGTAGGCACCTCCTAAAATCCAGGCTAATTGGCATAAAATTCATAATTCATATTGGCCCAGCAGAGGCAGCTGCAACATTGTAGCAAAGTATGAGGATCCTGTCCCTGCTGCAAAAATATGTATTTTCATATAAGAGCCCCTCTCTCTGCAGCTTATTTCAACTCTCACGTTAACCCTGCAGTTGGTTCCACCTCAGTCTCTACAGCTCATTCCGCCCTGCTCCCTGCAGCAAAGAATAACAGTGTTCACATATAAAAAACAATCATACTGCTATACCAAACACTGTCTATGTATGCTGAGGGTGGGAGGGCCTGACTGTGTTTGGCAGAGCTAATGAACCCCCCGCTGAGATAGCTCTCAGCTTTGCAGATTCTCTCTCTCTCTCTCTCCCACTGTAGCAGAGAATAAGATACATTTTACTTATAAAATGCAATCATACTGCTATACCAAACACTGGCTGCAGGGTGGGTTCAGCCTTGGTTATTCTCTGCATCTTCGCTATCACCCCTGCTGAAAGGCAATTCTTTGTATCAACTATTGCTGCAGGTTTTTTTTATTAGAATTGCACTCTCTCTGCCCAAACAAACACTTGAATACAACAGAACAACGGCACAGCTGTTCAATGAGTAACAAACAGGTTAAAATCCACACTTGAATGCTGTGTTGCTATAGGCTAGTACAGGTTGCTGATGTAGACAACTCTGGGGGTGTGGAAATCAAGATTTCAGTGTGCTGCAAATAAATAGGTAAGTATATTGAAGTTTTTACTCCAACACATATTTTTATCTTTATCCGTGGCTGATAGATCAGAAACATTTAAAACCAGGGAAACTTTCATATACGTTATCTTTAAATTTATACAACAAAAAAATATTCTAAGCTCAATTTAAAGATACTCATTCACATCAAACCTTGTTTATCATCTAAGTTTGGATGTACTTGGTTATTACCTCAGTTCAGAGATCATCATACTAACCTGATATTCTTTGATTTATTACTTATAGCTTTTCAATTCACAAGTTCTGACCTGATATATTTTACTGGCAGCCCAGACAGAAATTCATATATATGCCTCCTTAACTAGTAGTCATATGTTTGAATATTTTTATAATTCTAAACTCAATAATCAGCACTCACTTTTAAGTTATTATTAGATATTAATTACTTTTGGCCATTTTTGGCCATTCATATACCTTCAAGTCATTTATAGTTAGTTATAAGATACAACGTTCAATTACATGTTTCATATTTAATTACATGTTTGCCATCTTAGCAGGCTTGTCATGTCTCATCATTTTAAGGCACAACTTGTATTATATCATGAATATTCGGTCCAGTCAAATAACCACCGCATGCAACATGGACAGCAGCTAGACAGCGCGGTAGTGAGTCAATAAGTTGCTGAAAAGTTGGCAAGAGTATCTGGAGCCATGCAGACTATAGTGCATTGGACAGCTGCTGAAGAGTGCATGGTGTAGGATCCTTACTGAGAAAATGGCGATCAAGGTGGTCCCACAGGTGCTCAATGGGGTTCAAGTCCGGAACAATATGGAGGCCAGGGAAGTTTTTGTAAGTCTTCGTCGTGCTCCTCCACCTACTCCAGGACAATTCTGGCCGTATAACATCTTGCATAGTCCTGCTGGAAGATCTCATCCGCTCCAAGGAGGACAGTCAACATGTATGGGTGTACTTGATCTGCAAGGATGTATAGATAACCCAATCGGATGAGAGTGCCTTCCAGAGGTGTGAGTGGACCCAGACAATGCCAAAAAAACATTTTCCAGACCATAATGCTGCCACCACCAGCTTGTGCTCTTCCAACAATGGTTGTAGAGTGCTTGTTCTCGGGGGTTTCGCATCTGATATGCCAATATCCGTCCAGTCAATGGAGCAGAAAACGTGACTCATCAGAGAAGGTAACCCTTTGCCAATCAAAAGAGGTTTAATTTTGATACTGTCAAGCAAATTGAAGACGTTTCTGATGATGAACCCTCGTCAGCATGGTGACCAGCCATTTGCTTCAGAGCCCCATACACAACAGGGTTGGCTGTACTGCCATTTTAGAAACACGTCTGGTAGCCCCTTGGTTCATTTGGATGGGGAGTTGCTCAACTGTAGCGTGTCGGCTGGACCTCACACACCTTCACAGCCAACGTTCACCTCTGACATCAATGGCATGTGGTGGTCCGCAGTTCTATGTCGTTTATTTGCAATGGTACCGTTTGTCCAGTCACGGTTCACTTTAACCAAAGCAGCATGCGAATAGTTCACATACTGCGCTGTTTCAGAAATACTGCCACCCTTGACCAGAAAGCCAATGATCATCCCCTTTTCAAAGTTGGATAAATCGCATGTTTTACCCATGACATCGATGGTTGATATGTTTGCAGAATGCCTACATGTAACCTTATATTCCCACTAAGCCAGTTTACGACATGTGCTGTATTTCATTGGCTATGCGCTGCTGACGTCAAATGTAGGCAGTGGTCATAATAATGTGATTTGACTCATCACATATAATAGTTGTTGTTTTGCGAGTTTGTCCGTCAAGCCATGTTAAAAGTTATGGGTTTGCGCATGCGCAATGAGTGCCGTAAGCACTTATCATGAGGCCCGGACAACTTTGCTGCAATGAGCACTGAAGGCGCTCATTGCAGCCCTCGCTATAGTGCCCTCTTAGTGTCCCTCTAAAGGTCCTCTGTCCCGTCATTGATGTAATTTGCTGGAGATTTGGGGAATGGAAAAAGATTCAAGGCACCCATGGCGATGCACGCAATCAACGACGAAGGCCGTAGGATCGCGAGGCACGCAAGACCTTGAAAAAAATTACGATTTTAACAATATTTTCTCAAGCATGTAACTCAAAAGACTGCCAAAAAAAGAAAAATAATGAAAAAAATAAATTAAAAACCTCACAAACAGCTCAGGGGGAGAGCCAGGGAGTCTGTGAGTGAGGTTGCAAGCTAATTTGAGGCTTATTTACCGTTTTTCAGAGATCGGAAATCGGCTAAGTGAGGGGAAAAAATGGTGGCCGTAAAAACGTAAATGCTTTCAAACAGGATCTAAACGAGGCCGAAGCACCTAACACTTTGTCGAACAACGCCAGAAACACAGTATTTGGAAAATACAAACAATGTCGCCCATGAGAAACACAAGGCTTAGCAAATAAAACCAACGGCGCTCAGTGCGAGGCACGCAAGACTAAAAAAGGCTAGATACAGAGACACAGGGGTGAGAGAGGGGGGAAAAGAGACACATGGGAAGGGAAATAAGAGGGGGGAAAAGGAGAGGGGGAGAGAAGCTGAAACAGACACATGGAAGAGAGAGGGGGAAACAGACACAGGGGTCAGAGAGTGGGGAGAGGCACACACCAAAAAGGAAGAGTATCTTTCTGGGATCTGCCGAAGGCACTCATTGCAGACCTTGTGATGAACGCCCAAGGTGCTCATCGTTGGGCCAAAGGAGCTCAGCGTGTTGCACGAAAGTGCCGGGTTTGCGATGTCTGCAATGAGCAGGCCCCTAAAGTAGAGGGGAGGAGAGGCTTGCGATGAGCGCCGAAGATGCTCATTGCGAGGCATGAAAGTGATGGGTTGGCCGAGGCAAAGCCGCTCATTGCGGGGCTCGCACATTAGAGGGGGAAGGGCCTCGCCAGCCTTCATTGCCAGCCTTCAAATTTTATTGCCGTCATTTTTGAAGGACAAGTCGCTAGTATTGTTATACTATGCTATACTTTTACATTTTATTATAACATTACACTACAATGTCATTGAGATAATCAAACAACTATCCAATATTGTAACGATAATCATAATATATTATACATTACCTAATATTTTATTGCTAAACCATAATATAACAATAAACAATATATGATAAACCATACCTTAATGATAAACCCTATTATTATAGCGCTACGGAATATGTTGGCGCGTTACAAATAAACGATAATAATAATTATTACGACCATATTATTATAACAATTGTCTCATATTGATAAACCATACCATATGGGATCCCAACATCATATCACAATGCTGATTATACCTTGGCCCTGGCTATATAACGTATATATATATATATATATATATATATATATATATATATATATATATATATATATAGATATATATATATCTGTGAAAGGATGGCAAGACACAGATCTTCACAGAATTAGCGGTGGTTTGAAAAAAGTAGACAGTAACATACCAGTTGCAAAACATTTTATTAAATGTCAACAGGTGGATAAATATAATAAAGTTGTTGTTTAGATATAAATCTAAAAAAAAAAAATTATTAATAGTCTCATTAAAATTACCCTATTTAATTAGTGCATGGTAGCAAAAAATCCTGACTGTCCCTTGATTAATACCACATGCTGGCACCATGCTAAAGGCTCTGTGAATACAAAGATTTATAGTTTTTCCCTGAACTCAATGCAGCGGGAGATGTTAACCCACAACTCTCCTGTTTAGGTGTTTCCAGCATTCCATCATCTGAATATGTGAATTTGTGAAGGGTTAACTCTTTTTTTTTCTTTTGCATGGGTGCTATAGTTGTGGGTCTGTCTGTGGGGCTTGCCAGAGACACATTAAACTGAGATTCCATTTACTCATTTCTCTGTGAAAAATTCAAGATTTTTTAAAGGTATATCAACATGTTTTTAGGGGATCTTTACAGTGGTGTGCTCCAAGTTGTGCTCAATTGAGTGGCTCTTTAAAAAAGAAAATATAAGATTCCTTAAACCGAAAACCATATGGTGTTCTTAACATATAAACCTCCACTGGTTAATACTCAATGTGGGATCTGCACAAATCAAAACAGATCCGGAAAACAAAGTCTCCCTCAGTTAAATATAAATCCCATGCAACCCCCAGATCTATTATTGAGAGATTAGTACAATATATCCAATGATATAAAAGATATAAATGTCTAACTACTACTCGTGGACCTTAGGGGTCATTTTCAATTAATATAATACAAATTAATCTGCTTCTGTTTCTATCACTGTGAAATTATGTAACTATTAGTTTCCACGCAGGAGATATAGACTAAGTCAGATGTTTCACCTTCTTAAAATTTAATATTTTTAGATTTATATTCCCAACATATATTTGGAATTTGATTTAAGTGTTTAATCACCTGGGATGGATATTCTATTTTAGTGACCTACTAGAATATGTTGAGATGTGAGGCCAGATGGATTCATCGTTTGAATATGGTGGCTCCATTTGGTCTGAATGAACATAATAGTTTGTCATGTTTCTTATAAGATGTTTTTTATAAGAAGTTTCTTATAAGATTTCTTGTAGGGCATTTCATATAAGATATTTTAAGTTGTTTTATTATTTCACAAATGTATGTTTGCCAAGAAAACCTCAAGGGTCACGGAAAGTTGGACAACTCAATGACTGAACAAAAAATATGTTAGTTTGCCTCCGGTAATTAATATAATGTTGTTTGTTACAATATGAACTGTTTCACAACTGATGATTTTGTATACTATGTAACAGAAGGAGCTTAGGTTATTTAATATTTTGTGATCATTTGTCCCATACATGGCGATGTATATTTATCTAAGGTAGAGGTTTTCAACCTCTGGGTCGTGACCCCATTGGGGGTCAAATGACGATTTGCCAGGGGTCGCCTAAAACCGCTCAATCAGAGATCTGTTGCCAACCCCTCTGCAAGCTGAGGCCACCGGAGTTCTCTCTCGCTCTGCAACAATGCTTACTGATCCGCAGCGTCTGATATCAACATAGCCTAGTGTAGTGCCTGACACGCGCGTTTCGTCTGTTCACCTCAACTGAGGTAATAGACATACATTCTATCCTTCACACCAGTATATAAAGGCTAGTCAAGATAACATCAACATAAGATATTAACTCTTTAATCCCTGACGGTATTCGTATACCTATATACAATAGATCAAAGAATAAGAAACTGTTATATTTAGCCTCATAGATATATCTCCTATCTTAATTTTACTGTTGGAGTCGCCACAACTTGGGAAATGTTATCAAAGGGTCGTGGCACTAGAAAGGTTGAGAACCGCTGATTTAAGGCATCAGTGGGGCTGTAGAATTAACCTCCATCCACTAGATGGTAATATTTACACTAAACTGTTTATGGAATTAATTTGGCCTATTGTTATGTGCTCCTCCATCCACCAGATGGTAATGTAAAATACATACTATATATTAGCTGTGTTAGTATTTGGAAACCATCTTGGTAAAGGTTATGCATGTGTAGCTGAAAGGTCAATCTTTTAATGGTTATAGATAACTTTGAGCAAATCACATGAATCCTTCTGTTCCTGAAATATATATATATATATATATATATATATATATATATATATATATATATATAAATATATATAGATTTACAGTAAATAAATGGTACATTTGTGTTCACATTAAAATGTCTAAAAATAAGTAAAAAAATATATATATTTCCTGCTTACAATTCTGAGAAATAGTTATTGCACTGCACTCTGGGTAATTGGGCAGGGGCATGCAAATGAGTCCACAATGCATTTTCATTCTTTAATCCAATATCACTTTACACATGTTTCCTTTTAGGCATTTGCTTTCTGTATTACACAGCTTTAAAGTATAACATAGGATGGATTATGCACACATTAGGAGACCTACCCACATACAGCTGTTTCGATCCTAAAATGGATCTCATCAGTGTTGGACTGGTTCCTTACTTGTGCAGTAGATTTTGTGGGAAGGCTATTTGTCACAACATCACTTAGCTTATAGACTTCCTGTTGAAGTGGTAGGGTCAAACACAAATTTAAGCATGCCATGGATGAAAGTAAGGTTATCCTGCAATTTAATTAAGGAAGCATTTAGGTAGATAGAATGGGCAGGTCAGATGGACCTTTTTGGTTCTTATTTGTCATCAGATATGTGTTTCTATGTGTCTATGACATAGCCCACACATGGCAGGGGAGGGAGAGCAAAGTGCATCACCTGGTGCACCTTACAACTTGCTGTTTAGAAGAGGCAATGGAGTGACAGAGGGACTTGGAGAGACTTAGCATTAGGGAGATGAGTGTTAATGATACCATCACATGGGAATGCAAACTGAATAATGGGTGACAGCTGCTGTTTTTATTACCCCCAGCAGGCGGAACTCTCTGTCAGGCAGAGTGGTGGTTGGTGCATGAATGCACTTATATGACCTCACCACTTTGCTCCAGAAGGGCACATTATATCAGAACTGTATCCACCTCTGATTTGTAGATAGTTTGCTCCATGCACAGATATATTAATGCAAGTTGGGTTTAGGCAGCTAAATTAAAAAATCTTAATCAATAAATCCCTTTTTGTCTGTTATAATTATGCACCTCTCTCAGGAATGCGCCCATGTGCAGATGCTTACTTTGCCTAATTATAAATCTGGCTATAAGAATACACTTGCAATCCAAAATGGAATCCCACATTACAAAGGAATTTGTGTATAAAATATGTGTTGGGAAGTTTACAAAAACACTGGGACTTGCTCTTCTATTTAGTCCTATTATGAGGTTGGGTCCTATCCTCTTATGGTAGCACAGCACAAGGCAGCAGCAGTGGCAGTCAGCATCCTCTAGATGGCAATGCCGATATTCCAGTGCCATATCATAAGTCAAGGTTTAGGTAAACTGTTAGGGTTAGGGTGATGGTTAAGGTTAGTTCAAGTGCTAGGCTAACATTATAAGCTTAGGACTTCACATATCATCAGCGCTGCAAAATATCGGCAGTGCCATCTTGCGGTTGGAACCTTAACCCTAAAGCTAGGACATCGGCAGCAAAATCTTGGTAGTGACATCTAGCGAATGCTCACCGCCACTGATGCCGCTTGTGCTGGAAGTGTGCCGGTGTTCACATAAAAGGAAAGAACCTATAATTTTAGATACATTTTTGAAGAATTTATTTATGGGTGCAAAAATCCATTTTGTGTTTGTTATATTCTAAGAGCTGGATCATGAGGTGTGGTTCTTTATCTAATAATTGAGTGAGGAGTGGGGGAGGAGAGAAATATAGAGGTCTTGTCTTTGTTAGATAACTGGGTAAGATTGAAACTGACACTGACTGTAAAGTCTCTCTCACACACACACAACTTCCACCAAAGTAACATGAAAGCCTACACAGTTCAGCAGAGGCATCAAACTTTATTTTTTTCTTATTAAAAAATAATTTTACTTTTTTCCTGTTTAACTATGTTCTTAGTCAGGCACAAGGTTTTCAAACATGGTGTATACATATATATATAGTGGACCTCTACATACTGCAGTGATGGAGCTAAAGAATATAGGGCCCCGGTGCAAAAACAAAATCGAGGCCATCCCCCCAAGGGTGGGCTGTAATTTTTTTATCACTGGGCCCCCCTACCAATTCACTCAGTGCTCCTCCCCAAGATCCCTTCCCCTGGATCTCCTGCCTAATACCCTTTCTCATAATAGCCCCTCTCTCCAAGACCCTGTCCCATAGCTGCAGCCCCCAAAGACCCCTTTCCATAGCTGGGCCCCCTTCAGAGGAGGGCAATAGTGCATCGCACCACCTGCACCACTAGTAGCTCCGCCCTTGGTAATATGACACTTCATGAATCCTTTATGTTTTTAAGGAAAGCTTTAAAGTTATATATGTTTCCTATGTTTTTACCTTTTTCTAATCTAACACGTGCTGCTTATATCAGACACACACATTACATTGAATCATTATATATATATATATATATATATATATATATATATATATATATATATATATATATATAGACAGAATTATTTTATACCCCCAGAGTTGCCTACATAGGCAGCAAATACCTACCAATAGAAACACTGCTTTTGGATATGGATTTTAACCCTATACTAACCTTCAAGTCAACAGCAGCCCAATGCAGAGATCCACATAGCAATGACTGGGCTCCTCCTTGCATCCTTGTGCAGGGGACTACATATCCCATGATTCCTTGCTACACATACTGCCAAATTGAAATAATATATAGTTCCCATTGATTGATAAAAACAAATGATCAATTTTATGCTAATTTTAGTAGAGATTTCAAGCGGTGTTAACTTTAAAAATCACCTGCCTGCAAACTTAAGAGATTTAGCAAAGTTTATGGTAAGTATGATGTTTATTTTAGTACTTTTTTCTTGCAAACATTGTTTGCGTACACTATTGATTCTCCACTATCAGATGCATTCATTATCCAGGTAACTTAAATATGCCTTTAACTAAAAGAGGAATATAAATGCCTGCTTAGAGTTTCAAGTGGCCTCTGATAAATGCAAAGAGTTAGTGAGAGTGGAGTAACGTAGCCAAATCTGTCCGATTGCGAGGGCATCTCCTGTGCACAGCCCTCTTCAGATCACCCCACAGATTTTCAATCAGATTCAGGTCTGGGCTCTGGCTGGGCCATTCCAAAACTTTAATCTTCTTCTGGTGAAGCCATTCCTTTGTTGATTTGGATGTATGCTTTGGGTCGTTGTCATGCTGAAAGATGAAGTTCCTCTTCATGTTCAGCTTTCTAGCAGAAACCTGAAGGTTTTGTGCCAATATTGACTGGTATTTGGAACTGTTCATAATTCCCTCTATCTTAACTAAGGCCCCACTTCCAGCTGAAGAAAAACAGCCCCAAAGCATGATGCTGCCACCACCATGCTTCACTGTGGGTATGGAGTTCTTTTGGTGATGTGCAGTGTTGTTATTGCGCCAAACATATCTTTTGGAATTATGGCCAAAAAGTTCAACCTTGGTATCATCAGACCATAACACCTTTTCCCACATGCTTTTGGGAGACTTCAGATGTGTTTTTGCAAAATGTAGCCTGGCTTGGATGTTTTTCTTCGTAAGAACAGGCTTTCGTCTTGCCACTCTACCCCATAGCCCAGACATATGAAGAATACGGGAGATTGTTGTCACATGTACCACACAGCCAGTACTTGCCAGATATTCCTGGAGCTCCTTTAATGTTGCTGTAGGCCTCTTGGTAGCCTCCCAGACCAGTTTTCTTCTCGTCTTTTCATCAATTTTGGGGGGAGCTCCAGTTCTTGGTTATGTCACTGTTGTGCCATATTTTCTCCGCTTGATGATGACTGTCTTCACTGTGTTCCATGGTATATCGAATGCCTTGGAAATTCTTGTGTACCCTTCTCCTGACTGATACCTTTTAACAATGAGATCTCTCTGATGCTTTGGTAGCTCCCTGTGGACCAGGAAGCTCTCTGTGGCTTTTGCTGTGGGATGCGACTAAGAAATTTTCAGGAAAGACCAACTAGAGCAGCTGAACTTTATTTGGGGTTAATCAGAGGCACTTTAAATGATGGCAGGTATATGCTGACTGCTATTTAAAACGATTTGGAATGTGATTGCTTAATTCTGAACACAGCTACATCCCCAGTTATAAGAGGCTGTGCAGACTTATGCAACCACATTATTTTTATTTTTTATTTTTCTTCCCTCTATCTAAAAGATTTCAGTTTGTTTTTCAATTGAGTTGTATAGTTTATAGGTCACATTAAAGGTGGAAAAAGCTCTGAAATTATTTATTTTTGTCTAATTTTTTTACAGCACAGAAACCTGACATTTTAACACTGGTGTGTAGACTTTTTATATCCACTATGTATATATATATATATATATATATATATATATATATATATATATATATATTTACAGTAAATAAATGGTACATTTGTGTTCACATTTAAATGTCTAAAAATAAGTAAAAAAATATATATATTTCCTGCTTACAATTCTGAGAAATAGTTATTGCACTGCACTCTGGGTAATTGGGCAGGGGCATGCAAATGAGTCCACAATGCATTTTCATTCTTTAATCCAATATCACTTTACACATGTTTCCTTTTAGGCATTTGCTTTCTGTATTACACAGCTTTAAAGTATAACATAGGATGGATTATGCACACATTAGGAGACCTACCCACATACAGCTGTTTCGATCCTAAAATGGATCTCATCAGTGTTGGACAGGTTCCTTACTTGTGCAGTAGATTTTGTGGGAAGGCTATTTGTCACAACATCACTTAGCTTATAGACTTCCTGTTGAAGTGGTAGGGTCAAACACAAATTTAAGCATGCTATGGATGAAAGTAAGGTTATCCTGCAATTTAATTAAGGAAGCATTTAGGTAGATAGAATGGGCAGGTCAGATGGACATTTTTGGTTCTAATTTGTCATCAGATATGTGTTTCTATGTGTCTATGACATAGCCCACACATGGCAGGGGAGGGAGAGCAAAGTGCATCACCTGGTGCACCTTACAACTTGCTGTTTTGAAGAGGCAATGGAGTGACAGAGGGACTAGGAGACACATAGCATTATGGAGATGAGTGTTAATGATACCATCACATGGGAATGCAAACTGAATAATGGGTGACAGCTGCTGTTTTTATTACCCCCAGCAGGCGGAACTCTCTGTCAGGCAGAGTGGTGGTTGGTGCATGAATGCACTTATATGACCTCACCACTTTGCTCCAGAAGGGCACATTATATCAGAACTGTATCCACCTCTGATTTGTAGATAGTTTGCTCCATGCACAGATATATCAATGCAAGTTGGGTTTAGGCAGCTAAATTAAAACATCTTAATAAATAAATCCCTTTTTGTCTGTTATAATTATGCACCTCTCTCAGGAATGCACCCATGTGCAGATGCTTACTTTGCCTAATTATAAATCTGGCTGTAAGAATACACTTGCAATCCAAAATGGAATCCCACATTACAAAGGAATTTGTGTATAAAATATGTGTTGGGAAGTTTACAAAAACACTGGGACTTGCTCTTCTATTTAGTCTTATTATGAGGTTGGGTCCTATCATCTTATGGTAGCACAGCACAAGGCAGCAGCAGAGGCGGTCAGCATCCTCTAGATGGCACTGACGATATTCCAGTGCCATATCATAGAGTAAACTGTTAGGGTGAGGGTTAGGGTTAGTTCAAGGGTTAGGCTAACATTATAAGCTTAGGACTTCTCTCACATATCGTCATCGCTGCAAAATATCGGCAGTGCCATCTAGCGGTTGGAACCTTAACCCTAAAGCTAGGACATCGGCAGCAAAATCTTGGTAGTGACATCTCTAGAATGCTCACCGCCACTGATGCCGCCTGTGCTGGAAGTGTGCCGGTTTTCACATAAAAGGAAAGGACCTATATTTTAGATACATTTTTGAAGAATTTATTTATGGGTGCAAGAATCCATTTTGTTTTTGTTATATTCTAAGAGCTGGATCATGAGGTGTGGTTCTTTATCTAATAATTGAGTGAGGAGTGGGGGAGGAGAGAAATATAGAGGTCTTGTCTTTGTTAGATAACTGGGTAAGATTGAAACTGACACTGACTGTAAAGTCTCTCTCACACACACACAACTTCCACCAAAGTAACATGAAAGCCTACACAGTTCAGCAGAGGCATCAAACTTTATTTTTTTCTTATTAAAAAATAATTTTACTTTTTTCCTGTTTAACTATGTTCTTAGTCAGGCACAAGGTTTTCAAACATGGTGTATACATATATATATAGTGGACCTCTACATACTGCAGTGATGGAGCTAAAGAATATAGGGCCCCGGTGCAAAAACAAAATCGAGGCCATCCCCCCAAGGGTGGGCTGTAATTTTTTTATCACTGGGCCCCCCTACCAATTCACTCAGTGCTCCTCCCCAAGATCCCTTCCCCTGGTTCTCCTGCCTAATACCCTTTCCCATAATAGCACCTCTCTCCAAGACCCTGTCCCATAGCTGCAGCCCCCAAAGACCATTTCCATAGCTGGGCCCCCCTCAGAGGAGGGCACTAGTGCATTGCACCACCTGCACCACTAGTAGCTCCGCCCTTGTTAATATGACACTTCATGGATCCTTTATGTTTTTAAGGAAAGCTTTAAAGTTATATATGTTTCCTATGTTTTTACCTTTTTCGAATCTAACACATGCTGCTTATATCAGGCACACACATTACATTGAATTATTCTATCTGTATATATATATATATATATATATATATATATATATATATATATATATATATATAGAATTATTCTATACCCCCAGAGTTGCCTACATAGACACTGCTTTTGGATATGGATTTTAACCCTATACTAACCTTCAAGCCAACAATGCAGAGATCCACATAGCAATGACTGAGCTCCTCCTTGCATCCTTGTGCAGGGGACTACACATTCATTGCTACACATACTGCCGAATTGAAATAATATATCGTTCCCATTGATTGATAAAAACAAATGATCAATTTTATGCTAATTTTAGTAGAGATTTCAAGTGGTGTTAACTTTAAAAATCACCTGCTTGCAAACTCAAGAGATTTAGCAAAGTTTATGGTAAGTATAATAATGTTTATTTTAGTACTTTTTTCTTGCAAACAATGTTTGCGTACACTATTGATTCTCCTCTATCAGATGCATTCATTATACAGGAAACTTAAATATGCCTTTAACTAAAAGAGGAATATAAATGCCTGCTTAGAGTTTCAAGTGGCCTCTGATAAATGCAAAGAGTTAGTGAGAGTGGAGTAACGTAGCAACAGGTATCAGAATGTAATATGAGCAGACGTATTATTAGAATAACATGCTCAGGTCAAATGGCACAGCCAGGACAACACATAAATACAGCACTGTGGCTGCTGGGATATAGGTGGTATATGGCATTTATAGAATACCCTCTCTCTCTCTCTGTTGTACCTGTCTCTCTCTCTCTCTCTCTCTGTACCTCTCTCTCTCTCTCTGTGTACCTGTGTCTCTCTCTCTCTGTACCTCTCTTTCGTTCTCTTTGCACCTTTCTCTATCTCTCTCTCTACCTGTCTCTCTCTCTGTGTACCTGTCTCTCTCTCTGCACCTGTCTCTCTTTTTCTTTCTGTACCTCTCTCTCTCTCTCCCTGTACCCCTCTCTCTTTCTGTACCTCTCTCTCTCTCTCTGCACCTGTCTCTATCTCTCTGTACCTATCTCTCTCTCTCGCTCTGTATCTGTCTCTCTCTCTCAGACTCATTGTACCTGTCTCTCTCTCTCTCTCTGTACCTGTTTCTCTCTCTCTCTCTCTCTCTCTGTACCTCTCTCTCTCTCTCTCTGTACCTGTCTCTCTCTCTGTACCTATCTCTCTCTCTCTCTCTGTAACTGTCTCTCTCACTCTTTACCCCTCTCCCTCCTTCTCTCTCTCACTCACTTTGCTGTCTGTCTCTGAAATGCAAATGGCTGCCAGCTTCTATTAATATCAGATGTACGCCCGCCGCCATGATGTCATGATCACGCCCCCTTGATGGCATCAGTGTTACACACACACGACAACTATATTAGTGATGACTATAAGACAAAGCACAATCCCGTCATCAATACAGTATCAACACTGAATGGAACAGGCCCAGCCACAAAAACAGAATTATATTAATAAATGTAATTGTTTTACATTATACTTGCTTAAAGTTTACAATTTCAGTCTTTCTGATCCGCCCACCAAGCAGAATTTGATATCTAGTACAAATAATTGCTGATTAACCCCTGCAACTTGTTGTGGAAAAAATACAAATATTCATAAATTTTTGTATCTGTAAACAAGTCCTTCTTTTCGTAATAAATGGTTCCCATGGAGACAATAAGCTATTATTTAGCCTAAACAAATATGTAAGGCCATGGTCAAGATTATCATTTGACCTATGCACAGAGATAAAAGTGTTTCTGCGCATATAGTGGCGTGCCAGATATGATTAAGCACTTGCAAACTGCATGTGTTCAATTTTATTGGATATCATAATTTAAATAATATCTTATTGGCTGTCGCTGGGATGTGTCATTTTTTTCTGGAAAGGGGTAATGTAATGTAATTCACTATAAAAAGCTATGTTATGTTTAGATTTGTGCCCAGTGGTCCAATGAGCCAGTATCAGGAGGCAATTGTAACTGGTCTTCTTTTGCTAACTCATTTTTTTCCAAATAAACCAAAGAAAATCAGAGGCCTCTGTGTTTTGGGTATCATGACTGGGTTTCGGTGTAAATTGTGGTTTGTGGGTATGTTTTTTTCCCAAACATTTGACAAGCCGAGCCAGGAGTGCACTTAAATGTCTGGTAGATAACACCCAGAGCTTTGGAATTCGTGGGAGAGACGTTTGGCAGCTGATCATTGCCAACATTCGAGGTGAGCAGAGCCGCTTGTATGAAAATCTGTGTAGGATTGCTTGTCATGCGTGTCTTCCAATGTAAACTGAAGCTTGGGAGTGGAGGACAAGGTCACACGAAATTACCTCACCCAGACTGACTTCTACCCGGAAACTGTTATGATTGCATTTTTTTTTTTTGTTGTTTGTTGTTGATAACCTAGAAAGCTAATTAGTGGTATTAAGTAAAATAGAGTAATTAAGAGAAGTAGAATTGATTAAGATATATTACCTGTTGAGGTGTAATTACTGATGCTAGGATTAGGATATATTAAGAGATATTTTACCTGCATAGATGTTATTTTAATAAGTACTGTAGATATAGATTAACAGAGGTGAGCCTTCTTAATAAAAGGCGAGAAAGGTAAGCCTTCCTACTAAAAGGTGAGAAATAGGTAAGCCTCCCTAGAAAGGCGATAGATAAGCCTCCCTATAAAAGGCAGAATTGTGAGTATCGTGTGCAATGCTGTGTGAGAAATTGAGACAGAAAAGGAGGATTGGTCGTCTGTTCTGTGTTATTGTTGAGTGTGTTTGGACATATGTTTACAGTGTTATGAAGTGCGTGAATTAGAATGAAGGAGGTGTGTGACTTGTCTGTTCAAACACAGTAAAATTGGCTTTTTTTTTCTTTGTATAGCTAATGCTATGTTTTCTAAGTTGGCTATTTTGTTTCTTGTTATATTGTTAAAGAAACATATTGTTTTTGCATCCTGCTGAAATTTGTGCATGTCTTTTTAAGTTGGCATAGATAGAAAGCCTTGAAGCTGTCTGTGATTTTTTTTATATATATATATATATATATATATATGAATTGCTTAGTTAGTGTATATTTTCATTTTTATGCTTAAAATGTTATCTCTTTCCTGCAAAATGTGCATGTTATCTGTTCTGATCTTGCTATTTTTATCTGTATTCTGGTTTTCGTAAAAGATTGCTTTTTATTTTTAATATAAATACCCCATAGAGATTTAAAATGGCGCATGTACACAGAGATCTGAGATTTTTCCTCTCTTAAGGTGGATTAAAGTTATTAGGAAGGAGAAGATTTAGCAAGTATTTAAGAAGGACAGTGTGTAGGTGAAATTGGTCAGATCTGAGATCATTAAGTATTGTTTGTGAAATGAATTGCAAAGTGTAGTTAATGAAAAAACAAAAAAGAAAGCCCCCATTATTGTTTATTTTCAGTTAATATATTATTTTTGTGTGCTATGTAGCTGGAAAAAAACTGTAAGAGAAAAAACTAATTAGATTACAGTAATGTTAAAGTTAGTGAGAGATGTGAGCAATTATCCAGTCCACCTTAAATAATATTCAGAGCTAAATTATTTGTTATGTAGTCATGTTTCAGAAATAATTTAGAAAAGAAGGTTACCTCCCCCTTGTAACTTTAAAGCTACAGAGCGTGAAGTGAAAGGTGTCCCGATAAGGATGAAAGAATGTATTATAATAAGTTACTTATGTAGCTCAGGTAGCCCGTGCACAGAGTAATTGTCTACCTGCCCACCTAATAAGGTGTATTGTGTTGTTATTTACTGCTAGTAATAAGAATGACCTACCTCCTGTGCTATCAGGTGCTTTGCACCCTTTGCACCAGCATTAGCTCAACCCCTATTGCAGGTGTAATAATTATTTTTATGGAAATATTGATGAGATAAAAGATTTAATGAATGAGTTAAACAGTTATTTCAGAGTAATTCTGTTTGGGATTAATTATAGGTAAATATGTATAAATTAGAAAATTATGTTTTCCAAGTGGAGAAAGGGGGGTCTTTGTTTGAAGTAAGTGTTGTGGAGTGCATTATGATTGCAGATGTTCATGTGTGTCTCTGTGTATGGATTTTTTCTGTATGATCAGGTACTGTGGTTGAGTGAGTGAACATGGAGTGGAAAGTGGCATGAGAGTGTTGTTATCTGATGTGGAAATGTTCCTTGTAGATGATGCCATTTTATGTTGTTTGTCTCTCCCTGTTTTGCTTGGCTTTGCTATTTGACTGTTTGGGAGGGAGGGATGTCTATGTGTGAGGATGTCATGATTGTCATGTGAATTTGTGATGCTTGAAAGGGAGATCTGCTTTTGATCTCCTGGAATGATGTATACTGAATATGGGTGGTCACATAGAGTACCAGTGTCCAGAATATATCATTTCATTTTTGTTTAAAGATTATCCATTATATCTGACGGGCATAAAATTGCTTATAGAGAATATAATAAAAATCTGATCAATTTCGGATTAATATTTGTGTTTATATTCCGTCGGCCATTTTGGGTAACCATAATTAAGGTTTTACCTAGATCTGGTTCCTAATTATGTTAAATATAAAAAAAAAAAAGGTTGATATTTGAGAAAATAAGTTACAAATAAATATAGTAATTGTAAGAACTGGGTTATTGAAAGAAAAACAAAGAGAGAGATTATTTAAAGTTTTATCCCAATTAAAACTGTTTAAAAGATTATATGTGTAAAATTATTACATTAATTGAAGCAGCCTGGATACTGGCCAAAGGTTCTGTGTATGTGTGTCAAAAAACTATCTCACGTCCAAGGCTGTATTAAAAAAAAAAAAGCAGTTTTGATTTCTGCTTAACCCTCCTGTCGGTATGATTATGTCAGTAGTTAGAATGTTAAACCGGTACATTCTAAAATACTGACATAATCATACCGCCTTTAGACACCATTACCCCTTCCATCTCTCCTCCTTTCCCCTTATCCTCCTCCTGATCCCTTTTCCCCTCTCCCCTTATCATCCTCCTCCTCCCCCCTTATCTGCACTCCTTTCCCCTCTTATCCTCCTCACCCTCCCTCCTTATCCTCCTCCCTCCTCATCCTCCTCCCCCCTCATGCTCCTCCCCTCATCCACCTCCCCCCTCATCCTCCTCCCCCCTCATCCTCCTCCCTCCTTATCCTCCTCCTCCCTCCTTATCCTCCTCCCTCCTCACCCTCCTCCTCTTCCCCCATCATCCTCCTCCTCCCTCATCCTCCTCCCTTTCCCCCCTCATCCTTCTTCTTTCCCCCTCATTCTCCTCCTTTCCCCCTCATCCTCCTTCTCCCTCATCCTCCTCCCTTTCCCCCCTCATCCTCCTCCTTTCCCCCTCCTCCTCCTTTCCCCCTCTTTCTCCTTCTTTCCCCCTCCTCCTCCTCCCTCCTTACCCTCCTCCCTCCTTATCCTCCCCTCCTCCCCCCTCATTATCCTCCTCCCCCTCATCCTCCTCCTTTGCCCCCTCATCCTCCTCCTCCCTCATCCTCCTCCCTTTCCCCCCTCATCCTCCTCCTTCCCCCTCATCCGCCTCCTTTTCCCCTTATCCACCTCCTTTCCCCCCTCATCCTCCTTTTTCCTCTCATTCTCCTGTCCCCCCCTCATCCTACTTCCCCTCTCATCCTCCTTTTCCCCTCATCCTCCTTTTTCCCCTTATCCTCCTTTTTTCCCTTCATCCTCCATTTTCCCCTCATTCTCCTTTCCCCCTCATCCTCCTTTTCCCCTCATCCTCCTTTTCCTCCCTCCTTCTCATCCTCCTCCTCCCTCCTCCCCATCCTCCTCTTTCCCACCCTCCTCCTTTCTATCCTCCTCTTCACCATCCTCTTCTTTCCCATCCTCCTCCTTCCAATCCTCTTTTCTCCCCTCCTTCCCCCTTCTCCCCCCCCCCCATCCTTCTCCTTCGCCCCTCTCCAATAACATCCCTTTTCCCCTTTTCTCTCTTACCAGCATCAGATCAGCTCCTGCTGCTGATACTTCCCCTGCAGAGTATCTTATGCCATTCACCGGAACCTGCATATGAGTAGAGGGAGGAAAGGGATGCTATTGGAGAGGGGGGAAGGAGGGAGGATAAGGAGGGAGAAGGAGGATGAGGAGGAGGAGGATCGGGGGGAGAAGGAGGGGGATCCAAAAGGAGGGAGTAGAGGATCGGAAGGCGGAAAATCAGAAGGAGGAGGAATGTGTGTTGAGGGGCCCCAGGCAAATTCAACGGCAATGGGCCCCCTCCAGATCCTCCCTGAAGTAACCCCGATCATGGCTCTGGGTTACTGCTTTAGAATACAAAAATTAACCCCGAGCCACGCTCGGGATTACCGCTTGGAGGGTTAAAGGGACCACAACAGCTTGTGATATGATTTCCATGTGGAATTATGGACATAGTGTAGTAATTTTTTTTTTGGGATAATATTTAGAAGTACAGAATTATTAAGGTTTTAAGGTAACAATTAACAAGGTGAAATTATTTTATGGGTTATTATAAGCGTACAGGATAGTCAGAAATGTCAACTGACTAATAATATATATTTTTTTATTGTTTTTCCTTTTTAATTTTTTTTTGATCTTGCTAGTCTGTTTTTTTATTAATTGTAATTTTTTTTTATGCTTAGTGAAGCCTCATGTTGACATTTCTCTCTGTCGGAATAAATGTGTTTATCCATGTTGTATAAATACTGTAATATTGTAACAGCTATTCTTCCAGGCCCTTCCTCAGATGATGGCCATAGTACAAAATGGGTAGAGATATGAGAAAATATTTTCAAGGTATTTCTAGGCCTCTAAGAAAGGAACATGATAAGAGGTGGATTACATTATGAGTTAAGAAAAAGATTTTAGAGCTTTATTAGTAAATGTATGCTGACAGTAATAAAATTAACAATTTCTTTTTAAATATACAAACTGTTGCAAGATAAATCAAGTAATGTATTATCACTTATACAGACATAATTAGTACTATTGAAACTGTCCTAATAATAATTTTGCTGCTTTAGCAGGAGTAGAAAATAATGGTTGCTTATATATTTTCCAAGAATTTAATATAGTTATTAGCTTTACATGATTTACATTTTGACTTAATAATTTTAGTTTATACCACCCCTTGTTTATGTTACATTATTGTTACAGTTAGGGAAATTTTAGGTAGGTTTATATGATGTGAGGATGTCTAGTTGAAAGATGTATGGAAGTTTCTTGTATGATAGAGCTTATATGTTTGGATTTTTGTCATGCTTGCCTACCCCAGAAGAAGATGGCAGCGAGCGTGTGCCTGTAAAGATAAAGAACCCCAGAAGAAGATGGCAGCGAGTGCGTGCCTGTAAAGATAAAGAAAAGACAAGCGTGTCCTGGAATATGAGAGAAAGTATCTACCAAGTACCTATCCTGATGACAACAGATAATAACAGATGAAGAAACAGATACAGAGTTTGCTGACCAAAGACAAAGCCCAGACATAAATCTTGTCTGCACCTAAGAAAAAGGGGACAGGTCAAACTCTTGGTCATTGACATGACCATACGCTAATACCTGTATCTGCTGGCAAAGAGAAAAGATGTAAAGATCTGTGAGAAAGCTACATACTTCTTGTCCTGTGCCTGAAAATCAGCACATGATGGCCTAAATGCTTTGGCCAATGGATCTCACCATCCTGAAGCAAATGATCCACACGTTTATCATTTATCTGATGGACAAAGAGGGGCCTGGCTAAGTGTGATGCGTAAAACTAGACCTGTATGAAGTTTGTCTGAGCATATGTTTTCATTGTGTTGTTATTTTTACTTTTCTACTGGTTCTTATACCTGTCTTTCTTTATACTCTCCTTGGCTTCTAACACTTCTGCACCTTGTTCTATCAACTTGCTAGGCTCTAGTATGTACTAACATCTGATAAGGAATAGTAATTAGGGAAAGAAGTAATCATGCATACACTCTGGGTTATTAGTCATATCAGTGCAAACTTTATTGGTTCTTAAAATACATCTATCATCTAAATGCTTTATAAGACAATAAGTATAAACAGAAATTGGCTCTATGGCCTAGTTATTGGTAATTGGTTGGAGAATTAATTGAGGCCATTTTGTCTGCATTAATCATTGTATTTTATTTTACATATCTGGACTTTTATATCTATTGCACCGCTATCTGGACTATCTCTTGGTACATATAACAGCATCTGTGGATGTTTTCATCCACCCCATTTGACTTTTTCTTTGTTATATGGATTTTGTCAAACAGGTGCTCGCTTCTTTTCGTGGATTTATTGTAAATCTTTCATTCAGCAGACTTTATTATCTGGACTATAAAATTTGTACTATGGATTCCATTATTGAGAGACTTTTTCCATTATTCCATGGATCATATCGGACTATTAAAATTGTGTTTTAATATGTATTGCTTTTTTATTGTTTCTATGAATAATTCTGATTTTCTTTTGCAATGTTCTTATTAGGAAGGTCTTAAAGTAAAAGGTGCAAAGGACTCCGTGAGATGTAATGTCATAT
Organism: Discoglossus pictus; assembly: GCA_027410445.1. NCBI lineage: Eukaryota > Metazoa > Chordata > Amphibia > Anura > Alytidae > Discoglossus > Discoglossus pictus. The sequence continues at coordinate 40,662,371 of CM050167.1, read as the reverse complement.
CTCCATGTTGTAGGAAACATCTGACGGAATTTTTAGGGATCTTGAGTCTCTTTACATGTCAGTCTGAAGATCTTACCTCTACTTCCTAATAATTTTATATTTTTATGTTGTTTAGATACATGTGTAACATTTATATTACATTGCAGCCTATTACAATTGAACCCATATTTGTATTTATCCTTTGATGACAATTTTCATTATCATAGGGGGAGTGTTGTGGAAAAAATACAAACATTCATACATTTTTAGTGCATATATATATATAGCATTTATCAATTGTGTAGCAAGTGTGATATTTGGTTAAGATGTAAGCTGTGAACCAGTAATTTTCTATAGCAGGCCATGAGGTATGAAAACAGTTAATTCTACTTGTACTTAAAATCATTGTTTTGTTTATACTGTATTTGTTGCCAGTGATCAGTGAGCCCATAGCAGGAGGCAATTGTAACTGGTCTTCTGTTGCTAATTCATTTTTTCTAAATAAAGCAAACAAAATCAGAGGCCTCTGTGTTTTGGGTATCATGACTGGGTTTTGGAGTAAATTGTGTTCTGTGGGTATGTTTTTTTCCCAAAACAAACTCTGGCTTTCAGTCTAAAGTCATGTATAATTGAAATGACTGAATATGTGCAGATATCAGAAAGAATGTATGCTTATTAGGTCACATAAAAATTAAATGTGTTTTTTTTTTTTTTGCACAGAAAAGTTTCATGGCAAATAAAAACATCAGGAGCAAGTTTATTTTAGGCTTCTTATTTTTTATTTCTATGTGCACACAGGCTCTGCTGCTGTATGTCACAGATTTAGAACTACAGTAAAGGGTTCCCTGGTGGTCCAGTGGTTAGGATTCGGTGCTTTCACCGCAGTGTCCTGGGTGCAGTTCTAGTCGGGGAACCAAGAGGTCACACCACCCTGAAGCCAAGCAGGGTTGGCCTTGGTCTTTACTGGGATGGGAGTCCACCTAGGAATACCAGGAACTGTGTGCTGTGGCCCACAGGAGAAGGAACTGGCAACCCACTCCAGTATCTCTGCCATGAAAACCAAGTGGATCAGCATGACCATGAACATAAAGATGTCCATGAGGTCACGGAAAGTCAGAAGCGACTGAATGACGCTAAAAAAGTGAGAAATAACCAAGTGATGGTGGAAGGGACAGAGTGAGAGGAGAGGGTGACGGAGGACAGGGGCAGGTGATAAAGACAGTATTAGAAAAGGCAAGTGAGAGAGTCATGGAACGGATAACAGAGGAAAGGGGTAAAAACATTACTGATAATAGAAATAAAGATCTGACAGGGGATACAAACCAGAAAGGCTCATCTAGACTGCCCATTCTATCTAACTAAACATTTGGCTTATTTAAAGCCTCAGGATGATGCTTAAAGGGCCACTGAATTATTATATAAAGTATACTATTTTGTGACTTGGTAATGTGCAAAATGATTTTTACACAGTTTAATTGTTGTATTACATTTTGACAAAGACATTTTGTTTTTGTGTCTAAAAGGATTAGAAAGCTGGGAAGAGTAGAGGAACATCGGGGCCTATACCCTCACACACCGCTACCTTCTCCTCTGCTTCTGAATTCATCTAACATGCCCTCCCACCAACTAATCTATGATTTGTGTTACTTTATAGAGCAGGTTTCACCTCTAACAGCTGCTATACCAACAAACATAATGACTAATTAACACTCTGCTCTTTCCAATTACCTGCTAAGCCTTTGTTTAACCCTTTTCATTTCTTCGTCTTATGCTTCGTTACTTCTTTAGTCTTTAAACTTGCGAGCTCTCAGTCTTTCAAAGCACTTTGTATAAAAGTGTCATTTGTGTAATTGTTAGCTTGAGCAGAGTTGTCATCTCTGTCAACTTATATATTACTATACCAAAGTTTTACTACTAGTTGTTTATGTTTCTTACTTTACGTGTTAATCTGACAATTAGGTTAATAATAATTTTGTATCAGTTAAATTATGTATATGTCATACTCATGGTTTACTGTACCCCTGTGCTACAGAAAATGTTGGTACTATAGAGATAAGAAGGAGAAAAAAAAGTTAAGATCTGCATTCCCTTCTGTTAAAATACCATGGATTTTTCCTGTTATGAGTAATCCAGCAGTGGAAGCAGTAGGTGCAGTAAGGAGCTGCTAGATGGTGATGCCGAAATTGTATACAGTTTGTAAGCACTGCTGAGATCGTACACAATATCCAAACTTAAACCATTACCCTGACCATAACCGTTACCCTATCCCTAAAGCAATGACATCGGCAGCAAAATCCTGGCAGCGACATCTAGCAGATGCTTTTGGTTCATCTGGGAACTAAGATGTATATGATTGTATAACACTTAAGGACCCCTTGCGCTCCCAAAACACATCTCTAACAGCTACAGGATACAACTCTCCGTGACTTCATGGACCATAACACACCATGCCAATTCACTTGGCAGAGATACTGGAGTGGGTTGCCAGCATGCAGCTCCTAGATGGTCTCCCATCAAAGTACTGACCAGGACCAACTCTACTTGGCTTTAGGGTGCTGTAACCTGCTTGGCTCCCTAACTAGAATCGAACCCAGATCAAAGGGGTGAAAGCACCAATTCCTAACCACTGGGAATCCACTTACTCTGTAGGTATAGGCTAAAAATGCTTAGTTCTAGGTGTCTTAAAATGTGCCTCTCTTGGTCGGTGCATTATTAGCATACTAGTCGTTTAGCTGTCATAAATTATATAATATTACAGGTGTCTCTTACCCCCCTCTACATTCCATCCTGTCTCTTCCCCCCCCTCTACCTCCCCTGTAACTTCTTCCCCCCCTCGCCCTTCCCTGTTTCTAGCTACTCCTCTCCATCCCTTGTGTCTCTTCCCCCCTCCCCTCTCCCTCCTCTGTGTCTCTTCCCCCTCCCTCCCCTGTGTCTCTTCCCCCCTCCCTCCCTTCTCCCTCCCTTCTCCCTCCCCTGTGTCTCTTCCTCACCTCCCCTCTCCCTCCCCTGTGACTCTTTCCCCCACTCCCTTCTCTGTGTCTCTTCCCCCTCTCCTTCCCCTGTGCCTCTTCCGCCCTCCCTCCCCTCTCCCTCCCCTGTGTCTCTCCCCCCCTCTGCCTCCCCTCTCCCTCCTCTCTCCCTCCTCTTTGTATTTTCCCCCTTCTCCCTCCCCTATGTCTCTTCCCCCCTCTCCCTCCCATCTGCGGGGGTGGAGGCTTTACGGCGCCTCACAAGCGGTTACAAACACTTTGAAAATACTTTGGAAAAATAGATCTAACACGTAATCACTAAATATGGACTTACACAAAAAAATACGAGCCGCAGGACTTAGAATGAAAAATTTATGGACTTACACAAAAAAAATACGAGCCGCTGAACTTTAAAAAAAAACATTACGAACTTGCAAAAATATGACCTTAATGGCCAAACCGCGTGCACCTGAAAACATAAAAAAAACATTAAAAAACATTAAAAAAACAAAAAATAAACACAAAAAAATACATAAAACGCTTACCCACAGCAATTACACCTCAATTTAAGTCCAAATTACCGAGTTTAGACACACGAAAATCCCCTAAGCGAGAGAAAAAATGGCCGCTGAAAAAAAACGAAAAAAGGAGGCTACAGGACCATAGAGCCGCAAATCACCACCAAGCAAATACAGCTTTTCCAAAAAGCTGTGCGTGATACAAGATACACTTTTAGCAAGGACGCTAAATCATCCACACCTGCGTACCACATACACATTATCCGCCATTTTACAACACTAACTGCTTTCCCTCGCGCACGCAGCCTATTTACACTACACACTGCACACATTGCTGACACTTACACCTCAGCTCCACAACAATGCAAACCTACATTGTATGCTGCAGGAACATCAAAACAGATTGTCAGCTCTTCAGCACAATGCTTCCTGCATATACTACTTACAAATAGGTAAAGTATATGAATTTATTAATTTATTAATTATTTAATTAGCATACAAAAGTACATATACACAAAAAAAACACTATCTTAATAAACACAAAAGACATTTACTGCGCGCCTCACGAGCGCCAACGCTGCTCATAGCACACAAACTACACCAGGCGACAGCCTTGCAATAAGCAGATCAGCGCCGACCTTACAATGACAGCAAAAGTGCCTCTGATAAAAAAAAAAGTACAACAAGCAAGAGCCTCGCAATGAGCGCCAAAGGTGCTCATCGCGAGGCTCGCAATGAGCGCCGAAGGATCTCAGACCACCCAAAAAAAATCATGTCTGTGCCAAACAGCATTACCTGCCTTACAATTTTATTGCCCCGTCATTTTTGACGGGCAAGTTGCTAGTAATGTATAATAACAATAAAAAAAGGGTAGCAACATATTTGCCTGTTGTAATATCTTTGTTGCAGCAGCAGGCGGCAGCAGAGTTGGTCTCAATGTATACTCAACTCTGGAATCCTTGTGCTATTTAAATAGTGAGAGACTAATAAAACACCTTTCGTGACAAATCCACAGGTTTTTGCATGTTAGGTCCATCCAAACCACATATTATTTGGCCTGACAGTCTTTTGCATACGGGCTGCTTTGCATTGTCTATTATACTGAGGTGAGACTGGAAAGTGACTGGTGATTGACGCAAAAGAAAAGAGACTAGATAAGTTAACTTTAGGCTTCTAACCTGGGGGCCAAGAAAAATCACAGGACTGAGATGTGAGATCAGCTATAGACCTGAGGACACGCTGAGAGGGCCCAATACAAAAGGTACGGATAGACAGGGATGATTATATCGAGAGCAAGGAGCATACAATGGCAGACAACACGTAATATTATTGTTTTTAATATTATTACTGCTTACTATTATTATTATTATATTTTGAAGGACTACTATAATTTAGAAGAAACTTCACATTTGCAATGTATATAACATATTAGCAACTGTGTATGTCATGAGCCCCCTTCTGGATCGCTACCTTGTCGTGGTGAATCGGGTTGTGTACCCTAATGAAGCTGTGAGCAGTGGGGTATCTACCTATTTGGAGCCCCTAGGCAGTGAAGAGGAGGAGCCCCTGTGAGCGCAAGTGTGCAAGCACCCATTTTTCCCTTTTTTGTGTATGTACACCTCTTTCATGCTGTGTGTGCAAGTCACAGATATATCCCCCATAGCTACTCATACACTTTGTTTTGAAGGCAAAAAAAGTAGTTTTTAGGGGTATTTAAGCAAAAAAATCAGGTGCCCCTCACAGGGAGGTGCCCCTAGGCGGCTGCCTAGTTTGCCTAATGGGTAATCCAGCCATGGCTGTGAGCCATATGATGTAGTGTCAAGTGGGCAGATTATAGTGGAGTGGTCAGGTAAATCGAGGTCCACTGGAAAAGGAATTGGTAACCCCCGCCAGTATCTTTGCCATGAAAACCTTATATATTGGCACAACCAGACACAAGATGGGCCTGGTGTGTTGTGGTCTGTAGGGTCGCAGACAGTCAGACTCGACTAAATGACTAAACAATAAAGTCATGAGCATAGAATATTGATTAAATATTGAAAAGAATGTATATAGAAATTCCATCTTGTCTGGCTTCAGTACGTCGTCCTCTCTTGAACCCTAAAGGGACGTGATCATCGTATCTGTCAGTTGAGGGACGGGTGATGGAGGGCAGAGTTGTTATATCATTAGATAGTATAGTGTTTGATACCTACCCTACCTTCCAGCACATGCTCAGAAGCAGGCAGTTGCAGAAATAACTGCAAGCCCTACTCCTGTTAACACCCCTTTTTTCTTGCAGTCAGGTATCATGGATGCTTCTAGCAATTAAGATGTATTTTTCTTGTTAAAAACTATTGGAAACTATTGCCAGGAGGTTACAGCCTCTGTACAGCACAATTGCACATAATGTTAATGAATGTAGTTTTTAATTGCTAAATACATTGGGCCTCATTCTATTACCGGCCGTAGGAGATGCGGGGCCGCAAGGACCGGCCGCAAGCTATTCGGCTATTCTATTCCCTTCCGGCCGGGGATTCCGGCAGGCTTGCGGCCGGCGCCTTGCTATCCCTTGCGGCCGCTCGCGCCGGAGGAAAGCCTTTGATCTAAAACAGCCGCAAGAGTTTCGGCCGCAAAAAAAGCCCGGTTGCTATTCTATTGCTCCGGGAACCCTCTCTGCAAGGCTAAAAGCGAGCCGCAGCTTACTTGCAGGAAAAAGGTCCCGCTAGCACCAATTAAGCACATTATAAAGCCATCCTGCACTCTGAGGAGACTATAAAGTGATTGTAGGTGTTAGCAAAAATAGCACAACATTCCCCTACACTCAAATCCGTAAATAAATTATTTTTTTTATTTATGTCAAATATACATGTAAAAAGTCCAGAGAGCTTGGAGCACCTCAGACCCGCCCACGCTGCGGCCGGAAAATAAACAGTTAATGTAAACTCGGATTTGGGCTGATGTGCAAGCTTGAGAGTGGGTTGCTATTAATCCTCATGTCCCCCAATATGATCCCTAGCATTTACAGAGCTGTACAGTGCCGTCTTGAATTTATTTTTGCGTTTAACGTTTTCTGAGCTTACGGCCGGTTGCAAGATATACGGCCGGCCATAAGGGGAGATCCTTGCGGGCCGTATAATTGAATTCCAAGATAACGGAACCCCCACAAGGAATCGCAGCCTTGCGGCCGTTTTATGGCCGATAATAGAATGAGGCCCATTGTGCCTATTATCAAGTCAAGTTCTTCAAAAGAGCAAAATGTAAACACAAGGCTTCAATGGTCAAACAAATAGTCTTATCTGAACTATGGCATAAATACCTATCCTTCCTTGTACTGAAGTCTGCTGGCAAGGCTGCCTGACCTTCCCATGGACACATACATGTGGTTTCAAGCTGGCTGAGCCAGTTGTGTATGTTTCCCACTTTACGTGTTTGTTAGTTGGATGATTAGGGTAAAGAATTTGAAGAAGAATCAGCAATGGTTTTATTTACCTAATCAAAACTCTTTTTAAAGTACAACTGTACAAAAGAGTATGTTTGCAAAATGTTTGCTAAGACCATAATTAGGCATAATTGGCATACAGCTGTTTTTTAATTAGAAGAAAATACATTCTGATGCCTCTGCTGGACCCTGGAGGCAACCATGATACTTTGGGGAAAAGTGTATGTCTAGGTGGGGTTTGTATATTTCTGGAGAACATTACTTATTAAAGCAAGCAGCCTCCTTCTGGGCAGGTGAGGGGGGGGGAGGGGTGTGGTGTCAGTTTGAATCAGATTAGATCTAGGATCTCTCCAGGTCCACTGCTGCAGTGCAGCCTTCAACCTCTAGATGGCGCTGCCGATATTTTGCAGCACTGCCAATATGTGAAAGAAGTTCTGAGCTTATAATGATAGCCTAACCCTCGAACTAACCCTCACCCCAAACCCAACTCTAACCCTAACCCTCACCCTAACCCTTACAGTTTACCTAAGCCTTGACTCTATGATATAGCACCAGAATATTGGCAGCACCATCTAGCGGATGCTCACCGCCACTGCTGCCGCCTTGTGCTGCGCCAGCAAAACAGGATAGGACCTAGATCTATTTATATGACATGGCATACTGAACTCTCCGCCGAATCTTTCCTTTATGAGTACTCCTGCAATGGCAGCAGTTGCAGCAAGGAGCTGCTAGGTGGCACTGCCACATTTTTTCACAGTTTGTAAGCGCTGCTGAGATCATACCCAATTTCTAAGCTTAAAACATTACCCTTATTCTAACCCCCTAATCCTAACCCTTATCCTAACCTTAACCCTAACCCTATGACATCATCAGCAAAATCTTGGCAGCAACATCTAGTGGAGGCTCACTGCCACTGCTGCCTGTGGTGGTGGTGTGCTGAAGTACTCATAACAGAAAGGCCCATATTCCCTTACCCCTGCCTCCACTGATAGAAAAACATTGTCATGATTTGGCTCTCATGAAGTAGTGTAACAAACACAAAATGGATTTGTCTATTAATAAACAGATTCTTCAACAATCCTGAATAAAATGTTTTACATCCATAAAATGGCTTACACAGCTGTAAGTTTGTTACATACATAAAGAAACTCATTGGTCCTTTAAGAGGTTCATTATAATCACTGGGAAAACATTATTTTATATATTTATATGCTATTTACCCTTTGATTTCTAGCATAAAAAGCTCAGAATTAAAACAGAATAAGTTACTATAATAGAAACTTGGGGACAAATAATGTATACATTTACTAAAACATGTTCCCAGGGATTTCAGTCAAGTTCGTATTTATGTTTAGTCCAACAAGGCCCAGGCCTAGGACAGACAATTTTCAGAGGTAGCAGGTTGCTTCAAACTGTCATTGCAGTCAGATTAGTGTATTCATGTGGAAAGAAGTGACTGTGTGCAGTATATGGAACATACATAAACAGACATACAAAGATAATATGATAATAAAGCCTTGGTTTGTTGTCTCTTTACTTATTAATAAATTTAGCAAGAAGACAGTTGGCACTTTTCTATATATGATCACTCCACTACAATCCACTCCTACCATCCACCCTAATTTGAATAGGCAGAGATGGTGTAGTAAACAGTGGTGGAGAAACCGGTTGTGCAAATGGTACACTGCACCAGGGCCCTCGCCTCTAGGGGGGCCTGGTGCTGCACCCAACTACATGAACTTTTCTTTAAAGCATACTTTTTTTTACTTTGTATTGTAGTGGGGAGGGCCCATGAGAGGAGGTGGGGCCCTTTACCACACGCTGCCTATCTCTTTTCCTAACCACCACTCACTATCCCTATCTACTTCTCACTACCCCTACCGCATCTCACTTCCCCCACTGCCTCTCACTCCACCGCCCTCTCTCAGTGCCCTGCTGCCTCTCGCTCCTCTGCTGCCTCCAGTTTCCACTGCCTGTGGCGCTCATCGCGAGCCCTGCAATGATCGCCTTCGTCGATCATTGCAGCCTAAGTCCCGCGGGCCTCGCGCTTGCCGGCCGCAACTGCAGGCAACAGCTCGCCTTGCATTGCGAGGGTCGCAAACATGACCAACGAGCCACAACATGACCAACGTTCTTGGTCCACAACTATATATGTGATACCATTGCAGTGTCACTTTAACAAATGACCTTGGAGAAGCTGAGAGGGTAAATGTGGCCTTGGAAACACTCCTAAGACATATAAAATAGGGACACTTTATAAAATAATAATAATAATAATAGGTACGCCCTTTCTTTGTCTTGATGATAGTCACCTCTGCTGTGAAACCTATAAAATCCATATATATTTTGCTGAAAAAGAAGTGAATAATCCAGTATTAAATGCAGCATTACTCTCATTTCCAACATCAAAAGCAGGCTTGAGCAAAAACAAATAAAAATGTAAACAGCCTCAGACTCAGTGTACTTATGATAAGGTTCACATTTTATTTATTTTTCCACACTTATCAAAGTTTTAATTCATTAAACTTAAAAAGAATAAACTAAAGTAAATATTTTACACTACATGTAACAATAGAGAGAGTCAAAAGTAGGTTCTGAGTAATGAGCAGTTGCCTGAAAATGAATATCTCCCGCGCTAGAGTTCAGATTTAGTAAAGGGCGAAGGGCCAGGCAGGTGAGGGTTAAAGCTGCAAGGTGCTGATGAAGGGAGCCTCAGTGTATTCACTAAGCTATGATCCTATCCTCTCTCCATTTTTGTGCCTTCTTTCTAACTGTATATACATCATGGGTGTACTAAGTTAACTCTTGGCTGCTATTATAATAGAAATGTGGGACAAATAATGCATACATTTACCTAAACATTATAATTAAAACATTAGTAGGTCCTTTCCTGTTATGAGTGCGCGAGCAGGCCATTAACGCAGGCGGCAGCATTGGCGGTGAGCATCAGCTAGATGGTGCTGCTAAAATGTTGCCGATATCATACCGTTAGGTTTAGGGGGTTAGGGTAAAGGTTTAGGCTTGTAAATTGTATATGATCTCAGCAGAGCTTAGAAACTGTGCACAATTTCTGCAGCGCCATCTAGCAGCCCCTTGCTGCCACTGCTGCTGCCACTGCCGGCACCCTCAGATAGGAATGATCCCATTTGTGTTATCCAACACTTCCACTGGAAATGTTTAATAACAGCTAATTGGCACCTATGCTGTGCCCCTTTAACTAATATATATGAATTTCTGTGCTGTGCCAATAATACCTCTTCTGTCTGTGAGTTTCAAACTCCAATGAATCCCTTAGCTTGGTAAGACAGACAAAAAAATGGTTGTGTCTTTGGATTTTTTTCTGTACTAGGCCAGTAGTGGGCAACAGGAGGCCAGAAGCCAACATGTGACGATGAGACACTTCCCATGCGGTTCCTATTATGTTCTCTGGAGGAGACCATGCCTCTGTTGCTCAATACACAGTCAGCTATATCTCTCTAAATCTAGCAAATACCACCCAAATGGTACTAATAAATACTTATTCTCATTATCTAGACCAGTGGCTCTCAACAGTTGGTTCTAGGGCCAGTGCAGTTTCTTGAGGCCTTATCTGCTGGGCCTCAGGACCAGAGGGATGAGGAAAACACATTACTCCCATTAGTCACAGTTATAGATAGATTTTTGAGGAGTTTATCTCTATTCAAATCACTGCAAAACCAGATGAAAACTTAGGGCCACATTCAATTGAAAGCCTGCAACTCGAGTTGAGTTGCAAGCTCCGGTTGGTCTCCGATTGCGATGCTATTCGATTGCTCAAGTCCGCAAGTTGCGTGCCCGAACCCAAAACCATAAACCATGCACTCATTCAGAGCAGTTTAGGGCGGGAACATGATCAATTCAGTAAGCCCGTAATCTCCCATTTCGATTCAGCCAATAGAAAATGAGACCGTCATTATTACGGCAGTAAGACATGGAGGTTATGTGTCAATCAATTAGGTTCGGGGGTCCGATATGCGATCAGACTCGCAAACCCGCAAAATCAAGGATTATGAAAATGAATTCCAATACTGTTCTAGTCCATGTGGGTGGCCTGACATGTATTAACTCATTGATATCCCAGATCGATTTAGCCCCGAAATGAAACATGAAAATAAAATTTAATTTCTGCCGATTTGCAAGCTTTATTTACAGGGCAGTATTGATTTTATTTGCAGTTACAGTGCTATGAATAGGTGTTTAACCCCCTTGCGGGTCCTCTCTAGCATTCGTAGGATTTTATACTTCATTTGCGGTTTGCGAGTGTGAATACATTTGCGGGCTTGGGGAAATTGAGCAATTGAATAGCGATTTGCCATTTTAGCCTTGCGAAAGGGAGAGATCAAAGGCTTCGGGAGGCTGTAGGTTACGAGTTTAACCATCTCAATATTTTCAAGGCCGTAACTCGGAAGCCGATCAGCATCCGCAAAAAGACGCTAATTGAATAGCAAAATAGCTTGGGACCTCACTTACGGATCTCCCAAAACCTAAACTGAATGTAGCTCTTAGTATCTCCCTGTTAAACATTTTATGGATCTGAATGATGCCCTCATGAGCAGTGTAAGATCAAGTAGGTTGAGAATCACTATTCTATACCTCTATTACCAATGCATTTCATACCCATATTGATTTTACTATTTTGCTTTGAGTAACATAAAAAGGTTTATGGACTTGGGAACTGTATATGAGACCTTTCAACTGAAATAATTTGCTTGTCCTGGACTAGGCCAATACTGTCCAGACCTAGAACTGCTCATTTCCAGATGGCCAGATTCTTCTCAAAGCTGTGTGTTCAGACACAGAGGGCATCATTCAAATGCGATTTGGCCAATTGAATAGGGCTCTATATAAGCACAGAGCATATTTTTTTAACAGAAGTGTTTAGTTAGTGAAGACCTTACGTTTGCATAGAAGTTCACTAACTAAAAACTTCTGTTAAAAAATATGCTCTGTGCTTATATAGAGCCCTATTCAATTGGCCAAATCGCATTTGAATGAGGCCCAGAGAAAGATCTGTTTACTGTCCATATATCTACATGCATTTGCCTGTTAGTGTGTGTACATGGACTTGGGAAGAGATGTACCAAGGTGTGAAAAAATGAAAGAATATATAAGTGTCATACAATATGCATCTAGCTTCAATAGTACAATCATTATTAGAATCTTTGGGTTGGGAACACTCAGCACTTCTTTAATTCTCCGTTGCTGGTTCTCTGAAAAAATATAACAGTTATATTTACTGTGTATCTCTGTGTGTTACGTGCTTAGAAATATACATTACATACACTTTAAATACATACATATATAGATATTGGTTGTTGTTTAGTGGTCCAGTCATGTCCGACTCTCCATGACCCTATGGACCTCAGCATGCCAGGCACAATTGTTGAGTTTCTGGTTGTGCTTATCCATAAGGTTATCTTGGCAAAGATACTGGAGTGGGTTGCCAACTCCTTCTCCAGTGGACTGGACCTCTCTGCTATGACCTGCCCATCTTGGGTCACCCTACATGGTATAGCTCACAGCTTCATTGAAGTAGACAAGCCCCTTCACCACGACAAGGTAGTTATCTAGAAGGGGATATATAGATATACACGCACATATATACATACATATATACACCCACACACAGAGGTCAGGTATATTAGGCCAATGTAACTCAAGTTGAGGGCGACCCATTTTAGGGGGCTGCAGGATGACGCAAGCTACCAGTGCTGTGTTGAGGTGCAGAAACGTAAGATTTTTCTGTCTGGAAATACTTGACATTTTCTGATATATTGTATGAATAAACAAAATGCCCATACACCTATGTTTTTATATATGTATGTGTGTTAATCTTTCAAAGGGGATGTAGCAATGAAATAACAGTAACATGGGATGTAGATGCATACTGTAAACCATTTATCGAACGATGTATGCACAGCTGTGAACATGATCAATTAGTCAAACCCGTAGGTATGGGTTTAGATGGAGCCAATGGCATTATTACGTCACTGAAAAATGGAGGTTGGAATTCAAGCCTTACAGGTTTCAATTACGAGTTTCGATCGGACCCACATTCCAGATATAATGCAATATTAATAAGCCTGTAAATATGATATTCTAGTCCATGCGAGTTCCATGATATGAATTAACACATTGATTGCTGGGATAGATATAACACAGAATTTAAACATAAAAAAAAATATTTTATATTGCAGATTTGCGAGCTTGAGAATGTTGTGCTATTAATTTTAACTAACATCACTTTTCTACACATATAAGTACAGTAGTGTGTTTATATTTGCATTTAAGGTGCTACAGATAGGACTTTAACCCAGTAGTGAGTCCTCTCTGGTACCCATTGGCCTTTTGGCTCCATTTGGGGTTGAACGCCAGTGAATTTGTTGCGATTTAATACCGTTATTGGAAATGTAACAGTTACGGGCTTGACAGATCAAAGCATTTGCTGGCACACAGTTCTGTCCTCGTTCCGTAGCCTTTTATCGCCCTTCCCCCGCAAGTCGTTGATGGGTTGCTTTACGGGTCCAATTTAATAGACACAAGTCTTGCGGCCTACATTGCAGGCTACGGATTCCAACGTTGGGGGAATTTAATAGGGGTGCTAGAGCAGCATAAGACCCAGTTACTCCCCTTTATATATCCGTATACAGACCACTGATATATAAAGGTTCCCTTGGATCACATATGTGCTACAAGTGTTAGTAACAAATGAATCCCCTCCCTACAGTGCCTATAATAAGTACAGATCTGTATAGTTGCCATTCTTCAACTTTTTTAATTTTGTTAAACGTGTATTTCCCTTGTTCTTATCCCCAGTACAGCGCTACGGAATATGTTGGCGCAATACAAATAAAAGATAATAATAATAATAATAATTATTCCCTGTGCTGTTTCTCACCCAGGTAATATCTCTGTGTACTGGGAGCTAAAGCCCAGGGTATAGACTGAATATTCAAGAACTTCCTCTATTGTATGAGAGATGAGTTGGCAGCTTGTGTTCAGCTGGGTGCTATACAGATTCAATGAGCAGCTTTTATCGTGGCACCAGTGCCCCCCTCCTCTCCTGATATCCCAGCCTGTGTGGTATTATCAGTGTTGAGTTTGCCTGAGGCCCACACCCAGTGCTGTGCATCTAGCAGAGGCTGGACGTTACTGATTACAAAGGACAGGGCATGGGTGCTGCCTGTGTGTGCAGGCTTCCTGCAGACACTGCAATGTGTGTCACATTTATCTGTAGTATTTGCACTTTCATCCTCATCAGATCATCCACTGGGACATCCCTCTACACTAGATGATATAAACATTCACATAAAAACACTCTATGAATTTAATCAGATTCCTTTAAAAATAATTCATTGCTGGGAATATGTTTTAAAGATACATCAAATGTCCAGTTAATGTACTAAATGTACATATAAATAAAAATAGTTAGTTACTAAATTGTTATAAAATTTGAGCGAAATTTTTAGTTAATTGACAGTTTGGATATTTTATGCCATTTATATTTAAAAAGGTATCTTTTAAGGACTTGATTTGTTATCTGTCACAGTGGGTGGTAATAAACCAGAAGGGAATGCCCAGTCGGTGTAGATTAGAATAAAGATAATATTTTATAATTAATTGGTAATCACTTTAGATAAAGTAATTAGGAGAGGGAAATGTATTTATGCTTAAAATACCTAAAGTTCAAGCAAACCCAGTTATCTAACACTTTCACTCAAAACATTTAATAGCAACAAATTGTAATTATAATTATTTCTATGTGTATTTTCAATTTTCTTTGCTTTATTATCACATCAATCCACTAGACAACAGGGATAAATTAATAATAAAAAAAATATACATATATGTTTGGTAACCCTAGTGAGTGACCAAACATTTTATTTATATATATATATATATATATATATATATATATATATATATATATATATATATATATATACGGTATATATAAACGAATACTACATCTGTAAGCCCACCTGCAAGCCTAAAAATACGTTTTTACAACTTATTAACCACTCCCAGAAATACAGTTATTGCACTGCATTCTGAGTCACTGGGTGGGGACATGCAAATGATGAGACAATGCATCCTTGCTCTAAAATCCAAAATGCTACTTTATACATAGCTCCTTCAAATGCATATGCCTGCTGTACTTTACAGCTTTAAAGCAACGCAAAGGATTGGATTATATATATATATATATATATATATATATATATATATATATATATATATATATATATATAGTTCAGCACAACAATCATTTGTAATATGGTGGGCAAAAGAGCGATAGAAGCCCTCCACCGTACAGTAGTACAGTAAATAAAAAGTACATCTGTGTTCACACTTGAATGTCTAAAGCAAGTTAAAAAACCTGCTTCCAGCTCAGAGTTCCGAGAAAAACAGTTATTACACTGCATTCTGGGAAGTTGAGCTGGGACACTCAAATATGGCCACAAATGCCTCGCTCTTCATTCCGTAGCCATCATCAAACATGGCTTCCTTTAAGCTTAAGCATGCTGTATTATACAGCTTTAATGCAAAGCCAAGGTTGGAATAAACACAGGCTGAGTATCCAATCCATGTACAGCTGTTTCAAGCTTACTGGCTATCATCAGCATGGAGCGGGATCTCAGCCTGTGTTGTGGAAATTATGGAAGCCATGTTTGATGATGGCTACGGAATGAAGAGCGAGGCATTTGTGGCCATATTTGAGTGTCCCAGCTCAACTTCCCAGAATGCAGTGTAATAACTGTTTTTCTCGGAACTCTGAGCTGGAAGCAGGTTTTTTAACTTGCTTTAGACATTCAAGTGTGAACACAGATGTACTTTTTATTTACTATATATATATATATATATAGTTGTTCTTAAGTCTTTCAGTTGTATCCAACTCTCCGTGACCCTATGGACCCACAGCATGCCAGGCACATCTTGTGCTTGGGTGTGCTAATCCCTAAGATGTTAATGAAAAAGATGCTGGAGTGGGTTGCCAGTTCTTTCTCCAGCAGACTGAAGTTTGTCTGGCCTCTTTGCTATAACCTACCCATCTTGGATGACCCTACATGGTATAGCTCACAGTGATCCAGAATATATATATATATATATATATATATATATATATATAGTTGAATAATAAGAGTATTGCAGTGAATAGTGATACCTTTTTTATTGGAAAAAAACGTATTCATAATAAAGCGACAAGCTTTCGAGAGATAATGCCTCTCGTTTTTTGACTTGATAAAGAGAGGCATTATCTCTCGAAAGCTCGTCGCTTTATTATGAATACGTTTGTCCAATATATATATATAATATCTCTCAAAACTGAATTATAGTGGAAAGCTACTAATGCATTTTTTTTTTATATTATAAGAAAACATAAAAAAAATCTGCCATTGTAAAGCAGTTTTGTGGGTTTTTTTCACAACTTAGAGGCTTAAATAATACCTCTGCGGAGGCCTTTAGCCTTTTCACTGGCAGAGGGGCCAGTATTACATTGTGTTACAAGGTGAGAAATAAGAGAGCAAATAGGGAAAACGAAAGAAAGAAATGGCCTTTGCTCTTTGAGAAATGCAGCTGTGACTGTACACTAAGCCCTATATACATTAGGTGACATCAGGATGCAGAGCGCTCCTCTCCTTGCCCTGTAAGTCTGGGATATCCAGAGCCATTGAGCAATCCTGGCTCCCGGCTCACTGAACTCAGAAAATGCTGACATCTCATTATCCACATGCACAGGAAGTTCAGGGCACAGCTGGCACAGGGCTATGGGGTTTCCATTAACTTCTTCTTTCCCACATTTTGGAGAAAAAGGGGTAAATAGCACGGTGCAAAGTGACTGTATATGTATAAATTGTAAAAATTGCAGAGAAATGACAAATTGCCTGGTCAATTATCCATTTTCCACATAGATCACACTCTTATGCTACTAATGTTGCATGCATGATAGCTAAAGAATGTTCCACATGTGTAATAACATTCCATCAGATGTAGCAGGGACATACACGGTAATGACATTATAGGAAGCCTGAGAAATGCTAAAGGTGGAGGAGGAATCCTATAGGTGGAGTACTAGCCAATGTTAAATTAAGTGAACAGTTAGGCCTACAGGTTCTAAACTGATAGCCCAATTTATACTTCTACAATATCCACAGTACACATGTTATAATGTTTTTTAGTGGTGTAATTATATTTTGAGTTGCTCTAGGCCTATAAGGATACCCCCCCCCCCCCCCGTACTACCCCACCACCTTTAGAAATGTCACATCATCCACCTACAGCATGGATGACTGCATCTCCTGATGCAAGTGGCTGGTTAGACAGATGATCAGTAGGCTGGGTGGGATGGCAGGAGATGCCAGCAGCCCACAAAAGGTCACAGCCATACTGCTTAGCAGTTTCCAAAGGGTACAAAACAGTAAAAAACAAAGCGTGGTAGCAGTGAGGAGGGTGTTTGGTACCATGCTGTTACTCAGAAGGTTTCATCCCAGAATTCTATTGCCCTAGGCCTGGGTCTAATGGGCCCTAGGCATCAATATACCTATGAATGGATCCCAATTTATTTCAACAGTCAATGATACATTCCTCCTGTGTTCAGAACTTATATTGTGTGGAGCCATGACGTTATATTGGGACCATAGGTTCCTCAAGAAAAATACATGAAACAAGCTGATATGGATCAGTGAGGGGCTTTAAAGGCTTGAGAAGGTGTTGTAGTGCTCTTGAGAGAAGTTATGAATACCTGGGGATGGATAGGTTTGATCTTCGGGTGGGGACTATTCCTTTCCATTGGGCACATTTTACTTTTCTTGGTTTCACTCAACATTTTCCGAGGCCAGAAAGAGTTCCATGGCTGAAATAATTTGGTAGACACTGCCCTACCACAATATTACACTATGTAGCAATCCTGATACATGATTCCACATGTGTGTACAGAGCCATTCTTAGGAACAAGTAACCAACGTAAACCCATAATTATATGTGAGGAACACAAGGCAAACAAAACTGCCTTGGGACTGAAGACTGTGCATACACAAAGAAGCAACATTGGTGATTCAGAAGAAAGGGATGCACCATGTATGTATGGGAGGGACTACTAGGGTTGAATATAGACAAGAATGGAGCACAAGATGTGTCTAGGACTGGTCCTAATTACATATTTTGCTTACAAAGCCCCAACATATTGTAAACTGTTTTACAAAATGTATGAAAAGTATTACAGACTCAAATAAAAAGGAATACAATTCAAAACAATGGGCACATATATTTATGGCAAGTAAGAACCAAAGGGCACATCTAGTCTATCAATTTTATCTTCATAAAACTTAATAAAAATGTGTATAATAGGCATACCTGTATTGCTTAAATCCAGAGTGGCAGGAGTAACATTTTTATTATTAAGACACCTTAACTATGTATATTAAGGCTTTTGGAGCATTTTCAAATATTGATTTGATTCACTAAGCTTCTTAGTGGCTGAGAATAGCCCACAAGTGATTACATCGGGCATTATATTGTCCCCCAATTCACTAATGTATGGTTCCCATTAGCTTATATGTTCCATCACCAGACTTCACAATGGCAGCATACTGGACGGATGCTATTGGTGAAACGCTACACAAGAAGCATTTCTCAGTACTTACAAAGCATTTAAAACCCGCTATACATTTTTAATATCTGCATGACACTAAAGTGCATGTTATCATAACTAGTTTATGATCAAACGTAACAGAAAAAAAATGTATCTACCTAAAAAGCTTTGCTCAGGATAGCCCTATGCATGTTTCTTAGCTGTGTTTGTCCCTATCACTTCTGCTGGAAGGCTGTTCCACTTACCTACATCCCTTTCTATAAAGTAATACTTTCATGTTACCTTTAAATCTTCCATACGCAAGTTATAATCATGAACTCTTATATTCCTTCTGCATCTCTCTTTTTCTGGAAGATACTCTACTACTAAACACTATTAAATCCTTTGATATATTTGAAGTTTTCTATAGCATCCTTTCTCTCCCTTCTGACCTTTAAGTCTTTCAAGTTTTGTCTTATAACCATGCACCATTTTAGTTGTTTTGTTTCTTTGAATTGTTTCTATTTTATTGGCAACCCTTAGGTATACTGGACATACATAGTATTCAAGGTGAGGTTTAATTATGGTTATACAGAGTGGTGTTAGTACCTATCTTTTTCAGAGTGGTGTTAGTACCCACTTAAATCATACAATATAATAACTCACAAACAAATCCCATTAATCTTCTGTTGACATCATCAAATTACTATTAAGTAAACATTCTACTCCCTTCTGGATTGCAACCGTGTCCCAATGAAGCTATACCATGTAGGTTCCCTTAAGATGGGCAGATCATAGCAGAGAGGTAAGACAAATTGAGGCCCTCTGGAGAAGGAACTGGAAACCCACTCCAGTATCTTTGCCATGAAAACCATATGGATGAGCACAACCAGAAACACAGACAGATGTCCCTGGCGTGCCGCTTCCATATGGTCACCTAGAGTCGGACATGACTGATGGACAGAACAAAATACATTTTACTTTAATGGTTTTGCACATAATTGTGCAATCATTTTAGATTTATTATTCTTGACAATTCCTCGTTTAAAAAAAAAAAAAACTTCTATACATTTGATTTACACCTCCTGAAATATCAACCTCATCATCTACATGTGTTTATTACTTAAAGATATATAAAAGTGTTATGGATAATGTGTCATGGCGTGTTTTCTTTTTTTCAGCACAAAAATTTATTCAGAAGTGTAACTGCTCTTGGGGGCTTGCCCTCTGCCAGCCAAAGAGATCTAAAGTATGCTCTATGCATTTACTGTTAGCATCAATGTATACTTAATAGTAATTTGATGACGGCAACAGAAGATAAAAGTGATTTGGAAGTTATTATTTTGTGTGATTTAAGTAGGAAAAGCCGGTGTATACTAAGGGCCTCATTCAAATGTGATTTGGCCAATTGAATAGGGCTCTATATAAGCACGGAGCATATTTTTTTACAGAAGTTTTTAGTTAATGAAGACCTTGCTTTTGGATAGAAGTTCATTAACTAAAAACTTCTATAAAAAATATGCTCTGTGCTTATATAGAGCCCTATTCAATTGGCCAAATCGCAATTGAATGAGGCCCTAAATTGTATTGGAAGATGAATTGTTTAAACATAATCTACTTCATATTTTTCATGCAAAAAAAACAACTTTTGTAATGTTTAAAACATGCTCTTTTACATGGTTGAAAAAAAATAATTAGTTGTGGTCCATGTCCCTTTAATGACATTACACAAAAATCATATTTTTGGTGGTGAAGTTATCTTTTAGTCTTGTGCTTTTTGGTTAAAGGACCACTCTACACGTTAAACATAAAGATTTCAATTATTCAATAATTAATGAGTAATTTAGTAGCAATACAATCAGTCTTTGATGAAAGAAGAATCAATGCAGATTTTTTAAACTTACATTTGAATATCAGCAATATTTTAATTTCTCTAATTGAGGCTTATGAAGTAGATCTGCCCCTAATATTTTACAGTCAGCTAAGTTAGACCTGGACATTTGAGAGGCAGAGCTTATAAGAAATAATACGTATGAAAGCCTCATGCTAATACCATAAAGTAAGAAATAATAACTGGATATCCTGAAGAGCCAAAGATGAACATGGCATAAAGCTAGTTTTAAATTACAAAAGGAAACATTTATGCCTCTCCTGGTCCACGGAGACATCCATGATGTTTTGATGAAGGTTGCATGTATGAGATGGGTGTCTACATATGTGAAGAGCAGAGCATACATGGAAGATGTCTGTTTCTGAGCATGTGTGGGGAAATGTGGTGGGATTAAAATCGCAAAAGCTACGAAGATTTAACAAATTCCCTAGTGTTAATTAAAAGGAACATAGCCTCGGCCATATTCTATTAGCTACTTGCAAATGCCTTGAACTCATAAATATGGCTTCAAGTGTTTATATGTTTATATGCATTCTAATGACTTAAGAATTCATTAGTGCCAATAAGTAATATTTGCTGAATATGTAGCAATATTAAGAGTGATTTTAAGTGTGTATAAATTAACGAATTGGGCAACAGAATAGGGCTCTTGGACTCCAAGCTATGAGGAAGTGCACAAGTCAGACAAGATAGAAACTCTCTATATACAAAGAGACCCCTATTAAATTGAGCAATTGTTAGTTACTGAAGCCCGTAATATAGCCTGTAAACTAATTTGCTATTCAATTGGTTTCTTTTAGCTACCCGCAAACTATTTACGGGTTACAGGCTGAAAATTCTTGCGGTTGTCAAAATTGTAACTCCGACCCATGTAAGCCTTGAATTTTCAAGCCTGTAAATGTTACAATCGCAAATCGCTATTCAAGCCTGCTACAATTCCTGAAGCCCGCAACTGTTCTCACACCCGTAAATGGCAAAAATAGAAGAAAATCCTACGAGCATCAGATTGGACTCGCAAGTGGGTTAAACACCTGTTCGTAGCACTGTAAATGTAAATAAAAAAATCAATACTGCAATGAAACACATTTAATTGCACAACAGCCTCAAGCTCGCAAAACTGCAATTACATTTTTTTTTATGTTTAATTTCCGTGTTATATCAATCTTGGTAATCAAGGAGTTAATACATATCAGGCCACCCACATGAACTTATTTTGTACATCGTTGGATTGCGAGTCTGATCTAAGCGCTAATTGATTGACGTTTAACTTCCATGTTTTACGTCATGATGACGGTCTCAGTTTTTATTGACTGTTTCTAAATCGGTAGTTATGGCCTTGCTTAAATGATCATGATCACGCTCTGAAATGCTACTTATGGGTGAATGGTTTACGGTTTAGGCTTTTGGCCATGGAGCTGCGGGCTTGATCAATTGATTCGTTCTGTAACTGTTGCAATTGAATGGAGGTCAAAATTATTATAACAACAAAAAAAGTGCAAATTTTACTGGTCTAAGGGCAACAACACATGTTACAGACTGAGACAAATACATGTCAGGTAAAAATAAAGAAAATAAATCTTTAAAGCTTTACTAAATAGAAATTGGTGCTTTAACAAATACTAATGACAGCACTAGCACAAAGGCACACTTCTTAGAATAATATGACTAACGGATAGCAAAATTAGGTAAATTAGCTCCGTGATGTCATTATGGAGGAGTGGAAGAGTACTCCAGTGGCAAACTGTAAAGCTCTGGTGAACTCCATGCCCATGAGGGTTATGGCAGTGCTGGAAAATAATGGTGACACTTTGGGCCCAATTTGGACATTTCCACTTAGGGGTGTACTCTCTTTTGTTGCCAATGGTTTAGACATTAATGGCTGTGTGTTGAGTTATTTTTGAGGGGACAGCAAATTTACACTGTTATACAGGCTGTACACTTACTACTTTACATTGTAGCAGAGGGTCATTTCTTCAGTGTTGTCACATGAAAAGATACAATAACATATTTACAAAAATGTGAGGGGTGTACTCACTTTTGTGACATACTGTATATATAATCAATGTAAATTTACTGTATATATTTTTTTTAATTCATCATGTACTTCTTATAATTGCTTATAGTTTTAAATTATACCAAATAAGTTACAGCACATAACTGTATATCTTACTATAACAATATTATACAAACACAGCAGGCTGTTGTATATTTAATCACAGTTTTCTGAACACCCTTCACCTAATTATTTGGCCAAAAAAAGGTCACAGGCCCAGAACTGAAATCTCTGTCCGCCTACGAGTCAATGTTCACAAACAGCTTGCAGTCCTTGTAATAATCAATTTTGGGTTGTGGCATTTGGTAAACATGCTCTGTTTTTGCTTTTTTTTTTGGCTGAGGAAATCAGAACCATTTTATCCTAGTTGGGGCACCCAGTTTATATTAGGTAATGCAGTGAGGAGTTTAATTATTGCTGGCATGAAATTTCAGTGTTATCTTTTGTTAGTATTTCCATAACTTTTCTCCATGCATTGAAGGTACGTTGTAATACCAATCCATTAATGACTGTTTAGCAATGCAATTAGTATTTGAATAAAATAAATTCCCTCTCCTATGGGGTGTTGGGTATCCCCATCCTGGTGCCCCTATTTTGTGGGTACATATCGGCACCCCCAAAAAATAATTAAAGCAAACTTTGGCCTACAGAGACTTCCCTTCCTAAATTAGTTTAAATCAAAATGATGGTAACACATAAACACATAGAACTCTTGCTGATATTGCAGGATAACTGCGGATGCTTCAGCTTCTGGAAATGTGTCATGTTATACAGGGTATTGTGGAACAACAAAATGTCTCCTCAAATACATACGATACAACAGGAGGTGATAATGCCATTAACTTCCTCTAACCAGGAGAGCAATATGGACATTGTCGCAAAATATATTATAGGAGCCAAAAGAAACAAACCAATCACTTTCATACTTACTTACCTACATAAGCAATGATGCAGATTCATGGTTCTACAATGGAGAAGACAAGACATCTTATTTCTTAAGCCTTAGCATTGTCACTACCCAGGTCCGGCGATGTGTAGGACCACTGTTGATGGCATAGTATACAATAACTGGTTCATGCTTGCGCCCGCTGTAATGACACATTCAGATGCCTCCTGCTTTATAACATTTCTACTGCAAAGCACTAATCAGTCTACAACTGAGAAGGACTCAAATTCAGTCAGGATTTTTATTCTACTCAGTGGAACACACCAAACACTGGGGAATGACTCTCACTATACCACTTTTATGTAAAGCCAAGGTTGGATTATACACAAGCTGGGAATCCTACCCATGGAGAGCATATACACATAATATATAATGCATTAATCATTATTATATAAAAATTGTGGGATATGTGTCCCCTCTGGACTATCTATGTCTTCAAATTTCCTTCAGTGGCTACTGCATAGTAAGTAAATCTGCTTTCACCTAATAGTGTTTTATGGACTAGCATAGTTGCTCCTCTCTCATCCAGGTGTAGGAGGTGGGAATGAACATACCTTTTAAAAACTACAGTTTTATTAATGCTAACCAATTATTAGATACAAATTAAACATTATTGTATCTTTGATAAACCTGGACCCTCAGTCATTCCCATCTGCTGTCTGCCGTGTACAACCCACAGGGCCGCAAAGACACTGTGGGCTCTGTGTGGCCAACAGCAGGTAGGAATGACTGAACATATCCATTCCCTGTCAGAAACCTTCTGCTTCGCCCTTCTCATATGCCCTAAACCCATTTGCAATAAACACATTTCCATTCATGACCTATTTATTGATAACTCATTTAGTCTTTTGGCTATCACATAAAATTGGCTGACTCCATCAGATACTGCATCCACTTTCATATGGTGGATTTCCCTTCAGTCACACCCCTAGTCCTGGGAACAAGCAAGGAGAAGGTGCAGGCATATTGCTCTCTTTCACAACATACTCGTGGTTCCATCTCTCCCATTCACATCCTTCAAAGTTCACACTATCCACCTCTTCTCACCCATCTATTTACGAGTTGCTGTGATCTATTGCCTCTGGACCTTTGTCTTAATTGCTTGATGATTTTGCTGCCTGACTCCCCTATAATGTTCCTATATGCTTGGCGATATAGACATTGCCTCCGACACACCCACCTCTAATGCGTCTAATGCTGGACGCAGTTCCCAACTCAATGCAATGGACACTCTCTTGGCTTTATCTTTACCAATCGGCGCATAATCTCCAGCCTTGTCATCTCCATAATCCTCCTACCTCAACACCACCTCCTAACTTGCAATCTCACCACACCTTCCACTCACTGCCCTTCTTCAATCCCCTGCTCCATAAACTATAGAAACCTGCAACAATTTTCCAACATGCGACAACCCCTTCTCTGTCCCCTCACCTGCCCTGATATTGCCACCTCACAGTATAACAATATACTCATTTCAACCCTTTACACTCTTGCTCCCACAACCACAGACTGACCCATCTCTCTTGTCCACAGCTACAGTGTATATAAAAAGTCTACACACCCCTGTTAAAATGTCAGGTTTCTGTGCTGTAAAAAAATTAGACAAAGCTAAATCATTTCAGAACTTTTTCCACCTTTAATGTGACCTATAAACTGTACAATTCAATTGAAAAACAAACTGAAATCTTTTAGGGGGAGGGAAGAAAAAATAAAATAAAATTAATGTGGTTGCACACCCTCTTATAACTGGGGATGTAGCTGTGTTCAGAATTAAGCAATCACATTCCAAATCATGTTAAATAGGAGTCAGCATACACCTGCCATCATTTAAAGTGCCTCTGATTAACCCCAAATAAAGTTCAGCTGCTCTAGTTGGTCTTTCCTGAAATTTTCTTAGTCGCATCCCACAGCAAAAGCCATGGTCCACAGAGAGCTTCCAAAGCATCAGAGGGATCTCATTGTTAAAAGGTATCAGTCAGGAGAAGGGTACAAAAGAATTTCCAAGGCATTAGATATACCATGGAACACAGTGAAGACAGTCATCATCAAGTGGAGAAAATATGGCACAACAGTGACATTACCAAGAACTGGAGCTCCCTCCAAAATTGATGAAAAGACGAGAAGAAAACTGGTCTGGGAGGCTTCCAAGAGGCCTACAGCAACATTAAAGAAGCTGCAGGAATATCTGGCAAGTACTGGCTGTGTGGTACATGTGACAACAATCTCCCGTATTTTTCATATGTCTGGCCTATGGGGTAGAGTGGCAAGATGAAAGCCTTTTCTTACGAAGAAAAACAGCCAAGCCAGGCTACATTTTGCAAAAACACATCTGAAGTCTCCCAAAAGCATGTGGGAAAAAGTGTTATGGTCTGATGAAACCAAGGTTGAACTTTTTGGCCATAATTCCAAAAGATATGTTTTGCGCAAAAACAACACTGCACGTCACCAAAAGAACACCATACCGACAGTAAAGCATGGTGGTGGCAGCATCATGCTTTGGGGCTGCTTTTCTTTAGCTGGAACTGGGGCCTAAGTTAAGATAGAGGGAATTATGAACAAGTCCAAATACCAGTCAATATTGGCACAAAACCTTCAGGCTGCTGCTAGAAAGCTGAACATGAAGAGGAACTTCATCTTTCAGCATGACAACGACCCAAAGCATACATCCAAATCAACAAAGGAATGGCTTCACCAGAAGAATATTAAAGTTTTGGAATGGCCCAGCCAGAGCCCAGACCTGAATCCGATTGAAAATCTGTGGGGTGATCTGAAGAGGGCTGTGCACAGGAGATGCCCTCGCAATCTGACAGATTTGGAGTGTTTTTGCAAAGAAGAGTGGGCAAATCTTGCCAAGTCAAAATGTGCCATGCTGATAGACTCATACCCAAAAAGACTGAGTGCTGTAATAAAATCAAAAGGTGCTTCAACAAAGTATTAGTTTAAGGGTGTGCATACTTATGCAACCATATTATTTTATTTTTATATTTTTTCTTCCCTCTACCTAAAAGATTTCAGTTTGTTTTTCAATTGAGTTGTACAGTTTATAGGTCACATTAAAGGTGGAAAAAGTTCTGAAATGATTCATCTATGTCTATTTTTTTTACAGCACAGAAACCTGACATTTTAACAGGGGTGTGTAGACTTTTTATATCCACTGTATGGCACACTATATCCAGCGGTTATCTCATTCTGCTGAATGACTATAGAGGAAAGCTTCCTCCATTATAAGTTTATTTTGTGCTCATACTTCTCTGCCCTCAATATTGCCAAACAACACTACTTTTCATTGTTAATATCAACTTGTCTTCCATTTACAAATGTCTGTTCTCTGCATTCAACACTCTCCTCTGCCTTCTTCCACCTCCTACCACTTCCTACCACTTCCACCTCCTACCACAACTGAATACTTCTCCAGACATTTTAAGAAATAAAATTGATAACATCAAAAACAAAATCTCCTCTCAATGTATCTTGAACAGACAACTCCTCTCAACAAAGCACTTCCCCAATCCCGCATCTACAATGGGCTCCTTTGACCCTGTAATAGATGATAAAGTCTCTGGTCTTCTATCAACCTCATAACCGGATCCTATTCCACCAGAGCTAATCCTTTCCCTCTCTATAATACTCATCACCTTTACAACAAGCTATAATTACACCATACTTAAGAAAGCCTCATCTGACTACTTGAACAACTCATTACACCTCTATTCTTGACCCCCTCCAGTATGGCTTCCATCCCAAACACTCCACAGAGACAGCTCTCACAAAAGTCACTAAAGACCTTCTCACCTCCAAGTAAAAGTGTCACTTTTCTATTGTAATTCTCCTGGATCTTTCTGATGCATTTGATACAGTTCTGTTCTGCATCGATACATCCTCCTTTGGCATCCTAGTAAAATCGTTTGGATTTCAGTATCATCTATATGCAGATGACACTCAAATCTGTCTTTCAGCACCAAGCCTTCGCCATCTCTTCTAACACATATGTTGCCAACTGCCTTTCAAGCGTATTTTCCTTGATGTCCGCTCCGCCAACTCAAACTCAACATTTCAAAGACTGAGCAGTTTCCATTCCTAATATCTTTCTCCCTATTGACAAGGCCATCATCAGTCCCACCTCCCACTGCTGTCTTGGAGACACATTCAATTAGAAGCCCGCAACTTGATTGCAGACAGCCAAATGTCCGTGGGTGTGTTGTGGGCTCCCATTGATCTCTGATTACGGTGCTATTCAATTGCAAGACTGAAAGTTATGGGCCCCAAAACAAAAACGTAAACCATGCACTGGGTCGTAGCAGTTCAGGGCGGGAACATGATCAATTCAGCAAGCCCGTAACTGCCCATTTTGAATCAGCCAATAGAAAATGAGACTGTCATTATTACGACAGTAAAACATGGAGATAAATAGGTTCAGGGGTCCGATATGCGATCAGACCAAAAATAAAGAATTATGAAAATGAATGCCAATACTGTTCTATTCCATATGGGTGGCCTGATATGTATTAACTCATTGATACCCAAGATTGATTTAACCCCGAAATGAAACATAAAAATAATATTAATATCCTGCCGATTTGCAAGCTTGAGACTGTTGTGCAATTAATTCTAATGTCTTTCATCGCTTTCCCCATTATTTACAGTGCAGTAGTGATTTTTTATTAGCATTGACAGTGCTACAAAGAGGGGTTAAACCCCCTTGAGGGTGCTCTCTAGCACTTGTTGGATTTTCTCCTTCATTTGCCGTTTACCGGTGTGAAAACATTTGCGGGCTTAGGGAAACTGAGCAATTGATTAGTGATTTCTGATTTTAGCCTTGCGAAAGTGACAATGGCCATTTTTTTCGAGCCTGTAACTCGGAAGCCGTTCCAAGCCCGCAAAAATACGCCAATTGAATAGCAAATTAGCTTGTGACCTCACTTACGGGCTACCGGATCTCCTGAAACCTCAATTGAATGGGGTTCTGTTGGACCCTGCCTTCATTTCATTCCTCAAAATATCAATAACCAAATCATGTTGTCTTCACCTAAAAGCATCTCCAAAATATGTCACTACCTTACACAAGAGACAACTAAAATTTGAATACATTCGCTCACCTCAAGTACTCCAACTTGCTCCTTGCTGTCCTCCCCATCACCTGTCTGTCTCCACTCCAATCTAAAATGAACGCCCCTGCTACACTCATCTACCATATTCAATGCTTAGTGCCTGCAGCTCCTCTCTGTCAGTCACTCTGCTGGCTTCTCATAAAATCCAGTATAAAATGTAGAAATTCTGACCCTACCATATAAAGCCCTTAACAACATTGCAACTCTTTATATCTCTACCTTCTTCTCAAATACCACTCTCTGCGCTCTGCTAATGACCTTCTTCTTTGCTCCTCTTCTGTCACCTCCTCTCACTCGGGAATTCAGGGCTTTTTTCGAGCAGCGTAACTCCTTGCCCTGCTCTGCCAGACTATCCTCCTGCATCAAAACCTTAAAAACTCACTAAAAATACATTTGTTTAAAAAGCGTATCACCTTCAGACTTAACATGCACAACTGTATACTCTACAAAACTGCTCACACCCAACCAACATCATAACACATACTACTTCTATTAGAATTGGTCTATACCTCTGTATTTTCCTAATTGTACCCAATGTACATTATTTATAAAGTGCCAACATTTGTAGTGCTACTTATAATGCTGAATAAACAGTAATAATAATATGAATAATCATATTAATAATTATAATAATAATAATAATAGCACTGCCATTGCCCTTTAACCGCTTTAGTGGTAATCCCGAGCGTGGATCGGGGGTAATTCTCAGTTCCTAAAGCGGTAACCCTGAGACACGCACAGGATTACACACTTCCTCCTTCTTCCCCTTTCCCCATCCTCTTACTGTGTTAGCTGCTCATCCTTCCCCTGCAGCACATTTTCTGGCAGTGTCCAGGAGTCCCGAGTGACGTCACACGAACGTCATGTCAATCACGATTCCCGGCCACAGCCAGAAGACGTGCTGCAGGGGAAGGATGAGTAGCTTCCACAGCAAGAGGATGGGGAAAGGGGGAGGAAGGAGGGGGGCAGGAGAGGAGAATGGAGAGGCGGAAGGGAAGGAGGAGGGTGAGGGGGAAAGGGAGGAGAAGGGAGAGAGGGAGAGGGGGAATTGTGTGATACAGGGGCTGGGGGGGAAGGGGCCACTACACTACATAAAAAAATTAAATGTATGAGCAGGGGGGACGAACAAGGCGGCCTGGCCATGTTAAAGCGTTACACTCGGGGGTACTGACACGGCCAGACCTCCAGGAGAGTTAATGTGCCTACTGGTATTTACTGTGTAGTCTGCTCTTAAAATCCCTGGCTTTTTTATACTGGCCAATGTTTCTTCCATGAATCTGTAGTACAATGGTGGGCAAATTGGTCCTGCAAGGGCTACCAACAATTAACAATTTCATTATCTCTCTGCCGGTGTGTATCTCTCTTACTGAGCCCAGGTGAGTTTCTCATTTTCATTCGTTTTGACAGATCTCAGGCAGAGAGATACTAAAATTCTGGACTATTTGCAGCCCACCATTTCTGTTGAACCAGAAAAAGAGATTGCTAAACTGGATTTGGAATATGGTTCAGTCTTCTTTAAAATATTTTTAGAGTAAAGTGACACGGAAATAATGTTTTTCTTTGTTGCTTGAAATGTTTTCTTATTTCATATAAAGGTCTCAGAGCACAAACATTATTCAGACATTTAACGGCTCTTGAGAGCTTGCCCTCTGCCAGCCAATCAGATCTACAGACTAAAGTATGCTCTTTGAATTTTCTGTTAGTGTCAATTTAGTTTAAACAGGTTTTACTTAACATTTTTTCATGCAACAAAACTACTTTTGTAATGTTTAAAACATACTATTTTAAAGGCATGAAAACAACATAAAACCAGAAATTGGGGTACACAAATAAAGACAATGAAATAAATGAAGATTGACAGATCAAAATTAACTAAAAGCAACTTACGGGGGAAACGTAGCTTACTGCTCCTTTTTAGGTTTTAGTACCCTTTGGGAATCATGCAACTGCTTTGACTATTGAGTGGCACTGTGGTACCATGACATTTGTTGTGTATTTGTAGAGAAAATCAGATTCTAAGGAAGAAAGGCAAGTTACTTGCTAGCATTGTCCACTTCAATTGATCCAGTTTAGAGAAGTGTCAAAGTGCTAGAAATGAACACATCTAATACATACCTTCCCCTATATATTCACATATATATAGTAGAACAGGAACATTCCTGGATCCTCTTTATAAATATATATTTTTCTCATCTTTACCAAGGGTGTGGATTATTATTATTACTAGTGGTTTGCCCATCATAAATGATGAGATAATATTTTTTTTTTCTCCACCCCCCTTCCCTTAAATCTATTTCCCCCCTCTCCCTCCCCTGTGTCGCTTCCCTCCCCCCTCTGTCTCTTTCCTCCTCCTTTACCCCCGCTGTCTCATTCCTCCCCCTTTCCCTTCCCTGTGTCTCTCCCCCACTCTCTCCCCTGTATCTCTTCCCCTTATGTCTCTTCTCCCCCTCTCCTGTGTGTCTCCCCCCGTGTCTCTGCCGCCCCCCTCCCTTGTGTCTCTTCCCCCCTCTCCCTCCCCTGTGTCTCGTCCCCCTCCTCCCTACCATGTGTCTCTTCCCCCACTCTCTCCCCTGTATCTCTTGCCCCCTCTCCTGTGTATCTTTCCCCTATATCTTTCCCCCCGTCCTGTGTGTCTCCCCCTTGTATCTCTGCCCCCCTGTCTTGTGTCTCTTTACCTCTCCCCATGTCTCTTCCCCCCCCTCCTCCTCTCTCCTCTGTATCTCTTCCCCCCTCCCCTGTATCACTTTCCCCCATGTCTCATGCCCCCTGTGTGTCTCCAGCCCATGTCTCTGCCGCCACCCTCCCCTGGGTCTCTTCCCTCCTCCTCCCTCCCCAGTGTCTCCTCCCCCCACTCTCTCCCCTGTATCTCTTCCCCCGTCCTGTGCGTCTCCCCCTGTATCTCTGCTCCCCTCTCTTGTGTCTCTTTCCCCCTCCTCTCCATGTCTCTTTCCGCCCCTCCTCCTCCCTCCCCTGTGTCTCTTTGCCCCCCCCGTGGCTCTTTGCCCTTTCTCCCCTGTGTCTTTCCCCCTCTCCTGTGTCTCTTCTCCTCCCAAAACTAAAGGTGTGCATGGCAACGTAAGAGTGTATGATCCTTATGGAGCTTTATGGAACTTAGTGATTATTATCTTTTATACACTGTATGCATAGTAGCATAACAGATACACCCATGGCCTATCTACATACCTATCTCTATATACATACTAGAGAATTGCCCGTCAAAAAATGACGGCAATCAAATCGTAAGGTAGCTAATGCTGTTTGGTGTGTAATGCTAAAAGATATAATATATTAATAAATGAATATACTTTACCTATTTTGAAGCATTGTGTTGAAGAGCTGACAATCTGTTTTCATGTTGCTGTAGCATTAGTGGTGTGGAGCTGCTGTGTAAGCGTGATGAATGTGTGCAGTGTAACAGTGTGCGTGCGCGAGACGAAACCGTTAGCGTAGTGGTGTACTTCCGCATTGGCGTCAAATGGCGGGTAATCTGTGTTATGCGTCTTTGCGGATTATCCGTCGGTGCTTCGTGGTGTTTTTCGAGTTTCGTGTGTTGTTTTGCGAGTGTGTTGTGGTGTTTTACGTGTTGAGAGTGCTGTAGCCTCGTTTTGGTTTTTTTCGTCGGCCATTTTTTCTCTCGCTTAGCGATTTCATTAGTGTCTAAAGTGTTTTATTTTTATTGAAATTAATATGTAACTTGTTTTTTTGCGGTTCTGGATGGTTCCTCTTGCTGTAGGTAAGTTTTTTATGTGTGTGTTGTGTGTATTTATTGTGTTTGAAATGTTTGTATTTCGGCGTGTTGCGTCCGATGTTTGCGAGGTCGTAATGTGTGGTAACGTGTCTCGTATGGTGTTTGCGTGTGTAGCCTCGTTTTTGTTTTGTTCGGTGGCCATTTTTTCTCTCGCTTATCAAAGTTTTTATTGTGCAAACTCTTTTATTTTGAGTGAAATAAAGGTGTGAGTTGCATTTTTGAAGTCCTGGATGCTCCCTGTTGCTGTAGGTAAGGTTATTATGTATGTGCTGTGTGTATGTATTGTGTTTTTAATTTTGTAATGTTCGCGAGTTGCGTCCGAGTGTTGCGAGGCTGTAATGTGTGTGAACGTGTGTCGTATGTTGTTTGCGAGTGTCGTAATGTGTGTGTCGTGTTATTTGCGTTGCGACGTGAAGTTTTCGAGGGTCGCAGTTGCTGGCATGGAGCGCCTTCGGCGCTCCATGCCAGCAACTGAGGCCATCGCCCAGTGCCCTCGCTTCGCGAGGGCCTTGGCTCGCTGTGCGAGCCAAGGCCCTTGCGCTCACTACACGAGCCCGCAAGCGTTAGCAACAACTCGCATGCTCACAACTATATATGTGATACATAGTGCATAACAGATGCACTCCTAGCCTCAAACAAAAATGTGACCCCAAGGTCTTTCATTCTCAACATCTAGGGTATCTTCATTGATGCAGACAATGGGTCATTTCTATATCTTGGCTATTTTGGATACAGTGAATATAGGATAAGGTGAGTGCTACTTTAAAATAAGCACGAGACAGGTAACTTTAATTAAAGTTAATTAAATAGCATTAAAACAAACTATACATTTTACTAGATGTCTGTCTCTTCAGAAAATCATTCCTGAGATATTCATAATTGTTTGTATGGCTCGTTTATGTTAAAGTGCATCTGCATTCTAGTTGATAAGTGTGCAGGAGAGCACATTGTTTTTGCCACCACCGAAACAAACAAGCATACTTTGTTACTAACTAGCATATCAGATAATTATCTTTCAGGAGTTGCTCGTTTACACAATGACACACAGACAGTGCAGAGTATCTCAGGTGACCTCATGCTTACCGCCTCTTGATCTACTGCCTCCCTTGGCCATAGCCTTGTTTGCCTATGGGGAAATACAGTACTAGATGAGTCAGTGAATGGCCTTCAAGGGTCACAGAAAATCTTTAAATGTAAGAGGCCAATTTAAAGAGTTTTATTCTGCCACTGTACTACTTTGCAGTGTGGTGGGTCCTCGTACAACCCACTCATGCCATCCCACTCATGCCCTTCCATTCCTCCTAGCCATATTACACCCTGCCTGTTAAACTTTCTAGGCTAGGTTTCTTCTGAATCATAAATCACTGCAATATTATATGGCTTTACACACATTTCATAGGAAGCACAAATATAAATATCTACCCATGGGTGTGTTTCAGCCTCGGCGGAAGCAATGCTATAGAATATGCAGAGAAATATCTATATCTATAAGCGCACCTGCCACTTTCTGACTTAGTGTATACTTACAAAGACCCATATACACTGATGTTCTATATAGGTGTGTGGTGAGGAAAGGAGTGGTAGTAACTGGGTATAAAACCGAACGGGCAGCATAAAACCTAAATATGCCCCTGTATCTACATATACATGGCAATTGGGCATATTGACTATACATATGTGGTTAGTTTGTTTTTAAATAGTACTTTGAAGAACTACAAACTCGCTAATGGGCAACATGTTATAGAAAAGAATAAAAAAAAACAAAAAAAAAACAATAATTTTATATTTAAATTTTTGGAAACAATTGTTCTTTACTAAACTTGTATTTTCTTTTCTAACCTTTATACTGTCTGCAAGTTTATCAGTGTGTCAGTGTAAACTAATTAGCTTTCCATTGCTGCTACTGCACATTCTGGCAGTTGTAGAGTTCACATTCGCATTGTGAAAATAGAAGCTTCCTCTGTGCATTCAAAGGGCCCTATTCTATTGCCCAATTTGTAAATGTATACACACATAAATCTGCTCTTAATATTGTCACATATTCTATTAGCTACTCGCATTCCGGTTCCGAGTTACCCGTCCACAATCATTACTGACAAGTCAAAGACGCAAAACCGCCTTAGAACTCCATTGGTTTTAGCACAGCTCGAATATTACGAGTGCTAACTAATTAAAGTTACACAAAATCAATATTCTATTAGACCTGTAGCTCTGGCTCGCAAGTCTAACCTGCAACTGAAAAATGTATCACTTTACTGTCAAAAATATTACGAGTACTAGACTTTTTTCACTTATTAGAGCTGTACCAGCAATTAAACACACAATACTGTACTTCAAAAGCACGGGAAGGCATGGAAACACATTGTAATTAATTGCACAACAATCTCAAACCCTCTAATATACAATTACAAGATAGATTGCTAGCCTGATATGCAAATATTACTTGTTGGCACTAATTAATTCTTAGCCTCCAATTGCAGATTACATGTAACTTCCATGTTTTACCTACGTCATGATGACGTTCTCATTTACTATTGGCTGTGCCTAAGATGTAAAATACGGGCTTGCTTAAATATTGTCAGATCATATGATCACGCCCCCTGAAATCCTACTTAAAAAGTACGGTTTATGCGTTTAGGCTTTTTTTTTAACCATAATGTTTATTTAACATGTATAGCTTAGGAGGAAGAGACGGGAGGGTGACACGAAAGAAACATTAAGATACAGCAAATGATTTAATGACGTTCAGGAGAGAAGTACAGCATTTTGCAGACAATCAGGAGTGTAAGAACAAGAGATCGTAATTTCAAGTTACTGGGTAGAATATTTAGGGATAGTAGATAAATGGAGTATCTTTCCAGTGGAACTGGCAGATATAAATACAGTAAAGTAATTCAGTTATATCTGGTTAATTTATAAGGCATTCCAGGGTTTTCGGTAGAAAGAATGGATAGACTGGATAGATCTATTGGTTCTTGTGTGTCATGAAGTCTATGGCTAAAATTAAATAATCATAACTGGGGCTGAGAATCGGTTTGCTGATAGTTGCAATGACTACTCTCTATGGCAGGGGTGGGCAAGTCTGTTCCTCGAGGGCCACACACAGATCTGGATTTGAGGCAGGCAGGGCCGGATCTACCTTTTTGGAACTCCTAGGCAGTGAAGTGAAGGAGCCCCTGCGAGTGAGTACAAAAGGTATGCACGGATCCATTTTTGCATTTTTTGTGCATGTAAGTTCCTTTTCCTGTTGCAACTCTCTTGTTCTAGGTGGTTACTCCCTAGTAGCCAGTATATGAAATGCAGCTTTCTTAAGCGGCTGCCTAGTTGGCCCAATGTGTAATCCGGCCACGGAGGCAGGGGTGTAGGAGCAAGAATAATTCGGAGCGAGGGGGGAAGGTGCCGCTCATTGTATATACAGGCCATAAAATAGCTTACAAATACTTACATACAAACAAAGACAAATCTGGGAGAGAGGGGGGGGGGGTCCTACACCCATGAAGTTTGAGGATTTCCTTTCTGTGCACGGGAGAGTCAATGAGGATTACTGAAGAAGCTATAGGCTCACCTATATGAAGCAGGGATTATCCTCAAATCCAGGCCTCCAGGAGTGAACATGCCTACCCCAGCTCTATGGGGAAACTGACATTGTAGCTTCAGTCCCTATGATGCTTCAAATGTTGGCCTTTTATTAATCTGTATGTATAAAAAAACATATATACAGTTATACTATTTTGGGAAATGTCAAAGTCAAATTAGACAAATACTTAAAATAATAGAAGGAAACTTTATATTTTGTATATATTTTATGTGCCATTTAAAACTACAGTTTGAATGTGATTGAACACGACTTTTAACCCCCATAACATATTATAAAGTCTTATTATTACTAGCGACTTGCCTGTCAAAAATGACGGGGCAATAAAATTTGAAGCTATGGCAATGCTGTTTGCCACACAATGTAAAGCTTTTTCTACTCTGAGGACCTTTGGTGCTAATTTCGAGCCTCGCGCTGAACGCCTTTGGTGCTCATTTCGAGCCTCTCTTCTCATGTACTTTTGCTCCTCTGAGCACCTTTGGCGCTTATCACAAAGATAGATATATATATCAACAATATATAACAATCTTTTTTTATTTTCCTGCACTATACAATGTACAGTTTGAGTGTTTGTGCCCTGATGATAAAGTGTAATGAATGTCCCAACTGTGCATTATAAATATGCTGCGTGTGCGAGGTGTGGCGTTTGTCTATGTGTTACGCGGCTCGCGAGCATTTTCTGTCATGTGTAATAGTGTATTTTGTACCTTGTACGTTCCTGTGTGAAAGTGGCAGTGTTTTGGCGGTTGGTGGTGTTTTGCGCGTTCTGGGTTGTGTACCTTCGTTTTCATTTTTTTGGCCGGCCATTTTTTTTCTCGCTAAGGCGATTTTCGAGTGCTGAAACTCGGCCAAATTGACTTAAATTTGCGTTACACCTCATTTCCAGACATCCTGGCTGTTCCCCAGTGCTGTGTGTGATGTTTTTGTTGTATTTTTATTTTTTGTGCTTTTTGTGTTTTTTGTTTGCGCGGTTCGGCCGTTAATTTTGTATTTTTCGTATGTCGTATTTTATTTTTCCCTTTGTAATAGTGTATTTTGTACCTCGTACGTTCCTGTGTGAAAGTGCTATGAGGTTGGCGGTGTTTTGCGGGGTCCGGGGTCGTGTAGCGTCGTTTTCATTTTCTTGGGCGGGAATTTTTTTTCTTGCCTAGGCGATTTTCGAGTGGCAAAATTCGCCTAAATCTAATTAAATTCGCATTCCACCTCACTCCTGGACGTCCTGGCTGTTTCCCCGTGCTGTGTGTAATGTTTTTGTTGTATTTTTGTTGTTTGTATTTTGTTTTTTTTTGGGTCAACTGCTTGCAGCCTAAGGCGATCCCGCGTTTACTAAGTGTTTGGTGGCTAAGTCCTGCGTGTTTCATTGCCTTCACTGCTCGCCTCGCTTTGCGAGGCCTGCAGGCAATGAGTGCCTTTGGCGCTCATCGCCTAAGCATGACGACGTCTCGTAGTTTGACAACTATTATATGTGATTATTTATATATTGTTTCATGGATATTCTGTAAGTTTTTTTGTTTTTTTTAAAACACACACTTGTGACATGTAAAAACTATTTTGGGGAACGGAAGTCACAATGTCATACTGGTGATATTCTTATTGTTCAGTTATTATTATGTATTTTTATATCCATAGTATACAAATGCTAATGTGTATATTTTTTGTGCAGATATTAATGACAAGTTATTAAGTTATTAATAAAACGTCACTGTCAAGTTTTATACATTTTGCCTTTTATAACTCTGGGATGGGGCAACACCAAGGGGCTTTGTAATACGTTTCTCCAGTCCCCTCCCCATCAGATACACTGGCCTGGTTGTACCCCTACTGTGCAGGCATGCTACGGTCACACAGATCCCTTAATCCCACCTCTGTGTCCCATGCACGCCTCCTGTACAATAGCAGCCTGAGGCCCTGGTGCTGGCACTGCACTTTCCTTGATAGCTGAAGCCTTTCTACCTCTGATTCGCTGACCAGCTGCTGACTGTGTGATATTGGGTGAGAGGGAGGAGGGTGACCCAGCTCCTAAAGTCCATCTACCCTGAGTGCAAACTTTATGCACCTAACAAAATGTGACTGTTAGCTCTTCAGATCACATTTATTTTTTTGGATCAGTTTTTTGACAACAAACAAAACCCTTTATATCTAATACTTCAGGCATGTATACATAAATGATCTGAAAAGAAAAACTTTATCTTGTTTGTTTGATGTTTTTAGGCGTTCAGTCGTGTCTGACACTCCATGACCTCATGGACCATAACACACCAGGCACATCTTTATGTCTATGGCCATGCTGATCCATTAGAGGCCATGAGATCCTGGAGTGGGTTGCCAGTTTCTTCTCCAGTGGCCCATAGCATACAGCTCCTGGTATTCCTAAGTGGTCTCCCATCCAAGTACTGACCAGGCCCAACCCTGCATGGCTTCACGGTGGTGTGACCTCTTGGTTCCCTGACTTGAATCAAACGCAGGTCCCGCTTTTAAAACACCAAATCCTAACCACTGGACCACCAGGGAACCCTCTCTTCGTCTTGGAGCGTTAATTAACTCTCAAATTGATTTGTTATAAAGACGAAATAGAGTATGCCCAGTCAAAATAGAGTATGGATTAATACATTTCTAAACTCTATGGGCAAAAAGCAACCTATATGTATGCAAC
The DNA here is from genome assembly GCA_027410445.1 of Discoglossus pictus. Lineage (NCBI taxonomy): Eukaryota > Metazoa > Chordata > Amphibia > Anura > Alytidae > Discoglossus > Discoglossus pictus. The sequence goes on along the minus strand of CM050167.1, from coordinate 40,623,900 downwards.
ACATCTCATAAAAAAAATGTTTTTTTATTAATATCTAAACATCCCTCTAATGATTATGTTGACACCTTCAGAGGGTGTCTACACAGGCATCTGATCCCCCCTAATCAGCATGCAGCATTAGGGGAGCAATATTACCTGCTGTTGCTTGCTCAGCCAATCTCCTTGCAGCTTCCTTTCTGTATGCCAGTAGCAGAACATAGCACATATCAGGGATACACTACATATCCCAGGCTGCTTTACAGCACAAACAGGAACCCAGAGTCAATTCCAAAGTTTCAGCTAACCCGATTGGCCAAAACAAATCATTTTAAATGTGATGCTAATTTGATTTGGAGGGTGTTAACCCTAATGTTCAATTGTCAGAAATTACAAGACATATTCCTGACCTTAATGTATGTGTTTTCATGCAGAAAAATGTTTGCATACACAACTAATTATCCTATATCAGATGCATTCATAATCCAGCAAACATACATATCCCTTTAATATCTGCATTGTGCTGCTGTTACCTTGAAGGTTAGTATAAGGTTACAAATATACTTTAATGCAGTGTTTCTATTGGTTAGTATCAGGTGCCTATGTAACAGATGTAGAATCCATTTTTTTTTTTATAAATGTAATCTGTATGTGTATAGAATGACTTAATATAATGTGTGTCTCTGATATAAGCATCTGATTCTGTTATTAACACACAAACATTTTATTTGATTTGGTTTGAACAGCTCCTAATTTATTTATGGCTTGCTTTCAAATATAGCAGCACTTTTCATCTGGTTTAGATCAAACCCTTTGTAAAATATAACTATTTTCTGTATATCTGGAGCAGTCTTTGAAGCAGATACCTGAGTCAGACAGGTTTAGATGATAAAAAGGAAAGCAGAAGTGCAGACGTTACAGATGCAAATGGTGATATCAATATCATGTTCAGCTCACTGTGTATTCTCTGAAGATTATCTAACTTTGCCAACACACGTCTTATACTGCAGATATATACTGAAGAACGTTTCAATCACTTTCAATCCACTGATGTGCATCTTCTTACATGACTGAGGCTGAGAGGGAAACTCCAAGACATTAGCTTCCAGTCTTCCTTTTAAAGGGATATGTAAGTGAGCTGGTTTATGAATGCCTCTGATAGAGGAGAATTAGTAGTGTATGAAAACATTTTTTGCATGAAAATATCTCAAAATAAACATCAATTAGCTTACCTTGAAGTTAGCAAAATGGCCTACGTTTTGGGGCATTTGCATTTGATCATGTACGCCCTTAAAAAAAAATCTCCCCTTAATTAGCATAACATTAAAATTCAGAATCAGGCTAATACATTGTATCATTCTTCACCTCAGTGGCTTCTGGCTAGTGCTCAGTACATGAACTGCAACAGGTGCTCTGTACCAGAAAGGTCAAAATATGTACCCTGCTGTATTTCCTGTGTGTATCCAGCTTATTTAAGCCTCCTGTGGGTGTGAACAGTTGGATTTGACTTTTGTGCAAATAAATTAACTGAACTTTTCTATATAACACCTGATTCACACACTACTAATTCTCCTCTATCAGATGCACTCAGGATCCAGCCCCCTTACATATCCCTTTAAGGGCCACTATAGTGTCAGAAAAATTGTTTAATGAAACTCTTATTTAAGTTTCATGGATCATGAATGCATCTGATATAAAAAAAAATCCCCAAATAAACATTAATAAACTCACCCTGATGCTTACAAATTTCTTCAGCTTTTCTGGCAGTTGATGTTGACAAGGCATGCCCCTGAAAAATCCAAGCTAAATTAGCATAATATTCATAATTTGTTTTGGTCAATCAAAGGCAGCTGTAACATTGTTGCAATCTCTGGGATGCCAATCTCTCAAAAGCATTAATGGGGTGTGTAGTCTTTTTCTCCCATCACAAAGAAGCAAGAAGGAGCTCAAACACTGCTGCATTGGATATCTGCATTGTTCTGCTGTTGGCTTGAATTTTAGTATAGGGTTAAAAATATACCTGAATGCAGTGTTTCTATTGGATAGTACCAGATGCCTATGTAGGCACCTCTAGGGGTGTGGAAACCAAACCTGTTTTTTTTTTATAAAATAAATCTGTATGTGTATAGAATGACTGCATGTAATATGTGTGTCTAATAAAAGCTGTATGTGTTAGATAAAAAAAAAGGTAAAAACAGGGAAACTTCCATACACCTTTAAAATTATGAGACTTTTTGTGTCACATGGGGTTGCATCTTGGACTGATAGCCTGTCAGTACTTAGTTACCTTACTGGGGCTTATGTTTTTTTTAGTTATACTGCCAATTGGCCATTTACAGTGCCAGAATAGAACAGAGATCTTATCTGCATCCACTGTTCCCCCGTTTCCTCATTCTTTTCTAACCTGCTAGGAACAAAGTCAAATGTCTGCTGCCATGAAAGCAGAATCAAATACAATAGTTACAAATTAAATAATTTATTTTAAACTTTGTAAATAATATTTTGTACAACCGTAATGGTTGTACTTATTTTGTTTTTATTTTTAATTTCTAAAAATATTCTACCCCTTGTCAAATTCTTTATATGAGCATACAATAAATACAATACTTCAGTGGTCCTGTTATTGAAGAGAAAGTGTCAAAGATCTGTCTTTCACAAATTTCAGAGTATGGGACTTATCAGCCATTTCACTGACACGCATTGCAATGTGCTGCAGGCCCCTCTGCCAGTGAAAGGGTTAAAGGGATGATGAAGTTCCATATTTACAATATACACTTTGAAAAACTAGATGATAATGGGTAAATTACTTTTATAAAGTGAAAACATAGCCTGTTATTTATTATATGCAACAAAAGGGAAAATGTTGCCTTATTTGCAGTGTTTTCCGAAGTCTTGAAGACCAGTGTGATTTGCATTAGTACTACTGAAAGCACTAGTCCAGGTTGCACCATTTCATTTAAAGGCACTGAGTGGTTCTTCCCATTCATAACAGCCATTTGTTGTTGTTGTTTAGTCGTTCAGTCTGGCCCGACTCTCCGTGACCCTATGGACCGCAGCACGCTAGATACATCTCTCAGTCACTGCCCCTCTGAGCTCCATTAAGTTCATGTTCATTGCTTCAGCGACCTCATCTATCCATCTCCGCCTCTGTCGTCCCCTTCTTCTTGTGCCTTCAATCTTTCCTAGGATCAGAGTCTTTTCTAGGGAATCCTGTCATCTCATGATATGGCCAAAATATTTCGGCTTCAGCCTCATGACCATACCTTCTAGTGAACACTTTGTCATGATTTTCTGTAGTTCTGATTGATTGGACCTTCTTGCAATCCAATGGACTCTAAGCAGTCTTCTCCAACACCACAATTCAACGGTGTCAATTCTACAGCGCTCCGACTTTTTTATGGCCCAGCTCTCAGATCCGTATGTTACTACTGGGAATACCATAGCTCTAACTATGCAGACCTTTGTTGATAGTTTAAGATCTTTACTTTTTACTAGCTTGTCCAAGCTTGCCATATCTTTCCTCCCTAGAAGCAAATGTCTTTTAATTTCATGGCTACAGTCACCATCTGCAGAGATCTTGGAAAATATGTCTTTATTTACAGGAGATTGTGATACATGTCAATCAACATTTAACAATTAATCCGCATAATGCAGATCAGAGGAGATCTAAAAAGGTTGAACTTGATGGAATAAAATAATTTTTTCAACCACAATTACTATGTAACTATATAATTCTCTGGTCTAGAGTGAATGCTTATTTTATCAACTTCCTGTTTTAGAATTCCTTAACAAAAAGGTTATAATGACTACCAAAAAGTAACACAGTAGAGATTCCAAATATGGTATACTTCAGACCTACATGTACTAACAAGCACTTTATCAGTTGTAAGACATGGTTAAAAAACTGCATTTTTCTACAGTAAGCTAATAGTGATGTTAACCTCAGGCATTTATCAGTAATGAATGGTATCGATCTCTTATTAACAAAATACATGCATCTCGTTAGATTGAATAGAAATGCTGATACACATCAAAATGTGGCACAAAATAGATTAAAACTTTGGTGTGATTCAATAGTTTTTTCCCCCCTCATCCACTTAGTATTCACGGCAGAGATACTGAGTATTGTCTGCAAATTTTATTACAAGCAGTATAACGATTTCTATTGTTGACACATCTTTATGGATACAGATACGATTCCTAATATAATATTGTGAGTGTTTATATTATTAGTGTCAAATAAAAGTTGTTTGAACGTACTGATTTGTTATTCTAGAAAATTCAATATTAGTCTGCTGTGGAACAAATGCATTTTTAAAATAACATTCAATTGATACTCATTATTACACACTAGTCGTTTACCCATCATAAATGACTGTATAATATTACATGTGTCTCTCCCTTCCTCCCATGTGTCTCTCCCCCCCTCTCCCTCCCCTGTGTCTCTTTCCCCCCTCTCCCTCCCCTGTGTCTCTTTCCCCCTCTCCCTCCTCTTTGTCTCTTCCCCATCTCCCTCCCCTGTGTCTATTTCCCCCTTTCCCTGTGTCTCTTCCCCCCCTCCTCCCTCTCCTGTGTCTTTTTCCCCCTGTTGTCTCTTCCCCCCCTCCTCCCCTGTGTGTCTCCCCCCCTCTCCCTCCTCTTTGTCTCTTCCACATCTCCCTCCCCTGTGTCTCTTTACCCCCTCCTCCCTCTCCTGTGCCTTTTCCCCCACTTTGTCTCTTCCCCCCTCCTTCCCTGTGTATCTTTCCCCCTCCTCCCCCCTGTGTCTCTTTCCCCCTCTCCCTCCCCTGTGTCTCTTTCCCCGCCTCCTCTTTGTCTCTTCCCCATCTCCCTCCCCTGTGTCTCTTTCCCCCCCCTTCTCCTGTGTCTCTTTCCCCCCTCCTCCCTCTCCTGTTTCTTTTCCCCCCCCCTTTGTCTCTTTTCCCCCTCCTCGCCTGTGTATCTTTCCCCCTCCTCCACCCTGTGTCTCTTTCCCCCTTTGTCTCTTTCCCCCCTCCTCACTCCCCTGTGTCTCTTCCCACTCTGTCTCTTTCCCACCTCCTCCCTCCCCTGGGTTTCTTTCCTCCTTTCCCCCTCTGTCTCTTTCCCTTCCTCTGGTGCCGCGCTGTGCGTATATGCGGCTGGCGCCATGCTTTGCATATGCGCGGCTGGTGCAGCCCTGTGCGCACTGTGGCATGTACAGAATCCGTACAAATAGTTTTCCCTTAGATTGTAACTTTGCAAGTTTTCAATCGTGTGTCCGTGTCTTGGAAACAAGCACTATGTACATTTGAATATATGCTCAAAAACAGGGCCCTCCATTCTTTATAAGGTGTTAAGTTTGATTTTTGCCATGTACTAAACCCCTGTACAGCGCTACGGAATATGTTGGCGCGATATAAATAAAGATAATAATAATAATAATAATAACAATAATAATAATAATAATAATAATAAAGTGCGCATGCGCTCCCACTGGAGCATTACGCACTCTTTAGAAACTATATTAGTGATAGTTTTCAATTTTACCACATTTGGAACCTCTGCGATGTCACTTCAAATTAGCCAACAGTAATGTTACCACACCAACAAATACATCAAAACTGAAGGGAGAAGCAGCAAGATGGGGGAGGAGGATTTATCTGCATATGCTTTCTGATTAAAGGGCCACAGGTAAAGCTCATGTGTTTGTTTGTTGGGCATAGACTATTACAAAAAGTATGCAGTTTCAAAAAAATAAAGGTTAATATTTTTTCTTTCTGTTGACTGTGTAAATTTCCCTTTAAGCAGAGCTGCTTATCTCCACCTCACTGTGCATATTAGGGGGCGTGGCGAGCTCTAGATGAAAAAAAACAAAAAGGCTGATCATTCAGACTCTGGTTTAAACTGGGCATGCTCATAAAAGGGGAAGGGCTACTACAGCTCGTGTCACTGTGTGGGCCTATAAGGGAGCTGCAAACAGTTTACAATAGAGCTGTTACCTTTGTGTAGGCCTTGGGAACGGAGCTCATTATGTCATAGGCCAGGCTGCTTCCAAGCTCCATGATGATCCAGAGAGAGCTGACTATGCCCCAAGGGAGGTGCAGAAAGACAATTCTGCTTGAGGAGAAAACAGACAACGTAAAAAAGTAAGAACAAATAATTACTTTATTTATTTTAACCTGCATACTGTTTTTTCAGTTTATATAGCATTTTTATCCAGAACTCTTTACAAAATCATAATAAACCAGTACAATCATAATACATTTAGGTAAGTTATGAAAGTTATGAAAGGCAGTATGTTATATGGTATGTAGCTTTGATGTTATGACAGGCCAGAGGCCGGGTTTAACTGCTCTGTGTGCCATGTCATAGTATGAGAGAGATTTAGGAGAATTTACTAAGCACTTTCACACCTGAGATGAGAAGAGCTGAAATAAAGAAGGCTTTTTTTCTCCATAGGAGATAATCCATAGTAAATCAATAGATCACAAGTAATGCACTTCAGTTGCTTAGTAAATTACCCCCGTAGTAGAGTAAAGGTGAGAGGTTAATAAGTATGAGCATCTAAGATTACGTTACATGTTGGCATGTGTTACTGGATTAACAGGTGGCAACGGTCAGTGTGTCTGTATAGAAAATATCTAATTGAAGCGAGTGATCTTAAGGCTCCATAGAGTAGGATAGACCAGGCTTCAAGGAATAAATAATTAGAAGGAGGAAGGTTACTAAGATATGTTTGTTTTAAGCTCGAAAATTAGGCAAAGATAATATAAAAGCATATTGTTATGTAGTAACAACAGTAACCACATATATAGTTGTCATAATTGTGAGTTTATTGGTAACGCTATGTTAAATAATTTAAGCTTGTGCATGCACAATGAGCACCAAAGGCGCTCATTGTGAGGCCCGAAAGTTACGGGTTTGAGGGGGGCTGCAATGAGCGCTGAAGGCACTTATAGAAGGCCTTGTGATGAGCACCAAAGGCGTTCATCTCAAGGCCCGTACGTGACTGGCATAACGGGGCTGCAATGAGTGTCGAAGTCGCTCATCACGAGGCCCATACGTGACTGGCTTGACGGGACTGTAATGAGCGTCGAAGGCCGCAGGCGCTCATTGCAGGGCTCGCAATGAGCGGCAAAGGTGCTAATTGCGAGGCCCGTACGTGACTCGCTTGAGGGAGGGAGAGGCTCCAAACAGCTTACGAGTAACAGGCTTAAAAAAAATTAACGTCCGCCATTTTTTTCAAGCCCGTAATTTGGAAGACGCCAGAAGACCGCCAAAAGACGCCAATTAATAAAAAAACTAACTTACAACCTCACACACAACAAAGGGGGAGAGGCAGGGAGCCTAGAAGTGAGATAAACTGATATTTAATTGACGTTTTTGGAAGCTCTGAAAACGGCTAAGCAACAAACAAATGGCAACCGTAAAGCTGTAACTTTTTTCAAGCCCGTAAATCGGAAACATATTTCGGGCTTGGGAAAAATGAACAATTGCCCAAGCCCTCAAATGGTTTCACATCAGTAAATGCAAACAGGAGCACAGAGGAGGGAGAGGGTGGAAAGAGACACAGGGGAGGGAGTGGGGGGAAAGAGACACAGGGGAGGGAGATAAGGGGGGAAAAACCCAGGGGAGGGAGAGAGGGCAAAGAGATATGGGAGGGAGAGAGTGGGGAGAGGCTCGCAGTGAGTGCCAAAGGCTCTCATTGCTAGGCTTGCAATTTATAGGGGGGAGAACGTCACGTTGTGTGGCAAACAGCATTGCCAGGCTTCAAATTTTATTGCCGTCATTTTTGACGGGCAAGTCACTAGTAATAATATAAATAGCTGTTATGATGGCTCATATATCTCAGGTGATACAATGTATTCAGTAACATGCTGTCAGGGTTCCACAGAAGAAGATAGACAGGCCAGGCTTCATGGAATAAGTAGGTTCCCCAGTTAGTACAATTTCTTCTGCCCTATACTATACATATACATACGGGCCATATAAATGTTTATATGCATTCTATTGAATTCATTAGTGCCAATAAGTAATATTTGCCAAATATGTAGCAATATTAAGAGTGATTTTAAGTGTGTATAAATTTACAAATTGGGCAATAGAATAGGGATATATATATATATATATATATATATATATATATATATATATATATATATATATATATATATATAAATGTTGGGTTTAGATACAAATTCTGAGTAAGAGTTTAATGAACCCCTGTAGTTATTTTGTTCTGCATTTTCTATTATTCCCATTGAAAGCACTTGTTAACACGCCTGATGATTTACTAAAAGACCACTCTGGTCATTTTTTTTCTAGGTGGTCTTTTGATTAATATACTTGGAAATGGGCGAAATGTTTTTTTAAAACAAATAAGCACAAACTTTACATTTGTCACTCCTTATTTTTCTTTACTTGCAGGGCTCTATCTTGTCACAGATGACTCTATTGCTTACTTCTTCAGAAGTAAACTAATGAACCCACCTTTCATGGTGCTGAAAGTACTTGCAGTTGTAGCTGCTATATTGCCATTGTGAAGATTCTTGTTCATTCAAAGTCTCCTTCCACATCAAGAAGTTGATTGGCAGAAACCAAAATGGTAGATTGTACTGCAACATAATTGCAAATGCAAACATTATATATTAGAAACAATTTTTTACACTGTAAAACATTTGTTTTCAAATTGAATTAATCAAAAGAGTATATTTTATTTTAAGGACTGAAGTCAGGGCCAGATTAAACATTAAGCAAAATAAGCATGTGCCTAGTGCATCAAGGGAAGGGGGCACCACAGAAATTTTCCATTGCCAGATTTACCATTAACCATATGGTGCAAAACTGCAACTGGTGCAGCTGAACCAGGTCCAAAAAAAAGGGCTCCAGCAATAATATATACAGTATATATAAAATAATAAAAAATAATAATAAAATAGTAATATCAATCTATGGAATACAACAAATTTAGAATCTGGTAATGCTTTATTATTGTTTATATATTGAATTAGATTTATATGGAGGCAGCAACATCTTTTAATTGCTTAGGACCTCTAATGGTCTTAAAGGTATATCTAAGTTTCCCTGTATTTACCTTTTTCTAATCTAACACATGCTGCTTATATCAGACACACACATTACATTGAGTCATTCTATACCCATACATATTTATTTTATTTAAAAATAAAACTTGTTTTCCATACCAGTCTAGATACCTATATACTTTGTACATTAATTACCATTTTAACAGTAGTGAAACCGGTTGATCTAGTGAAATTTACAAATGGATAAAGTCAAGTATGTCAACAATAGTGTTTTGTACACCTTTCTTCTTACAGCAACAAATGCATTTTATTTTGTCCTTTTCCAACACGTTTCTGCATGAATATTACACAATGCTTTGTTCGAGCTGTGACTGGTTCAATAGTAGCCTCTAGCAATTAGCATATTGCAAATTAGGCTTGATAACAGTTTTTAGAGGCATCCTTTATGTACCAATGTGCTGGATTAACGAGATTCATGGTAATTGTTTGGTTTAAAGTAAAATTGTTAATTTTGTTTTAAAATATGCTGACATATAACCATGTGAAACCATGAAGAAATCAGGTGCGAAAATGTCTCATTTGTAATTATTTTTTTAAAAAAAATGTGCTTTATAAAGGATGTAAATAGTTCCACATACTATATAGCAAAGATAGCTGGTAATAATTTTCCCTTACTTTGTACGACAATTATATGTTCATTTATAGGAAATAAAACCCATAGAAAGTTGTATTAATCACCCATTATTGGTGCATATATTAACATTATATAATCTTTTAAATGTCCTATATATGCAATATGATATTTTGAAGAACTACACTAGATAATGGGCAAAGTGTTTTTTTTTTTTTAGAAAAGTATAAACAAAAATAAGTTAAAACGGCCTTTATTTTATTTCCTAAACTAAAACAAATAGCCTTTGATCCATTAGTTATTATCAGCAATTATTGATGACTGTGGGAATCTGTTGCCTCAATTAAGTTGCTTGTTTGAGCTGGTTTTATTAAATAATGATGTGTCTATTGCTGGCAATAAGGATTTACGTTCAAGATCCCTTACTTATAGAGGTGGATCTGCTAGTAAGAAAATAGTTGCTCGATCTGCAGAATATTTACCTAATAGATATTATTTTTTTATTATTGTATTACTTTTTAAAAACATTTTGTTTAGTGGAGATCTTTAAAAAAGCATTGTAAATATGGGACTCCAGTGGTATCTCATGGATACGAGCAATGCAAAAATAAGGGGTGAAGTGGAGTTCAAAAATTCTAATTATTTTATAAATATAGATTTAAGTGGTCTTTTAACTGTTCTCACACAAATATGTTTGGGTTAACAGAAATTAGTATATACAAGTGTTGATAATATAGCATTTAAAGCACTTCACTAAATATTTAATACAGCTAAATTAGGGTTAGTCACATGGCAGGATGAGTTTAGTAATGATGGTCTTTGAAGTGGGAAAATTGGTTCACACTTCTGTGCCAAATCTGTCAAGGAAGGAGCTTCCTGTGCCTTAAGCACCTTCATTAGTTTGTCAATAGTGACCAGCAGCAACAGTTTCACTTCCATTGGTCAAAAGGGCAACAAGTTTTGTTTTTCCTGCTGCAAGGAAAGGGTTAAGATTTACTTTGGGGGAGGAGGGGATTATGTAAAAATAGACTGAGGTACAATGTGAGCAGGAGTGTAAGAGAGGGATAGGAATGACAACATGGATGGCAATGGATGGCCTGGCTCCTCTACTCTCATTAGCCCGAGTGGAGGCTTCAGAAACCATTGGGATACTTGTTGTCCCCCCACATAGTAAGCTTTGTATGGACACTGTGGGATGGCTATATATATATATATTATTTATTTATTTATTTATTTATTCATATTTATGAAGAGTGAGGTAGCCATGAATGTCCAGTAATCCAGTTGAATATTCAGAGTATTGCAATGAATAGTGATACCTTTTTTATTGGACAAACGTATTCATAATAAAGCGACGTTTGTCCAATAAAAAATGTATCACTATTCACTGCAATACTCTGATTATTCAACTATATATATTTATATATATGTTTATATAGATGCGTATATATATATATATATATATATATATATGTGTATATATATTTATGTGAATATATATATATATAAAAATATATGTGTGTATATATATTTATGTGTATATATATATATATATATATATATGTATATATATATATATATATATATATATATTTATTTATTTATTTATTTATTTATATACAGTTCTTTCTGTGAGAAGGCCTCCAGGACCCTCATTCAATTGCAATTTGGCCAATTGAATAGGGCTCTAAATAAGCACATAACATATTTTTTTTAAATAAGTTTTTAGTTAGTAAGCATCTATCCAAAAGAAAGGTTTTCACTAACTAAAAACTTATTTTTAAAAAATATGTTATGTGCTTATTTAGACTGCTATTCAATTGGCCAAATCGCAATTGAATGAGGGCCCTAGTAAACATCTATCCAAAAGCAAAGTTTTCACTAACTAAAAACGATGGGCCTCATTCAATTGTACTTTGGCCAATTGAATAGGGGTCTAAATAAGCACATAACATATTTTTTTAAATACGTTTTTAGTTAGTGAAAACCTTGCTTTTGGATACATTTTTACTAACTAAAAACTTCTTTAAAAAAAATATGCTATGTCCTTATTTAGAGCCCTATTCAATTGGCCAAATCACAAATGAATGAGGCCCCTGGTTTGTGCATATCCATCCGGTGCTGTGAATTACAATTAAAGCTGTGAAATACAGCAAGCATATGCTTAAAAGGAGCGATGTATATAGTGGTTTTGAGAGTGAGCGTGCATTGTGGTCTCATTTGCATGTCCCTGCCCTGTTTCCCAGAGTGCAGTTTATCAACTGTATTTTTTGAGCAAGAAATATGTTTATTAACTTAATTTTTAGACATTCAAATGTACTATTCATTGTTTTTCCTACTACTGTATATATATATATATATATATATATATATATATATATATATATATATATATATAATAAAGCTATAGTTGTTAATTAAATAATTTATTATAATCTTATTTCATAGAGTATTGTCAATGGCCCCAAACAGTACTATAAAATGCCCCAGTGTCCAGGACAGTCATACCACACTGATTTTTGTTCTACGTGCTTGACAAAGTACAGACCTTTAATACTATATTCCAGGGCCCTCATTCAATTGCTATTTGGCCAATTGAATAGGGCTCTAAATAAGCACATAACATATTTTTTTAAACAAGTTTTTAGTTAGTGAAAACCTTGCTTTTGGATAGATGCTTACTAACTAAAAAATTATTAAAAAAAAATATGTTATGTGCTTATTTAAAGCCCTATTCAATTGGCCAAATTGCAATTGAATGAGGCCCCTGTGTTTAACCCTAAACTGCAAATAGTTTGTATATTACTGATACAGAAAATAAGTAAAAATATGCATCAAAGTATTATAGAATTGTAATTTGCATGGATATAGAGTTTTGAGTGTTGATATTTTTCTATTCAGTTGGTGCCAATGTGGTTTTTATTTCGTTCACATAAATTAGTATACATTTAGTAAATTAATAGCTAGTGCTCATTGGCATTTAAAGGGACATGGAACACAATTGTCTATGGCCCTCATTCAATTGCAATTTGGCCAATTGAATAGGGGTCTAAATAAGCACATAACATATTTTTTTAAAGAAGTTTTTAGTTAGTAAACATCTATCCAAAAGCAAGGTTTTCACTAACTAAAAACTTATTTAAAAAGTATATGTTATGTGCTTATTTAGAGCCCTATTCAATTGGCCAAATCACAATTGAATGAGGGCCTGTGCATTTAAAAGATCCTGCTTTGAAGAACCACTGCAGTTCACGAAAAGTCACTTGTTGGTCAAGTATATTACCAAACTACCAATATTGGCAGCGGTGTAAGCATCTTTTTGGGAAAATCTGAAATTTTGAACACTCTGTTTATGACTAAAGGAATACATTTTGTTTTTTTTTATATCAATTAATTAGATATAAATTTTGAGAGAGTGTGTTGTGGAGAGAGAAGGAGAGAACAGAGAGCTTTTGTTAAGATAATTGGATAAGATTGAAAGTGACACCACACCTATTCTCCGTCACAGAACCAGAAGCAAATTCCTTGCTTCAGGAAATGCAATCATATCTTTCCAGAAATATAAATGCCCCTGTAACACATATAGCTTCCACCTAGACTCAAAATGATCAAACAAATATTTTTTTTCATTCTGTGGCCCTTTAAAAGTTACTATGCACAGAGCAAAGGTATGTCTTTAGATTTAATTAGCAGACAAGTATAACCCATTTATCTATATTACTCCTCATTGGCTGAAAGGGACAACCCCCAAGATCAAATAAACAATTTAATATTTTTTTCTGCTTTGAGAGAACTTGAAAATAAAGAAAACACACAGCAGTACATTATAAAATACCCACTTTCTTTTTAAATGTCATTTTGACTTTGTTAACTTAAAATTAGGAAGTTATAAATGGTTGTAATTTATATCTTGACATTGTTTCCTATATATTTACAGAGTGGTTTATTTACTCTGGGAGATAATATGAGATTTGCCATTATTTTTCTTCATTCTGAACCAGTTTCAACAGTACTGGAGCGTCCAGATGTACAGGAGTTTCAAGACTAGTGAATTGGGTTGTGGCACAGAATGAGGCCTATGCAGGACGGAAGTAGATGTATATAATAGGTTGTGCACCTGTGTAGCCTGTCAGATCTCCTGACTATCTAGTAGGGTCAATCAGGTAACACACTGGTCTTTGCAAATAAAAAATGCTTTGCAACAAATATGGCAGACCTTTGCAAAGGTGGTCTGAGGCCGAATCCCTTTCATTCAAGCACTATGTCCATACAAGTCTATCACCCATGGACACTCTAGTCATGGCCGGATTAGCCATTAGGCCAACTAGGCAGCCGCTTCCCAAAGAGGGGCGACACTTTAAAAAAAAAAAAAAAAGTTCCTGGCTTACACAAAAAACAAAATGCTGCAGTTCATAGACTGGATACTAGGGGTAACCACCTAGACCAAGAGAGTTACAACAGGAAAATGAACTTACACACACAGAACAGGCAAAAATGAGTCTGTGCATAGCTTACATACTCACTAGCAGGGGCTCCTCCACTTCACTGCCTAGGAGCTCTAAAAATGTAGATCCAGCCCTGAATCTAGTTGTGGGCACAGGAAATACTGCAAATATACAGATACAACTACATGATAGTAATTTAAAAAACATTACACCTTTGCAAACCTTCATTTGTAAAGGACAATGACATGACAAAAAAGATATGTTGACTAAGAGCATCAATGGGCAAATATTATTGTTTGTTGAATGCCAATACCTGGCATATCCAATTTAACTTCCCAACTTTATCAATTATTTTTCTCTCATTTGCAAGTGTTTAAAAACCAACACATTCACACTAATAAAACATACCATGTCCGAAATATGCTCTAATTGTTCCACAGTCTCCTAGATTCACATACATCTTTGTATTGAGAACACCCAAACTAGAGTTTAATGGATTATTTTCAGAATAAGGGAATTGAGGGACTGAATACATTATAAATTGCCTAGTACTTTCACAACATTTGGCCATCACTAATAGACTGTGGAAAAAGTAGGGCATAGTTTGGAATTGGTATTTGTTAATACTGTAAATGTGTTGGTTTATAATTATACTTGCAAATGAGAGAAAAATAATTAATTACATTTGGAAGTTAAATTGGATATGTCAGTTGTTGGCATTCAACAAACAATAATATTGCAAATCCCTGTATTTATGTTTCTCTTTTAGAGTCTATATAGGGGTACAAGTTAGATTTGGGGCTCCAGGTTAACTTAGCCTCTTAAGTAGCAAGCATCCCATTGGGGATTATAGGTTTGTCTCAAACTATATTTTGTTTCTCTTTTAGATTAAGGTGTATATTGTAGGGTTTTTAAGTGCGGCGTTGTTTATCACGTGAAATAATAAAGGAAAGAATTCCCAGTTATATTTTAAATAAAAATTTAAATTGGTGTTAAGCACTGCGAGTTTTTAGCATAATAACTTACATATTTAATATTTAGATTTATTTTATCATTGTATAAATCTGTTCCCTGTGTCGATTTCACTGCTCATCAGATATAAATGAAGACCCTCCAAGCTACTCTAACAAAAAACTGATGCTCTGTCTCCTAGACGTGTGCCTTAAATTCCCAGCCACCCCCTCCAGAGCTGCCACTGTTAGTGGCTTACTGGATTCCCCCATCTAGTCTTGCTGGGTTAGAGAATGGTTCATTACTCTTGGTGTGACATTAATAATAGTCTATTGGTAACTACCAATCCCCTGGCACCATGGAAACATTCACCCCACACCACCAAACAATTCATACCCTCCGCTGTCATGGATGAACCTTAACATAACAATGTAGTGTAGTGTGGTATAGTGAATACAACACAAAAACAAAACAGCTCCATTCTAATACTTGGCTGCACCTTATTCTCCAGGTAACAGTTTCCAAACAGTAAACACAAAAGAGCGCCGCCGTACTATACTGTTCACTGTACGGCATCAAAATATTTATTCCTACATGAGGCAAATAATCACTACATTTAATTAAGAAGGAGTAGAGCTTATAGCCTTATTAAATTGCGTTTCGGCCAATTGAATAGGGCTCTATATAAGCACAGCATATTTTTTTTACAGAAGTTTTTAGTTGGTAAAGACCTTGCTTTTGGATAGAAGTTCACTAACTAAAAAATTCTGTAAAAAAAAAAGTATGCTTTGTGCTTATATAGAGCCCTATGCATTTGGCCGAATCACAATTTAATAAGGCTGTAAGCTCTGTAGACCAGAGGCTCACAATCTTTTTGATCTGGGGAACAGCTGATTCCCTTCCAGTGCTCATGAGGACGGAGGATTAGAAAACAATCCAAAAGTCTATAGTTAATGTAATTTTTCTACACTATACATCATTTTTTTTCTTATACAATGTTCAAAACATGATCTTTTAAAAGCATGCTAGAGTTCTTTTGGACTACAGAAGCTGTTTAAATAGCCGTCTCTGGGATCATCTACACTAAACATCTTTCTTGTACTCTTTTGAATATCATATTGCGTCTATCTATTACATGTGCGTTTATCCATCACATATATAGTTGTGGATCTTTGCGCTGTTCGTAACCTTTGCGATGTTGGTAACACAGTTGCAACCTTGTAAACGAGGTCAAAACCACGGTGGTGTCACACATGCGAGCCTCGCAAAGCGAGGCGAAGCAGCAATACAGCACTTAGGCTGCAATGAGTGCCATCACACAGGCGCTCAGCGTGGGGCTCGCGATGAGCGCCGAAGGTGATCAGTGCAAAGCAGGAAAGCCTCACATTGTGTGGCAAACAGCATAGCCAGCCTTACAATTTTAATCCCGTCATTTTTGACGGCCATGTTCCTTGTAAAACATATTTTCCAGGCCGTTTTGCATTATTTAATATACATTTTGGTCTCAGTGAATTTGTAAACATAAACTTACTACTGCTTCTCACTCATAAGCTCTGAGAAGTAGGTACAACTTGAGTAAGAAGGTCTAATTTTTCTATACTAACACTAAACTTGTGTATTTATTGTACTCCTCAACTTATATTGGTGAGGAAAAATCAATGCAATCCCATTATTGTAATTTACCTGGCTACATATTACCATTCTACTTATGGCTCCTAAACTCCTTTGTTAGTCTATGCACATATACCTGCCCTGGCTACTACAAAAACTTGGGTGACTCTTAATTTTGATAGATAGATAGATAGATAGATGTGACTTTTGCTGTAGCACTTTAAATTAAATGACCACTTTGGACTTTTTTTTTTTATTATTATTAGCTAATAGCTTTTCTATTAATCCTAGATGAAGTCAATCACATGCACTTGTTTGTAGAACCTAAATTTACATTAGTCCATCTCTCTCTATATTTATATACTGTATATATATTTATATATATCACATGAACATATTCCTAGTCCCTATAATGACATTAATATATATTTTTCTGCTGCCAATTCCTCTATATCGAATTTGTTCCTAGAATAGCATTACTTCTCTTTTGTTCTGCTGCCCATATATACCTGTATATTTTATATTATTATAGATATTGGATCACCTATTCCCTTCATATGATTTTATGCTCAGAGCTCCTTGGTCTCTCTCACACAAACTTGTTCCTAGTCTTTAGAATTGTATTAGAACCTCACTTGTTTTGCTTGTAACAGATGTAAAGCCATTCTCTTCATCCAAATAAATGGACGGGGTAGGTTGACTGTTTTTAATATTAAAATAACTGTCCCAAGTGCTTTTTGCATGTTTAAACATAATTTTATTAACAAAATATGAAACCTTCCAAACAGTCCCTGCAAAGGTAGCTCTTGCATACAATGTTGCCAAAGTTTTACATGTACTAGCCAATGACAGAATGCATCTCAGCAGGATTTAGGCAACATGCTGCTGAAACACAGTCTATCATTTGCTACTACTATTGACATATTGTATGCATGAGATACAGGGGGGAGACCTTTGCAGAGAGTGTTTGGAAGTTTTCATTTACTATAAAAAAAAAACTGCTTTCAAGTACCTAGGTCTTCTCATAGTCTTGTTTGAAGTTGTTATCACACATTAACTTGTTTACAATTCCTAGAATTAATTTAGTACACCTTTGTTGTTTGATTCCTATTTTGACACTACTAATATTTATACATTATATTTAAAGTTATTCTTATGTTATTTAGTGCTCGGTTATTCGCATAGTCTTATATGAAGCCTCTGTCACATGAACTTATTTATACTTCCTAAAATGAGAATAGCACCTCTCTTTTTTGCTTTTAACTTTTTAACTTTTATATATCTATACATTATAGTCTCCTCATTATACCATCAGAAGTCTCTCTCATATGAACATAGGGCCATATTCAATTAGCTACTTGCAAATGCCTTGAACTCATAAATTTGGCTTTGGGTGTTTTTTTAAATGTTTATATGCATTCTATTGACTTAAGAATTCATTAGTGCCAATAAGTAATTTTTGCTGAATATGTAGCAATATTAAGAGTGATTTTAAGTGTGTATAAATTTACGAATTGAGCAATTGAATCAGGCCCTTTGTATGTAAAGCTATTTTGCTCATAGCATTTAGTGTTGAGGCCTTCTCATAGTCTAGTATGAAGTCTCAATCACATTAATATCTCTGTTTTGCTTTTAACTGATGTATACAATATAAAGGGTCTCATTCAATTGCAATTTGTTACAATTACAGAGTTATTCAATTGAACAAGCCCGCAATTTACGGGCCGAAAGCCATAACCGTAAACCGTGCAATCATAAGTAGCATTTCAGAGGTGATCATGATCAATTAAGCAAGGCCGTAACTACTGATTTAGAAACAGCCAAGAGAAAATGAGACCGTCATCATTAGGTCAGTAAAACATGGAGGTTATGTCAATCAATAAGTGTTTAGGGGTCCGTCAGACTCGCAACCCTGCAATGTACAAAATAATAAAAATGAATTATGATACTGTTCTTGTCCATGTGGGTGGCCTGATATGTATTAACTCATTGATTCCCGAGATTGATATAACACAGAAATGACACATAAAAAAAAAATGTTGATTACAGCTTTATGAGCTTGAGACTGTTGTGCAATTAACTCTAAAGCCTATCATTGCTTTCCCCATCATTTACAGTGCAGTATTGATTTTATATTTGTATTTACAGTGCTATGAATAGGTGTTAAACCCTCTTGGATTCCCAGTAGAAAATCCCTGTAGGATTTTCGACAATATTTTACATTTAGGGGTGTGAAAACATTTGCGGGCTTGAGGAATTGTAGCAATTGAATAGCGATTGTAACATTTACGGGCTTGCAAGATCAAAGGGTTAGATGGGGTGTAAGTTACGATCTTGACAACTGCAGATCGTTTGCAGCTTGCAAAAAGAGGCCAATTGAATAGAAAATTATTTTACGGCCTACATTACGGGCTCCGGTAAACAGCAATAGCTCAATTGAATTGAGACCTATGTTATTCTCTTCATATTATTTAGTGATGGGGCCTTCTCATAGTCTTATCTGAAGCCTATGCCACATGAACTTATTTATACTGCCTAGAATAATGGCAGTAGTACCAATCTTTTTGCTTGTAACACACACATATATATGTATGTATATATATATATATATATATATATATATATATATATATATATATATATATTTCTCCTCAGACACCTAGAGCTGAGGCCTTCTCATAGTCCAGTCTGAAGTATCTGTCACGTGACTGTCCCACAATGGCAGTAGTACCTGCTATATATACACATTATATTCTCCTCAGACACCTAGTGCTGAGGCCTCCTCTGGTACTACCTGAAGTCTCCCCCACATGAACTTATTCCTAGCCTCTATAGTAGCACTAGTATCTCTCTCTTTGCCGGTAACTTGTGAGAACTTTGTATTTAATGCTATTCTTCACATATTATTTTTTGCTGAGGCCTTCTCATAGTCCAGTGTGAAGTCTCTGTCACGTGACCTTCCCACAATGGCTGTAGTACCTGCTATATATACACATTATATTCTCCTCAGACACCTAGATCTGAAGTCTGCACTATCTGAAGTCTGTCACATGAACTTGTCTCCCCCTCCCATGCAGCCGCAGTACGCGCGCACACTCCCTCCACCAGCCCCCCCCCCCTTTCCTCGGTCGGGAGCGAGCACGCTTGCGTGCCTCAGAGCGCTCCCTCGCACGAGCCCATCGCGTGGTCTTCCTTGGCTTCCATATTGAAGCGGTTATCTGGAGAGGCCGCCCGGTGATTGAGAAGCGCAGTAACCGCCCGTGAGCCCCGCTCAGCCGCCTCACATAAACAACGCCCGGCCTGTCCGGTGCCTGACACCTCGCTCCCGGCGGGGGACGGGACATGGCGACTCAGGTAGAGGCTCCGCTGCTACCCGCGAACTCACTGCCCCTGCAGCAGCAGCCACCCGAGGAGGGGAGCAGGGAGCCTAAGGAGGACGGAGGCCATGAGAGCGACGAGGGGCGGAAGGACTTCGTAGAGGCACCGCCACCCAAGGTGAACCCCTGGATCAAGGCGAGCTGTGGAGGGCCGGTCAATGGGCAGCTGCCTGCGGGTAAGTACAGCCTGGGAGGGGCAAGGACTGGGGGACCCCATGTGTGTGCTGTCTGGGTGGGGCAAGGCCTAGGGGGGTCCCATGCAAGGTACCGGGACTGGGGGGAGCAAATACTAGGAGGTGACCCAAGTGGGTGCAACCTTGGAGGTGCCAGGTCTGGGAGACCCAAATGGGTGCAGTCTGGGAGGTGCAAGGACTGAGGGGGACCCCATGTGTGTGTGCAGTCTGGGAGGTGCAAGGACTGAGGGGGACCCCATGTGTGTGTGCAGCCTGGGAGGTGCAAGGACTGAGGGGGAACCCATGTGTGTGTGCAGCCTGGGAGGTGCAAGGACTGAGGGGGACCCCATGTGTGTGTGCAGCCTGGGAGGTGCAAGGACTGAGGGGGACCCCATGTGTGTGTGCAGCCTGGGAGGTGCAAGGACTGAGGGGGACCCCATGTGTGTGTGCAGCCTGGGAGGTGCAAGGACTGAGGGGGACCCCATGTGTGTGTGCAGCCTGGGAGGTGCAATGTTTGGGGGACCCTCGTGAGGGGGGGGGGGGGGGTTATGTGAATATTGGATCCTCCAGACCTCAATCACAACTGTATGTCTCTTAGTCACTCTCATGAGTTGCATATTTGCTGTAACATATCCCACCCCCCCATGTCTTGCTTTTCTTGTTGTGCATGTCCAGGTATTGGGGTGTAGAAGACCCTGGTGGGGGTGGTGTTATATATTTTCCACATCCTTCTTCGGGGCCTCTGATTATTCACGTGTTGCCTTCCTTTTGCTTTACAGCCCACCCTCTCATCTGCTTTTAGGTTATTGGGATAGTACCTTAGTATATAACCTGCTGTGTTTTGCTTGGCTCTGTATAGGCCCTGGTTAGTGCATGTGTTACCTTACTGCTGCTATACTATGATCTAATGTCAGAATGAACTGGGTATATGGATTTAGCTTGTTACATATTGTCACCATACTATAGGCCACTGATCACCCACATGTATTATTAGGTTATGTAGCTGGTGTTGTGACTTATTTGGTGGAATGTACTATTGGGGTATGGAGGAACTTTCCTCTTTGAGTGTGTGACATTTTTTACTGTGACTTTCCTGGTAAAATTGGTGCTATTTGACTTGTGTATGTACTGTAATGGGTGCTGGGAGTGTCCCCTAAATGATGGAGCTTGCATTTGGGAGGCCATGTGGGTGCTGATCAGTGCAGTGTATAAGTGACTCACTGCAGACTGCATCTACACCATTTATGGAGGTATTTTTTTGCCTATCAGAAAAATAAGTATTTTCCTTTGCTATACCTTATTGCATGTAACCAGATGGGGTGCTTATAAGGTCACCTGCATGTTCCCCCTACTAGGCTTGTGACACGGCTCTGGGAGGGGGCGGTGACGGAGGAGGAGGGGATGTGCATTGCATAGTGCACCCTTTGATGACACTGCAGTCTGACTTGGTAGAGGGGTGGGGATATCTGGCTTGGCTCTGTCCCTTGCACTAAACCCCATAGATCATTTCTCATGACGCGATGTGCGGAGGGGCGTGTGCAATGTAAAGGAGTTTTGCTGCAGCAGTGAAAGTGTTAAACGCGCTCTAACATTCTCGATGTCCCCCGATCCAACGTTCCATTGGTGGAAGCCCCGCCCACTTTGCCCGGCTGCTACCCAGCATTCCCCATGCAGACAGGCAACGTGGTTTTCCCAGGCCCGGAGCCTTTGAGCATGCGATCCCGGCCTGCCCTTGCAACTTACAGGGCCAGTGTGCGACCATGCACCGTGTAATGTTATATAGTAACGTGTTATATTGTGTCTCCTCTGATCCACTCACTGGGATCAGATACACAGTAACACAGCACTGACTTCCTCCTCGTGGCTCCTCCTCGCCATGTGGGCTCCATGCTAAGCTGCACAAGATGATTACTCAATAGTATTTTATTGACTTAGGCGGTTGCAAGTACCAGGACTAGTTAGTTTGAAGCCAAGCTTTTGAGATCTTGCAGCGCTCTGGGCCTTGGCGTGCCTCCCATGCTTTGCTGGCACTCTGATCTATAGGCCTGCACCCTCTGCAGATAAAAATAGTACAGCCTGGTATTCTCATGCAGCCTAAAAGTGTCAGTATGATCACGATGAGAGCAATTAGTGCACCTAAATCATTACATATGCCTGGAGATGCAGCATGTTCCACGGTTACAGGGAAGGTAAAGCTGCAACAGGGAGGAGACTCAAGTGAACATGTGCTAGTAAGGAGGAAAAGTCATAGCAGAACCCATGCTTATAAAAAAACTCCATTTTCTTGCACGAGTCACCTGTAAATGGGTAGATCATATTGCTTTGGAAATATTTCTCACATAAAATCCCCTTTAACTCATTGGCTATTACATTCATGTAGTAGTGGACAAAAATGTCTAATACTCAGTAACCAGGAACATTTGGTAGGAACCAACCAGCAGGTTGATGCTAGGAGTATGGAAGGTCGCTCTTCATAGAGATATATTATACATTTCAAACCCTGGTTTATTTACCACAGTCTGTCCTGGAGTTTGACAAATGTATAAGAAACACAGGTGATATACAGTCTACCCCCCCCCCCCCCCAGGAGTCTGCAAATACACGTAGAACAACCAAAAAGTTTTGCACCAGAAGTCAAATTTTAGGACCACTGGCCAACAAGATTGAAGTTATTATCCTTTATTTGTAACGCGCCAACGTATTCTGTAGTGCTATACGGGGGTTAAGGACAAGGCAGAAACCATTTTAACACATGTAAAAGAGTAGCGCATGCCACGTCTTTGAGCTTAGAATCTAATGTACATTGTGCCTTCTCAAAGCAGCCTTCAAGATCTAAAACTCACACATTTTAGTGATGGGATTTGTCTGTGTCTAGGGATATTTTGATATTAAATGGGGTTATGGAGTATTGAGGTTTCTAAGGAAGGCATTTTGAATCCTGAGTAGAGATTGGCATTGTTGCGTAGCCTTCGCCCACTTGTAGCTCTCTCTTCCCCTATCACCCTCATAATATCTAGTTTGGTAAAGCATTGATTTGTGTGTGACAATTTGAAAATTACAGCTTCATTTTTTTCTATCATTTAGCATATCACCAGGGTTTTCTAAAACCAAATATTTGACAATATGGAAATGTTCAGATATACTTTAAGGTGAATATCTAGGAAAACTGTAAGGAAGGTGCTAATCTTCATGTTAATGCATTGTTATGCCTCAGCTACATTTTTGGGGATGGGAGTGTTTACCTTTACTACCAGCACAGCAGGGGGTGCACATTGTGTCTACTGATCAGGTTGGCTGGTGCCAAAGTTCCTACTTCTCAAGACAATTGTGGTGGTGGTAGTGTTAGCATTTGTAAAGCCCTTTTGTTGAGTAGCAATCAATTTATCTAATTAACTTTGTAGGCCTTGAACACCTCCTGTAAAAGGTGTCCTTGCATTCTAATAAAGGTAATTTCTTTTTCCTAGCTTTGCTCACCCACAGGTTATATCTGGAACTTCAGATTTTCCGTCTCCACACACTTGCAAAGTGTTTTGTCCTATGTAACGTGTCAGCGGTACCATGCATTACATGTATACTCTTTGGTTTCTCAAGTTGAGTAAAGGCTCTGACACCCAATAGCCAACATTCTAAGGTTAAAGGGGATATATCTCAATATATTAAGCTTTTCAGTGTATTGTTTTTATCAAGTTGGAGAGATCTCACTAGCTTGAAAATGAAGCTCCACGGCTTAATATAAGAATTGTAGAGGTCTCATTTATTGGAGAGAAACCTCATATGTTGGTGGGTAACTCGGTCATCTAAAGGACTCCAGCAGGCCTGGATTTCAACATCTTAGTTTGAGCACAGGTGGATTAAACAGGAACTCTTGCTAATGTAGAGAAAATCTGAATAAACAAGCAGCAAGATCCAGAAACCCTAGACTGTAAGCGTCACTCCTAGGATAAAGTTGCTCACCACTTAGTGAATCCAGTCCATTGTCTTCTTATTGTGTAAAACATACATATTGTGGTTTTCAAGTGATGCTTTTTAACAGGTGTATGTTTCCCTAGCTGAATCTCACAATGAGATGCCTTTTCCACATATGCCCCCAATTGTCTCTAGTTAAATACAAGTTGTACTTGTAGTAATCCAGATGTTCTTCAATGATGACTTTACATTCTCTGTGCAAGAAACTGTATTTTTTTTAATATCCTTTCCACTCCCTGTACCCTTGCCTATGAGCATGCTGTATAAGACCAATAGATGTTTGCCTCCTTTGAAAACTTAGGCCAATATTCACATAAGAGGTGAGGTTGAACTTCCATTATTCTAATTTAGATTTTTCTCATAATGGTGGTATTGCAATCACAGGTTGGTTGCATAATGCAAGTCTGTAACTACATTCAAGTTTTCCTATCCATTTTTTCATGCATTCCTTAAGTTAAATGTCCAAGGGAAAGCATAGGAGGCTTTGCTGTAGTATAGCAGGATCTCTGTAAAGTTAATGTTCAATGGACTCTGCATAGCCCTGTTTGTCGTATGCATGGTCGCACTAAGCTAATTCCATTAGCGCTGATGTGAGGGCTCAATGCTAGGCCTAGGGAGCGAGTTAGAGCTAACTTTGTTGTAGCATTCTTACATAAAGTGTTGTCAAATTTATTCCAAACTTAGGAGTCTGTTGGATAAATGAAGAACCAAACAAACTTTTCCTAGGAGTTAAAGGCTGGTATTTGTACACAGATATATGTAGAATTACCAAAAAATGTTCAGTGTCCTAAGTAACAGTTTAGGGTCTATTGTTCCATGGTTCCCAATATCTTTCAAACACTGGCTTACATTTATCATGTTGTTGTTGTTTTGTCGTTCAGTCATTTCAGACTCTTTGTGACCTCATGGGCCTTAACACACCAGGCACATCTTTATGTCCACGGTCCTACTGATCCACTTTGTTTTTATGTCCATATTGCTCTGTTGTATAGTTGAGTAACTTTTTCAACATCATTTATGAACATGCAAGTTAAATACTGTGGTCTGTTTTCATCACAGTGGGAAATCGATTTGTGCTAAATGTTCATATAAAACATGTATTTTAGATTCTGCATAATTTAATTCATATTATGTATTTTTCATTGAAAATAAGTATTTTAAAGTCAAAATAATTTAAGGGATAAGGGTTTAACACCTCCACTTCTGTTTGATAAATTAATTTTCTTTAGCCAATCGAAACCTGTAGAGACAAGCCTCAAACTAAGTCTAGCGAAGTGTGGGGCAGATAGCAAAAAACAAAACACTTTCTAATCTTTTAAAATACTCAACTAACCCAGATGTCAGGTCGACACATGCTCCTAACAAACATTTTTGAATATGCTACACCCATATTTTGACTGTTGGCTCCTAAAGTTCTTTCTCTGGCTCCTAAAAATGTTTGGACTAGCTCCTTTCTAAGCTGTCAGGCTCTTAAGTTTCATATAAATATGAAAACCCCTGGTATATGCTATATGATTGTATGTAAATTATATCATTCTCAGAAATCATGTTCTAAATACAATTATATACGCATCACCTCCCTATCTTTTTATCTAAGCCTGTATTTGTGTGTAGCTGATTAAAAGGCTCCAATAGTTATCTCATTTGTGTTTTCTTCCTGGGGTTTGATTTTGTAACTTGTACAACTTATTGGCTTCTGGAGACTTTAGTCTGAATGTAACACTGTATGATAAGGGGTCAATGTGGTGGTCTGAGTTGCATATGGTGCAATTACTAATAGGGTTAAAACACATTTTTGCCAACACAGTCAGGAAGATTGTATCGGAGCCAGACATACCGTTTCTATGAGCCCTTCATAGATAATTACACTTGTTTATACATATACCACTCATGGCTCCTCAAAATGACTCTCCTCGCTAGTTTTGCATATTTTTTCTGTTTGTGTTTTGCCAAGCACCGACCTAGCCCTTCCACTTGCTGTAATGTGAAGTATTTTTTTTTTTTTTTTAAAGAATATTTCTCTTTTAAATTGTCTCTACACATTGATGAACAGTCCAGTTTCTTAACACTTTTTACCTCCATACATCCCCAATATATATTTTGTTCATGGTTACACCTTTCACATTGAAATATAGCTAGTAGCTATCATATTAGACTGAGTATCCTCCCTGTCTTGGCCAGTCTAAGAAACAGCACTGGAAGTTAAGGTGTTGTCTTACTAGCAATATACCATATATTATTAAGTCTGGTGAACTGAAACTGTCTTGTATTTTTTCCACAATGAGATTGACAAATTTAATTCAGCATTGGCATTGTTTGGTCAGATTTTGCGTCAACCTTGTAATAATGAATTTTGCACAAAAATATTACCAACTCTGTAAAAACTAACATTCTTGAAGTGCCTATCATCCATTGGATGTGAAATAAAATGCTATTCTAAGATACAATTAAGACAAGTACAGCAAGAAGATTCTTTAATTGTTTCAACCAACAATGAGACAGGAAAAAAAACTTGTAGCTATAGTGTAAATGGCGAGTTTCCAATTTATTAGCAAAGGATACATTGCATATCAGAAATCTTTCTTTGACTTAGAGCAATGAAAATCCATTATTCCGACTCAAGGGACATACCTCTTTAGCCAGCCTGTTATCAAGAAGTCTCTTAATAAGAGGTATAGGAATTGTTGCTTAGACCGATGCATAATTTAGATCAGAGCTACTCTGTAATACTTGCTATGCCTGTAAGCCTAAGTTATAATGTCAATTTAACCAACCGGACATGAATTATCATATTCCCATCCACACTGTAATTAATCTTTAGATTGTAAGTTTTTTTTTTTTTTTTTTTTTTTAAGAGTTTTCAATCTTGCAAGGGTCTTTGGGGAAGGCACTCTGGACACTGTATTCCAAGCTTCAAGACAGGGCCCTTCATCCTTTGCCATGCGTTAATATTGCTATTTTTTGCCTTGATCTTAACCCATGTATAGCACTATGGAATATGTTGGCGTTTAACAAATAAACTGTAATAATCAGCTCAGAGAGGCTTTTTCAAATAATTTGCTCTTAAAACCAACTAATCCTTCCACTCAAAATTTCAAATAACCATTTGCAGTTATATATATTGTACTTTTTTTAATTTTCTGTCACTTTGAGTGGCACTCACTTAGAAAAGGTTTGGACTTTTCTTGTTTTTATATATATATTTTTAAGTTTTCTGCAATTTAACTTTTTTGCTTGGGCTCCCAGACTTTTTCAGAGCCAATTATAATTTAATATGTTTTATCTGCTGGGCTTATGCTGCTATCTAGGACCTACTTCTGTGTCTTATGCCTATTTAATTGCAATTGTTGGCTTGTTAACCTGCTTCCTTCTATATCTAGATATGCATTTGCTTGTATATTTGTCAAAGCAAGATCTTTTGTAGACGATATGTATTATGCTATAGCTATTCAGATTTTTTTTTTAATTATTATTTGAGTTGTGTATTTGCTGGTTTTTACAGTGTGCCAAGTAATATTATGGGACCTTTTTGTCACAAGTGCTCGTCACTGCTAGTCCTACCACACAGCAGTCAGGAGGTAGACGTTTCACTGTGGGGGGAGGAAAGAAGGCAGGGACTTGAAAAGAAGGTGGAGGCTAATGCAACTGCAAGATAAGCAGGGAGAAGTACATTACACAAATGCAGGATACTCTGGGACTGCTACAATTATATAAAGTTACAATGCCAGCAGGTACGTTAATTCATTTCTTTTACTAATGATGCATACCTGGTTGTGAACCAGTGAATTTTAAATCTCACTTGGAACAATGCATTGTACTACTTAAAAAAAAAAAAAGTTGCACTTTGATACAGAAAGAAGCTCTAATGCTGTCTGCTAGTGTTTTTGCTATTCTACATTCATATACTAAAGTATTGATAATTATGTAATTTATAGATGTAGCATAGAGGTTGACAAATTGCAGGAACAAGGGTTCTTAAGATTTTTTTTTTTTGCTACTCCTAACTTTTTAAAATTTAATATTAGTATGTTTCCATATACAATCCCTTACCTGGCTCCCAAAATGCATTTTTCTGGCTCATCATAAACCTTGAGGACTCTGTATGTTTTTATATAAATTGGTTAACCCCTGGAGTAACATATGTTCATTTCTTTACTGTCTTTCATAGAACACACTTTTTTTTATTTTGGAAGTTTCCCTAGCATTTCTCCATAGGTTTTGTTACAGGGGTAATGCCCTTCTTGCCACAACATGTACTTGTTGGCTTTAACATGTTATTACACTAAGGTGACCCTTCCATTACCAGGAGGAGGGATTTTGGCAAGAGGTTTGTGTATAGGGATTTGGCAAGCAGGATTGTTGCTTTGTACATTTTCTGGTTGGTAGTGATTGCTTTGGCTGAGCACTGTGTGTTTTGGGGGTGATCAGATCTGTGTTCTGCTCTGTACCTGTTCTTTGTACCATTGTGGGCGAAAAGAGCTAGAAAGAGAAACAAGGGGAATGCTTATTAATTTGCTCAGTTGGACATTGGAATTTTTTTGGGGGGAAATGCTTATGCTATCACTGCACAAGTAATATATTACTGTCATTTTAAGTGCTCAGTAAATGCGGACTACTGACCTGGCCATTCCTACCTCTGCTGGAGATTTGATATATTTTTTTTTATTTACATTTGTAGCTGCTGAAGACTAGTTTATATCTCTCTTGCACATTGGTTACTGCCCTAGATATTGGTGAACGTTGTTGCACTTGGGTGTTCTCAGTATGTATATAAGGCTAAATTAACTTTTAGTTGCGAATGGTCGATTCTGCAAAATTTAACAAATTAGTTAGCCTTTTAATAGGTTCCCAGTGTAGCTTTAAAAATTAATTATAATTTACATATGTTAAGTCAGTGTTTGCCAATTTTAGCAGCCACAACTCCTAAAGTGTTAATATACACACACACACACACACACACACACACACACACACACACACACACACACACACACACACACACACACACACACACACACACACACACACACACACACACACACACACACACACACACACTTATTGAGTGTGTATGTGTGTATAATTTCCATTCCCTGGCTCTTAAAATGTTTTGCTCCTTGATAACACCTGATTGGAACTTAAATTAAATTGTCAGCCTCTGTGTTTAATGGTATCTACCATTATTATGCTCTGCATCCCCTTCCTCAATTCCAGGAATTGTAAGCATGTGACATGCTCTTCTCTTCTAAAAAGAGATTCACTGATCTCCTAAGCTGCTTATGAGATGTGGCAGAGCTCAGACACACTTACTAGTGCACTGAGTTTGCATCTCCATGCTTTGCCTGTAATGTATTTATGGGCTTGTTTTATATATCAATTATAATTCAGAATTTCTCACCAAAATACCTGTGCAAACAGTAACTGTGCAATACGAACTGGTAGAGCTATAGTGAAAATACTACGTCTTAAAGACCATGTGAGAACTAAAACACTGTTTGTGGATAGTTGTAATGGAATCATAAGGAAGCTCTTCAAATATGATGCAATAGGAAACAATAGTATTATAAGACTTAAACAAGCAATATTTCCAGTGGTTATGTGTTGTCTTTTGATATGTAATTGACTGAATGATCCAAGTCTTTATGTTTGTTTGTTTAATGTCCTAGACATAGGAAAAGAGACTTCTGTGACACACAAATATGGTATAATTCCAATATTTGATTTGTTCTGGCTGCATGTTGTAATAAACGTAGATGCATGCTTGTTTCAGACTATTTATTTATTAGTATAGTATTCATTAATTGAATGCTTGAGGCTGGGAGTTAGAGCAATTTTATGGTCCAATTTACGAATGTGGTTATAATTTCCCAAAGTCCACTAAAATGTCTATATGCAATTGTTCTAACCTGCCGGCTTTGTTTCTGTGACTTAACTGATATTGGAATTGCAGGTTAAGTTTCAGAACCAGGTTCTAAAGAATTCTTAAATACATATTGCCGAAGCATAGCTGCAAGGCAAGATTAGTGCAGTCTAGGTTATCAGTACTGGATTAACAGGTAATGTTACAGGGCAGGATTACCGGTACAGTGTGTTGAAATGCTGCAGAGAAACATTGTGATGCACTGTCAGACCTTTGCCCTGGAGAGGGAGATTGTTATAAAATTGGCAAGACGTGCTAGTTTTTGGACACTATTGAGCGTTCTTGTTCGGCTATGTACAGCAATTAAGTGTGTTTATTTTCAGGAGGCAGAGTACATAGTAGCTAAACCATTGGATTGGGTGAGGGTGTACTCTGGGAGGAGCATAATCCTCCTAGCTACTTTGCCCAGCCTTCAGTTCTCATGTCTTGGAGAACTGTAAATGTAAGCTGCATGTTCTGTGAGTGCGATGCATCTAGTAAAGGTAGGGTGGGCATGGTGGAGGAGGGGCTTTGTGATTTGGGGAGGGGTAGATATGTGTGAGTTAAAGTCCACTATTGCTGGAACTAAACCCTGTAGCTACAATTTAAATATGTGCAGCCACTTAATGATTCTACATTGGGCGTTCATTTGGTGAAGTACTCTGATTTTTGCTAAAATGTGAGCAATAGTTTGCTTTCCAAATTTTGTATTCTTACATTTTAGCACTCAAATTTTTGGTTCATGTCTGTTAAGTGTAAAGCATAATTATTTTTCATTACTTTTTTTTTTAATCTTCCTTTCCATGATGTGCTCTGCTTGCACAATTCAAGGTCTGCAAATAGAATAAGTATTGTCCGTTTTATTCCACTTTATTTTTATTGAATCAATGCTGAATTTGTAAGTGGAGTCATGGGTTTACCTCACTGTAAACATGGTTGTTGCTCCACAATTGGGTTTCCAAAATCATGCCCCCCCCCAATATCTATTAGAGCCCTGCAGACTTTTGGTGGTAGTTGGTCTAATTCAGTGCTTGACAATATAAGCCAACTAGATTGAGGAGCCACTGTTATTTTATAAGGAGTCATTTTAAAATTCATATTAATGGTTATTTGGCGCATCTTGTTGCTGCAATATATTCTTGAAGAAGGTTATTTACTGTTAGTGTTAAACTAAACACATCACATGTAGATCTAGAGCGTGTTATATTTTACTCGTATGGCATTTGGAAACTCGAGTAAAATGGATTGCATCATCTTTCTCTCCACACCTAATATTAGCCAGTTTGTTCAGGTCGCTGTGGTGGTGTGTGTGATTGACCTCTTGTCAGCTAGCCTTAAAGAATATGCCCTTTTTTATCCCATACTTTCTCTTTAACCCTTGTTGTCTCTTCTGTTACTCTATATTGTCTACTGCACCAGGTGCTTGTGATACAGGTGTGCAGTGGAAGCTATATCACATTACCTGAGCATGCTGCAGCATTATCAGTCATATGAGCTTAGCTTCTGAGCTGTCTTTCTGGGATTGGCTTGGCACTCTGCATACATGTTTTGCCTCTTATTCCTATAGGGAGTTGCTGTTGCTCCAGCTAGCAGAGGTCGCCAAGTGATGCCAAGAACTACAGTTAAAAGAACTGCACTTTTACAGAGTCCCTCCACTCCTTATTCTGTTGCAGTTGGCTCTGTTATTAACCTTTTTTTTTTATTTCAGATTTCAGGTATTCTAGTTATCTAGTTGTGGTCTGTTTGCTGTAACAAAAAATGGTCTTGGTTGCCATTATACACCTTTCTTCATATTTATTTAAAAGGGCACGGTCACCAGCATATAATTTTGAGGAGCTCTGCAATACTTGCATTACAGTAAACATATGTATCCTTCCAACATATTTAGCCACACACTACAAGCTCCTTTGGCAGAAGATGTAAGAAAGTGGGCTGGTCATGTGGGCCTGTTTTCTAACATTCAGTGTGCCATCCATTATCTTCAGATCTAAAGGACTGGTGTAGTTAAAGCATTACTAGATATGTATGTGATGAGCCTAAAACCATTTTTAGAAATAATAAAATATTAACTATTTTACTCTGTATAGAATGGTTAGTTTTGTTTAGCTTCATCACTTCCTGTTAGCTTTGAGTATGAAATGGTGTGATTATGTCTTGGTTAAATCATTGGAGCTTTTATTTCATATTCTCTTCCCCCACAGACAATCTTAAGCAGGAAATTAACAGGATAACTGCAATCCCAGCTCCTGCATACATGTAAACACCTCTGTCATTCATACACCCTTCACCAAAGTGACATTGATGCCTCCAGGAAGCATCTTTTTTTCTCTCTCTCATTACATAGCATGCTTTCAATATAGCTGCACATATTACTTTTTTGTTTCATTTTTTTTACGCAAAGCTGAATATTTTTGTGTTTGTTGCAAGCTTTGCTTGATAGGATTTATAGACAATATAGCTGCTAAGATGTCTACTGCGACATCCAAATGTAATAAAATGTTCCCTTAATTTGCTTCAATTTTTTCCCCAGTACATGAGCAGAACTAGGGAGTAGAGTTCCTTGATGCAAAACTATATTGGGCCTCAGCTGGATAAATGGACACTGCAACAAGCATGGCTACTGTAGACTGATCTAAGTTGGAAGTAAGCTGCAGAGTATATGGGATGTCTTTGCCTATGGATTTCTGAGAGACGCTGAGAGGGTTTTCTTTCAATTAGTATTTCAGATTTTTAATTTAATTAAAACACAAGTAGTATCTGAATGTTGAAGTATTCCAGTTGAAGGCTATAGTGTATGGGTGTCAGACCAGTTGGAGACAGAGGTTGTAAGTAATGTAGAGTGTCATCTATCCCTTAACCTAGAGGTCCGTCATTTGCTGTTTTTGGTTAGTCAAGTGATCCCGCAACTTGAACAAATGCCTCAATTTCACTGGGAACACTGCCGTATCTTTGTGTTGGGTACATGTTATGAAATAAGTCTGATGGCCATCGCAATACTCCGTCAAATATGACAAGTATAAATTATGTTATTAGCTGTCCAAATGTCCACTGGAGTAAGTAACTGGCACTGATTGTGGGCTCTGTGGTGGGAGAGTTATATACATTGAAAAACATAAACTAGAATCTGCAAAGCACGACGGCTGATCTCTTAAAAGCATGCACTACATTGTACAAATATACACATTAACATTTTCATTAGGAATATAATATACCTATATATCTCTTTACTTTTTTATGTACTTTTATTTTATTAAGAAGTCTTTAAAAGTTATTTTTTCTGCCTAAAATCATTACATTTTTATACCATTTGCTTCTGCAGCTCATGCAGCTTAATACAAAAACTTAAGTGCAGTATTTAAAATTAGCCAGTGACTATTTCTCAGAAGAATATTGCCACTGATTGGTTACTATGAGACGGTGTAACCTATGTACTACACAGTCTCCATGAGCTGTAGAGGAGAGAAACCACTTAGGAACTATTTATAAGATTTCAGGCAGAAAAACAGCTTTTCAATCACTTCTTAAAATAAAGTTCCCCAAAAAAAGTATATTATATTCCTGGTGAAATCCAGAAACCTTCCACGTCCCTTTTTTAATAACGGTAGTTTATAAAATAAATAAGAATATTAAAATACGCATATAATTTGTTTATATGGCTTGAAGTTTACATGTGTCTGTCTGTAGTTTCTCCTGGACCTAGTAGTTATGATCATTAGGACCTCTTTATTTTATTTTTTTGTTTCTTTAGCTATTTTGAAAGTAGTAGAAGTTCATCTGCTGTCATACATGGAATATGCCATTCTTAAGAAAGCTAATGGATTGCTGTTACTATGTATTTATTTATATGTAACATAACTGGGATTCTCTCCTTTTGAAACTCCATTTGTTTCTCTTAAAATGTGCCACCGTGACCAAGTCAGAGAGCGTCCTCTTTAGGAACTCCACAGGTAAAAAAAAACAGTATTGACTCAGGTGCTGTTTTTCAGGGCCACTGTTCTTTCATTAGGACTGTCACATTTCCAGATACCTTAAAATAGCATCCGTGTGGAAGACCATATGCTCCAGAAACGACCAATGGATTTGAGACACGTTTTGCTTGTTTTGTGTGACTCACCACTTGTGTGAAAAGACAGTCTGTGATGTCCATTAAATTGGGATGTCAGTTGTAACAATGATTTGATAGGACAAACTTCCTTTTCATACAGACCATTTTTTACTTTAACCATGTGATATAAACTAATTAGACTTAATTAGCGCTGTAGATTTTATTCTGTCATTGATATGGTCACCTCTAGGGGCATTGCTACCATGTGTATTGAAAGGAATCTGCCAGTACATATGATTTTCCGTTGTGGTGGTCCACCATTGATGTTGCACCATATTTTGTGTGTCTGGTTCTGGAACTCTTCAGTACATGACAAGTATATTAATACATTACATATATACAATTGTAAATGAATATGTAAATTTAACAAAGTACTCTTAACCTACTAAGTTACCATACAAATCCAAATTTGCCATATAATCCTTATACACACGAAACTCACAGTAATCTTGTTGCATTGGCTTTAACTTTCTATTTCTAGTAGGTAACTATATTATAAAGTATAATGCATAAAACCAGGTTACCGAGGCTCTTAAAATATTCTATCTGCTAACTTTTTGGTTATTCATAGATCTGTGTACAGACTGTTCCTTGGCGCCTAGAAGTTTGACTAGGCCACTAACATTACTAATTTGTCATCTCTTGGTGTTATGTATGTATTACTGATCACTCATCCTGGATTCCTCCTTACATTTCTAGTATTTGTCCTGTCCAGATTGGCTTTTATATTACTTCTAAATATCCATAGCGGCCTCCATTCTTTTAGTTCTAGTTATATATAATCTGGTGGCTCCTGCTTGTGCTAAATCTGTTTCACAAGTGTGTTTAAGCCACTTGTGATCTGCTTAAATCAGAAGTATCATGAAGTAACAAATCCTTTTTTTTTTTTTTTTAAGGTATCAATGAATAATGCTAAGAAGTTCATTATACCTTTTGCGCTAAATGATTTTTTATAATGGATGAATGTAATGTGTGTGCATGATATATCCTTCCCAGCTCTTGTACATTCTAGCCACAGGGCACAGATTAAGATGGCTATCACAAGCCTGAGTGTGCTTGATCACATGGTCAGATTTGTTTTTGTTCCCACTCTCCCAAGATTGGCATCTAGTTATGCAAATGGTCATTTTGAGCAGAGCATGCTTGTGCCTTTAACAGTCTTTGCATTGTGTGTGTTGCATTGGGCCCACACCAGGCTACATATGGTAAGCGTTGTCTGTGAATCTCTGCAGCCATGCTGTTTTCTTCTCCTGCATGCTTTCGGGAGTGCGTACTTTAAACACATGTGCATTTCTGCCACGCCTCTGGGCTCCGGCGCTGTCAGAAGCTATGATCGCTCTCCTGGCCACGTCATGCCTTTGAGCCTGTTCCATATGTTTCTGCAGTGGGCACCTTATCACTTACTGCCTTTTTAGTCTGTTCCTTATGCATAATTTGCAGAACTAGGTGTGCAGCACTAACCATTTGTAATGACTGAAAAATTAAATCATAAAGCAATCTATGCATGTTTTTTTTAATACACCAATACACAGTTATTCAGGTATTCAATGATGGGTTTGTTTTATAGGCAAGTTTTGCTATGCTACAATTTATACTGTAGTTTATTTTAGAATTTACACAAGCTTCTTCACAATTAATACATATTAACATCTGATTTCTTTAAGAGAACATGGCTATTATTTTTCTTTCTTGCATCTAAAAGGTTATTTATAAATTTGTCAGTGTATTTTTGTTAACTGAAGGTCGGAGAGCATATTCAACTGATTCAGATTTAACCCCTGAGGTGGTCTCCCCTGATAGCAATGTGTAGTAGTAATACAGCTACATGAGGTGTGCTTTTTCATTCTTTTTCTTGCGATGAGACCTAGATTACGCTCTGTGCACATCCTCCATGTTTCAAAGAAGCTTAACAAGCTTTTACCTTCCAAATGTGGTCCATGTCCCATTTTCATAATTGATTTTGACTTGTTAAAAATTAACAGGCTTTCCTTTATCTTTACTGGTTCTTTACTTTTTTTTTTTTTTTTTTTACATGGGGTATCATAAAGCCTGCACAGTGTGTGAAGGTCACAGATATTTGGAAGTGTGAGTTACTTTTAGGAAGGGACCTGTTGATGTATTTAGTGGAGGAGGGGAGCAAAGCAAATAAATGTGATCCAAGTAGGAGGAAACAAGAGTCTGATCAGTGCTTAGAAATAAGCTACTATGTTCAGTACATCTACACCCATCAGACTATATTGGCAGAGCCGGGTCGGCTGCTGGTTAATGATGTTTAGCTTGCTGCATTTTTTTGGAGCAGCTGATCATCACTCCTAGGATGTGTTCTGGTGTCATCATGGCAAGGCACAGAGCTTGCTTATGTCACAACTAATCTGCTCTGCTGCCAGTCCTCCTACATTGGCATGGGTAAAGCTGGTGATGCAACATTCACAAAATATTGCAAGGTTTGTGTTTGAAATAATTGAGGAATGTTTGGGGGAATGACTGTTTCATACTAAACACTTAGGGAAATGTATGTGCTCAATGGCTGACCCTCTTGTTGGGTAGAGTGTACTACTCTACCCAACAAAGGTTACTAAGGGGTGCTGGGGTGAGGGTGATCATGATGAGTCTTATTTGAGGACTGCAGTTAGTTGTGATGTGAGAACATGGACTGTCTTCAATGGAAAAGCATTTCAGTTTAACAAAGTTAATGACAACATGGGAAGGTCATATGCACGTTCCTGACTGCCTGTTGCCCACCATTTGCTGTAATAACCTTTTATAGTCATATTTTTAATATGCAATTTTGAAGAATGATACCTTGAAAGTGAACCAGATATTTTACAATGTAAAAAAAGGACATTTTATTTAGTTATACTGCTTTTTTTAATGTCCAAAGGTGGGAGAAGACTTGAAATGGACCGGAAGCTGGATGTGGATTGTGTCAGCTAGAACTGTTAGTGCTTTCAGCACCAATAGAAAGCTAATTTACAAAGACACAACCTCCTGAGAGTAGAAGTCAGAAACCACTAAGACAAGAAAATAGGCTCTTCCTGTAGGCTGTTAAAATGTAAACGTTTATTTGCTTTCTAAAAGCATTTTGCTCATTGGTATTTTTTATATAACATTATTGACCACATTGGTCCTTTACTACCATTTTATTTTGATTAGATGTTAGCAGTGTTAGTACTAGAGAGAAAAAGGGCCTTTTTCATCAGTTATGCACCATTACTGCTGTATACTAGGCCTGTGTAACCTGATTGTAGCTGTTCATCGTTGCTTCTTTATCAAGGGCCACATACAATACAAGGTCATACTCGCTGTGCAGTGGGGCTTCCATGTGTACCAGTAAATTCTTGAAACATGTCTGCATAACGAATGGAAATAGATAATTGTTTCTCTTTTGCAGAACCCCCTGTTCCAGCTAAAGTGGTGAAAGCTGGGACCACACGGCCAAGGAGAGGCAGCAAGGTATTTTTTTTTTTATATTCAGAACGATTAATAACTGTCTTTTCTCAGTATAACATCATTTTATTATGTACCAAACAAATGAAAGTTTAATTGCTTCATTTGATCCAATCTTGTTGTGCCCACCACCCAGAATTTACACACACAATGCATAAGCTGAATCGTTTTGTACCATGCAGGATGATCCTTATCTGCTGACATTAGAAGTCATGAGTACAGTCTTTTATTACAAATGGCAAATGATACCATATTGACCTTCTAAAGCATTACAACATGCGTGAGCATTGCGCAGAACATTGCTGAACACGGTCAAGCACTGTAAGAGGCCACATAGGACGCACTAATTGCTCTGCACAAAACTGTTCAATTTATGAAGGCCGTACAAGGGAATTAAAACTGTTAAATGCCCAAGTTCCTTAAAGTAATAGCCTTAAGACTAATGTTAATATTGAAGAAGTATGCCAGATTTGCATATACTTCTGAATTATAATATTTTAATAGTGTTAAAATGTATGAGTGTTTCGCTTAAAAGTTGAAAAAAACAAGGCCCTCCATCTTTGTAATGTGTTAATATTGTTTTGCCTTGATCACAACATTTAAAATAAAATCCCATTCCTTCCCAATAAGGGAGACTTGGGCATATAGGAATTGGCTGTCTTTGATAAGACTTAAGATTACTGATGGTTTGTAGGTGCATGGACAGTTTGTGTGCTTGATGTCTCATGTATGCTCGAGTATAGCATAGGATTGGCGAAGGAGCAACACTGTTAAAGTATTTAACTATATTAACTAGGGGTCCATACACATCCATAAATCGTCCTTTTATGCAGCAAGAGTCCTTTTTTGTTGTTGTTTTTTTAAAGCTAAACTTAAATATTTTAAATACTGTATAGCAACGGTTCCTAAACCCCTCCTCAAGACTCACCTGATAGGCCATGATTTAGTTTTAACACTGAATACAGATGAGTTTAAATGCTAATTCTCCTCCTGTGTTAAACCAAAATCAGGGCCTCTCTGGTGGACCTTGAAGAGAGTTTTGGGAACCACTGCTCTACATGGAAAACCTTCTCAACTGCTATTCCATCATGATGCTGTTGGGGTAAAATAAATACATGATGCCCTCCACTTATTAAAACAAGTGTGACCACACTGGGGGACTCGTGTAGCTACTGCAGGCAGATCTGTTCCTATATAGCAAATAATTGCATTTCAACAAACCGGATAATTAAAATCATGAAACTATTTGATTTATTATAAAAAAATATATAATTTCCTGTGCACTTAACTTTGAATATTTGAAAGCAACTGGTGACCTAAAGCACAGTTTTAATAAACTCTCTTCTGTCTAAAATTCTGCAGGTTGGTGATTTTGGTGATGCCACAAACTGGCCAACCCCTGGAGAAATTGCTCACAAGAGTGGGCAGGTATGAAGCTTTTTGGCATCAGCTTGTATAGTCCTAATTGTTTTTATGTAAAAGTGGTAACTTTAATAAATAAATGTGTATGTGTATATATATATATATATATATATATATATATATATATATATATATATATATATATATATATATATATATATATATATATATATATATATATATATATGTGTGTGTATATGTGTGTGTATATGTGTGTGTATATGTGTGTGTATATGTGTGTGTATATGTGTGTGTATATGTGTGTGTATATGTGTGTGTATATGTGTGTGTAGATATAGAGTGTGTGTATATCTATATATGTGTATATGTAAATTTATTTATTTTTAATGTGCACTGACTTTTCCTCTATTATAAGATTGTGCTCATCTATCCATACCAAAGTATGTTGAGGAACTTGTTTTAGAATTGATAATACTTTTTTTTTTTTTTAACTTTTTTTATTTTTTTATTTCAGATAACCACCTTGTCAACAAAAGTGAGTACTGTTTAAATTTTAATTTGCAATAGTGAGAACCAGATAACTGTTATGCCCTTTATCAAAGGGCAAGCAACATTGTTACCTTTGTCTTGAATCTAAGAGAGCATGCTTTAAATTTAATTTTGAAAACTTGTAAGTAAATTATTAAGCTGACATTCATTAGTCATTGAAGAAAGTGTATAGTCTTCCAATATTTTGTGATGTGTTGAATGGAATTAAATTGCAGGTCTGATTGCAAATCAATTGGCTTTTTGTTTAGCCAGTTATGTAATCGAACATGGTCAATGCAAAGCCTTTTGAATTTATAATGGCTTCCACTTTTGTATTTCTCGGTGTGTTAAATATTTGTTTTTAATTTCTAGATGACCATATTTCTGGTTTCTAATGTTTCTAATATTTTAAAACAAGCTCTTTTTAAATGCATGATTTTGGAGTCCTTTACAAATAGCACACATGTCTTATGCATTAGATTGCATACAAAAAAGCATGCTAGGTTTGTGCTTATGAGCACTTGCAGATCTGGTTCCCCAGGTTTGTCCCTCACCTCCAGTAGTTTGAATCATGCTAATTTTGCACTTTTTGGCTTCCTTTATAATTTGCCCCAAAGATTCTTCTCTGAGAAGTTAGATTGTATTTTTAATGCAATCTGGCTCATTTAGAAACAGACAAAATTGTCTTCTGCTTTGTATGTTGAAAATCCAGTCCAGTTTGGGGAAAATACCACCATCTTTGAGTTTTATAACTATTGGCCTCTACCCGTACCACCCCAATCAAGGAAAGCACTATCTAAACACAATATCCTGTGTGATCCAATATAATTCACATGTTTTGTACACTCATGTCTGATACTGGTTCTTTGGGTACCGAGCATTAAAACATAACTTTACAATGTTTTTTTATAGTTTTGTCTATGCTTTGAATGACTTGGTTACACTGTGTGCTTATTAGAACCATAGTTTGCTAATTGGTTTCTTTTGTTGATTAGGATAGTCTACCCCTGGGTCATGTTGGTTCAAACAATTAGTTTAATTTCCACACACTAATCAAACTCACATTGACACTAATTAGCATATTGTGCCATTAACCTGAACAGTGTGCCACTATCATATTGTGCTACTTTAAGCAAAGTATGTAGTATCTCAATTTTTTTTTGTTTTCTCAAAAAGGACCATTTTAATGATACAAAATTTGTCTTAATATTGGTTAATGGTTTGTTAGTCAATATTTGTGAATAATACTGTGCTGGGAGCTGCCATTGCATTGTTGGACTGCTTTGTCCTCCCATTGTTTATGAAAGCTTTCATCCCATAATGCAGCAGCAGCCAAGGTTTACTACCCATATCCAAAAAAGTTAATCAAACACTGCAATAGCGGGTCCCTGCACAGCACAGTTGCCTAATGATTAATAAATGCTCAATTTCTTTTATTTCTCAAAACAATTTGCCCATTATCAAGTTTAGTTCCTCAAAATAGCATGTTGTAAATTTGGAACTGCACTGCTAGTTTAGGAGAACTTTGTATGATTTATGTAAATCTGTACAATTTAAAATTGCCAAATCTTTCCCTTAATTATGTGCCTATGGTCTATGTGTAGAACAGAAATGTTTATTGTGTATTTATTTTTGTCAGGAGGAAGGGAAAGGTGATTTATTTATCTTTTTTATTTAATTTTTTACCATACTTATAAAACTGAGATTTTGATTAAACAAATCCGGTAACAAAATGAGCCAATGTCTCTTTAAAATGTTACTTTTTGTCTATGAATTTTTGTTCTACATATATTTATATAGGAGTTAACAAATTCTGGGAACCTAAGGGCCACCACTTCTAAAAATGTACTGCTGGCTCTGATCTGTTTAGTAATTATACATATATTTATATGTATATATTCCATTCTGTGGCTCCTAAGAAACATTAACCTGGTTGGCTCCTGAATTTCCTATCAATTTGACAAGCCCTGTAAATTTAAATGTGCACTTTTGTCTGGCTATTCAGAATGTCTTGCTGGCTTGGCACTAGTATGACTGACTACAAAAATATAGGTTTCTAAACCCCTGGATAAAGCTTCCCAAGTATTTCATAATTTAAAATTGTGCTTGAACAATACTATTTGTTTCATATAGTGTTAAAATTGTATTTATTTGCTGAAGCATCAAAGTAATTATTATTCAAATGTAATGCTCTAGAACGTTGTTTTTACTTAGAATAATTTTAGACATCAAAAAAATACAATTTCTCAGAACGAGAATTTTAATTGATTAAAATGGCAACTTCATTGTAACAAACTGCTGGCTCTATATGCAAATATAGGTTGCTAATGGGAAATTGTTACCAATAATTGCTAACTATATTTGTAGGCTCTGAATCTGCAAATGAGTGAAAGTACCCGTACATCAGTAACTCATGTTCAGCACTACGGAGTATGGTGGCAAGTTACAAAGAAGGGAGAATAATAATAATAATAGAGTGATTGGGCTAGTTACTCACACACATCTGAGCATGTTTTTAATTATGAAAATCAACTTTGGCATTTCTAATTTTTCAATTTGATAAAGCTTTAAACCGCTAGATAATTAGTATTTTAAGTACATTTCTGTTTCCAAACTATCTAGCCCTTTAAATCGGCATTACCTTCATAGCTAAAATGTGATTATGGTGCAGTGCTGCTCTCTGTCCCATTGTAGAATTTAGTGAGTGAGAAGAGCTTAGAAGTAACCATGTTACACCAGGAATAGCACAGGCTGGTCCCCCCAAGCAGGATTTCCATTTAGGGATCCCCTCTTTCTGCCTCCTCCCACCACATCCCTTTCTCGCTGTCTCTATTCTGGGACAGAAACCTCTTCGGCTGCTTGAAGAGCTCAGAGGGCGAAGGCCTCACCCTGGGTTTATTTTTAGGAACCTGGCCACTGTAGCTTGGCCGGGGCATGGGCAGGTTTCAGGTTTCCTTAGCTTTTTGAGGACACAGGTAAGGGAAATGTCTGGGCTTTTGCTAAAACAGAAAAGATTTGGTGTTCAAACGTTGTTGGCCACAATTGTCGGTCATATGAGAGTGAAGGCTGAGTTAGTTGCAGTATTCATGGTTTAAGCTCCAAAGATGCAAATGTATCAGTTATTCATCGTTTTTAAGGTGTTCTTTATCTAGGGTTCCTTAAATTGTTGGCCACATTTAAATGTAAATCATTACTTCAGTGCCACTTTAGTATTGCAAATTTATCATTAAAAGCTTGTTAATGAGACGTACATATTAAGACTGTATAATGTCATAGCTTGTACAGTGACCCAAAGGCT
This sequence comes from Discoglossus pictus, assembly GCA_027410445.1. Classification (NCBI taxonomy): domain Eukaryota; kingdom Metazoa; phylum Chordata; class Amphibia; order Anura; family Alytidae; genus Discoglossus; species Discoglossus pictus. The sequence continues at coordinate 40,581,105 of CM050167.1, read as the reverse complement.
GAGAACTCCAAGTAGAATACTGACTTTATTCTTTGATCACGGAGGCTTTGTTTGATTGAGGCTCGCCTCGGCTTCTTGTGCAAGTCTGTAGACAGGTGTATTCTGATTTTTAACGCAGCTGCATCCGAATTACTTGGCAATATCTTTCATGTGCGTGGATAAATTACTTGAACTATTATCTGCAACTGTTTCAAAAAGCAACTGCAGTTAGCTAGTTTTTTTTTGTTTTGTTTTTTTGCCGTAGGTGATATACCACAGTATTGTTCTGAATTGAATAACTGGTTTATTGGAGCAGACAGATCAGATTTGTGTTGGAGATCTACACAATTTGATTGGCAAGTCATTGCAAATTAGTGAAATTCTTATAAAGAGGTTATACGGCATAGCAATGAATTAATCCTAATTTATAATTTCCTATTTTTATTTATTTTTGCGCTGCCAGTGATTGCGGTTCCAGTCCTTACTGATACTTAGTCAAAACTTTTAAAAATAAAGTGCTGTATGTTAATTCAAATGTAATTTTAATAAGTTCCAGCATGCACCAGTGATCTCAAAGCTGTAGTTGCATCATTTACTTTTTCTTTGTACAGTGTCGGTCATTGTCATGATTTTCATGTCTCCGCTCTACTTGCTGTCTACTCTGGCCCTTTGACTCCTTTGTAGATACAGTGTCTAAATTATCATATTAAAGTCTTTTTTGTCAAGTTTACCATTAATTAACATTACATTTGCTGGTTAAAGCTTTGCCATGCTTGCACACTCATTTGTAATTTCAAAAATGTTTACCTTATTTATGCGCATTTCTGTGCCCCTCCTCACCTCTTATTTCTTGAGCACAACTGAAAGGAAGTGAGATTTCAACTGATATAACAAAGCTTAGGTTGATTTGGTAAGGTTTGAATATTATCTCAGGTGAAATCTCTCACTTCAAGTAGTTCACGGGACAATAAGTGAGGAGGGGTACAGCAATAAATTGTTTGTGAAAGTTAATTTACTGCGGTTTGCACATGTGTTTGTTTTATTTAAATGGTGAACTATAATTAGATTGAACATGAAAAAAGTGCTTACACTGGCCCTTTAAACCTGTATATGCTATATATATTGTGACATCATTATAGATAACTTACATTTATATGGAAGTTAAAATGGAATATGAATGCATCTGGAAAAAAAATAAAAAAATAAAACTTAATAAGATTACCCTAATGTTTGCAAACTCTTCAGTTTTCTGGCAGTTTATTTTCGAAAGAATGCTCTTTAAAAGCTAAATTAGCATAACATTAATAATTTGCTGTGGCCAATTGGAGGCAGCTACAACATTTGTTGCAATGTCTGGAAATTCAGTCTCTACAGCAAAGCATCATGGGATGTTTTGTCTTTGCTTCCCACCACAAGGAAGCAGCTTCAGGCGCTCTCCACTGTTTCTGTTGACTTGAAGGTTAGTATAGAATAAAATAAAATAAAAAACATACTTGAACGCAGTTCCCTATTGGTTAATACGCGTTGCCTCTGTCCATAGAATGACTCAATGTATTATATGTTTCTGATATGAACAGTTTGTGTTAATTAGAAAAAGGGAAAAACATACCTTTACCTTTATACCTTTTAAAGTAACGAAGAAAATGGTGTTGTAAACAGTCTCTCTATAGCTTTAGTTTGAACTGAAATTCATGATTATTAGTGTTGACAAGAGCCTGAGTGGCAATTATTTATAGATATGTGCAATAACTTAAAACAAATAAATAAATAAAAATAGGAGCCCACAATAAAAACATGGTTTAATACATAAACTGTAAGTGTAATAAAATGGACTACTGTGCATATTAAACTGCTTCCATATGGTACAAAGGAGATATTCAAAATGTCCAAATTTTGGAACTTTTGAAAAGTTTATGGAGACAAAAAAAAAGCAACTTTTTTTTGGGGGGGGGGGGGGGGGGGGTCTTTTGCTTTCCAAAGGTTAAGTATTTTTAAATATTTTCTGTCCATTTGATCCTGTTTTTTAGTTTATGAATAATAGGGTATTTTAAAGTCTACTTGTCATTCTTCCAGACACCTCCAAAAATCCAATCTACCCGAAAATCACTGGGCAGGAAGGAAATGAAAGAAGAAAGCGCAGATGGAAAAGAAAACCAACGGGTGAAGTCTGATGAGTCCAGCGAGGAGAAGAACGGAGATGATGATGGTCAGAGATCATCTCAGAAAAAGAAAGGTACAGGAATCTGGGTTCAAGGTTCAAAAGCCTACTGTTTACACTATGGGTACTCCGTGCTCGTTTGTTGAAATTACTGATTTGGCAAACTGACCTTTTATTCATGGAAATGTATTAATGGTGGTTTTATGTATAAATAACGTAAATTACAGCAATCTTAATTCCAGAATATTTTTTTGTAGTTTGCAGGATCTACACTTTCAGTTGTCCTACATGGATCTTATCCCAAGTGTCAAAGATTTTATATATATCTTCTACATTTAGAAAAGTAGAGTATGTACATAGATATACGTTTCATCACTTTCCCGTTGTTGGCTTTTGCCAATATACCTGGGTAGTACTGCCTATACTGCTTTATATTTACAGCATCATACATCATATATATACTATTTAAAAAAAAGTTTACTTGCTTCTCGCTGTTGTTTTTTTTAAGTTTTGGTGTAAATTTGTAAAAGCCTAGGAATTGGCTTACATTTTTTTTAATTTCCTGCAGGAAATAAACACAAGTGGGTGCCTCTGCAAATCGAAATGAAACCAGAGGGACCGAGAGAGAAAACTGCCTCGAGAAACAACCGTCAGAATGAGCAGCAGCGCCATGCTCTCAACCGCAGTGACCCTAAAAGTATGTTCCATATTGGCCAACAGCCTCAGACATGAGCAGAATGTTACTTAAATATAACATATTGTCAATTTGTTGCACCTTGCTGTTACCTCAAGGCAAAATTAATAATTGTTGTACCAACCCATCACAATTTAAAGTAATAAAGGGAGATGAAGGTTTGTAAAGGGGGATGAGAATGTCTGAGCCAAGAACTATGTGTATGATATTCTTTAACATTCACCTCAACTATCCATATCAAACAAGTTTACACCCTCTTATACGGTCGCACATTTATTTTAATAATTTTATTCAAGTTATGATAGGTGCCAGATTTAAAGGGAGTCTCGTTTTTTCCCTGATCTGTTGCCAGAGGCGGATGTTTAATCTGTATACAAAATACACTTTGGTGAAATGTTCTTTGGCAATGTAAGGAGTCACATGTACAAAAGTGTTCTTGAGGAAATTTTGATTTACAGTATGCTTGCAGAGTTTTTATATTTTTATAGAAATATTATATTCCAAACAAAAGCTAGGGGACAGTTAAGTGTTTTTTGTGTGATTTTAGCATGATATTCATTTAATATTCTTAGTCGGAGATGACTCAAGAGACACTCTGACCTCCCCATGAAGTAGAGAACGAGTGTACTTTAAACAGCAGTGCATATTTCACATCTATTCTACTTTTTCAATCTACCCAGCTTGGTATCCTGATAACAAGCATGAACGAGACTGGCCCGATTATGACGACGCCTCCAGTGTTAAAAGTGAGGGAGCCGTGCGGGGAGGATTCCGGGGCAGAGGCCGTGGACGAGGGAGAGGGAGAGGACGCGGGAGAGGAGGTACTCGCTGTGAGTATGCAGATGGTGTGTGGGTGTGAATGTTGCAAGAGGACTTAACATCATCTTATTGCTTAAATCAATCACACGTGTTCATTAAACGGGAGCTTTAATCCGTTAGCATTGCAGGACATGGCGTTCCTCTTAAGAAGCCAATTCTTAGATAGCTACATTCACGCTAGAAAGAAACCGGAGTAGGATGTTCAGCGATTTTTGTGAAGCAGTGGAAACTTTTTTTTTTTGTACAAAAGTGTATGCAAGCAAAACTTATTTAATTTAATAATCTCTCAACAATACTTCCTCAAGTTTTGTTTAACAGGTCAGGCTAGAGGAGGAACTAAACTTTATTGTTGACTTTATAGGTGGAGATAATTTAATTTGCTTAAAGGATGCAGTTTACCTATTTGTATCTGTATTAAGTGACCCTTTGCATTATACTCTTGCTCACATCGCTTTTTGTGCGTCTGTTTACAACATTGTGACTTCTGAACAGGAAAATCCTAGTACTTTATAAATATGCCACATCTTTGCATTAAATGTTGCAATGTTTTTTTCTGTACTGCAGCTCATTTTGACTACCCGTATGGGTACAGGAAATTCGAAGGTACGGATGGGTCCCGTGGACCGAAATATCCCAGTAACATCACTTACTATTATGACAACATGAGTAGTTCGGAGCTGTACAGCGTTGATCAGGAGCTACTGAAAGACTACATCAAACGGCAGATGTAAGTCAGAACACATGAAAGGACTGTGATGAACTAGAAGTAATGCATCTTATGGGAAGCACTGCTGTGGCTTTCCATGTGTAGTATAATTAGACTGGAGTGTATGTCATAAGTGTTGGACTACTCCCCAAGTTTGCTACCAGTATTGCTTTGATATGGGAACACGTAGGCATGTTATAGTAAATTGAAGGGACATCAACTTTATCAGTACTATATTTATATTACCTGAGCACGGAAAACCCAGTAAAAGATGTTTAAATTAATAAATCTTTCACTGCTTTGTAATTGACTTGATATAACCCAGTAAATCGTCATTTCTAATAAATGGTTGGCTGGAGCTTCACAGACTCTGCAGGTTCTGAATAGACCAAAACTCATGGCAACACAAGTGTCATTTTCTGACACCAATTGCTGCAATGTCCGCTTATTTTTTTTATTTTATTTTTTTAAATATTTGAATTTCAAATGGGACATTTTTTTATTATTGTTGTGAAGAGAACATGTATAGAGGGAGCTTGTAAATTATGGTCCCTCAGGACTAGAGAGCTTCCCTCATAAATTTTACTTGTGATGCAGCTGGCATCCACGACAATTCTTAGTGATGTCACACCCTCTATGTCTTTAATTTATGTTGTCTACAAACAAAGCTTGTATTGTAATCCTATGTTTCCAAGATTACAGTTGTTGTAAAGTTTATAATTCATGTGGGATTGTAACTCTTCCTTTTTCTCAATGGCTTGCTGTTATTTTTTTGCAGAGAATATTACTTTAGTGTGGACAACCTTCAGAGGGACTTCTTCCTGCGCAAGAAAATGGACTCTGAGGGTTTTCTGCCTATTGGTCTGATTGCCAGTTTTCACAGAGTCCAAGCTCTAACCACAGATGTTGGGTTGATTGTTAAGGTGAGTTAAATGTGATATTAACCCGCCTGGCGGTATGATTATGTCAGTATTTAGAATGTTAAAGCTGTACATTAAAAAATACTGACATAATCCTACCGCCCTTTCCGCCTTATCCTCCGCCCTTTGCCCCTTATCCTCCGCCCTTTGCCCCTTATCCTCCGCCCTTTGCCCCTTATCCTCCGCCCTTTGCCCCTTATCCTCCGCCCTTTGCCCCTTATCCTCCGCCCTTTGCCCCTTATCCTCCGCCCTTTGCCCCTTATCCTCCGCCCTTTGCCCCTTATCCTCCGCCCTTTGCCCCTTATCCTCCGCCCTTTGCCCCTTATCCTCCGCCCTTTGCCCCTTATCCTCCGCCCTTTGCCCCTTATCCTCCGCCCTTTGCCCCTTATCCTCCGCCCTTTGCCCCTTATCCTCCGCCCTTTGCCCCTTATCCTCCGCCCTTTGCCCCTTATCCTCCGCCCTTTGCCCCTTATCCTCCGCCCTTTGCCCCTTATCCTCCGCCCTTTGCCCCTTATCCTCCGCCCTTTGCCCCTTATCCTCCGCCCTTTGCCCCTTATCCTTTGCCCCTTATCCTCCGCCCTTTGCCCCTTATCCTTTGCCCCTTATCCTCCCACCCCCTTATCCTTTGCCCCTTATCCTCCCACCCCCTTATCCTTTGCCCCTTATCCTCCCACCCCCTTATCCTTTGCCCCTTATCCTCCCACCCCCTTATCCTTTGCCCCTTATCCTCCCACCCCCTTATCCTTTGCCCCTTATCCTCCCACCCCCTTATCCTTTGCCCCTTATCCTCCCACCCCCTTATCCTTTGCCCCTTATCCTCCCACCCCCTTATCCTTTGCCCCTTATCCTCCCACCCCCTTATCCTTTGCCCCTTATCCTCCCACCCCCTTATCCTTTGCCCCTTATCCTCCCACCCCCTTATCCTTTGCCCCTTATCCTCCCACCCCCTTATCCTTTGCCCCTTATCCTCCCACCCCCTTATCCTTTGCCCCTTATCCTCCCACCCCCTTATCCTTTGCCCCTTATCCTCCCACCCCCTTATCCTTTGCCCCTTATCCTCCCACCCCCTTATCCTTTGCCCCTTATCCTCCCACCCCCTTATCCTTTGCCCCTTATCCTCCCACCCCCTTATCCTTTGCCCCTTATCCTCCCACCCCCTTATCCTTTGCCCCTTATCCTCCCACCCCCTTATCCTTTGCCCCTTATCCTCCCACCCCCTTATCCTTTGCCCCTTATCCTCCCACCCCCTTATCCTTTGCCCCTTTATCCTCCCACCCCCTTATCCGTGCTGGACTTGTTGCAGACTGTAGAGAAACTGCTCTTTAACTCCGTCCTCTTCCAAAGATCTTGAATGTGTTGATCCTTAAAGTACTTGTCAACCACTGAATGTTGTTGCCTGAATACTTGATGGCTTTTATCTACAGTAGAGTTTAATGAGCAAGTCTAAAGCAGGGACAGCACAATCGCTGCAGATAAAATGTACATGCAACCTGACTTTACAGATATATTAGTGATTTCAATACTTCTAATAATGTTACAAGCTGATGGACGAATAGAAGCTAGTATGCTAGGGAGGAGCAAATCCATAGAAGAAACAAATCTACGCATTATATTGCACTTGGATAGTTTCTTTTATATTAAAGTAAATTATTATGTCTTGTTATATTATTTCTATGTATGTTCAACACCCTCTGTTGTTAATCCAGGCACTAAAAGATAGCAAAGTCGTAGAAATCATTGATGAGAAGATCAGGCGGAAGGAACAGCCAGATGCCTGGCCTCTACCGGGCCCATCCCCTACTGATTCTGCACAGACAGACTTCTCTCAACTTATTAATTGTCCAGAGTTTGTACCCAGACAAGGATTCCAGAAAGAAACCGGTAAGGCTTATTATGTTTAAGTATCAGATGCTCTCTATTGCTGTGGTTCCATAGCTATATATTGAGGCTCAAGATTATGGAAGTATGTGACTCAAAAATATCTAATGTACAGGTGAATATGAAATCCTAAGACTGAATGTTTTTTCTGTTTTCTCAAAGAATCTGCACCAGGCTCTCCCCGAACTTCCAGTCCGACTCTGGCCACAAAATCAGAGGAAGTTAGTAACCTGAAGACTATGCCCAAGGGACTATCTGCTAGTCTGCCCGATCTGGACTCTGAAACATGGATAGAGGTGAAGAAGAGGCCTCGGCCATCTCCAGCCAGAACCAAAGTAAGAACCTGTGTGTCACCTCTTTGTAATACATTTGTGTAGCTTAACCCCCAAAACCTGTATTTGCCAACTGAGAATGTTCTATACACAATTCCTCATGTATTTCTCCCGTACCTACAAGTTGACATTTGCATATCTCCCCCTCCCCCTTTTTTTGCATAGAACCAGAAGCCAGAGGAAGTAAAGTCACCTGCACAGACTTTGCCTCCCCCAGAGACTCCCCAGAAGCCACCCAAAGAGCAAGATGAACCAGAAGAGCTGGACTTCATGTTTGACGAGGAAATGGAACAGATGGACGGCCGTAAGAACACATTCACAGACTGGTCTGATGAGGACTCTGATTATGAGATTGACGACAGAGATGTCAACAAAATTCTCATTGTCACCCAAACCCCACCTTCCCTACGGAAACACCCAGGAGGTGACCGCACCGGCAACCACATCTCCCGCGCCAAAATGAGCTCTGAATTTGCAAAAGTGATAAATGATGGCCTGTATTATTACGAGCAAGATCTCTGGACAGAGCAGTTTGAGCCTGAGTATTCTCAGATTAAGGTGAGTGATATTTATAACTGTATCAGCTTGTTCAAAATGTCTTGAGACATTACCCAGTGGTTAAAATAACCATCTACATATTTTTTTTTCTCTGCCATTTATTGATGAAGAATTTAGTAGGTGTCTTGGCAGTTTTTAACCCTTTTTTTTTAAGCTTTGCCATGAGTAAGGAATGTGATGGAGAGGTGGGCAAAGATCACATCACAGATAAGAAATATGTACTGGGGTGTGTCCACTTAAACGTCTCAGGGCAAAGATACACATCAAGTATGCTTCTGTGGAGGTGGGAACAAAGAGATTGCATTCACAAATAGTCCTAAAGACAAGTTATGCAAATGTTTGTTTTTAAATGACATCATTTTGCTGAAGTTTGCTTGTTTCATTCAATGGGTTGACATATATATTTCAATTTTGCAGTTGATTTTGATTCAAAGTTTAATTCTTTATCCTTGCCATTTGCTAGTATATTCACTAAAAAATACATACATGACACTTCGCCAAAGCCTGAGACTTGTGTGTGTGTGTATCAAAAACAAGTCTTTTAGTTAATGGCAAGTCCCAGAGAACGGAGTGCAGGTCCGTAGTACTCTCTTCATGTTGGAGTAAATTATGTCTTGCCTACTTAGTATGCTTAAAAAAAATATTGATTGATCCAGTTAAACCAAAGCCAGTGGGAGAAATGATTAACTTACTAGCTGCGTTATTCTGAATCTTCACTAGATATTGAAAAAGTACATAAAAGTATGGCCATGCAAACTGATTCCTATCATACCCTAATGACAAGCAAAAATTAACAATCACATTAAGTGGTAATTTACTTTTAATTCCCGTCCTAATCATAGCTTAGTGCTTATGATGTACCAGGACCACTTTACTCTTTGTTCAAATTAGATTTATGACTCCATGTCTAGCTTTATCAAACCAATTTACACATAGCAGCATAATTTGTTTGCCACCATGTTATATTCTTGTTCATTTTAGCTGCCGGGCAGAAAATTGTGTTCTGGTGTCTGTATATTTTACACTTTGCTACTTAGTGACCATAAGGTGAGATTTGGTTACCTGTGACCCGTTCAGCTTGTGTTGAAGTCCATTCATTGGTCAGCTGCTTTCTCACATGTGCTGACCCATCCCCACTTTTCTGTCACACAGCAGGTTCTGGGGCCTCTCTTCTATTTTTGATAATTTAGCTCTGTGATTCATCTCTCTGGGATATTCTGCCATGAACAGTCGGACGTGTAGGACACATTGAGTGTTGTATGCTTGTCGGCTAGGCTTATATTTTAGGGCCTCTCTTTCCATACTAGTGATCTATAAAAAGGCATCACACTTTCCCAAGAAGCTATTTTGTTGCATCCTGGGATTTGTTTTTTCCCCCCACTGGTCTGAAGAAGGGTTTCTATTGCATAGTGATAACAAAAATTTCAATGCGTCCTTGCCATTGAAATTCCAAACTGTTATCATAGTGATTTGTCAATGGATTGCACTACATTAAACTGGCTCTACTAGCTGTTATCCAGTACATGTATGTAATTTCAAACATCAATGGTAAGCTGTGTGTCTGTATTGTACATGTCTTACCTGTTTCTAGACTCTTGTAGAGTGTTGCAAGTCCATCATACATGTTGCGTGTTATAGCTTTGTGGATATTTTTAGATGAGACATGCATTGAACACATGGTCAATGCCTTGCCCAGAGCTTTAAAACATTTTTAAAGGGGCACCTGCAACTTTGCTTTCCTCTATTATACAGAAACTCTGAAGGAAATTCCCATTTGGCTCCCATCAATTGTTTATTTTAGATATGTTGTTTTAATACTTTATGAAATGTTATTGTGGCATGTTTGCTATAGCAGTACTTGACCCAGGTTCTTAAATGTGTGCATATATTTGTAGAATGTCTACTCACTTTTCAGGATAGATGTCAGGAAGTATCAGTTTGTTCCGATCTCTAGTTTTACATATGTATTTTATTTCTAAAGGTCAGTATTTCTATTTACTTGTCTACTTAAATCATTAAGATGGTTACATTTGAACATTCTGGCTGAAACCCCAGAAAATAGGGAAGAATTGTATTTGCTTTGTTAATACTCTATATTAAAGAACGCAAAATTTGCTTTGATTGTCATAAGAACCATTTAGGTATTGCTTAAATTCAGTAACTTTCTTAGTCCTCTTACAAAACCATTGCTCTTTAGGTAAGCGCTGCTGATACGATTTGCCTTGCAATTTTCAGTCTAGTGATACATCACAATGACAACCATGTTGTTAAATACACTAAGCTGAGTTCGCTAGGCTTCCAGACCAGTTGCAACTAGCTTAATGTTTTAAGTTTGCACTGATGGGAGTATTTTTGTATATCTGTTACCTTGATGTTTAGTCCCCCCCCCCCCCCCCCCCCCCCCCCCTTTGACTGGTGAGCATTTCAGAAACCATGACCTATGACCTCATTGTGATACATGCTTCCATTTTATTTTTGCAGCAAGAGGTTGAAAACTTTAAAAAGGTGAACATGATCAGCAGGGAACAGTTTGATACCTTAACACCTGAGCCTCCTGTGGATCCAAACCAGGAAGTTCCCCCAGGCCCTCCAAGATTTCAACAGGGTAAGCATATTGTGTAAGAACGGTCACCATTATTGATGTAGTGAAAAATACACAAATAACTATAACTGCAATTTGTTTTTTGATAGATAATTGAGTTTGAAAATGAGATATTAAGTTAAAATTACCTGGAAAAGAGATTCCGTCTCCTAATGACTTTCTCAGATAATTATCAGTGTTAATTAACATTCAACGTCTGCTCAGAATTTACAATGGCAATCAACTGCAGTTGTATTTATTTATGTGTACTTTTAGTTTTTGAGATAATGAAGACATTTCATGTGCTAAATTGATGAATATCTGTGATCCTACTACTGAGTGTCCCCTTCAGATGCTCCTTAGGCCACACTTGAAAACCCCTTTATACTGTTTTCACGTGATTCATATTAATTAGCGAAAAGCTGGGTATTTTTAGCCCTAAATGTTCATTCCTCAAAACAAAAAATGACCAAATTATTTTTATGTGAAAATGTAACGCCAACATTTAAAATGCTTATTCATACAAGGAGTTTGGATTTTTTGCTTAGTCATTCTGAGCCTGGATGGCAGTATCTGCATCAAAAACCTGCTCTGTATGTCCCTAGTGCTGGAAACTTTATTTTTATTAGGTTGTGCTTTCTGTGCAGCTGTGCCTTTGTTGAATGACCTTGTTCAAGATTAAATATCTGTGTATAATTGTACACTAGCCTAGTAATAATCTGAAGTCCCTCTTATTAATGCCAATATAAGAACTGAGGTTACAGACATTGTATAATTTTAAATCTACAGATAAGTATAATTGACTGCTATTAAAAAATAAAATAAAAAAAAATTGTATAGTAAATTTAAATTGTCGAAGTTGTACCTATCGTCAACCTTTTTGACCCCAATGGTCGATTTTGTAGGCAATGATTCAGATGGGGTAATTGGCATTTGTAACGATGTTCCATTAGCGGGAGATATCAGTGTAAAACCATGTGAATCAGACTGAACAAGGTCATATTCGAGAATGTCCAGTTTTTTTCTCTTTCAAGTGACTTTATACTGATGATAGCAGACTGAGACCTTAGGGTAAGAAAGGTGTACTAATTGACAGGTAAATTGCTATCGTCAATGTGTGTTTACTGTTAGAAAATGCATTTGCTACATACTTGTTACCTATCATTTTTACCTAAAATTGTGGAATATCATTCTTTATTTTTCTTTTTTTTACAGTTCCTACAGATGCTTTGGCTAACAAGCTATTTGGTGCCCCTGAACCTTCCACAATTGCCCGCTCTCTACCAACCACCGTTCCAGAATCTCCAAATTACCGCAATGCCCGAACGCCACGTACCCCACGCACACCTCGACTAAAGGACCCAACCCTTACGCCCCGATTTTACCCAGTGGTGAAGGAGGGCCGAACAATCGATGCCAAGGTAATTTTTCGAATTTTTCCAGCTATTTGCTTGGCCCGAAAAAGCGTGATGGGTGTCTAATGGACATTCTCTTTATCTTTGCAGACGCCTCGGAAAAGAAAAACTCGTCACAGCTCCAACCCACCAATGGAATGCCACGTTGGTTGGGTGATGGACTCCAGGGAGCATAGACCGCGTACTGCCTCAGTCAGGTATGAAATGAATATAAAATATAAGGGTAGCAGAGGTGCTAGTTCAAGATTGTCGAGTTAACTGAAAATTTACCATACCCAGAAAACTTGATGCCAATGGATGTCTAGATAAAGTTTTGTGAAATGCATGACTCGCTAATCAAAACTAGTCATGTGCATAATAGCAATTTTTGAGATCTTTTATAGTCAGATTTTATATAGGGCCTGACATATAAAAAAGGAAATGAGTACTTTAGCAGAAAAAGCATTTTTTTTGTGTGCGCGAGTAACCTGTTATGAACATATGTGGGGCAGGTGTCAAATTGCTTCCATTCTGTAGTCATTATGAGGGACAATTTGGCCAAGCACACTCACTTGGGCTTTTGAAAATGTTGAGTCTGACTAAGATAATTGTTTTAAGCTGGGAAAAGTCATTGTCTGTTTTTAATTTTCAGGGGGGCGGGGTACATTTTGAAGCCATTGCTGAGCCGACGTGGTATTTATTATACCTTGGAGGGTGTTGTATGTGTGAGAGGAGTGTTTGCATCCATAGATTCAAACTAGCTCTCCAGAAATTTGAACTTCCTGGTTCTGGGTCTGAGGGGGAAGGTTTTTTTTGGGCAATTCAGTTTAATTCCCTACCCCTCCTTTCACTGATCCTGCTCTCAGGAAGTGATGTAACAAACATAAAATCGGAAGTTTTGAAAAACGAGTATAAGAATCCATTTTGTTTTTTACATGCTTATAAAATGTCTGTTTTTTTATTTTTTTTATTATTTTTCTTGAACTACAGTGGTGCTTGCTGGCAGTACTGTAGTGAGGCATGGAATCCCCTAGACTGATACAATGCTGTTGTCTAAAAAATACTTCTTGTGCTTGCGAGTTGTTGTAATGTTGCAAATTTGTTAGATACTTCCAAAAAGTGACATTTTCTCCAAGCTACAGTAGTCTTTTTTTTTTTTTTTTTTAATTTACAATCCTTTGCATTACTCAGTTGATTATGCAAGAAACTGTATTATGTCATTATTTCTTTGATCACTTATTCAGGAAATCTTATTTTAGATATATGCTTGCTTGTGCAGAATATATATATATTTTTTTTTATATACTTGGTCATGCAAGGTCTAGTTGATCGGAAACAGTTGGCTAATTGCGTTTTCTAATTTCAGCTCCAACGCTAGCCCCTCTGAGGGAGCCCCAGCCTTGAGCAATTTTGGATGTACCCCTCAGTCTCTGCCAAAGTTCCAGCATCCTTCACATGAGTTGTTGAAGGAGAATGGCTTTACACAGCATGTTTATCACAAATACCGCCGACGCTGCCTTAATGGTGAGTCATACAGATGATTCTTTGACTATCTCGAAGACTTTTCCCAGGTGTAGTATCCTTATGGTTTCTTCTTTTACAGAGCGAAAACGACTGGGCATTGGCCAGTCCCAGGAAATGAACACACTCTTCCGCTTCTGGTCATTCTTCTTACGAGATCACTTTAACAAGAAGATGTATGAGGAGTTCAGGCAACTGTCTGTAGAGGATGGCAAGGAAGGATACAGGTTAGTTTTTTACATTTATTGAAAATCTTCAGATTTTAACAGCCTTGATATATATCTTGTTATGCCCTTTAAAAGTACTAATATTAGTAATAGGCTAAATTATTATAGTATAGTAAAATTAGAAAAGCATTTAAAATATATATTTTTATGCCATAGTATGCTACTCTACCAAGCTCCAATGTTGTTAACCTCCCACCCCTGGTCTAGATATGGATTTCATGTAGGAATCCTATAAGATAATAGAAATGACCAATGAATAAATGGAACATGTAGTAATTTAAAGGTTGTTTGTATATTTTATTGTTCTAAAACCAGTTTGCCTATTATTAATTCTAGTTGTTTGATATACAACACTGAAAATATTGGGCTACAGTGTCCATTAAAGTGTTGCTGTACCTAATTTTGCAACGCATAATATATATGGCTCCCTCAGATAAAAAAAACTGCATTAAAAATGTGTTGGATGCTTCTTGTTGTCTGGAACACTAATTAAATTAAATAATCGTTAATAAACCAACATAGACCATAACATGATAGTATTATATTGAGTCTGTGGAGTTGCTAAATACTGACTATGTTACCATATGCATTCTCTGTATATGCTAATATAGCTCAAAGCTGATAGATTGCGTTGTCTGGTTGTTCTAGAAGCATTTAATAGACTACATGACTGTAAGGACGGCAAGGTTCTGGTTTGTTTAATAACCCCCAGCTCCTCTCCTGCAGGTACGGGTTGGAGTGCCTTTTCAGATACTACAGCTACGGTCTAGAGAGGAAGTTCCGAGTGGACATATTCCGTGATTTCCAAGAGGAAACCAGACGGGATTATGAAACTGGTAAGTCATTTCTGACCAGTCCTTTTTAATATGTATACATTTCTGGGAATTAGGTTTTTATATACAATTTCCAATGGTACCATGCTAAAAAAAGAAAAAACACATTTACTAAATCGGACACACATAAAAATGTACTATAATAAATTTCAAATATTGTTTAAGTTAAAGGGCCATGGAAGACCTTTATTTGTTGTTTGTAGTAGTTTAGTAGTTTTTGTTTTAAATGATGGTCCTGTAGCAAAATAAGCTGCTTTGTATGTTTAATTGTCTTTGGGGACATTTCCTTGTCATCCAGTGTGTAGGAGTATAGCTGTAGGAGTCATACATTTATTTTTATATTTATGGACAACTTCCTTGTATTTTTATTTACACTACAGGTCAGCTGTATGGACTGGAGAAGTTTTGGGCCTTCTTAAAATATTCCAAAGCCAAAAACCTGGAGATAGACCCCAAATTACAAGAATACCTAGGCAAGTTCCGCAGATTGGAGGATTTCAGGGTGGATGTAAGTATAAAATATTAACATGTTTTACCCCCTAGTCAAGCAAGGTAGTTTGGTCAAATATATCACACCAAATGTTGTTGTGTTCAGGTTAAATATATGTATCCTCTAATTGCCTTTTGTTAGAACAATTTTTAAAAAATTTTTTTTTTAATTATTTTAAATGCCCCAACTACATATTCCTATGCCTGCTAGATTGTTGTTGGTTGGGCTGTGTAACAAAGGACAAACTGTACAAGCTTTCCCATAATGCAGGAGTGAGGGACAAAATCACTCCATATTCTCTCGGCACTTCATAAGGTGCCAAATATAGTAACTGATACATGGAAGCATTTATACTTTCCAGGTCTCAGGGTGTATTCAGTTGGAAAGTTCCCAAGTGTATTGGTTATGGGGGAGGAGAGATAAGGAATTTGAGTCAAATGTCAGCAGCCTGACAAATTAAAAAATAACTTGAGCACAAATGCTAATTATGCTTTTGGTGCTATTTTTGACTCCCTTTCTCAAGTCAATGTAGAGCTAAAAGTGTCTGTTTTTGACATAAGTTCTTTAACAAATGAATTTTCACTTTCAGCCACCAATGGGAGAGGATGGAGGTTCACGGCGACGTCATTCACTTTCAACAGGGGAGGGTAGGAGGAGATACCCATCCCAGTCTTCCAGTAGAGGATCTGGCCAACAATCGCAGGCGTCATCCCACAACACATCAAGGGAAGAGGCAAAGACCCAGAGCCACCCCTCCACTGCCACATTGGATTCCCAGTCACAAGGAGGAGGGAAATAAATCTCATTGATTGGAGAGTGAAGGGGCTGGGGATGGGACATGAGGGAGTGGGGGCAAATCAAAATGGATCCCTCTACCTCCTCCAGCACATAATTCTGCAAACACCAGAGACTCCAGGTTCTGGAGAGGTGGAAAAACTGGTCCCATGTCTTTCCTGCAAAGTGTGTTGGCTGCTCGTCCTAAAGAGGAAGAATATATTGGTTTGATTAGGGATATGAAATTTTAGTTTTATTTTTTAGCAGGAACCTGGCAGATGCAGCTCACTGAGTGGGGAGGGAGATTTTTTTTTTTTTAAATTATTGATTTATGCCCTCCTTCTGAACAGATATTCCCTTGCTGGGAAATAAAGGAGTGCAGGGGTTGTGTTTGCTCTAAAATTGCATACAAGCAGAGCTTTGCTGTTACGGGCTTGGGAAGAGAAAGCTTGGCCGTTTAATCACACAATTCTTTGCATAATTCAAATCCGCCTGCTTTGAGCCATTGGATGCCGCATGGTCCCACCTCTTTGTAGTGGCCTTTGACAGATTCCTCTTACCGGATACATTGAGGAACTGGCGACTGACCACCGGGTGGCGTTGTGCTCCTTGGCTTCTCCTCTTCCCATGACTGTCTTTTCTCCCACCTGTACACGCAGCTCGCTGCTTGGAGACAGCCCTGCTTTCATTTTTTTTTTTTCTTTTCAAAGATATATATATTTTTATTTTTTTGGTTTTTGTTTTATTATTACTTCAGACTGTGAAAGAGAAAACCTACAAAAAAAACTAAATAGTGAAAGACTGCAAAAAAAAAAAAAAAGACTGCCTTTACTCCCCCCCACCACTCTTTTAAATCTGTTAAGAGATGAGAAACAAAGATTACAAAAAGTTGCCTTATTGTAACCTTGAAATTTACATAGAGCTGCCATTTTTGGAGGAATGCAGCAGCCAATCCGAAGCAGGGACTGCAGACTAATGAAATCACATGGCCACATACACACAGCGCACAGTTGTCTTTTGCTGCCGCATACTTTTCCGGAGATTACAGCTTTTGCTTATCTTGCCCAGGACATAATTGGTTGGCTATGGTCAGAACTGTTTGCCACTGTCTAGAGGGAGAACAATTGAGGGGGTTTAGTTCCTGGGGACAGATTAACAGGTATTTACTATGCCAAGGGCTGTTTGTGTTGCTTCTGCAGTGTCACAGAGGAATCTTCATAATTTTAAACCTGCAGAAGGTTGGCAAATGTATTTTCAGGGTCGGCCATGGTGATATTGAACTTTTTGTTAGGCCGACAAACTTTATCATAGGAAGGGCATACAACTCAATGTGTAACAGACCCTTCCTGCCAGTTGAATCATATCACTGCCACAATGCAGTCTGGTCTTTCAATCAAATGCAGGAATTACCCATCAACAAAAAAACATTGTTGTGCAAAGGTGGTATTATGACTTAATCTTTCACCTCTTGTTTGAGTGGCTACAGTTTGCAAATGTGCATCTTTCTTTGTGTATTTCTGTGTGCAGTTGTAGGGGGTGGTATACTGCCATAGCCTTCATTGTGAATGGTCATCCCTTCACAAGCTACAGTGTGGGCAGGGAGGATACCCTAAGAATAGGGTAATTTTGATACAGTACCAGGGACAGGGAGCGCCTTGTGCTTTGCAGACTGCAAGCAGTTGTAGGTGTTTTGTAAGACTTGTTATATTGAAATACACCTATATACCCTTGCATATACAAACCAAGGATTTTAACACTGCTGTGCTTGAATATTGCATTGGATTCCTGAAATTAAGTGGTATTAGGCCTTGTGTTCTTTTCTTTATACCAAATCAGGGTTCTACTGCAGTATTCTCTGCATTGCATAAAATAATGAATTAGGGCTGGATCCTTAAGGAAGTGTTCAAGTGTAGATTACGCAGGGGAAGTAAATGGCTCCTATTTTATTTCTTATGGTTTTAAGTTTTCACCATTGCTGGTGAGAGATGGCCAGCATGCCATTCCTCCCGACGTACTCTGTAGTGTGGTCCTATATGGAGTAGACAGGTGGGTGAGGAATAGGAATGAGTGCCTAAAACTCCCAGAATTCCTTGAGGACCAGACATTTTGAAGGTGCTTGAAGACAGTCTCTTGATTTACCTTACAATTTCATATTTATATAGTGGAAAGGTTCTACACAACATGGAATCTGAATTTGGACATGTTTGTGCTACATAGCATATCTTCACATATGTATAGATATATATCAGTCATGATTAGCTGCTCACATTTCCTGGCCTACTTTTTATATTAAAGTTAGGCAGCGTATCCTATGGTTTTGTTCAGCGTTTGGACAATTGGTCCCTTACATTTTTGGGCGCCAGATGGGGGTATCTTTGCTTGGTTGCACCTTAAAATTCTTTGAATGATTTGCTGATTACTCCAGTACCCGTGCCCCTCACAGGTACTATTCTCTACCATGCTACCTAGGATTGCACAGGACTTACCATCATACCACTTTCTACACTTTATAGAGCTGGCATGTACATCTTGATGCTGACAGCATCTCAACCTCTACTTGGTAAATTCACAGATTCCACTAAAGAAATGTGGTCTAGATGTTACATGGAATCACCACAATGGAACCACAGTCTCAAGGCCCTGTTTGGTGTTTTTAAGGATTCCACCTCCCTCCACAAGCATTTGCCAACTCTGATTTCATACACCTACAAAAGTCACTGATTTGACTTTGTGCAAGCTGCTGCCCCTGACCATGGAATGCTACAAGTACATAATCTTGCCCGTTATGCTAAGATCATAAGGACAGAAGAAAAAAAATATAAAAAAAAATTTAAAATGTAAAATACTTGAATGAGCGCTTGTATTATAACATTAATATTATTCAGAGTATCCATTCTTATTGCGTTATGATTTGCTCTTAGCTGTGCTTTAGTCATTTCTTGGTAATTTGTGGTAATTATACTTTTTCCTTTTTAATACAAAAAAAAATGTATAAAAATAAAAACCTTAAAAGACGCTTTGTTTTCCAATTTATCTTGTGATATTTTTAACTTTACTATTTTTGCTTGGTGGCTAGGTCGGAAAGGTCGACCAGTAACAATTGTAATCTTCCCTGTAAATTTGCTGTATGAAAATATTTTTTTAATTTTATGCAACATTTATTTCCTAGTTTTAAGTGACTTTTGTAGTTCAAGAAAAAAAAGATACTTGTTAATTATGTACCAAACTAACAATAGTAGCAGCTGTCTCGATGGATATAACATTTTTTGGTAGAACTTTTTTTTTGAAGACCAGAACTTGTTTTGTGTTTTTTACATCACATCCTGAGAGCTGGGTCCAGAGCATTTGTTTAATAACTGGATATGGTCAAAATTGACCCCTCATACCTTTTACATTCTTACTTGTCCAGCATCAGGACATTTTCTAGTCTATCCATTCTTGGATAGATTGGCTCAAATTAACCTCAGGATAGCTTATCCCAAGTACACTTAAATTCTGTTTCACCATCACTTCAATTGGAATGATGTTGAACATTTCTCCCTCTTCTGTCCTCTAAACTTATACATATTTGTCATGACACATCTCGTAAGTTTTTATCAATTTTCATAACATGAAGACTCAATAGACACAGGTAATATCTCATGACCTATTAATTCCTTTTTTTTTTTTAAATAGTGTTTAAAGATGTTCATAAATATTCATAAAATATCATTAACCAAAAAATAGACGATATAAAAAAAAAACTAAGTTGTGCTAAAGCCTAAATGCTGGTATCAATATTACCTTCAAATAAGCCGAGATGAAAAAAATGTGTTTATTGAAGAGAACATGTCTCCCTTTTCTTCATGCATAGTATCATTTATTCTTCTGACCAGATTGGTGCATCTTTCTGTTTAAATTTCAAGCAGTTTATTTTACCGGCATTTAAATTGTTTTAACCCTATTGCCTTGCGTTAAGGTTTTCATTGTAAGTTCTGTTTTTGTTTTTTGAAGAGTTGATAATTTAATATCATTGGTTCCTCCAGGGTCATGAAAATGGGTAATTTAAGTAGAAGAATAAAAATACAAACAACTGGGTTTGTCAAGTATGCACCAAAGTGACAATATTAGCAGCTGTGTAAGTCATGAACCTAAAGCATCTTTTGTTGAACATTATACATTTTGTAGACTATTTTTTAGCAAGTTGTGCTTGTTACATCACTTCCTCAAGCTGGATCATGAGGGTTTGTGTTTTTGCTATCCATAGAAAGAGGGGTGGGGAATGTGGTAACAGAGTGCCAATTTAAAGGTTGAAATAGACACCACATCTATTCCCTCACTAGCCCAAAAGACACCTTTGTATCATTCACTCCAACAATAGTTTTCCTGAAATGTCATATACACAACTTTCACCAATGAATCATGGATCTCTCCAGCTTCCTGCAGAGGTATCGCAATTACTTGTTTTTCTAATTAGGTGCATAACTTTTTTTTTTTCCATGTGTAATAATTATACGTGGACTCAAATTCATATCTATCTACACACATACACATATATATATATATATATATATATATATATATATATATATATATATATATATATCATACACACATACATACTTTTTTCATGACTTTTTGCTTTGTTTTGACATATCTGTTTGAAAAGTTGTATTTTAGGAAGGCTTGGAGTCTTCCTACAACTGCAGCGTCAGGTTAGAGAGCAGATGATGCATCTCACATGATTGCTACCATTATGAATTGGTCATTCTCCTGATGTAGCATGAATGTATAACGTAACAATGTTAATTTCCTAATATAGATTATTCATTCGTTCACCAGGCGAGCGCCTCCATTAGATGCAGATATTGCTTTAAACAAGGTTACTTTTAAAACTGTATTACTATAAATTAGCATTTGTTTGCCGTTACCGATGAGCAAATGTTTATACATTAAACCTTTTTACCCTCAAATTTCAGTTTTCAAAAATATTTGATAACATCCACAAAAAAGGAGATCTTTAGCAAACACATTTTCCCCAAAAAGTATGTGTCGATACTCTGTTTTAAGGCTTAAAAAACATTATTTTGCCGTAGTTTTGAAAAAGTTAGCTATTCACAAATAAAACCAAATAGTTCATAAACCTTCGCTGTACCATTTTACACTAGTTTATTTTTTGTTCAAAAATATCTCCTATTTATCCTCATAAGACCTTTTTTTGTGATACCTTTTACGATTGTCCCAGTGCAAACAGAAAATGTCTGCTGTTCTGCTTAGGGATAACTTGCACACATCGTCCTTTTTTCAGGACTTGTTTTCATCAAAACCTCTGTATGAGGTTTTTTTTTTTTTTTTTATGTAATTCCACATTAAATTTTGCAATCCTTTAGTAGTTTACCATACTTACTATGCATAAAACAAATGCCTATGCAGTGTTCACCCTAGACCGATCAAGGTGGGCACTCTATCCACCTAATTAGAGACGCAACTTGGCTTGAGAGGCAAATAACACACAAATACACCATAGAACCATACACCCACCTGCTACTCCTTTGTGCCATAGAGCTGGTAAACATTTCTGGGGAGCTCTCTGCTATTATTATTAACTTTTATTTGTAACTCGCCAACATATTCCCTAGCGCTGTACAGGGGAAAAGAACATGGAGAAATACAATATTAACTGAAGAAAATGGAGGGTTCTATTAGTGAGCTTAGAATCTTTGTAGGAAGGTTTTTTTTTTTCCCCAAAGCACTCCACAATATTGGTAACTCGCTATTAACAATCTAAACGGAATGGAAGAGACAGCAACATGGGGAAGAAAAGATAGGGAATATCAAGGGTCGGGAAGGAGGTGAAAGTTTGCATAGGTGGGAAGGTGTGAACTTTCTTGCAGAGTGATGGAAGGAAAATTGTAGATATAGGAGATGGGCAAAATCCAAACACACTGACTATGGACAGAGTTAGCAGCCCTGAGGCTGAGCATGGCAGATGAGAGGTGGGACTGCGTGAGGGACAGGAGATATATCACTAGCAACCTGCAAAATAAGCAAGGAGAGGAGATGAGTGGGACTTGCAGAAGCATATCTGCTTATGAGCTTTAAAACATGAGTGGAATAGTGGTTGGAGGAAGCCGAGGAACTTGTGGTAGCAGAGGGGCGGACAGCAGGGAAGGTGAGATGTTAATGATGATGGAGACATAATGTGGAGTAAATGCGGATAGTGTGAGAAACCAGGAGGAAGAGGAACATAGTGGCCAAAAGAGGAATCTAAGAGGAATAAGTAGGAATAGTAATCATGTGCAAGTAATGTGAGTGATTCAATAAATTACGAATAATACGAGGCGGGTGGGAGAGGGGCAGGAAGGGAGGGCATTGCTGTGTTTAGGAGAGAGAGCGACTCTGACAGCTGAAATATACAAGCCTGTGTAAATTATGTGGAGGGGCTAATGCAATTAGACAGAAGGAATAATGGCAAAGGGATGATGATCAAATAAAGACTATATAGCAGCAAAAGCTTTTACATTCACTAAACAAGAAATACTGTGCTTAAATATAATATCACAGAAATTAATGTAATAATCTTCTCTATCTCTTTACTTTTATGTATTTTATTAAGAGGTACTTAATACCGCCGTTTTTTTTCTGCCTAAAATCGTACAGTTTACTTGTTTGGGACTGCGCTCTAGCTCATGCAGTTCATGAGTACACAAATTGTAAAGTACAGTGTTTCAAATTAGCCTGTCAATTACCCCTCTCAAGTAGAATGTTACTGTAAGTGCAGCCCTGTACTTGGAAGTACACTGTCTTGAGGAGCTGCAGAGGGGAGAAATCGGTTAGAAACTATTTTATTTCGAAGTGCTAAAAAGCTTTTTTTTTTTTTTTTCCCTAAAATATTAAAGTACACACAAGTAATGAGATACATAGGTATATTATATTCCTAGTAAAATCCAGAAAATGCATGTCCCTTTAAGTATTTAACGGCTGTATATGCTCTTATTAGAGTTGTCTCTAAAAGGTCCTTAAAGAATCAAAGTAATTGGCTTATGTGTAAGCTGTATGTTGCTATGTCAGTTGTTTAGGAAATGTAAAAAAGTTTTTGTATTTTCTTCAAATTGTATATTGATTAAAACCAGTTGTGTATCTTTTTTGCCTTTCAAATTAGGAAAATAAGTTTGTCAGTAATGAAGAGTTTTAATATAATGCAATTGCGGAACAAACTGATTGCAAAATGTACTCAATCCTGCACTGCAATCTTAACTATGTTTATGCAGTATTTTGCCAAAGGCACTGGAAACAATTTTTTTTTTTTTTTTTTTTTTTAAGTTCCATTATTGACAATTTCTTTTTTATGGGGCCATTTAGGATGTCCCAGTTACTACTACTCCTTAAGATTTCAGTCAAAAGCAAATCTATATTAGCAGCAATTAATAAAGATTAGCAGGGGGGGGGGGGGGGGGGAATTAGATAATCTTTTCCAGTTGCAAAAATGGTAATAGTGACAGACGTAAATGTAATTGTTCCACTGTTAAAGGTCTGTCACTATTATTCCTTTTTTAAGGTCTCAAGTAGAGTTAATAAATCATTACCTCAGATGGACTGTTGCATCTGTCTTAGAATATATTAAATACTAGCGACTTGCCCGTCAAAAATGACAGCATGATAGATTTATAAATTGTCTCCCCCCCCCCTCCCCTGTGTTTCTTTCCCCCACTCCCGTCTCTTTTCTCCCTTTCCCTCCCCTCTGTCTCCTTTCCTCCCTCTCCTGGGCCTTCTTTCCCCCCCGCCTCTCCTGGGCCGTCTTTCCCCTATGTCTCTGCCTTTCCTTTTCCCTCCCCTGTGTCTCTCTCCCTCCCCCACGTCTCGTGCTCTCTCTCGCTTGCTCCTGGGTGTGGAGCGGAAAGCAGTGCTCCAGCAGGCTGCACAGCGAGCTGAGCTGGCGGTGGATGTGCTCCCGTTCCTGCAGCAAGTACAGGCTGGCTGAGCTGCTCCGTGACGCATCTGTATCCTCTGCACAGTAATCCTGAGGCCCCCCTCTACCTTATGGGTTTTACAGGCCTCATTGCGCATGCTCAAGGCCATTCCATTTAACATAGCATGACTAACATTGTAAATATACGACAAATATATGCGACTTGCCCTTCAAAAATGACGGCAATAAAATTGTAATGCTGGCAATGCTGTTTGCCACCCAATGTGCCTCTCCCCCTGTCTACTTCCTCCCTTGTGTCTCCTTTCCCCTCTCCCTCCTTTGTGTTTCTCCTCTCCCTCCCTTGTGTCTCCTTTCCCCCCCATCCTCGCCCCCCCCCCCCCCTCACTTACCTTCATCAGCTGCTCCTCTACATTGCGTCTTCCGGCTGTCGGGACCCGGCATATGTTTATTACGTGATGCGCATGTGACGTCACGTCATTGGCATACGCCGGATCCCTACACAGCCGGAAGACGCCATGGAGAGCAGCTGATGAAGGTGTGGGAGAGGAGGGTAATTGGAGAGGGGGGGAAGGGAGGGGTGAGGAGGGTAATACAAGGAATGCTGTTTGGCACACAAAGTGTTTTGGTTGTGTGAGTACC
Source organism: Discoglossus pictus (assembly GCA_027410445.1). Lineage (NCBI taxonomy): Eukaryota > Metazoa > Chordata > Amphibia > Anura > Alytidae > Discoglossus > Discoglossus pictus. Next base: position 40,556,693 of record CM050167.1, on the reverse strand, counting down.
TTCTGCGTTGTTTGCAAAGCTCTGGGCTGTTGCTTTTTGGGTTGTTGGAGCCCATTTGGCGCTGATTGCAAGGTCCATGCTAATGGGCTTTTGGCTCTCATTGCGAGTTTCTCCCCTGGTGTAGCTTTGCTCCTGTGAGTAGCCTTGGTGCTCCTTGTGAGGCACGCAGTGAACTCCTTTGCCGTTTTTATTGCGGTGGTGTGGTGTTTTTGAAAGTTTTCTGTATTTGTATTTTTTAATGATGATTAATTAAATCGTAAATATACCTATTTGTAATGAGTATATGTTCTGATGTTCCTACAGCGTACAATGTAGATTTTTCATTGTTGTTGACCTGAGGTGTGTCAGCAATGTGTGTAGTGTAAATAGGCTGCATGCGCGAGGGGAAACAGTTTGTCTAGCTGTGTAGTTCCGCATTTTGTAATGTGAATGTTAGTACAGTGGATATAAAAAGTCTACACACCCCTGTTAAAATGTCAGGTTTCTGTGCTGTAAAAAAATTAGACAAAGATAAATCATTTCAGAACTTTTTCCACCTTTAATTTGACCTATAAACTGTACAACTCAATTGAAAAACAAACTGAAATCTTTTAGGTGTTGAGAAGGAAAAAATAATAAAAATGTGGTTGCATATGTCTGTACACCCTCTTATAACTGGGGATGTAGCCGTGTTCAGAATTAAGCACTTACATTCCAAATCGTGTTAAATAGGAGTCAGCATACAGCTGCCATCATTTAAAGTGCCTCTGATTAACCCCAAATAGAGTTCAGCTGTCCTAGTTGGACTTTCCTGAAAATGTCTTAGTCGCATCCCACAGCAAAAGCCACAGAGACCTTCCTGGTCCACAGAGAGCTTCCAAAGCATCAGAGGGATCTCATTGTTAAAAGGTATCAGTCAGGAGAAGGGTGCAAATTTTTTTCCAAGGCATTAGATATACCATGGAACACAGTGAAGACCGTCATCATCAAGTGGAGAAAATATGGCACAACAGTGACATTACCTAAAACTGGAGCTCCATCCCAAATTGATGAAAAGACGAGAAGAAAACTGGTCTGGGAGGCTACCAAGAGGCCTACCGCAACATTAAAGGAGCTGCAGGAATATCTGGCAAGTACTGGCTGTGTGGTACATGTGACAACAATCTCCCGTATTCTTCATATGTCTGGGTTATGGGGTAGAGTGGCAAGACGAAAGCCTTTTCTTACGAAGAAAAACAGCCAAGCCAGGCTACATTTTGCTAAATCACATCTGAAATCTCCCAAAAGCATGTGGGAAAAGGTGTTATGGTCTGATGAAACCAAGGTTGAACTTTTTGGCCATAATAACAAAAGATATGTTTGGTGCAAAAACAACACTGCACATCACCAAAAGAACACCATACCCACAGTGAAGCATGGTGGTGGCAGCATCTTGCTTTGGGGCTGTTTTTCTTCAGCTGGAACTGGGGCCTTAGTTACGATAGAGGGAATTATGAACAGTTCCAAATACCAGTCAATATTGACACAAAACCTTTAATGTCCAAATCAACAAAGGAATGGCTTCACCAGAAGAAGATTAAAGTTTTGGAATGGCTCAGCCGGAGCCCAGACCTGAATCTGATTGAAAATTTGTGGGGTGATCTGAAGACGGCTGTGCACAGGAGATGCCCTCACACTCTGACAGACAATGGCCTTTTAAGTGGGCTAGAAGCACAAAGGTGATATGTTCTTAGCCTTGTTTGCATGTCAATCCCCAGAATCCTTAGCGTGTAGAAATATAGTTCTCCTATTTTGGGGAAATCAAGTTTCATGGCCTGCTTGGGATATGTCGCTGTACTCAGAATATATATGTCACACCGCACTTACCCCATGTAAAAATTAAATAACAACTTTATTCATTCAAGATTTATATATTTATTTATTAGAACATAATTTTTTTTGTTTCAAATATAAATCACACAATAATACATTAGATTGCAATATCACAGTTGGTATTTGAGGCTCTTCTCTTATTAGCAATGTCTGAAGTCCTGATACAGAGTATAATGTCAGATGTGTGTCCTGATTAGGAGAAAGTGCATGTTTAAAGTGCTTGATGGAAAATAGAAGATCCTCAACAATACCCAGAAGCCTCTACATCTTGCTCTCTTTGGTCACTTGATAGTTTTTGCCTTACGTTCTTTAAGGGACACAGTAGTATGCTCTATACAAGGACTAGACTGGATAAAGCTAAAAACAAAGTTCTAGAAATGCTATATTATCTATTGGCAACCGCCATCGCCTTATGTTTATTGCTGCCTTGTAAATGATTTGTCCTAATAAAAGCACTGGTAGAAGCAAATTAATCATTCTGTGCATGGCCACCTCTAGAAACCTATATATGGAAACAAAAATGGCACTCGCACTAAAGCATAATTTCATACAATTGTTAATAAAAACTATTTTTTTTAGTTTGTAAAAACATGTTTTCACTTTATAAGACTTCAAAGGGTATATTGTAAATGAGACTCCACTGGTCTTCTTTAGGATATTACCACATAAGCAAAGGCAAAAAGCTGTATGCATTAGACTTTTAGTTGTACAGTGTTATAACAATAGATTTGTGTCCCAAAATTGTAAAATATTGATTCATAATATATGTTGGCATTTACACCTTTCAAAATTCAAAAACAAACTTTAGTGTGTGATAATTAACTGGTAATGTCCGTATTTCAATGTGAGCAGATATAACTTCCTGTGTCGATAGAACCGAGGATAACCGAATAGTCAATGCAGAACCCTATCCTTTCCCCTTGCTATACCTCCGTAATGGAATCCTCACATACCTATATATAGTGGAACCTTTATATTCATTCACCCCTATATTCATCCCAAAATCCAATATTAGTCACAAAATTAAAAACAAACCTTGGACAAGTTTTCTGCTAAATCGAGTGCTATTGAATTGTCGGGAAAGGAACAAAAAGACATTGATGACCAGAATTGGAGTTCCCTGATGTTTAATGGAACTCCCTTCTATACAAGAATTCCTTCCCCCCTCTTCAGCTTCTACCATCATCGCTCCTCTTTATAGGTAAAGTTCTGGTTATATTTTTAGATTCAGGGCATAGAACAGATTATTCCAATTTTAGTTAATTCCTATGGAAAATATTGATTCTTCATTCATCTGATTTAGGATCTGTCCGTCCTTCAGAAACTGGTTAATGATGAATATAGAGGTTCCACTGTATAAATCTGTATGTGTTTATACCATATGTCAGGAAGTGTTAGGTATACTTAGACAGACATGACACTACTGCATTTGCTGGCAGCCTGGGCCTTGTAATACTGAACAAAACTAAACTAAAACCATGAGACACCACTTGGATAAGGGTATTCACTCTCCAGGTCTGTGAACAATACCCACTTGCAGCAGCCCACTCATGAATTCTACCCACCTAGGATACTGCTGTCACTTAATAACTCATTTAAAGAGAATATATCCTGACTTATTACACATTCTGTTGCTGATGTTAAATGTCATGTCAACATTTGGGTTCCATGTTTGAAAATGAACAAAGATCCAGTATGTTCAGGTCTCAATTTTGTACCATTAAATAAAAGGCCATCGAATTTAGGGTCAATACTAGAGTTAGTTGGCAAGTGTATAGAATACATTTACACAGACTCTCATCACATTACATGAGTAGCAAAAACGACATTAGAGACAGTAGTGGAAATACCTAAATGTTACGTTTTCTTGTGGATTATCTAAAGACATGAAAACCATAATAAGCCGTCTTTATATTTGTCAAACCATTTTGTGGCTGGGTAGGTCTGAGATGCATTGTGGGCCTGTTCATCATGTAAACCGCAATATCAGTAATGCTTGTGTGTCACATTGTGTTAACTACTGCTCTACAGTTGTGGGACATGGGCAGATGTGGCAGCAGCTGGGGCACTTCTGAAGTCCATCTTTGATTCAGGCAGCAATTACTGAGCTTTCTTGGTGGGTTCAGGAATGGTCTGTGTCAGAGGTGTGAGGCCCAGTAATAAGACGTGTCTCTCGTAGGCCTTAGTTTGCTTGAACACCAAGTCTGTTCCATGAAGCCGATCCAGCACCCCTAGTACTCCATAGCACTGATTAAACCTATAAAACAAGCAGTGATAGTGTCAATGTTATCTAATATATATATCAGCCCAAACTTGCCCAAAATGTAGATAATTTACTATATGGATTATGGATCCTGATGCTCAACAAGTAGAGAGATGATCTTTTTTTATGCAGTTTAAGTACCACTTCAGTAGAATATTTGTTTGCTCTCTTGAAGAACTTGAATTCATAATGGACAAAAGGTGTTTACACGGTTTAAAATAATTTTTAAAAATGGAGGGGGAAGAGAGAGAAAAATCTTTGTGTGTACCTCAAATATTTGGGGTTATATTGACGTTGTTTTTCCCCCTTTCTGGTTTGCGTGATTATAACCTAATTGCCCTAACCAGTATAATGCTGTAGGCCTTAGATTTTATTCCTCGAATTACAAAATAAGTGTCTTTGACGTGGCATCAATACTTCGGTCTAAGCTGGTTCCTGACCAAACGCGTTTGAATATATTATATACCTAATTCTTTGTTTTTACCAATTGGATTATAAAGATTTTCTTTGAACTAAGATTTCGTATTGATGCCATGTCAAAGACACTTATTTTGTAACTCAAGGAACAAAATCTAAGGCTTACAGTATAATACTGTTTAGTGCAATCAGATAATAATTACGCAAACCAGAAAGGGAAAAATTTGAGGAACACACAAAGATTGTGCACTCTTCGTTCTCGCTCTTCCCCTCCATTTTTCGTATTTTCATGACTAAAGACACCAGTGTGAACATTGTCTAGAGAAGCAGCTGCACATCTCAATACAAGGGTTTGTCAATGGAAAAAATAAGACGCTGTATATCTAGTGTCATTTACTAGAAACAATTTTAACCAAGGGCTTTTTTGCCTCTACAGTTGGGACCCAAGATATCCCAATAATTCTATTCTTTCATTTTTAACTATTATATTCAATATTGTTTTAATGACAGATATTTGTCTTTTTGTTTGTAAAAGGATTAGAAACCTGTGGGAACAATGGACGTACATAAAAATCTGTACTGACTTATGTTACAAAAGGACAAATAGCTCCTTAACAATAGTATCCAAGGAATGATAAGGCTCCATAGGATAACCCGTCCCCTCAAGTTAGACATACTAGCAGTCTAAGATGGATTTACCCATGACAGTCAGTCATCTAAATAGTGAAAATCTTACAAATTGCTTTCATGTTCCTGTCTTGCATACCTGCTGATGTTATTTTGTTAGATACATCTCAAGCATTTAAAGTATTTACCAGTTAACAGTAGTCATTTTAAGATGCACATGTTGCAGAACTGTAGGAGCTATCACTACTATAAGATGGAAATAGAGCTGTTCTGTTCTATAACCAATTGCATAGAATGAATCAGAGCTTGTATACTAATCGGCATGTATTATATTTTTAATTAACATAGCTCATTGTAAGATTGATGGTCTTTTTTTTAATCTTCTTTAATGCAGTTTGAATTGATATGCATATGGCAAGTGAAGTGATAACTTTCCTCCCCCATGGACAATCAAAATTGTGGTGCTGTGTGGGAGGGAAATTGTTTTGTGTTTTCTTTTTTAAAGGGACACTGAAATCAGTCCTTACCCTCTTCCCCTACGCAAAAGATTGGCAGCAGCAGTGCAGCCGGCAACAGATAGATGGCATTGCCGTTTTTTTAAAATACTGCTGCACATTGCATATAAGGCGCACAGACAAAAAAAAGGCCTTGAGCTATGAGAGGCTCGCCTGAGGCCCTTGAGGGCTGAGTGTCCACGCCAAACATAGTGTTGGCCTGGCTGTCGATTCAGCGCTGCTGAGTTGCGCCATGTCGGAGGGGGGAATAATTATAGGCCTTCCCTGAAACCTAGCGCTACTTGCTGGCACTGCAGCTGTCAGTGCTGGCACTTTCTTGTGAATACACAACGGGATAGATCCCTGAAATCACATGGAAAAGTTGTGTATTTTCTGAAAATTGATCAAGAATTTCATTAGATACTGTCATTTTAGTTGTTGCTTGTATAGCCCCTGGAGCCCCAATAATAATCTCCATAAATAATGAGATTCAGCCTGAAACAGTCACACTGGTTATTTTTCCAGCTTGTTTTCTAATCTTGTCCATGTAGAGATGTGGATCAGTGGGCAAAAGCCTTTGTTTTGTTTTTTACAATTGTAGGTCCAGGGGTTTATTCCTTCTTCCCCCTATTTCTTTTTTTTTAATTTAATATTTTTTAAAATAAATAAAATTATTTTGCAAATGATTTAAAAACATTACAAATGCTCTATCTATCTATCTATCTATCTATCTATCTATCTATCTATCTATCTATCTATCTATCTATCTATCCTCTAATAAGGGGCTCAGTCGGTGACACTAGGTCCATATCATTCAGCTGGCCAGATTTTCTCACCAACTGCCATCTTTCCTAGGTCCACTTTAGTTTATTTAGCCCCAGACTTAGACCCTCACACACCTCCACCTTTTCATCTGCCTCTGAAGTCATCTAAGACACACCTACCGACAATTTGTGTTAATTTAACGTGCAGTTTTTTGCATTACAAGCTGTAACTTTCACAACTGCTACATCCACATACTTAAATTCTACTTAACAATGTATTCTTTTTTCAATTACCTACAAAGCCCTTGTTTCTCACTTTTGATTCTTTCACCGTTTGTATCATTAATCAAGACAAAGGGGCTATTTGCAAGATGTAGCATTTGCTGCAAAAGTTCACATATCTTAAATGAACATTCTAAAATGTAGAAATTGGAATTATATAGGAATTAAACACACTTAATGGTATATCACTAGAGTAATAAAGAGTAATAAAGGCAAAATGTTTTTCTTCTATTTTTACATGTTTTATTGCATTTTGCTTACACAGATTGTCACATTTCCTCACACTTTCTTATTATTCACAACCTCCTGCCTCTTGCTTAGACTCTTCTTTTCAGTTTCTCCACATCATGTCTCTGACATCATAACCATCTCATCTTCCCATCCCTCCTCTCCCATTCTTTGCTCCCACAAGCTCTGCTCATTCCTCCATCTCCCAAGTCCCAATCCCATCGTCTCTCACTCATTATTCTTCTACTAGTTGCTGCACACATATCCCCTAATCCAAGCCCCTCAGTCATCCAGACCTTCTGTCAGCCATGCCCAACCCACAGATCAGGAAAAACACAAAATATTGATAATCTTGTATCCATCACCAGTCACAAACCATCTGCTTTGTCCTTCTGCAATGCAAGGACTATTTGCAAGAAACTCGCTTCCATTCATGACCTATTTATTGCTAATTCCCTATCTGTTGACTTACAGAGAAACATGGCTAACTCCATCAGATACCCTTCCCTGTGGCACTTTCATAGGGTGGCTTTCACTTAAGTTACACCCCTAGTCCTGGGAACAAGCAAGATGGAGGTGCAGGCATATTATTTTCTTCTCACGGCACACTTCACTGCATGCCCTTGGTCCTCTCCCTCCAATTCTCACCTTTTGATGTTACCACTATCCACCTCTTCTCACCCATCTGTGAGATGCTCTGATCCATCACCTCCCTCCCCCCCAAGCCAGTCCCCCTCATCCTCTCAATTTCTTGATCACTTTGCTGCCTGGCTCTCTAATTTTGTCTAATGTGCCTTCACTAGTTCTTGGCGATTTTTAACATTCACTTACTTCTTCTGTTGGCCTCTTACAATGGACAGAGTCTCCACCTCATCCTGATGAACACTCCCTTGGCCTTATCTTTACCAATCTCTGCCCAATCTCTAATTTAGCCATCTCCCACTCCCTCTATCTGATCACCACTTCCTAACCTGCAACTTCACCACACCTTCCACTCACTGCCCTTCTTCAATCCCTACCACCAGAACCTAGCAAAACCTCATCGCATGACTCGCAACAATTTTCCAACGTGTTACTACCCCTTCTCTGCTCTCCCCTCACCCTCACTTGCCCTAACCTTACCACCTCAAAGTACAACAAGATACTAACTTTAACCCTCAACACACTTGCTCCCACAATCATAGGTCAACCCCTCGCTCTCATTAACAACCATGTCACAATATGCAAACATGCTACATCCAGAGATGCTCCCGCACTGCTGAACAACTATGGAAGAAATCTCATACTTCAGCAGACTACCTCCATTACAAATGTATTCTTCTCTCCTACTTCTCTGCCCTCCAACCCCAAATGTTTATTTACTACATTCAACACTCTGCCCACACCACCTCCTTACAGCTGAAGACAGCCACTTTATAAATATAATTAATAACATCTGAAACACACTATCCTCTCAGTGTGGCTCCAACACTCCCTCTCAACAAAATAACACCAGCATTTGCCCTTCCCCAATACCATATCTACTATATACCATATCTACCCTGTACCTGAGAATTAAGTCTCTTTTATCCTATCTACCTATAACCTTACATTCCTCCCCTCTCTACCACACTTATCCCAGTGATCATCATCTTTAGAACATGCCATAATTATACCAATTGTTAATAAACCTTTCCATGGCTTCAAAACTGCTTGAGTGACATGACTACAGCCACCTAACACAATTACTTCCCTCCAACTCCCTTCTTGATCACTTCCAATCTAGCTTCCGGAACCAACACTCTGCAGAGGCAACTCTCACAAAAGTCTCTAATGACTTGCTCATTTCCAAGTTAATGGGTGACTGCGCTATCCTAATTTTTCTCGATTTCTCTACTGCCTTTGATATAGCTGGCCACCATTTTCTCCAAATTCTCCACTCCTTTGACATCTACAACATTGATCTCTCATGGGTTAAATCTTATTAAAAAAATAGAATATTTAGTGTCTGCTTCTCTAGCACTTCTTTGCCGCTCCTGACTGTTGGCGTGCCCGAGCTTCAGGCCTGGTGCCCTCATCTGCTTCATCCATATATCCTCCCTTGGTACCCTAATAACATGTTTTTGATTTCATTATCATCTATTTTTAGATGACACTCAGAACTACCTCTCAGCACCAGATTTACCCCCCCCCCCCCCCTCTCTTCTAGCACGTTACCAACTGCCATTGCAACATATAATCCCGGATGTCTGCCGTCAGAATGTCAGAGGGTGGGAAGATTAGGGGCTCAATTACAGCTTTGACTATTCAAATATCGCTCATGGTGGACAATGCCATCATTACTCCCCATCTCAGGCAAATTGTCTTGGGATTATATTGCCTCCTGCCCTCTCTTTCATTCCTCACATAAAATCAATAACCAAATCACCTAAAAACATTTCCAAAATATGTCACTATTTTACACAAGACATAACTAAAATTTAAAATCCATTCGCTCATGATATCCCGCTTTGCCTACTGCAGCTTGCACCTTGTTGGCTTCCCCAACACCCATCTGTCTCTACTTCAATCCGTAATGGACACCTCTACTAGACTAATCCTCAACTCTCATAGTCTGCAGCACATCTCTGTTGATCACTCTAGTGACTTCCCATTGCCGTAAAGATATATATTTTGTTTTCTGCTGATCAGCATCTTGAGGTGGCAGATGACTTTAAATGAATAGGAAACTTCTATCTACACAATTGTAATGTGGCAGGTAAAGTTACCAGTACAACCAGCACTATTAATGGAATATTTATTATTTTTTACAAGTTACACATTTTAAATGTTGTATTTTAACTTTCTAAAAACACTTTGCCATTTTCTAATTCAAAAGGCCATACAGAGAATAATAAAAAAATGTTTATAAAAAGCATCCTAATAATGTATAATGTAGCATTCTGAGATCTTATTTGTTAACAATACTATCTTTCATATGCACATTTTGGTACTATGATCAACGGTAACCCTGATCATGGATTTAGTTTATCCGCATATCTTTCGGAGAAATTCTTTTTTGGTCACCGAGCAATAGCCAGTGATCTCTCCCACCATGCTTACTTGAGATGATGGAAATCATGGAACTCTGGGGATGGAAGGAATGGCAGGTGGTATCCACAGTGTGAGATGGTGGTGACGACCAGAGCTAGACAGAACCACAACATGATAGTGGTCACATGAGAGCCCATCAGCATGGGACCCACCATTGAAGGTAGCATGTTGGAAAACTACAATAAATAACAGAATACAATAAAGAAGGATTAGTGTGTTGGTGGGAAAAAAACATAATCTATTTACAAATTGACAATATCAGTCACAGGTGGAATCCAATGCATGGAAGTCTGTGTGAGTCAGAAAATATGGGGCCAGAGTCACGAGACAGTGGTCATAGTGGTTAGAGGCAGGTAGCACAGAATCCGCAAGAGAGACAGGTAGGGCATCAGGACTACTAACACAACAGTAGAGTCCAGAAATCAAGGCCATGGCAAGGGAAGCCAGAGAGCCAAGGATGTTTAAAACAAAAACGAAGGTCGTACATAGGTAAGCAGAATGGATTTCATGGTACGGCTAAGTTGTTGCACATAAAATTAAACAACTGGGCACTGCTGCTCAATTACCATACTTTTATACAGGCCTACGATTGCACTTACTGCTTTATTGAATAAATCAATACTGAATGCCATAACAGGAATGGAGTCGGAGCAAGCAAAATCTGGACCAGATCACATGTAACCCATTTCTACAGAAGCAGATGGTGTGGCCTACCAAATGTAACTGTAAATGGGCGGCACAAATGCTACCTCATCTCATTGTGAGGGTGCAGCATTAGACACTGCACCAAAGGAGAGGAAGCAAGTGCTATGTTGGGGCTAGTAGAGGAAGGACCATGACACTAATACTTATAATCAACCCAATTGTCCACGTCATGTACAATCCAACACATACCACAGATGTACCGCCTTGTTTAGCTACACAATATCTATTATGTTTGAATAATCCATAATATTGCTTTACTAGAATGTGAGACTGTTAGCTAAATTTGGCCCTATTATGGCAACAGAGAAACCAAAAGTGGAACCATTATATTTGGGGTATTATTTTATTATTAAAGATTCATTGTAATCTCCTATTTAAAATATACTCTTCTTAAGACCTATGCTTGCTAATGGGCAAATTAAGTGGCAAAAGTAAAACAAAAAGTAATACAGCCTTTAATTTATTACCTTACCTATATAGGGAGCCACAATTTTTTGTTGATGCTACAGATCGAAGGAGACTCTCAATGTAGGGGAGGCTTCCATTTGCTACAATGTGGTAAATTAAAATGCCAGAGCTTTTAATAAGACTAATGGAAAGATAAGTTCAAGAGGGAACAGCTAAAATAAGCAGCGGAAAAAGGCAATGGACACGAGACACGAGGGGGGGAAGTGGGAGATACACAGGGGAGGGAGAGGGGGAAAGGAGACACCACAAGGAAGGGAGAGGAGGGGGGAAATAAGAAGCTCAGCACGGGGCTCACGATGAGTGCCGAAGGTGCTCACATTGGTTGGAAAACGGCCTCGCCAGGCTTAAAATTGGGAGAGGAGGGGGGAAATGAGACACAAGGGAGGAAGTAGACAGGGTAGATACTTGCGATAAGCGCCAAAGGCGCTCAACACAGGGCTTGAGATGAGCGCCAAAGGTGCAAACAGCATTGCCAGGCTTAAAATTTTAGTCATTTTAGACGGGCAAGTAGCAAGTTATTTATAATACTGTGCCACTAATTGTCATAAATGAAGTAAACAACCAGACAGTTAATGTTTAAGTATATAAAATGTTAATTCATTTAAATGCTATTAGTTTTCTGGATACATTTACTGAATTGGTTTTGTATCTGGGAAACTGCAGTAACTATATATATATATATATATATATATATATATATATATATGATCTCTGTTCTCTCTACTACTTACAATGTGCTCCAAAGGATGAGCGTATAATGATACCACTCCTACTGGGGCAGTCCACTCATGGTGTTGCTTGTGGATGCGTTTGTATATACTTGGGTGATGGAACAGTCTGAAACATGAACAGAAATGTAGTAAATAGATGACCTAGAGAGGATTAATATTCTACTACAGAATATACAATAATCAAGCCATACAAACATAGGATATAAAACTGATTAAATGTAGCATTTTTGGCATTTATTCAAACTGTTATATTCAAACTGTTCTAAAAGTCCTTTAGAAACGCCTCCTAGCCAAGCCTACTCTCATCCTCCAAGTGACCGAGAAACGCAGCTCAACTGGAGCCTGAGAATCTGATGATGGCAATTAAGTTTAATATTGCCTTTTTAAATTATTGTAATGAAGTTTTATGAATGATCAGTGATAAATGAAATAATTTAGGAAATAATCATCTCAATTTAAAATGTTTGGACCCATGATCTCAATGGTGTTAGAGAAATATCAGTATTAATACCAATGAATAACATATGTATGGGGAGGATCTCCTACCTTTGCCCACTAGTACATGCAGCCTATTGGGTTTAGTTCCTTTTCACCATTCCCTTTCACCAAATCATATCAGATCACTGGCCTTTAAACATTACTTGTCTTTAGGGGACCAAAAATATTTGCCACTTGTGAATTTTGTGTACAACTTTGTAGACCTTTATATTGAATGTGCAAGTGGTTAGGATTCAGTACTTTCACCACTGTGACCTGGGTTCAATTCCAGTCAAGGAACCAAGAGGTCATACCCCCCTGATGCCAAGCACGGTTGGGCTTGGTCAGTACTTGGATGGGAAACCACCTAGGAATTCCAGGAGCTGCATGCTGTGGCACACTGGAGAAGGAACTGTCAATCCACTCCAGTATCTGCCATGAAAAGTGGATCAACATGAACATGGACATAAAGATGTGCCTGGTGTGCTACGGTCCATGAGGTCACAGAGAGTTGGACATGACTGAACGGCAAAACAAATATTGAATGTATCCCTCTAATCTTTAACACTTTTTATACTTATCTGTAAAAAACAATATTTAATCAATTTCCTGGAGCCTAATGATACATTCTGTTATTGAACATCACTCTGTAGGTCACCTGTGCGAGTAATAGAAGAGAATTTCTTCAATCAGTACAAAGATGGAAAGCTCCAAGAGAACCCAGTGGAATGTAGGGAGCTCCATTCCACAGGGACTTCCACGCCATTTCATGAATGGATACATGAGGAGGACCATCGGAATGGAGATAAGAATCTGGTTCAAGAACACAGTGATCACGGCATGTCTGAGCTTGGCTGAATCCACCTGGTGAGAAAAAGCCATAATGTTGAACAGTACATAAGAGAACTAACAGAAGGTAGGGTAGGTTGAGGTGGAATAGTCAACGTTTTAAGAAGAGTCTAAATAGGTCACTTTTGGGTTTTGCAATAAAATTATTATTTGAAGAAAATAATTCAATGCAGTTTATAAAACTTACAGTTGAACTCATTAGGTATCTAGAAATTAGGAGACTATCTGCCCAAGAGGCTGTCCTAAATTATATTTCTAACTGACTACAGATTTGTGGGAGATTAGGAGCTCAGTCTTTGACAAGTTCAGTTTGAGTTGGCTGGTGGACATCCATGAGGATATGATGGAGAGGCAGTTGGCAACTTGAGCTAAAAGAGAGGGGGTAGTTATGGTGCTGAAAGGTAGGTTTGAGTGTCATCTGCATATAGATGATACTGAAATCCAAATGATTGTATTAGGGTAACAAGGGAGGATGTGTAGATGGAAAAAAGGAGGGAACCAAGGCATGGGTATAGGAACTGGGGGGACAAATCCACCCCCCAGATTTTTCAATGTGTGTGTTTATGTGTAGAGAAGCAGTTGTGTGGTATTTTTATATTATATGCTGTATCCCCCTCAGATTTTCTTTGGCTCCTACACCCATGAACCTAGGACTGAACATGAGGGTGAGGTGAAGAAGTGCCAGAGATGGAGACACTAAATGTTCAATTTTCTAGACCATGAGAGAGCCGTGTCATGGATGCCAACCCTTTATGGAATAAACAATTGGATAATTACTTTTGTCTTTCAAGGGGTTGCTAAAGTTTCATATTTACATCTAGATCTAGATTTATTAATGGGAAGAATGCTTTGAGCAAAATGTAAGACTTTTAATTAACTGTATGCAGTGATGAGAGAGAGGGAGGGGATGGAGGGAGGCAGAGAGAGATGGAGAGAGGGAGGGAGGTAGAGAGAGAGAGAAAGGGAGGGGGACGAAGAGAGACAGAAAGCACAGAGAGATACAGAGGGCACAGAGAGAGAGAGAGAGAGAGCACACACACAAAGAGAGGGCACAGAGAGAGAGACAGTGCACAGAGAGAGAGTGGTTGCATGGAAAGGGCGTACAGAGAGTTGGAGAGACAGAATAGACAATTTTACATATGATACCGTCATTTATGACAGACAAGTTACTAGTATTATCATAATAATATGACTCAAATGTGTATATAAATACTGTACAATTTAAAATGTCTAAAACATTTTGCTCAATTCTTAAAGGGTTCAACAGTGGCACTTTAAAGCTTTAAAAAAGGTAAAGGTTGTGTAATCTGCAAGCAGTGTATAAACAGCAGCATGCTATAAGAGCGGATCACAGCTACATACGCACTGGACTGTTCTTTCCCAGCTGGATACGATATTTGGTGATAAATTGTGGCTTTCCAGTCAGGTCAGTAAGCATCAATACTGCATTGTACAGCCAGAAGGAGAGGCTGGGGATCGCCATAGCCCCTGCAGAATTAATTGAAAACAGTCTCTTTATTTTCAAATGGATGTTAATAATTGTGTAATAAGGTAATGCATTAATTTCAGTCCAGGACAATATTTAGCATATAAACTATTATTCCAATTGGATATGTTAACCATATAAGTCTAGGACAAATTTAAAGCACCACTCACTTGAATACATCTATCTATCTATCTATCTATCTATCACATAATGTGTGTGCGTAAATATTTAGCCAGAAATCAAGATAAATCATAACAGACTTTTTCCTTCTTTAATGTCACTTTGTAACCAACAAAATTCAAGAAAAAAACAAATAGGTAGTTATTTGGATAAATAATTGAAATAAAAAAAAAAAAAAAATTCTCATGCTGCATACGTTTGCACGCCCTTTTATAATGGAGTTGTGTTCAGAGTTAACCATTCCTTATTTATTAATATGAATAAGGTCTTAGGTCTTACAAAGTTTGAGCTGTAATGAGTTAATACATAGCAAATGTGTTTTCTTACTAGTGGATATAGTGATCATTTAAATCCCTACTCCGCTAGACGTTATTGTTTAACTCCTGTACACAATATTTTTTCATGCCCCTAGTGGTTGATTGAAGTCTGCAAGAATCCAGACAAACCCACTTTTTTGCTTTTGGTAAATAATCACCATTGTGAAGATACTTACCCAAGCTGAACAAGGCCAACTCATTGCCACCAAAGTAATCATGCACCTTCCCCCACTGTGACTGCCAGAAATCACCTGAGGCCCCCCAGAACCGCTGCAAGTGCCTGGATAAGAAGATAATGACATGGAGCAATGTATAGTGCAGATCACCTCTAATAAAGCATTTAAGTTGCTATAATATTACTTTTTTTTTTAGTTCACTATTAACTAAAATGAAAAATGCATGTGATAACAAGAGCAGCAATTAAAGCATTAGCAAGAAAATGTAATTTCAAATATAGATTACTCACTAATGGCCACTATATCCCTCCCCACCTCTATCACTGTCCTGAGCACTACTGAAAAGAAAACATTTCAACTTATTAAAGACATATCCAAGTTTCATGGATTAATATATTTCTGCAATCCTTAGGCAAAACAAAAGCTTATGTGTATGCATCATATCTCATAAAACATTTTAGTTTTATTAATATCTGAAAAAATCCCTCTAATGATTATGTTGACACCTCCAGGGGGTTGTCTACACAGGCATCTGATCCCCCCGAATCAGCATGCAGCATGCAGCACCAGGGGAGCATTATTAACCCACTATTTACCTGCTGTTGCTTGCTCAGCCAATCACCTTGCAGCTTCCTGTCTCTATATCAGCAGCAATACATAGCAATACATGATATACTATATATCCTAGGCTGCTTTGCAGCACAAACAGGAACCCCAGAGTGCATACACTGCTAATTCTCCTCTGCATTCATAATCCAGCAACTTTAGATATGCCTTTAGCAGTAATTTGGCAGATTTGGAAACCTGGAGCATACTCACTTTGGAGATACAGGGGGTTATGGGATTGTAGCTATAGCACCTTATCCTACTGAGTATTACCAACTCAGCCTAATTAATGTTATATTTCGTTGAAATGTTTGTTTTCTTTTCAGTTGTGCTCAGGAAAATGAAATAAGTGAGTAGTGGTACAGCAACTGTGTTTTTAAACTACTGTATATTTTCTGACCATTTATGTGTATATCGGTTCAAAGAAGATTCTTCCACATCTAAGAACAGTAATTATCTTATGACATTCATTGATTGTCTGTTCTGAATACTGCCTGAGTTAGAGAAGCATAACCCTGTATATTGTTAGTTAGTGTTGGAGCTCTTTCTGTGCTAATAGAAAAGTTCTTTATTTACAATTTATTTTTAGGTGGTTGGTTAGCATTTCAGTAGAGTACAAGCCTCTATGTTCACCAGGCATACAGAGCTGTTGCTAACTGCAGGGTGGGTGTATTTCGCTTCACTTTTGTTATACTGTACCAGGTTATCCTACCATGTGACTGAGTTCCGAAAGGCAACAAAGGTTAGAAGACCCGTGCCTAGTACAAAGCCTGTCTTCTTCAGGGAATCCCAAATGTTGCCATCCTATAGAAAAGAACAGAACCGCCAGCAGTTAGCATGTTCAGGAGCAAAGATAATTTAGTTTTTTTCCCATCCTTGATCCTTCGCGAGGGTCGTAGGAGGGTTGGTATGAGGTGGAACAAATCCCCACAAGTTAATAAAAATAACAAAATTAAGTGTAATCATGCATTACCAGATTTGGCCACTAGAACACTATGGAGCAGTATGTCTTTCCCATGAAAGCTTTTACCCATCATTTATATATACAGTACATACATAATAGGTTGCCTAGGTGGCATATAAAAATATATACCTGTATGTGTGTATGTATGTATGTATGTATATATATATATATATATATATATATATATATACATACATTTAGAATATATATATATATATATATATATATATATATATATATATATACATTTTAATTATATTAGGGGGAGCCAGGGTTATTTAAACAAACATCGAAAGAAAGAAAAAAGGCTTTGAGGGGCACTGCAGCAATGAGCTCCCCCAGAGCAGGGCCCTGGTGCATTGCACTGGGGGCACCGGCAGTAGATCTGCTCTGCTTCCTGTCCTGGGAGTAGAGTGAAATTATCCCCCCACCCCCACCCCCAGATTTTTTTGGCACCTACGCCCATGTCCTTGGCCTATTTAGATGACTGTATCTCCTCCTTAGACAGCCTTAAATGTGACATGAAATTTATAAATACTACTCCACATAAAAAAATCAGAGCACTGAAAACCAACTGAAAAAATATTTTTAAATGTATGCATGGTTTGCCCTCATTTGGAATATGGAGTACAATTTTGGGCACCACTTCATAAAAAGGACATTTTAGAGCTGGAAAAAGTACAGAGAAGGGCAACAAAACTAATAAGGGGAATGGAGGGGCTAAGTTATAAAGAAAGACTAACAAAATTAAATGTATTTACTCTAGAAAAAAGGTGTCTAAAGTCTTTTTTCAACCTAAATTACTATGTAACTATGTATAAAGCATTTCTCGCCAACAGTTCTGTACAGCTATGCCTGACAGGTTCAGTAAGGACAAACATTTCAAATACATTGTGCTTGATGAAATCAAGATATGCCAGCCTATTCCTTTGGGTTCTTTGGAGAGTCTAACCTCAATGGAGATGAGGTATTTATTATTGCTGAAAGAAAAATATGATCACTTGAAAGGACCTTGCTATTCCTGGCCCATTCAGGCCCTGAGAGAATAAACCATTTGGGCAATATAAAAGCTAACACAGCAGCATTTAAAAAAAAAAATGAAAACAGTGGGGTGTAAAAATGTAAAAGTGTTACTTTGATTTTAACTGCAGAACCGTTTTAAAGACTTCAGTAGCCCTTCAAAGGACCTCTTGTATTAAAGCATGTTCTTTTGAGGAACATGATTTGCTAATGGGCAAAGCGTTTAAAAAAAACAAACTATAATTATTATGTGCAATTTTGCTTACCAGTGGCAGCCATTCTTTGTTACCCTAATTTGCTACAAATGAAGTGAATTTAAATGCAGGTAAGATTTCCATTCAGTTCTGTTGAAAGTGCTTTCACTTTTGAGTGCAAGCTTTGATGATACACCAGCACCAAACACAGCAAAACTGCACATATTATTATTTGTTTTTTATTGTGTTGAAACAGTTTGCCCCTTATTACAGTTAATTCTTTAAAATCACATACTAGAAATATGGGACTTATGTGGGCCTTATACCTTTTCAAAGCAAAGCAGCCCCCACTCCCTACAGGTCCCTCCCTAGGCCTAGCTCCAATTGGTCTATGCCTAATATGTCCCAGGTGAGATATAAATGTAGGATTTATAGGAGCACAACTGATGGCTTAGGGTTAATAGAATTACCATTGGGGTTGAGTTAGATATTCAGTTTCGTTGTGAAAGTAAGATGCGTCAATCTCAGAAATATAGTACAAATACAAGAAGTAAAGCCGATGAAGTTATACACCAGTGGTTTCCAATCCAGTCCTCAAGGCACCCCAGACAGGCCAGATTTTCGATTTAACTGTGTGAACACACGTGAGAAAATTGGGCTCCTGTTGAATCCTAATGGCCTCCCTTGTGTTCATACTGTTTAATCGAATACCTGACCTGTCTGGGGGTGCCTTGAGGGCCGGTTTGAAAACCAGTGGTATACCCCCTACATATCTCTTATTACCTGGCTGCGACGGTCGGTTCGACCAGAAATCCCTCCTTCACCCATCTGGAAAAAAAACAAAAAAAAGACCCTGATTGATTGTGAGAAATTATGTTTAAAAAAATATATATATTATTTTGTACATTGCCAGATTGCGAGTCCGAGCACATATCAGACTTCTAGACACTAATTCATTGACGTTTAATCTCCATATTTTAGTGACGTCATTATGACGGTCTCATTTACTATTGGCTGTTTCTGAATCTGTAGTTACGGCCTTGCTTAATTGATCATGATCATGCTCTGAAATACTACGTACGGGGGGGCATGGTTTACGGTTTAAGCTTTCGGCCAGATAGCTGCGGGCTTAAGCAATTAAATTGCTCTGTAAATGTTGCAAATGTAATTTTGCAATTGAATAGGGGCCCAAGTCTTTCATGATCTGGAACAGCTGCATTTCATAGCTTCTTTGCAGCGTTGAGCAATTCAATTTATTGGACATAAATTATGTTCTTGGTACCAAAGATTGAAATCTGTGCATTCTGATTGGTTACAAATTCTAACCAACTACAAAAAGGGTGGGAGTAATACTTGATCTGATTGGATGAAATATGATTGACATATATTTAAGCTAATGGAATGAGAATTGTACATAACTATATTACTTGTAAGAGTTTATACATAAGGGTCTGATACAGGCAGCATGTAATAGCTATGTTAGGGCTGACAAGACGTTTTAACTAGCAAGATTTTCCATTACCATGTAATTGAGCCCTACAACAGGCATGAGATCCTCACTGTCCCTAATTCTGGGGCTCAGCTCCATTTTAATGGAAAATTTCTGTCCTCATAGCCTCCCAAATCTCCCTTACTTGAAGGAAGGGTAACCCTCTCCTCCAGCTTGCGCCAGGTTCCACTTGCTTTCTCAGGTTCTTCCTAATGCTTCCCGTAGCCCGCTGATATAACCATAGAATTTTTGTAAAATTACTTGTTTTTGAAGTAATGAAATTAACAACTCCGCAAGCCATGAAAATAAAACTATTTTTAGAGAAAATACTTCCATGTAAACGATAGAAGTGTCATTTCATTCCTTCTGTTAGGGAGCATGTGACAACCAGCTTTCTCCCTTTCTGAGTTGTATTTTAGCCAGAAAGTGGGGTATCAACATAGTTTGTATCCTTCAGGTAGGAGACATCCTTTGAGATCATAGGGTTCTTCCTCTCTTACCTGTAGTGTGGGGGTCTGTTTCTGCATTTATTTTGTCACGTTGCCCCCCCTTTGTAGTTTTGTTATACCACTCTTATTCTTGCTCTGGTTTTGACACCATGTAGATACCAATTTTTTTATATTGGCTTATTTTTGGGTGCATAAAGTTTCTTTTTTTTACCTAGGTATAAGATGTACATGATCCCCAGCAAGATACTAAGGCCCTTGCACTTGCAATTTAGAGGGTCACTGTCATGGCCGGATTACCCATTAGGCCAACTAGGCAGCCGCCCAGGGGCGCTTCCCTGGGAGGTGCTCCACTTCTTAAGAAAAATGGTTCCTGGCTTTAAAAAAAAAAGAAATGTTGCAGTTCATAGACTGGCTACTAGGGGATAACACCCTGGAACAAGACCAGGATAGGGAACTTACACGTACAGAAAAGGCAAAAATTAGTCCGTGGAGGGGCTTCTCCACTTCACTGCCTAAGGGCTCAAAAGGGTAGATACAGCCCTGGTCACTGTAGTTCTAAATTTATACTTCCGTTTTTGAAGAATTACACATGAAATCAAACAAAATATTTTTAGAGTGTAACAAAATATGCATCCTCTAATGTTATTACCTCTTTTTATCCGATTATGCTGCTGCTCAGCTTCCTGAGGTTAGAGGAGACTTTGAATTCACAGGAAGTTTCTATCAGCAATGTGGGAATGTGGCTGCTAAAAGTGCCACTGCTTTCAGTAGAATTTTTTTGAAAGTTTACAAGGCTACACACTCCTGAGAAAGTACAGAGCAGTATCAACTCAGAAGAGAAAATGGGCAAAAAAATTATATTAAAGTTAAAAAGTTTAATGTTGTTTGCCTGTTATCAAGTTATTTTAAGTTATTTTAAGCAGTATACTGACCGTCGGCGACAATTTATCTCTAAAGTTTTACTTCCATGTAAATGATAGATCTAGTAGATTACTTTCTCTAATCCAAGATGTTTATTGTTTGTGTTTTTTGCTCAGTGGCCAAAGAACATGCTCCTGACAGCTTCTTTATCATGTAGCACATCTATGACATGGGTACACAAATCTATACCTTATCAGTTTAAAACACAGATTCTCAGTAAGTTGTTACTAATTAAAGAGGCACATAGCCAAATCAATAGTTAGGGGAGAGTTACATGGATCTCAGACAGATAAATATTCTTACATTACATGTGACATACATGAAAATATGACTTAAAACAAAAAGTGCAAATGCCTTAAACCGTGACTCATGGATGTATTTAAAGGGCCATTTACCTCACTGTAAGTGCTCGCCATGGTTTGAAAGAGCACAGGATTGTAAGTTAAAATGATCTATTTATTTTTATTACACTAATAACAGCTACAAAATCTAATCTTTTAAGTCTTTGTTTACATACAAGTCTATCTGGCCTGCTAGCTGTTGCATGATTAATAGCAGATAACCGAATGCTGTGGTGAATCTCTATGGGGAATGCTGTATCTAATAGCATAGCTTTCCCCTGGACTCAGTTTACACTGCACTGACCAGTTATCCCATAGCTTTCCTGTTTAGGTGAGTCCAGCATTCCATGCCTCCACAGATAGATTTGTTAACAGTAATTATATTTTTCTTTTGATCACTACACAGTGCTGTGGAGCTGTTCTTCCCGAGCTAGACAAATTCCAGAGAGGCAAGAGAGCAGAAACCTGAACTGAAGAAAAAAACATTACAAGGTCTGTTTCCTTCATCTTGGAAATTTACCATTGACTTGAATGTGGGATACACCCCTGCAACCTGATTGGTTGCAGTAATGCCACAGCATGTTGGCAGTCTGTTATACATGTAAACACAGATTTTATTTTATTTGAGTGTATTTATATATGTATTTGAGTACTCCGTGAAAAATGTACAAATTTCAAAATTTTAAAAAGTATTTCAACATGCTTTATGAGATCTTTACTGTGTTGAATTAAGTGGCCCTTTAAGCTCCTAGCATTAGGCATGTCAAGGGATGTAACATGATGTGGCAGAAGACAGGTAGTCCCGAGTCTTTTTAGCTTATGTATAAAAATATTATAAACTATTATCTACTTTCAACAAGCATTCTTTAAGTATGAAGGCATAGTGAAGCTTTAATCCCCCCTATTCAAAACCTAAATAAATAAGTGTTTAATAATGTTATCAAATTATATAAATAAAATGTGTTTTGACAGTTTCACAACTATCTTTAATTTTTAATATCACGGAAAGTGCCAAACCGTTCTATACAAATCCTAAAATGTCAAAGACAGAAACATGTTCTGAAGATATTGTGCAATAAAAAGGCATCAAGGAGCCTCACATGGCACTCACTGGGGACACAATGCCACACAATGCACTGATCTTTTTGAAGGGCAAAGCTTTCCCAAGGAATAAAATAAAGCTCTATGTATTGGAGAAATATTTTATTTGTTGAATGCAAATTAGACACTCCACTGACAGCCATAGGAATATTTATATATGAAAAATAAAATATGCAGCTTGTTTCTTTGACATCCAATAACACACCATTAATTATAGAAATATGAATATGCATATACTTATTTCCTGAGGATATTCATATTATATGTATTATTATAGAGCTTTGAATTTGAAATCATAAATTTAAAGGAACTTGGAACTAAAAAAATTTGTACATAACATGCTTTAAATATTATACATGTTGATTTGCATAAATATGTCTAAACTTGCTGGAAATGCCATCTGTGCACAGGTCATACACCAGTATATTATCTCCTTGGTTAAAAAACATGAATACTTCTTGTCTGACAAAGGCTAGTGGTATAGTCAGAGCAGATTATACAGCAATGGCACCTTTGTTTTAATTTAGAAAACACACTGAAACATTTTCAAATAGTATATTTTCAGATGTAACAAAGAAAAATCTGCTTTCAATGATGTCATTTAAAACTATAAGAAATAGCAAGTACTTTAACAATTGTTATTAAATATATCCATAAACCTACATTTAAAGTTTGTAATCATTAACTGTAAATCAGCCTCTCTGATCCACCCACTAAGCATAGGCGGCTGCTTATTTCTAATGGGTGATTATTACCAATAATTGCTAATTGCATCCAAGGGTTCAGATCAATTGTTTTCAAGTGAAAATTAAAATTCTGAGAGAGAGCTCATTAATTCAAGTCAAACTGCCTAAAAATTGAGTGATGGTCCTGTAATATCTTATATAAAAGCATTCTCTAGTTTTTCTCATTATAATATTATGTGTGAGAATCTGGTTTAAATGGAAACAAAAAGATACAGAGCTTTATGTCACTGAAAACTACTTTTAAAATATTTAATTTAGCAGGCTAAACTAGTAAATTACCTTGGTACTATATACTAATCAATCTAATTGACCTCCCTTTTTGTATGCAGGGTTAGGTCTGATCAGTACTTGGATGGGAGACCACCTTGGAATACCAGGAGCTATATGCTGTGGCCCACTGGAGAAGGCAACCCGCTAGAGTATCTCATGAAAGCCAAGTGGATCAGAAAGGCCATGGACATAAAGATGTTCTTGGTGTGTTGTGGTCCATGAGGTCACAGAGAGTTGGACACGACTGAACGAAAAAACAACAATCACATGCCACTGCATAAAATTCTAAGAGCATGTGTAAGCTCTGCACCGCCCCAAGAACACTAATGAGCTATACATAAGTGAGTGGAGATCAGAGAAGGAGAGGGTGGAAAGGAGTGAGAGAAGGAGAGGGTGTAAAGGAGTGAGAGAAGGGAGGGTGGGAAGGGAGAGAGGAAGAGGGTGGGAAGGAGTGAGAGAAGGGAGAGGGTGGAAATGAGTGAGAGAAGGGAGAGGGTGGGAAGGAGTGAGAGAAGCGACAGAGGGAGAGGGTGGGAAGGAGTGAGAGGGTGGGAAGGAGTGAGAGGGTGGGAAGGGATGAGAGAAGGGAGAGAGGGAGAGGGTGGGAAGGAGTGAGAGAAGGGAGAGAGGGAGAGGGGGGAAGGAGTGAGAGGGTGGGAAGGAGTGGGAGGGTGGGAAGGGATGAGAGAAGGGAGAGAGGGAGAGGGTGGGAAGGAGTGAGAGAAGGGAGAGAGGGAGAGGGGGGAAGGAGTGAGAGGGTGGGAAGGTGTGAGAGAAGGGAGAGAGGGTGGGAAGGAGTGAGAGAAGGGAGAGAGGGTGGGAAGGAGTGAGAGAAGGGGGAGGGTGGGATGGAGTGAGAGAAGGGGGAGGGTGGGAAGGAGTGAGAGAAGGGAGAGAGGGAGAGGGTGGGAAGGAGTGAGAGAAGGGAGAGAGGGAGAGGGTGGGAAGGTGTGAGAGAAGGGAGAGAGGGTGGAAGGAGTGAGAGAAGGGAGAGAGGGTGGGAAGGAGTGAGAGAAGGGTAAGGGTGGGAAGGAGTGAGAGAAGGGAGAGAGGGAGAGGGTGGGAAGGAGTGAGAGAAGGGAGAGATGGAGACAAGATAGAGAGAAACAGGAGACAGACATAGGGAGAGAGAGACAGGAGAGAGAGAAACTTAAAAATATTATAACTGGCAAGTTACTAGTAATAATATAATAGCCATTATAACACAATCAGTTAGTAGTCAGTTGTTGACTTAAAGGACCACTGCAGTTTTGTTAAACGTTTTTGCAGTAAGAAACAGCCTAACCACATTACCAGCTGTGTTGGCAAGCAATGAGCATAAACACATTTTAGAGAAACTTATTTTTATTCCAACTTGCTTCAAGAAAGCCTGAGGGACGGTTGTTATGTGTGATTGGAGAGAGTTGTGGGAAGGTAGATTTGTTAAATCACTGAACCAGTAGAAGCATCACAAATTACTAACACAATGAGCTCTGTGAGCTGATTGGGTCAAAAGATAAACAACCAGCCAATCAGTGACAGTTCTATTCATGTTATGCATTCTCCAGCAGCTCACATCACCTGAACTGTTCACTGGAAGGTTTGATCATGAGGCTGAAGCTCAAATATTTTGGCCTTATCATGAGACGGCAGGAATCCCTAGAGAAGACTCTGTTGCTGGGAAAGATAGACAGCACTCAAAGAAGGAGACAACAGAGGCGGAGATGGATATATAAGGTTGTTAAAACAATGAGCTAGATGGAGCTTAAAAGGGCAGTGACAGACAAATGTACCTGGCATACTGCAAGCCGTAGGGTCACAGAGTCAGACACGACTGAAGGACTAAACAACAATATAACCTTTACTCATATATATAAGTGAACACTTTCATATAATACCAACATATATTTAGATAAAACTTCACATTAAATAGCAGTAGTCCCAGGTACAGTGGATATAAAAAGTCTACACATCCCTATTAAAATGTCAGGTTTCTGTGCTGTAAAAAAATGAGACAAAGATAAATCATTTCAGAACTTTTTCCACCTTTAATGTGACCTATAAACTGCACAACTCAATTGAAAAACAAACTGAAATCTTTTAGGTGGAGGGAATAAAAATAAAAATAATGTGGTTGCATAAGTCTGCACACCCTCTTATAATTGGGAATGTAGCTGTGTTCAGAATGAAGCAATCACATTTCAAATTGTGTTAAATAGGAGTCAGCATACACCTGCCATCATTTAAAGTGCCTCTGATTAACCCCATATAAAGTTCAGCTGCTCTAGTTGGTCTTTCCTGAAATAGTCGCATCCCACAGCAAAAGCCATGGTCCACAGAGAGCTTCCAAAGCATCAGAGGGATCTAATTGTTAAAAGGTATCAGTCATGAGAAGGGTACAAAATAATTTCCAAGGCATTAGATATACCATGGAACACAGTGAAGACAGTCATCATCAAGTGGAGAAATTATGGCACAACAGTGACATTACCAAGAAATGGAGCTCCCTCCAAAATTGATGAAAAGACGAGAAGAAAACTGGTCTGGGAGGCTACCAAGAGGCCTACAGCAACATTAAAGGAGCTGCAGGAATATCTGGCAAGTACTGGCTGTGTGGTACATGTGACAACAATCTCCCGTATTCTTCATATGTCTGGGCTATGGGGTAGAGTGGCAAGACGAAAGCCTTTTCTTACAAAGAAAAACTTCCAAGCCAGGCTACATTTTGCAAAAACACATCTGAAGTCTCCCAAAAGCATGTGGGAAAAGGTGTTATGGTCTGATGAAACCAAGGTTGAACTTTTTGGCCAATATTGGCACAAAACCTTCAGGCTTCTGCTAGAAGGCGGAACATGAAGAGGAATTTCATCTTTCAGCATGACAACGACCCAAAGCATACATCCAAATCAACAAAGGAATGGCTTCACCAGAAGAAGATTAAAGTTTTGCAATGGCCCAGCCAGAGCCCAGACCTGAATCTGATTTAAAATCTGTGGGGTGATCTGAAGAGGGCTGTGCACAGGAGATGCCCTCGCAATCTGACAGATTTAGAGTGTTTTTGCAAAAAAGAGTGGGCAAATCTTGCCAAGTCAAAATGTGCCATGCTGATAGACTCATACCCAAAAAGACTGAGTGCTGTAATAAAATCAAAAAGTGCTTCAACAAAGTATTAGTTTAAGGGTGTGCATACTTACGCAACTATATTTTTTTATTTTTATATGTTTTCTTCCCTCTACCTAAAAGATTTCAGTTTGTTTTTCAATTGAGTTGTACAGTTTATAGGTCACATTAAAGGAGGAAAAAGTTCTGAAATGATTTATCTCTGTCTCATTTTTTTTACAGCACAGAAACCTGACATTTTAACAGGGGTGTGTAGACTTTTTATATCCACTGTATATAGTATAACATCCCATATTGTACAATACAAGCTCTGACATGAGTCAGTTATCCCAATGCTACTTGTAGAGCTCCACATTTCAGTACACATTGTAACTCTGTTTTCATTCTTAATCAGCAAAAGTTAGCTATCTTATCAAGATTTACACACAAAGGTACAATGTACAGTGGCTGAGTATCAGCATTGTCTAGGTGACCACTGTCATAAAGTAAGATAAAGACAGAGAAAGTAAACTCTGTGCTTATGAAATGGCCCATAAAAATATACTGGACAAAAGATAGTGAATGTCTCTTCTCAACCTTTCTCCTGAGCAAGGACAGTCCAATACAAGAATGGCATATGAGGTTATCCAAGTTTAGTGGCACTAAAACACGTTTATTTATTATGATGGTTATGTGTTAAAGCCTATGCTATAATTCTTATTAAAACCAACTGGACATGCTGGGACTTTTATACCTTTATTTTATTTTAGAAATCACATTTATTGCAGGAAAGACTTTTAATTTGGTTTATTGTGGTCCTTTACAGTGACGGAAGGTTTCTGGATTTCACTAGGAATATAATATACTTATATATCGCTTTATTTTTGTGTAATTTCATTTATTATGAAATGCCTAAAAGTTCTGTTTTTCTGTCTGCAATCTTATGAATAGTTCCTGAAGACAGTGTACTTCTCTCATTATAACATGTTAGTGGCAACATTTTGCAATAGGTTTGTTGTTGTTAGTGTCGTTAAGTTGTGTCTGACTCTCCGTGACCTCATGGACCATAACACACCAGGCACATCTTTATGTCCATTGTCATGCTGATCCAATTTGTTTTCACGGCAGAGATACAGGAATGAATTGCCAGTTCCTTCTCCAGTGGGCCAAGGCCCAATCCTGCATGGCTTCAGGGTGGTGTGACCAGCGGTGTAGGAGCCAGAATAATTCTGGGGGGATACAGCTCATTGTATACACAGGCCATAAAATAGCTTAAATATACATACATGCATGCAAACATACATACATCTGGGGGGGATTTGTCTGTTGTTCTTGCTCTGTTGTTTATCATGGACCACTTGGCTTTCATGGCAGAGTTACTGGAGTGGGTTGCCAGTTCCTACTCCAGTGGGCCACAGAATACAGCTTCTGGTATTCCAATGTGGTCCCCAATCCAAGTACTGACCAAAGAACATTTTTGTTGCAACTGAGAAATTAGATGTTACAGGACCATTGCCATTTTGAAAAAATAAATCACGTTTGTGAAGTATGTAGCTAATATACATCATCAGCAAATGTGTGAGCCATGAGCATAGCAGCATTTTTAGAGAAAATCATAATATTTGAAGAGTCTGTGTATAGATTTATAGACGTCTGGAGTCCCCTATTACCCTTAGGGAGACTAAACCCTAAAGGTAATTTGCATATACAGAACAACAAAGTCAGAGGTGCTCATCAGAGAACGAACCAACCTTAATAGGTTAGTTCTATAGCCATGATACGCCACTCTGAGAGCAACCTCTTTTAGCTCACTTGTGCCCTTCACAGGGAGAAATATCCTGTAGTATATCAGTCTGGTGCCACTCAAGTGAGCTAAAAGAGGCTGCTCTCAGAGTGGCTTATCATGGCTATAGAACTAACCTATTAAGGATGGTCCGTTCTCTGATGAGCACCTCTGACTTTGTTGTTTTGTATATGCAAATTACCTTTAGGGATTAGTCTCCCTAAGGGTAATAGGGGACTCCAGACGTGGACCCCTTGCTCACTGTGCCTTAGGGAGTTCAGTTGCACCTCACTGACGAGGCCCATAAAGGCTGAAACACATCTGGGGTTTGCTGTTTCTTCTGTTCAGGGTAGAATTGCCTGGTATTTCAGGGCTGGGTCACTCTTTTGCGTGGCACCAGACTGATATACTACAGGATATTTCTCCCTGTGAAGGGCAGAAGTGAGCTAAAAGAGGTTGCTCTCAGAGTGGCGTATCATGGCTATAGAACTCACCTATTAAGGTTGGTTCGTTCTCTGATGAGCACCTCTGACTTTGTTTATCTATATATCAGCATACAGTGGTCTCATAATTCTTTTACATGGATTTTCATTTGTTAAATCTATTTCTGTGGTCACTTTAATGGCTAGAGTTTTCAAACCGTCAAGCTAGAACTAATTATTTGGATCTTGTTTCATGCTCTCTTTGATGTGATGAAACAGCTTATGAATAATACATTAAAATATCATGTGAACTATGTATCATGGTATGACTTGCAAGCAATACCAGTGACTTTGATCAAGTTAGATCATCAGCATCGAACATTAACCATTAATATATAAAGGAAGCAAATGAATGGTTTCATATATTCCCACAATATCATTGTAGCAATTAATAGCACCCCTTATCCACATCATTCTGCTCAATAATAAACAAAATACATGCTAAGGACATGTATTGGTACAGAGACATATATGTACATTATATTAATGCTGTAATATAAGACATAATATACAGTATTAATATTCCATTAAAAATCAATAATGCTGTCACAAAACATGACTTACTGTGATAAGTTACGGCAGAGAGTATTTTCCCCCACTGATAAGGTTTATGATTGTCACTCTACTAGTTTACAGAACCAAACCACTCCATACATGTGATAATAAAACTGTCCATCAGTCCTTACTTGTCCTACACTATGGCCCCTATGCAACTGAGCAATTATAAGTCCGTAATGTAGCGCATAAATTAATTTGCTATTCAGTTGGCGTCTTTTCGCTACCCGCAAACGATTTGCGGGTTACAGGCTGAAAATCCCTGCGCTCGTCAAAATCGTAACTCCGACCCATCTTTCAAACTCGTAAATGTTACAATCGCAAATTGCTATTCAATTGCTACAATTCCTCAAGCCCGCAATTGTTTTCACATCCGTAAACGGCAAATGTAGAAGAAAATCCTACAAGTACCAGATACGACTCGCAAGGGGGTTAAAAACCTGTTGCACTGTAAATGCAAAAAAAAATAATAATAATTACTTCACTTTAAAAGACGAGGAAAACAATAAAAGACATTAGAAGAAATTGCACAACAGTCTCAAGTTCGCAAAT
Source organism: Discoglossus pictus (assembly GCA_027410445.1). NCBI lineage: Eukaryota > Metazoa > Chordata > Amphibia > Anura > Alytidae > Discoglossus > Discoglossus pictus. The sequence continues at coordinate 40,526,755 of CM050167.1, read as the reverse complement.
CTGCAATAAAAAATATTTTATTTCCATGTTATATTGAATCTAGGAATCAAGGAGTTAATACATATCAGGCCACCCACATGGACTATAACATTTCCTTCATTCATTGTTATCATTTGGTATATTGCCGGATTGCGAGTCTGATCACATATAGGTCTTCTGAACGCTAATTAATTGATGTTTAACCTCCGTGTTTTTACTATTGGCTGCTTCTAAATCAGTAGTCATGACTGTGCTTCATTGATCATGATCATGCTCTGAAATGCTACTTACGGGTGCATGGTTTACGGTTTAGGCTTTCGGCCAGGTAGCTGCAGGCTTAAGCAATTGAATCACTCTGTAACTGTTGCAAATGTCAAGCTTGAAATTTGCAACAGAGCAATTGAATAGGGGCCCATGAGTTGGAAACCGGTGGCTTTGGCTATTAAGCCCAGAACTCACTATCAGTAATTTACTCACAGTCAGACACTACCAGATTGTGTTTCAGGTGGCCAGTTGTACTAAAAGGTGATGAGTTGGAGAACTCTTCATTCTCATATCATCCAATGGGGCATATCTACTATGATTTGACTTCTCTAGGAGTTCTCCATAATTTCACCCTTTAGTCCACATGGCCAGTGGTGTTCTTCTGTATTTAAATATTCACTGACTCTTGGCTATGAGCCTGACCAGGTTGGGCACCACTGCAAACTTGGTTTAAAAACAGATATTGAAGAATAAAAACCATAGAACCATAATTCATCTAGTTTGCCCATTATATCCACCATAAAAGAATATAGCTAATCAACAAGATTGCCCTAAACATTTATCGGTTATTTGTAAAGACAATGAATGTATTGTGCTTACCACTTCCGCTATTTAACTTATCTACCATCTTCCAGTAGAAGTTTTGCATTATTAAGTCTAGTTCAGTCGCCATAGTGTTGCTTTATATGGATGCCATAGGGAAGTGCTACGTTTGTTAGCAAACAACTGATGTATCAGGATATACAGGTAAATCCAAATATATGATGATTGTGTATATCTTAATTATCGTAAACCTTAAATAAAATATCAACTAAATAGTCAATTTTCCAATATAAACTTTATTTGTGTACCCTTATGAACGCCAATGTATCAATGTATTTATGTTTGTATCCATATAAAATATAGATTCTGGATTTTGACTTCATTTCCAGAAAGACATTTGGATCTTGGTCAATTTTCCCCCCAAAAAATATCACTAGCCCTAGTAACAACATAATTTAATGCCCAGTGCTGTAGATCAGCAATTCAGCTTTTATTAGATTGTTTTTCCTTTAATTATTTTTTTATTAGAAGAGAATGTGTTGTAGTTACTAAAGCACAAATTTATAGTGCGTACAGACAGAAATCTGTATATGTTATATATGTGGTAATATAGTATGGTAATATAGTATGGTTATATAGTATGGTAATATAGTATGAGAATATAGTATGGGAATATAGTATGATAATATAGTATGGGGATATAATATGGTAATATAGTATGGTAATATAGTATGGTAATATAGTATGGGAATATAGTATGGTAATATAGTATGATAATATAGTATGGGGATATAATATGGTAATATAGTATGGGAATATAGTATGGTAATATAGTATGGGAATATAGTATGGGAATGTAGTATGGGAATATAGTATGGTAATGTAGTATGGTAATGTAGTATGGTAATATAGTATGCTAATATAGTATGGGAATATAGTATGGTAATGTAGTATGCTAATGTAGTATGCTAATATAGTATGGGAATATAGTATGGGAATATAGTATGGGGATATAGTATGGGGATATAGTATGGGGATATAGTATGGGAATATAGTATGGGAATATAGTATGGGGATATAGTATGGTTATATAGGGCCTCATTCAATTGAGGCTTTCAGGAGATCCGGGCTCCATTTGCAAATGGAGCCCGTAACTTATTATGCTATTCAATTGGCTTCCATTTGTCTGCTCCATTTGAGTTATGGGCTCTGAGCTGCAATTCATTGCGATCCATTGTGATTCTTCAAATCGCAAGTTAATGCCCTCCAAGCCTTTGATCTTTCACGGCCGCAAGTGTTGCGATCGGTAAAATCGCAAATAGCTATTCAATTGCTTTCGATTCCCCCTCGCTAACCACTCCGTCAAGCCGCAAATGGCAAAAATCCAAACGCAAGTTACTGGTACCAATGAGGTCTCGCAAAGGGCTTAATGACATGTATGGAGCACTGTAAATGCATATATAAACACTCTACTGTACTTTTATTAAAAGTTAAAGTGATGTTAGGTCTTAGAATTAATAGCACACCATTCTCAAGCTCGCAAATCGTCCACAAAAATACTTTATTTCATTTTTAATTTTGGTGTTATATTGATCCTGGCAATCAATGTGTTAATACATATAATAGAACTCGGATGTAATAGAATATCATATTTACGGCTTTATCAATATTGCATTATATCTGTAATGTGGGTCCGATCATAACTCATAATTCAAGCCCGCATGACTTTGAAATCCAACCTCCGTTTTTCATTGAAGTCCTACGGGCTTGAACATGATCGCTAACTCGTGGTTTGAAACAGCCAATGTAATGTGCGTCCGATTGTGACTTGTGGTTCAAGCCCGTAGGACTTCAATGAAAAATGGAGGTTGGATTTCAAACAGGCTTGAATTATGAGTTATGATCGGATCCACAATGACGAGTTACGGTCTTGCGTCAGCGATCATGTTCAAGCCCGCAAATGCTACTTTCGATAGCATGGTTTGCGATGTGCGATATCGGGCCAGGACTTGCGGCTCCGGACAATTGAATAGCACATTAACTTGGGGCTGGTGCAATCTCACAGCAGGCAGACATAAGTCCTACTCCGATCAAGTTGCGACCAGAGAATTGAATGAGGCCCATAGTATGGGAATATATTATAGGGAATATAAGCAATCGCTGAATTGCTTATGTGTGTTTGTGTCGTTCAGCCGTGTCTGACTTTCTGTAACCTCATGGACCATAACACACTTTGCTGATCCACTTGGTTTTCTCTGCCATAAAAAAACAAGTGGATCAACATGGTGTGTTATAGTACATGAGGTCACAGACAGTCGGACACGACTGAACAACGCAAACACATAACACACATAAGCAATTCAGCTTTAAACTGGCTAATGCCGTACAAAGTGATTCTGTCATAAGGGGGACCAAGACATGGAGAAAGTACCAGCATTTTAACCATTTCAGTGCTGAACAGGTTAGATATGTCTTTGTTCTCACATCAGGTGTATGCTCTGATTTCCTCTATCAGTGCCTGTAGCTCTCCCTTCCCTTGGCTCCTTACCCCAGTGTCCTCTGTCTGCGCCTCCTGAGTGCTCTGTAGCTCTGGATGGGAACAGTAGCTGTTCACTTTCCTGCTCTTTATTGAAATTTCGCCTTCCAAGTCTTCTGGCTCCACCTTCTTGGGCTGCTGAGCCAAAGTGCATTCAGTCCGCTTTCTGAAACACCTCTTAAAGCCACAGTCCCTGCTATGATGTAAATATGCCTATGGCACACGTTTAACCAATTCACTGCACACACTACATAACTAGATCTGTCAAAATGAATTTAAATATATAGGTTGGAATACATTCGTAAGATGGGATGTGCACTCCTCTGGCTACTCCCACTGATATGACGTCTGGTGTATATTGTTCTAGACAATACATCAGGATGGTAACAGAGGAAGCTGCAGGCAACAGGCAAGCACCGCCACATTCAGCACCACCACATTCAGCACCGCCACATTCAGCACTGCCACATGCAAAATTCCCCTTAGTTTACATATAGATTTAATTGTACTAATCTCTGCTGCAAGCATGACCACTCTTGTCTGAGGCATCCACTTACATACTAAAAAGCTCACAATATGAATGTTTTATGTAAGGAAGAATTATGCAGGTGCAGCTGTTTAAACTTCATTGAAACTACCAAGAAATAGAGCATACTGTAGTATAGGGATAGCCAATTAGCGGACCTGAGTCTGAATCAGAATCTCCAGACAGTGGCAGAGTCCCAGTGAAAAAAAAAATGTTGGGCCCCAACTCCCCCCTCCAGGTCCCTTATTGTTTTATATATATATATATATATATATATATATATATATATATATATATATATATATATATATACTGTACATGTGTGCTTTTAGTCATCCAGTCATGCCCGACTCTCCGAGACCCTATGGATCATAGCACGCCAGGCACATCTATCAGCCACTGCCCCTCTGAGCTCCATCAACCTCATGTTCATTGCTTTAATAACCTCATCTATCCATCTCCGCCTCTGTTGTCCTCTTCACCGTGTGCCTTCAATATTTTCCAGCTTCAGAGTCTTCTCTAGCGAATCATTCTCACAATATGGCCAAAATATTTGAGCTTCGGCCTCATGAAACCTTCCAGTGAACAGTTTGTCTTGATTTCCTGAAGTACTGACTTATTTGATCTTCTTGCAGTCAAAGGGAATCTAACCAGTTTTCACCAACACTACAGTTCAAAAAAATCAATTCTACAGCACTCAGACCTCTTTAAGGTCCAGCTCTCACATACGTTTGTTACTACTGTGAATACCATAGTTTTAACTATGCAGACCCTTGTTGATAGTGTAATACCTTTGAACTAGCTTGTCCAAGCTTGCCATAGCTTTCCTTCTCAGAAGCATCTTTTAATTTCAAGGCTACAGTCACCTACTGAAGGGATCTTGTATCCCAGGAAAATAAAATCTGTCACTGCCTCTATGTCTTCCCCATCAGCAACTGAGATTTCCTTTGGCCATGATCTTCATCTTTTTAACGTTGAGCAGAAGGCCAGCTTTTAAACTCTCTTCTTTCACCTTCATCAGTAGGTCTTTTAGATCCTCCTCACTTTCAGCCATCACAGTATTATCATCCATGTATCTGATTGATTTCGTCTTTGGATTCATCCAGCATGGCCTTAAGAATGAACTATTCCACATATAATTAAATAAGGTGACAACATACAACCTTGTTGCAAACCTTTCCCATTCATAAACCTTTTGTCGTTCCATGGTCGGTTCTGACCATGGCTTCTTGGTCCACATACAAATTCCTCAGCAGGTGGATGAGATGATCTGCTACTCCCATCTCTTTAAGAACTTGCCACATTTTGTTGTGATCCACACAGTCAAAGGCTTTAGAATAGTCTATAAAGCAGAAGTAAATGCTTTTCTGGAACTTTCTTGCTTTCTCTATTATCCATCGGACACAAGCTATTTCATCTCTTGTGCCTCTTCCTTTGTGGAACTTGGCGTACACATCTGGGAGTTGCAGGTCCATATATTGTTGGCGCTGAACTTGTAGGATCTTAAGCATTTCAGTGCTGGCATGTGAAATGAGTGCAATTGTTCGATAATTGGAACACTTTTTCCACTGCCTTTTTGGGGTTGGGATGTAGACTGACGTTTTCCATAAGGCAAGCAACAATTTCACAGCATCATATTGTAGGATTTTGAATAGTACAGCTGCGATTCCATAAACTCCTGCAGCCTTGTTATCAGTAAGACATTCAAGGGCCCATCTCACATCGCTGTCCAAAATGTCTGGCTCCAGCTCATTGGACAAACTATTGAGGTCATCACTGCTATTAAGATCCTTTCTGTATAGGTCTCCTGTGTATTCTTGAACCTCTTTATTTGATCTTCTGTTAAGTCCCTACAATTTTTTGTCTTTTTATCACACTCGCTTAGGGCATGAAAGGTTTATTTTAGATCTCCAATTGTCTTGAAGATTTGAAGATATCTCTTGACTTTCCCATTCTGTTATCTTCTTATATTTCTTTACATCACTCATTATAGAATATCTCCTTGTCTCTTCTTAGAACCCTCTGGAATATTGCATTCAGTTGGACCAATCTTTTCCCATCTCCACTGTCTTTCATTTTCTTTCTTTCATGGGCTACTTACAAAGCCTTATTAGATAGCCAGTTTGCCTTGTTAGTTTTCTTTCTTTAGGGGATAGTCTTTGTTGCAGTTTTCTAGTGAATATTACAAACGTCGGCCCAAAGTTCTTCAGGCATTCTATCTTCCATGTCTAGTCCCTTAAGTCTATTCTCTACCTGCACTGCATATATACACATATATATATATATATATATATATATATATATATATATATATATATATTTATTTTTTTATATTTAATTTCTGTAGTGATGTCTTTCGGGATTCCCGACCCAGGCGAGAATTTGAGGACAAAAAAGACACAGAGCAAAAAAATATTAAGGTTTTCTACTAATTTCATATACACTGACTTAAAAGAAAAACGGACAACATTTAGGACATGGCAGTTAATGGACCAGTGAAGTACTTACTTTGAGGTTTAAAAACACAGCCTTTTATTTATAAATTTTTATATGCAAATATCCTGTCCAGATATCTGTCATTGCAATACTTACTTATCACTATTGGTAGTGGGCTGTATTTTTTTTCTTTAAAAAAATATTTTGGCCATTACCAAGTTTAGATATCTCTGAGGAAGTTGTCTGAATCATGAAACTCTTATGGTAATGGGCACAGATCTATGCTCACTTATAGCACTTATTCATATAACATTATTCATGGCTAGTTAGCTAATTCATATTTTAGGACAAAACATTTTTACAACACTGTGATGATCCGGTGGTAGTGGGTATTACTGCCCAGGGCCACCTGCTATAGACTACAGGTTAACTACCCAGAAGGACCGTTTGAGTTCTTGGAAATCTCGACACCAGCACCCTGATATCTGGCATCTGTATCGGTCAGGGTCCTTGCATCAGAAATCCAAACTTCCAGGCTACCAAGATACTCCAGATCTGCTTCTTTTTAGGGGCTTTGATAAGACTTGTTACAGTCAAACCTACCCCAGCAGGATCCTACAGAGTCTCCCAGTATCTCCCTGCAGCGACCCAGGAGAACAGGAGAACAGGAGCAAAATAAGAGTCAAAAGATTTCAATATGCATTCAGCAGTGAACTGCTTTATTTTGAAAAGTCAAACAATATTAATAGCAGTTTGATACAGAGGGGGTGTACACAATGATCCCACACGGGGTCTAGCAGTAGCTTCCTGATAACAATAGGCTTAACCTCCAATACACATCCTGACATCTCTAACAAATATCAGATGTGATTAACTTTATCTAGCAAACAATGGGACAAAACAGATTACATATACAACGGAGGTGTTTACGTACATAATCCAGTGGCTGGCCTTGAATGGGCTAAGACCCAGGAACTGGAAAATGGGGTCCTTGACAAACTCTTTAATACTGAAAAGTTTGATAGCAAATTTTAATCATTATTAATGTGATTTTATATTTTAATACTATATAATTCACCAAATATCCGTTTACTGGTTGGCAAAGATCACGTGAAATTGTCACATCCTAAAACTATATGTAGTGACCCTGCGCCAGGAACATCTTGTAAGTATAATTTTTTTATATATATTTTTTTTATGGTGTCATGATTTCACACATTTTACTCCTGTTTTATATACTGTTTTATACCTGGTTCAAAGTCTTGGGCAATAATTAATCTGCTGACTTCTTTTATACCCACATTCTAATTGATCCTGTCTCATGATAGTTTAATTATCTATTTTGCTCTTTATCCGAGAGGCCAAAAGACCATTCCATGACTTTATTACTCCCACTCTATAACTAAAGACCCACAAGATGGACTGTGTTAGGTTGGTTAGGTCACTATTGGTAATAATCTTTGCTATACTAAACATGTAAAGGATTATAGCACTACAAGCTGTTTAGACCATTTCATTCTCAAAATTTATAAAAGGACACAGTAATCCATAGACCTTAAAGGATCATAGTAGTGTCATATTTATAATATGCTCTTATGAAGACCTTTTTTTGATAATGTGCAACATGTTTTAGAACATTTAACAATTCATTAATGCAGTCTTACACTTATAAATATTATATTATGTTTTGCAGGATTAGGCACCTTAAATAACAGGATTCAGATAAAGATGGAGCTGCCCATGACACAACCAAGTCTGCTAAATTGAAGAATATTTCTAAAAATGCTTTTATGTTCATGGCTTACATAGCTCCTTATGTTCATTTTTACAGTCTTCATAAACATGTAAAGTTTTCCTGAACTACTGTGGTCTTTAACGTCTTTCAAATAATTTTTTGGGGTTAATATACAGTATTAGAGTTTGTCAAGGTATTCCATTATTTCATCTCTCCATCCATCCCAATTCTTTCATCCTTATTCTACAACATAATTTAGCTTATGGTGGGCAAAACAGTGACAGAGCCCCTCCACCGTTCAGAGTACAGTAAATAAACAGTACATTTGTATTCACATTTTGACGTCTATAATTAAGTTAACTTTTCTAACTTATTTTTAGACGTCCAAATGTGAACACAAATGTACTATTTTTATCCTTATTCTGCCAATGATTTAATCCATTTAATCTTTCTCATATTTGCATTCCCTATATTTCCTCTCTTGGTTTACCTACTTTGTACCTGACTGTCCTCTCATTGCACCATCCCATGTTTCTTTCTCTCCTGTATCACTCTCTTTCTCTATTTACTGTGTCTCTGCCCTCTACCACTCCTTCACCATCTTCTCACATTCTGGTTTTCCCCATTCCCTCTCTCTATTCCTTGCTCTTTTTTCTCTCTTGCTCATGTCTTCCATTTCTATTTTTACTATAACTTTTCTTTTTTTTCCTTCCCCTCTCCCCTCCATTTCTCATCTTTTTTACCCACTTCCCATCTATAGACTCTATTCAGTGGATCCTGCAAGAAAAAATTCAAGTGAAGTTCACTGTTATGACACTACCGAACTATAACATAACACACGTAAATATGAGCTTCCAGAAATGCCATCCAAGTGCTCGAAATTTCCTGTAACTATTTTAAAAATCAATCCTGTAACGATATCAGGTCTTGCTGAAGTGTAACTTCAGTAATGGGAGATAAAGTTTCCAAGAAGCCTGGTTGCAGCGAATAGCTATTATGAAGGAGCACCATGATTGTGACGGAGTTGAAGCTTGATTAATCAAATCTGAAAAAAATTAAGGGGTTAATACCCCACTGACCTATGAACCAGGGGATCCCCCTCAACACCCACTACTCTCTATGACTCCCTACTAAACTGGACCCCCGTGGAACCAAATATTAACACTATTGGCTGATTGATGAATTGATATGTGTGCATTCCCATTGGCTAGACTTTTAACTGGAAATGGGGTGCAACTAATTCAAATGCTCAATTCTGATTGGCTGAAACAAGACATATATTTCAGCCAAATGATTCAGCAGAAACAGTATTTAAGACGAGGTAAAAAAAACCTCAGAGGAGCTCGGTTAGGTGATTTTTTTTTATAGATCGGCAGGTTTTTTTAGGCGGATGGCACATTTCCATGGGTTGAAGAGAGGTTCAAGGGTTTCAATCAAGCAAGAAGAAAACAAATTCTTCAATTAAGATAGAGGTGCCCCCTTATCGAATGCTGAAGAGTGAGGATCAGAGCGTCAAGGGTTATCTGGTGGAGATAAGTATAATCTCCACCCACAGATATGGTTTGTTAGTTTTTTGTAGTCTTTTTATTTTCTTATTCAGTTTTTCTGTAATTCTTTTTTTATTTTTGTATAGTCTTTTTTGGGGCATTTTTTGTTTTATTTGATGTGTCTTTTATGTAATTCATTCTTAGAAAGTAGTTTTAGGGACTATGGGGATCCTTGTTGTCTCAAAGGCAAATGAAAGTTCAATTACGTTTAAGGATTTAATCATGTTCCGGAGGAAAGTATCTTGCAGAAAAATAGAAATGCAAGAACCAGAGGTCAAGATCTTTTATAAGATGGAAGATTTCTGTGTAATTTTCAGAAATGTATTTATTTACAGATTAAATGGAACAGCCTTCTAGGTAAAGTGACAGGGACAAAAACAATGAATGAATTCAGGCATGCCTGGAATATACCATATTGGTACGAATATAAGCCGCACCTTTTTTCCGATTTTTGAGCTTGCGAGTTAAGGGTGCAGCTTATATTTGCGACCGTAAAAAAAATCATTGCCGATTTGTGAACTTTGCTTGTTAGGTGTGCGGCTTCTATTCGCGAAAGCAAAATGACTGCCGATGTGCGCAATTGCGAGTTAAGGGTGCCGATTTTCGTGCTTGAGACTGCGGTATTGAATAGCGATTTACAGTTTTAGTGATTCTAACATCCTGTAAAGCCTGTAACCTGCAAAAAAAAGCTACAGTGCTAATTAGAAAGCCTGTTTCTTGCAATGGCTGATCACCTTGAGAGTCTTTTTCTCTCCAATTTTACGGGTGCGGCTTATATTTGAGAACAATATTTTTTCTATTTTTTCCCCTTGAACTTTAAGAGTGCGGCTTATATGCGGGTGCGGCTTATATTCGGACCAATACGGTACATAATACCATCCTGTGGGTTTAAGTCAAAATGTTTAGGTAGACAGAACGATCAGATTATATTAATTGTTATCTTCTTTCAAGTCTATGTTTAATAAGCAGTCAGGCTCAATTCATGTTGGGTATACAAGAACTTTCTTATGCAAGGATATATCTTACATAGAAATGGATGTATGGGGTATTCAAAAATTTGGACAAAGAAAAAAGTTAGGGAATTTAAGCATGCTTGGAATACACATAAGGCTGTCCTAAGGCTTAATTAAGCTAAACTTTTAGGTAGACAGAATGGACAGACCAGATGGGTGTTTTTCGTTCTTATCTGCGATCAATATTGTTCTGTCTTGTACAAATTGTGTTGTAAGCACATCATAACAAGTGTAAGAGTTCATCGGTATATGTGGGCACATGACTGACTTTGTGACATAGAAGCTAAGGAATTTAACCTCTTCCCTGCTTTATCGAGTTTGCAACACACTGTAAAGAGAGTTTGAAGCATGGCTGTGCCAATCTCCCTTCTTGTATAATCTTCTTAGCACTTGTAAGCAGCATGGAACATCCCCCAAGAACACAGTGAATCTAGGCAAAAGGTCACTGAATTAGACTTGCAACTTAAGCCTTTCTCCCCAAATAAGAAATAAATCAACATCCTAATTAGGGCATTCTAATGTAATGAAATTGCTATGAATTAAAGCCCAGTCTCGAAACTGTATAAAGACACAGGAGAGGTTTCAAATTGTACTACAGTTAATGAGTTACTTTATCAATTGAAAGTTATTAAAATTATTTTCTGCATTAAACTTACAGTGAAATGTGTCATTTTTGTCATTTAGCCTTGATCCTTTATAGACTTATAAAGGACGTGTTTTTACCTGTTTCTACAGTGTGATGGTTGAAATGTATTGCTAAAGGCCCCCTGGGTCTCCTTCTAAGTCTGGTTTATAAAAAAAAGCATGAGGAGTATGAGCATGTGCAGTCCCAGGGGGCTAACTAGTGAAAAAGTAGACACACATTTTTCTTGCAGCCTATAGAACACCAAATAAAGACCTGTCTCCATGTTACTTATTTCTTTAACATACGCACGTCCACTTGCAAACTAATACATACTAACAACCACCATGAACATCTATGTACCATTACCCCACACAACCCTAGATACAATCTGTGCAAACATGTATTACTGTAACTATATAATGATATCCACTATAATAGTTAGTAGATGTGAGTAACTCACATCTACTTGATGACGCAACGTGGGGGAATCCTGCAACGCAGTTGCGCAGTGGTAACTGCGTGGCAAGGGGGCAGACAGGGGAGCGGAGGGGGGAGAGGGAGTCAGAAGGGGGAGACAAGAGGGAAAGAGAGGGAGGGGGACAGGGAAATAGACGAAGGAGGACAGGGAGAGGGAGGGGGACAGAGAGAGAGAGGAGTCAAGGGGGAGGGAGAGATGGGAAGAGAGGGATGGGGAAAGAAGAGGACAATAAAGAGAGAGAGGAGGGAGGTGGACAGAGAGGGGAGAGAGAAAGATAGAGTGGGAGACAAAGGGAAGGGGACAGAGAGAGAGAGGAGATAGGGAGGGATGCAGTGAGAGAGGGAGGAGGGAGAGAGGGGAGAGAGACAGAGAGAACACAGAGTGCAGAGAGGACAGAGACAGAAGGCGCACACACACACAGAAGTCGCACAAAGAGAGAGACATGATGCACAGAGAGAAGGAGAGGGCTCACAGACACAGCACAGAGAGAGACAGCACAGGCAATTAAACATATATGACACTGTGTTTGTTTGTGTCATTAGCTGCAGTGAGAAGGGGCCAGTCAAGAGGTGTGCCGCTGAAGACTGATCCCCACGGAGCACCTTAAACTCAGACTTCAGGGAATTATTAGCCGCTTCTTTCTCAGCAAGGTATGGCTCCATTTTGCTATCCAAAACCACGATCTCCTAAGTCCTTGAGTGCTCCAGATCACCTCTGAGTGACCATCCGAGTCTGCATTATCCTACAGCAAGTGTAGTCAATATTTAAACAAATATATATTTTAAGATAATTATAATCATAATAGCACAGGAAGGAATTCAACTGTTTTTGTTGAGGCAAAAAAAAAATAGCAATTTAACTTATGGTTTATTTAAAGTTTTGGAATCATCAGGAGGGGTAAATAATAAATATAATGAAGAAGTGGAGGTTCACAAGAAAGGGGCTAGAGATCCAGACTTGCATTTTGACTATCCCTGTCCTAGAGGGATGTCTTCCACCTTGAACTAAGAGCATTCACTATAAAGATGTGTCCAGGTATCCAAAAAATGCCCCTGGATAACGCATTACATTACTCTATGTATGAACTTCATTTAGATACAATATACTAAGTTGTGTCACTCTTCTTGCTCCTGATCCTTCAGTGTGTGCGAGTACTGCTGATTTCTGCCTGACTCAGCCTATGACTGCTCTTTTGCTACCTGGATCAAGCTCCTGGTTCATGGCTGGTCCACAAATTCTGCTTCAGATCAGTACCTCTCCTACTGTGCAATTACCAGCATTACAGGTCGCATGGGACACGCATGGACATCTCTAAGGCAGTTAAGTTCATGACCTACCAGAGACAGATACTTGAGACCAATAAGTACTATGTGCATCCATAGAAGACAAGGTGAATATTATGATGAATGCTTGGGACAGTCAAGCACTTATCTGTCCACACAACCTTCCCCTTACATTGGCTTGCCTCAGAATCCCTCTCTGTGGGAGCCTGCACAATTAAAGTGTTTTTCATCGCTGGCTTCTGAAATATGTGTGATCAATCACCTACAGTTGTAATGGTCTATGCCAAAGACACTGTATTGCAAATGATTATGTGACTGAATTTTGCACACTTGTTATGGAATCGGTTTAGGCCCCTGCCATGGCCTAATCCATCTGTATTTGAATCTTGATGTTTACAAGCATGTAAAACTCCTGCACAAACAACCTAACTGGAAGCATGTTCACACATTTTCTACAGCCCATCCAGAACCTTTCACTTTGACTTCTACTGTGAAGCAAGAGGAACACATTTAGTTTGAAGTCATTCCCCTCCATGAACAATTGCAATGCTGGGAGTCTGATTCTTGGTCAAAGGACACACCACATATGTCCATATGTCCAAACAAATGTTGAAGTGCTGATGCTTGGAGGCAGGCAAGTAGCTCATCTAAGCAGGCTCCTGCACTGGATACACCAAGCAAGTACCTCAGCATGAAGTGTTTTTCTCTCTATGTTTTCATAGAACATGGGGTATTTGCCACTAACAGACATTCAATTCCCCTGAAAGGCAATTATTGTCTCTTATTGTCTGTGCCATTGAGATTAGCATTATTGCACTACCAATTGTTCCTCTGACACTAAATGATGGCCTCCTACATGAAAAGAAAATGAATGCTAGATGTACTTCCAGTTACCACTGTCACCTGTGTGTTGGGTTTAAAGGTGGCTAAACATGTATAATTGTGTTGATTGGGCTTCATCTGCAAATACGAATCATGGTTTGGGCAGGATTCTTCTTAGAAAAAGGAGGGATGCCTCCATATCCATATCTGTTGCGGGTTCCATCTCTTTACCAAGCTTGATTTATGATTCCAATTTGACAAATAGATGAATGAAAAATAACATATAACAACTGTTGACATATTATCAAAAATGCTTCAGAAATTGTTAAGAGTTTGTTCTCAACATGTTGAATAATTTCTTATTATTTGCCCTAATCTGCTCCTGAGACATATCTCTTCACCATGAACACATTAGCAAGACGCTACAATGAATCAAATAACTATTTGATAAAATCAGTATATATTTCTATGACATGTTATTTGCTGAAAATGTTCTTGTGCTCAGAGGAACGATGATATCTCTGAGAAAGATTGTCAGGTATTAAAGGGACATGGACCACAATTCTTTTTTTTTTTTTTGTGTGGATTTAATAGGGCATGGTTTAAATGTTACAAATGTTGTGTTTTGCATTAACATTTTTAACTTCATTGAAATTAAGAGAAAGTGCACAATGCATGTATATGTCTGCTCATTGGCTGACAGAGGCAAGCCTTCAGATGCTTTAAAGGCATATTTTAGTTTCACGAATTCTGAATGCATCTGATAGAGGAGAATCAGCAGAGTATACAAATATTTTTGCATGAAAGAATACCAAAATAAACAGTAACAAACTCATTCTGATGTTTGCTAAATCTTTGCGTTTGTAAGCAGTTGGTTTTCAGAGTTATAACCCCTGTAAAACCCTTCTAAAATTAGCAGTAAATTCATAATTCGTTTTGGCCAATCACAGCCAGCTAATATCATTGTATCAACCTGCAAAGCTAGATTGAGCGCCAAAGAATCATGGGATGTGCAGTCCTGTTTTCCCCCGGTAACATGAAGTAAGCATGAGTCAGACATGGCTGTGTAGATCTTTGCATTGAGATGCTCTTGGCTTGAAGGTTTGTAAAGAGTTAAAATCCACATCCAAATGCAGTGTTTTTATTGGCAGGTTCACTTTGCCTATGTAAGCTGCTCTGAGGGTGTGTAAAACAAGTTTTATTTTAAATAAAATTAATTTGGATACGTATAGAATGACTCCATGTAATGTGTGTGTCTGATATAAGCAGCAAGTGTTAGATTAGAAAAAGGTAAAAACAGGGAAACTTTGATATACATCTAAACCATTTTTCTGCTTTTATAGCATCATTTTCAAAAAAGAAAACATACAGTGGCACATTATGAAATACCCTCTTTCAATGTCACCTGATGAATGGGGGGCAACTGAAATAGGGAGCCCCATAAATAGTCACTGTCCTAAAAGACAACAAAAACTTCACAGAGCTCGGAAAAGCCCTGAGACTCAATCCTCGGCGAGCCAACCTCCTCATTTACTATTAACCAGCTCCAAGAATAGGAAGGCCAATGCACAGCATGAAATAAATGGTCAAACTCAAATTCTACTGACTACCAAATGCCTTGCACACGTTTCATTCTTGTCAGTATAATCCATCATAGCAGATCAAGAACAACTTTCTGAGAACCCATTCCTCATCCTAATCTCTCCCTTTTAATCGGGTCACAACTCCTACTTTAATGACAAGTTTGTAGAAAAAGAGAGCCAGGAACTGGTTGTTTCTCAGTCACAGCTGTGGCCATATAAGAGACAAGGTGCAAAGGAGGGTGTACCTTATAGGGTAGCGTTTGAAGGCAGATGATTTGGGGGTAATGTGCATTGGTACCAATTTACAGAAAATGTATTAGACTAGTGGAACAGCCTTCATCTGAAGTAACGGGGACAAACACAATAAATGAATTTAAGCATGCCCGGTATATGCATAAAACTAATCTGAGCATATATAGACTAGCTCTACAGGTAGATACAATGGGCAGGTTAGATGGAGAGTGGGAGAGAGAAAGACAGACAGAGAGAATAGTTTGTTCAGAAGATTGAGATTATCTTTGGTAAAACATTATTTTACACAAGAATGGATGGCAGCACCTTTCAACATTGGGCAACATTCTGCTATTAGGCTTTTACCTTCTTCAGAGCATTGTTTTTCAACTCTTATTTCAACTCGTAATTGAGACCCGTAAGGCTTTGAAATATAACCTCCATTTTTCAGTGAAGTAATGATGACGATCTAATTTGCCATTGGCTCCATCTAAACCAGTAACTATAGGTTTGACTAATTGATCATGTTCACGGCCGCAAATTCAACCGGCGCAAAAATGGTTTACGGGCTTGCGTCTACGGCCCATAACTCGCGGCATGGTGGTATGTAATAGCTCTGTAATGCAGCCAAATTTCAAACCCGCAGCATTTGAGGGTGTGCCAATGCCGCTGCAGGCTTTGAATTTAATGTGGCTGCATGTGCTGCTATAATGTACATCTAGGCCGATTAACCGGTTACTCAGTTCTCAGTGTCCAGGCTGTTGTGTTCTAGTTAAGGTTAGCATTCAGTCCTGCTTAAGGTGGTAGGTAGTTGATTCCTGAGTGGTGTATTAAATGCCCAATGTACAATGAAAAAAAAAATATGATTGAAAACCTTGAGCTTGACTAAGAGCATAAGTAAGCAGAAATAATGCCATAAGGTTAGTTTTTAATTATAAAAAAATAAACATTGATGCCACTACTAGATCTTAAGGGCATCCGGATTAGTTTGGTGGGAGGGGATTTTACATTTCTTGAGCGCAATTCTTGTATATATTAATGGAAACAGATTGCTTCTGGGCCTGTGAGGAGCAAATGGTGTGGTGTCAATTTCAATCAGATCCAAAACACTACCTACCTAAACCCACTAATAGATAAAGACACCCTCATGAACCAGCTTTCAGGAAGTGGTCTAACAAGCACTAAATGGATTCCTCTATTCATATAATATTTGTATCCATGGCTTACACAGCTGCAGGTGGTGATAGCTTGTTACAGACTACTGACCTTTTTCTTGCTACAGGTGTGCTTTAGCAAATATGACTCATACAGAGACGTCAAAAAGTCAGAAAAACACAAAGGAAGAAGACACACATACCCAATGCTGAAGATATACAAATATTCAGTCTGCCATTGCAAAACCAGTTTAGCTGCATCACACCATCTTGCCAGCTTTGAATTATCAGCTATGATCCTACTAAAAGTGGTCATGATTTAATGCAGCTAGATAGCCCATCTTGAAGGCTATCAGCCTTATTAAATTGCGATTCAGCAAATTTAAAAGGGCTCTATTTAAGCACACAGCATATTTTTGTTACAGACGTTTTTAGTAGAACTTCTATCCAAAAGCACTAACTAAAAACTTTTGTAAAAAAAATATGCTATCTGCTTAAATAGAGCCCTTTTAAATTTGCCGAATCGCAATTTAATAAGGCTGTATATGTTCTGTACAATGCTTCACACCACCTATTCCTTGAAGGTACGCACAGATGCAGTGTAACAACAACTATACTACAGATTGTGTTTGGTACAGTATTCCTTGCTTTTGTGAGAAAGGGTAATTGTAGCTCTGATAGGACTTGGGTAGCAATGTGTAGGATACATCCTAATGATTGGTTACTGAAAAATA
This sequence comes from Discoglossus pictus, assembly GCA_027410445.1. Classification (NCBI taxonomy): domain Eukaryota; kingdom Metazoa; phylum Chordata; class Amphibia; order Anura; family Alytidae; genus Discoglossus; species Discoglossus pictus. The sequence goes on along the minus strand of CM050167.1, from coordinate 40,509,266 downwards.
ATAATATGGATATTTCTCATCAAATATCTGTTGTTTAGAGTGTTTGGAAAGCAAATTATATGCCAGTGTGGCTAATGTGGCTTAATGCTTTATTGTTTCATAGATGAAGAGCTGTTAAACAACTACTATGGTGATCTCTAATTGCTTATGTATTTAGTGCCATAGATGAGTCTCTTATGACAAACAAAATCTTTATCTTTACCAGCTGTTCTTTCTCCAAGCTCCTATACCTATTTGCTGTGACACATCTGAGACAGAGTTTCCTAAACTACATTTTACGTACCCCATGAAATCCATTTTGCTTGACCATATATTTCATGGAAAAATTGTTCTTTGTGAAAAGAAATGTAAGGGAGACGGTTAGTTACCCTGTACAATAATTTTGAGATACTGGGATGAATTTCAGATCATTTGTAGCCATTTTTGAAGTTCTGGTCTCGTGCGTAATCCGGAAATTAAACAGAAAATAATGTATTTTATATTGCAGATTTGCGAGCTTGAGAATGTTGTGCTATTAAATTGAATACCTAACATTACTTTCCCTTTCATTATTAGTACAGTAGTGTGTGTATATTGGCATTTACAGTGCTTCAGATAGGACTTTAACCCCTTTGCGGGTCCTCTCTAGTACCTGTAGGCTTTTTGGCTCCATTTGCGGGTAACAGGGTTGAACGCCAGTGGATTTGTTGCAATTTAATAGCGAAATTGGAACGTAGCAGTTAAGGGCTTGAGAGAACAAAGCATTTACGGGGCGAATTTAATAGCCAAAAGTCTTGCAGGCTATGTTACATGCTACGGTTTTACACAATCAGGGAATTTAAAGTGGCTGCTGGGCTTTAATGATATGATATGTTAGTACTAAGCCCATTTTATGATACAAAATTCCAAAAGGTAACACACTACCAAGTACTCAAGGGGTTAATACACGTCACAAAACCACATTGCCTAGGAACAAACACTCTAATGCACTGTCTATAAATATATCATTTTTGTATATCAAAATATATTATTAAATAAAAAGAATTACTTTATATATATACTAGCTACTTGCCCGTCAAAAATGACAGGATTAAAATAGTAAGAATGGCAATGATGTTTGCCACACGGTGTGAGGCTTTTGCTCTTCTGAGCACCATTGGCGCTCATCGCGTGGCTCGCAATGAGCGCCTTTGGCACTTATTGCGAGCCTCTCCCCCGTGTACTTCAACTTTCCTGCTTTGCACTTATCACCTTCTGCGCTCAACGCAAGCCCCACGCTAAGTGCCTTTGGTGCTCATCGCGGGGCTCGCTATAAGTGCCTTCGGCGATCATTACGAGCCTTTCCTTTCGCCTACTGTACGGGCAGCTCATTGCAGGTTTTTCTAACCAGCAAGTTTTGTGCTTGGGAATACCATGTGTCTCTTTCCACCATCTCCCCCCTGTCCCTTCCCTGTGTGATTCTCCTCTATGTGTCTGCTGAATGTTTGCGTGTTACACTCTGACTGCCGTTGGTTTTATTTTTAAAGTCCCGCGTGCCTGTCGTTGTTGGTGTAAGTGTTACTGTCTTTGCCGTTGTGTATTTTCTAAGTCCCGCCTGCCTGGCTTTGCTCAGCCTCATTTTCATCCAGTATCTGAATTTTTTACTTTTTTTGTCCGCCATTTATTTTCTTACTTAGCCGATTTTGGATTTGCGAAAACCCACAAATATGGCTTAAAATCGCGTGCAACCTCACTGCCAAACTTCCTGGCTCTCCCCCTGTCCTGTCTGTGAGTGTGTTATTATATTTGTTACATATTTTTTTTTTTTTGGGGGGGGGGGGGGGGGTTTAGATTTACACGCTTGGTTTGCAGTTGCGACCCTCACAATGCAGCCTAAGTCCTGCACCGTACACGTCTTGCCTTGCTTTTCGAGGCTTTGCAGATGAGTGCCTTCGGCGCTCATCCAGCTTACGTCCTGCGGCGTACACAGCTCGCCTTGCTTTGTGAGACTTCGCAGAGCCTAAGTCCTGCGCCGTACACAGCTCGCCTCGCTTAGCGAGGTTTTGCAGATAAGCGCCTTCGTCGCTCATCCAGCCTAAGTCATGCGCCGTACACGGCTCGCCTCGCTTTGCGAGGTTTCGGAGATGAGCACCTTCGGTTCATGCTTGCATATGGTAGTAATTGTTATCACAAGGCATTTTTTGAAACACAGATCCCCCCCCCCCCGGTTCAGTCTGTTCTCTGTATAATAACTTACATTTTCATTGTTAACAGACATTCATGGTTGAGCCTTTCAGATCCAGGCATTTGGACTTGAGTCAGGATGTCACTGTGGCCAAATTAGTACATTAAAAAATCTTGACTTGCATATAATAAGCACAGTTTACATTCTTTAAAATCAATGAAAACAAAAGTTATCATTCAAGTCAATTAATATGTTAGGTTGGAGTATGACCTAGGTTACAAAGAGCCTACCCACAGCCCCTTCAGCTATCAAAAGGATTAGAAATGTGGGGTGATATCACAAAGCTCTGAATACATCTATTAGTAGGGTTACCTCAGCTGAACATCTACTGAAGTCTGTATGCATTCCTTTTAGGCAAAACTATCCTTAAATGCATATCTAAATTAGCTCGATTAATACATTTCTGTAATCCTTAGGCAAAACGAGTCCTTGATATATGCAGCACATTTCATAAAACATTTTATGTTTATTAATACCTAAAAATCTCTCTAATAATTATGTTGATGCCCCCAGGGGTGCTGCACCTGGCCCCCCCCCCCCCTTATCATGGAGCATTTGGGGACCAATTTTAACCCATTATTCACCTACTGTATCTTCCTCATCTAATAGGAGAGTACTGATGTCAGCCACAAAGTGACTGCTGGGCGTGACCAGCCCAGCTGCTTCCTGAGTAAAAATGACACAAGCATGATCAGCTGCTGCTTAGCTCTGCCAAACAGGGAGAGCAATGAAAAAAACACCAGCAGCAATAGTTGATGCAGGGAACTAACAACCTGCAGTGGTGGTAATCAAGTGTGAATGTGCTTCACAGAGAGACTCTTATATGAAAATACATAGCACCTTCTAACATGGTGCCACACTACATATCCCAGGCTGCTTTAGGGCAAATACAGGAACCCCAGAGTGTGATACAAATGTTTCAGCCTTTGCTTCCTCATAATTTGTCAAAAGGAATTATGACTTTTATGCTAATTTAGCCTGGGTTTGAAGGGGTGTTTAGTTTTCAGCTGTCAGAAATCACAATTTGCTAACTTCAAGGTAAGTTTTTAAATATTTATTTTTGGATTTTTTCATGCAAAAAAATGTTTGTGTACACTACTGATTCTCCTCTATCAGATGCACCCATAATTCAGGTTTGATGATCCGAGGGCAGGAGCTATTACTGCCCAGGGCCATTTGCTATAAACTACAGGTAAACTACCCACAAGAACCGTTGGGTTCTTGGAAATCTCTGCACCAGCACCCATCTGGCTTCTGTATCAGTCAGGGTCTCTCCATCAGGAATCAGCCTTCCAGGAGTCTCAGTAACCTTCCTCAGGTAGTGACCAGGACAAGTTACTTGCACAGTGGAGATATGATCAGTATTGCAGCAACCAGGAGCAAATATTAGAACATACCATTTCTTTATGTCTCCGCAGTGAACAGTACTATTTTTGAATAGGGGATAGACACAGCGGGGGGGGGGGGGGGGGGGTATACAACACAACAATGACATGTAGTGGCAGACAAACACAGGAGATTGACTCCACATGGGGTCTAATAGTCTGGGATCCTGTCTGGCACTTGTAAACAATAGGCCAACCTCCAATACACACACATGTTGTCTCTAGCTGTCTAGCACATCAGAGATGTAATTAGCTTATCTCTGAAAAACTGGGACAAAACAGATTACATTGTAAACACAGCAATATAACATGGGAAATTACATATAGTATACAGGATAACGCAGAGACATATGCCATAAGACCATATAAAGCATGGTGGTACACCATGGCCCTATGTTTTGGGGCTATTCACCCCACCATCCACCTACCCACATTTCCCATGTTTCAATATAATTCCCCTACTCATTTTCCAGTGGGGCGGTATGTCCTCTATGGAGGCTGAATGCACCAGAATTCAGGCCAGGCCCCTTCCAGACTGCAGTTTTGGGGCTATGATCCTTAACGTATGATAGTCTTGAACTACAGCCCATAGCCCAAGTCCCCATCCAAATAAGAAAAACTGTTGGCTAATAGTAGGTTGCCTGGGTCTGTGGGTGGCTGCGCACCTTTCAGAAAAATGTCCACAGTCTCTAACCCAATTTCTGTAGGGTCTTGCGAACATAATCCAGTTGCACAGTCCTTCCAGTGGGTATCTGGGCTAGCAGCCACTTCTCCGCCATCCTACCCCCTTTTCCTTCACAACATCTGGGATCCCACTCCTCTGGGTCCCAGGTAGCAACATAGCACAACCCCATCTCCATTCCTTTCAACAACTCACCCCAAATTGCAGGCATCATCCTTGGGGACACATCCAGGGTCTCAGGAACTAGGATCTCCTCCAGGGGCATCCTGCTACCCCCTTGGCCATAGGCAGGTAGTGGCTCTGGGGTATCCCATCTAGGGAGCAGTTCATGGGGGGTTAAAAAGCACTTCTCTCTAGGGTCAGTTGTCAAGGCAGGGTTGGGGAAAAACAGAGCAGAGTTAGGATCTCTGAATAAAGACCCCTTTCCTGGCTGAGGCTCACCCAGGGTAGCAGACTTTGCTGAAGTCGGCGGCTCCTCTGGGTGGGTATCCACAAGTGCTGGTAGGGTTGGGATCACTTCTGTAGCTAGGGTATGCTGTATCAGGTTCTCTGGTACCGTGGGCAGCTTGCCCAAATCTGTTATCTCCGGGGTTGGCTGGACTGAAGCAATCCTCATCAGCCCTGCGGGCAACTCTGCAGGGTTTGTTGCCAGCTCCTTCCTCAGGGTCTCAGGGGTTGCCCCCTCTCCTGATAGCCTCAATCCCTGATCTAGCATCACATACTCCATGACTGTTAGCCTTGGCATCTCCACCTGTTTCCTGCTCGCCTGGACATCAGCAGTCTGTGGTTCAAGACAGGTAACAGTCCATGGGTAGCTCGGCAGACTCTTAGGGTTTGCAACCTCCTCTGCCAACTGTTCAGTCTCCAGCTCCTCGCCTGTGTTTATCGTCTGGAACTTCTCTAATTGTTGGCCATCTCCCAGTGGCTGGTGCTGCTTTACACTGTTCTCTGGTCTTGCATCTACCAGGGTCTAGACTGTTCTCCCGGTCTCCCTATCCCGGTGAGTTCCCAGCAGTCCCTCTGATCTTGGCTGTTCTGTAGTGGTCAGATCTCCAGGTACCTTCTGATTTCCTTCCTCCACCTTATAAGGGTGTAGCCATCAGTCTATTTCCTCTGGCAGTGTATCCTCTGCTAGCTCAGCTGGGGAAGCATGGGGTAACTCCAAGTACTTGAGTCAGGTCTCACCTGGGCCCACCTCCTCAAGTAGTTCCTCATACTCTTTTTCCACATCCATTTCTTTATGGACCAACGGTTTGAGCAACATTTCTTCTTCTGTCCCTGGGTCTATTTCCACATGCTTTTGGTGTTGTGCCAATAGGATTTCCCAGTGCTCTGCTATTCCAAGGCCGCACTATGAATCTCCCTGCAGCACATCCGGGAGCCCTTCCACCAGTCCAAGCATGTAGAAGAAGGCCCATTGTGATACAGGAGTTGGACGCATTAGGTCCACATAATGATGTTCCAAGTCGAACTCCAACCACACTAGGTTCTAAAGACGTTCTGCTAGCTTCTCACCCGGCTGGAGCCCAAGGGAAACCATCCGCTGATTTAGAAGAGCTATCCACCTATCCTCTTTTGTGGCAATCCATTGCCTCCAGCACTCCAGCAAACTGGTGATCAGGCTCCTTTTCTCCCTGATCACCTGCGCTCTGCAGGTCTCCATGTGGTCCATTATCTCATCTATCCAGTGTTGGCCTTCCTTGGACTTGGAACTGGGTTTCAAGGTTTGGCAAAATCTCCAATGGGTTTCTGCATCCCCGGCAAGCCCCAGAAAGAACTGGACTTCAAAACTGCATAGATCACCAAATCCCATCATTGCTGCCGGTTCTTGCACCACTGCCAAACAGTTGTGAAGATACAGGGGCTACTACTGCCCAGGGCCACCTGCTATAGACTACAGGTAAACTACCCACAAGGACCGTAGGGTTCTTGGAAATCTCTGCACCAGCAACCTGATATCTGGCTTCTGTATCAGTTGGGGTCTCTTCATCAGGAATCAGCCTTCCAGTAGTCTCAGTAACCTTCCTCAGGTAGTGACCAGGACAAGTTACTTGCAGGATGGATATAGGATCAGTATCGCAGCCACCAGGAGCAAATGAGAGAACATACCGTTTCTATATGTCTCAGCAGTGACCTGTTTTATTTTTGGAAAGTCAAACAATATTTATAGGGGATAGACACAAAGAGGGGGGGGGGTGTATTCAACACAACAATGACAGAAAGTGGCAGACAAACACAATAGGCCAACCTCCAATACACACATGTCGTCTCTAGCTGTCTAGCGCATCAGAGATGTTATTGGCTTATCTGGCAAACAATGGAACAAAACAGATTACAATACAATCACTGGTTCCTGACTGTCTACAATGTCTCATTGTAGACATATTTTGTTTAAATGTTTATGCCCATTTAGTTACAGTTTAAACATAACACAGGGAATTACATATAGTATACAGGATAAGGCATATTAATCATTGTGGTATACTATGGCATTATGGTTTGGGGCTATTTACCCCACCACCAACCTGCCCACATTTCCCATGTGGCAATATGATTCCCCTACCCATTTTCCAATGGGGCGGTATGTCCTCCGTGGTGGCTCAATGCACCAAGATCCAGGCCCTGGAAAGGGGTCCATGACTCCAGGAAGCTTAGATATGCCTTTAAATGTATCTGGCCTTTATTCTACAAAGTTGTAAGGAGAAGGCAAGCAATGCAACTATTATAGAAATTAATTGTAGACAAGATCAAAAAACAGCAAAATGAGAAGGAAATCCAATAAACTAGGTTACAAGAGGACTAGACAGTCTTGCCCGTGTGGGTGCACTCTGCTCACAGGCTCTTAAGCATTAATCCTATTACACACCCCCAGGACAAATCTCTCCAATTTTCCCCACTTGCAAAGAAATAATACATGGCAATTCAACAATGTTGCCAAGTAATATTGTGCAGTGTCTGTGGGGGTCTCAGAGAACGCTGCATTTGTGTTTTCATTTTTAAGGATGGGCCCAGTAACAGATGCCAATGTAAATTTAACCCAAAACTTTTATACTAACACAGGAGATTCAAGTAAAAACATAACTCCACACACATTTGTCCTATATTTAAAATATACTCTTTAAAAAGAACTATACTTGAAAAAATACAAAATCTGTTTAGAGCTGTTTAGCTTAGTACTCCTATTGCCTGGAACCTATCTACAGCGTTAAAGGAGGTATAGCTGTACTTGAAAAAATACAAAATCTGTTTAGATTTAAAACAACACAGCCTTCAGTTATTACCTATTATATGTAACTAGCGACTTGCCCGTCAAAAAATGATGGTCAATAAAAAAAAGTGTTGAAATGCTGTTTGTCACACAATGTGAGTGTACTGTGTGCCTCAACTATATAGACCCCTCTAACACACTAATGAACGCATGTAATAACACTATATGTGCCACGAGGGTCATCCAGGACCCTCATGACCCAAAGTGTAAGCACTACACCATTTTAACCCGGTCACTTATGGGGGTCTATCCAGACCCTCATAAGCCTCTATGTAACCCCATCAGTCCCATAAGAGTATATTATGACCATTATGGGCCTGTTACAACCCAACATTAACCACATAAGTGCCATGACGGTCCTCACTACACTGCACTATACCCCCCCCCAATAAAACATTAAATATCAACTAAACACCCTCTACACTAACCTATTAACACCTACACTACCTACCTACACTACACTACTTACCCCCTGATAACCCCCTCCCCACCACTGTAATTACAGAAATCAAAAAAACTAAAGTCATCCAAAATCTACATTACATAAAATAAAAAAACCTAAATAACAAAAAACAACCTAAGTCACAAAAAAATAAAAAAAGGAACATTACAGAAAATAAAAAAATACATTTGAACCCCACCCCCCACTATAGAAAAAAAAATTACACACCTGAAAAGGAAATACATATAATACAATACATACAATACAATACAATTAAATACAATACATTTAAATACAATACACCCCTATCTAATATACATCCCACTATCTAATATACAATACTATCTATGTAATATACATCCCCTATCTATCTAATACACAATAAATACTATCTATGTAATATACATCCCCTATCTATCGAATACACAATAAATACTATCTATGTAATATACATCCCCTATCTATCTAATACACAATAAATACTATCTATATACTATACATCCCCCAATCTATCTAATAAACAGTACATACTATCTCTATATAGCAACCCTAATTCTAAGCTAAAATAAAATAATTAAGACCACTTAGCTTTGAGATGTTTCTTCCGATCAGCCACCTAGGGTAAAAAAGATTTAAAAAATTACTACAACACGTTTACATAAAATAAATAAACATTCTAAAAATTCTAAATATTCTACTCACCTTTCCAGCATGTCCCGTCCTTCTTATCCGGTGCCTGTTAAAAAAAACATTACATTAGCACACATACATAAACATAAAACCAAGTAAAATAAACATAATCTACATTGTACTTATTTCCCCGCGATGTCTCCGGCCTCCTCATGTTCTGCCCCGGATGGGCCCTGGAAGCATCCGCGCTCTAAAAAAAAAAGTAAAAAAAAAACAAAACACACATTCGTACTCGAGGATGTCCCCGACGCTAATGAGCTTCCTACGGAGTGTTCCAGAATAAAATTGGCAATGGTGGTCAGCCAATGAGAAGACGACAATTGTGAGCCAATGAGAAAGGGATACACCCCAAAATCCCACTCTGATTGGATAACGCACCTGTCAATCTTTATTTGAACCAATCCAAAGGCTTTATTGCCATCAGCGAATCACAATGGGATACACCCCCACGCGGTGATTATCTGAAGACATCTGCGCCTTCCCATTGGCTGTAATACTGATTGACATTGACAACAGCCAATGAGAAGATGCAAATGCCTTCACCAATCAGTACGTGGGGGTGTATTCCATTGTGATTGGCTATTGTCAGTGCAACCAATCAGAATGCGCAGATGCCTCCATTGGGTGAATTTGATAGACAGCGTTTTCAACCAATCAGAAGGCGCCATTGCCTATTTTTCTTTTGTTTTTATGCTTATGTATATGTACTAATGTTATGTTTTTTTTAACAGTGGCCGCATCAGAGAAGAAGGGAACAAGAAGGACGGGACATGCTGGAAAGGTGAGTAGAATATTTAGAATGTTTAGAATATTTAGAATGTTTATTTATTTACTGTAAATGTGTTGCACTAATTTTTTTTTTCCCTAGGTGGCTTATCTGAAGAGACATCTGCAAAGGTAAGTGGTCTTAATTATTTTATTTTAGCTTAGAATTAGATTATTTTATATATACATAGCATTTATTGTATGTTAGCTAGGGGTATGTGTTTTATATAGATAGCATAGCATGTATTGTATATTAGATTGTGGTATTTATTTAGATAGATTGGGGGAAGTATATTAGATAGATAGAATGTATATTAGATAGATAGTATTTATTGTATATTACATAGATTGTGTGATGTAAATTATATAGATAGGATGTATATTAGATTATGGTATTTATTTAGATGGATTGGGGGATGTATATTAGATAGATAGGATGTATTGTATATTAGATAGGGGTGTATTGTATTGTATTTCATTTTATTTGTATTGTATGCATTTGTATTGTATGTATTTGTATTATATGTATTTGTATTGTATGTATTTCCGTTTCAGGTGTGTAATTTTTTTTTATTTTCTGTAGTGGGGGGGGGGGGGGGGTTGTAATGTGTTTTTTATTTTCTGTAATGTTCCTTTTTTATTTTTGGGGACTTAGGTTTTTTTATTTTCTGTAATGTATATTTTTTATTTTTTGTGACTTTAGGCTTTTTTATTTTCTGTAATTAGAGTGGTGGGGGGCTTATTAGGCAGTAGGTAGTGTAGGTGCTAATAGGTTAGTGTAGAGGGTGTTTAGTTGATATTTAATGTTTTATTGGGGGGTATAGTGCAGTGTAGTGTTTATACTTAGTGTCATGATGGTTCTTGAGGATCGTCATGGCACTTATGTGGTTAATGTTGGGTTGTAACAGGCCCATAATAGTCTTACTATACCCTTATGGGACTAATGGGGTTAAATAAAGGTTTATGAGGGTCTGTATGGACCCCCATGAGTGACAGGGTTAATTAGCGGTTTATGGGGGTCTGTATTGACCCCCATGAGTGAGGGAGTTAATTAAGGGCTTATGGGGGGCTGTATTGACCCTCTTGAGTGACGGCGTTAATTAAGTGATTATGGGGGTCTGTATTGACCGCCATGAGTGACAGGGTTAATGAAGGGCTTATGGGGGTCTGTATTGACCCCCATGAGTGAGGGGGTTAATGAAGTGCATATGGGGGTCTGTATTGAACCCCATGAGTGACACAGTTAATGAAGGGCTTATCGGGGTCTGTATTGACCCCCATGAGTGACAGGGTTAATTAGGGGTTTATGGGGGTCTGTATTGACCCGCATGAGTGACAGGGTTAATGAAGGGCTTATGGGGATCTATATTGACTCCCATGAGTGAGGGGGTTAATGAAGTGCTTATGGGGGCCTGTATTGACCCCCATGAGTGACAGGGTTAATGAAGGGCTTATGTGGGTCTGTATTGACCCCCATGAGTGACAGGGTTAATGAAGGGCTTATGGGGGTCTATATTGACCCCCATGAGTGAGGGAGTTAATGAAGTGCATATGGGGTCTGTATTGACCCCCATGAGTGACAGGGTTAATGAAGGGCTTATGGGGGTCTATATTGACCCCAATGAGTGACAGGGTTAATGAAGGGCTTCACGAGGGTATGCAGTTCTAGCGAGCTCGCTTTGCGAGCTCGCAAAGCATGACAACGTTTCGTAGTTTGACAACTATTATATGTGATGGGGAGGAGTTAAGGGGAGGGTTAGTATAGTCAATAGGGAGGTATTACTAAGTAATTCAAGTACAGAGGCAGACGCCTCAAAACTACAAACTCATAACATAAGATTTATGCTTACTAAAGCCAGAAACTTGCCAGGAAAAATGGGAGAGCTAGAATTATTAGCAATTAACGAAAAATGGGATTTAGTAGGCATTACTGAAACATGGTGGGATGAATCTCATGACTGGACTGTTAATCTGGATGGTTATAACCTATTTAGGAAAGATAGGGAAAATGGTAAAAGGGAGGAGGGATTTGTCTGTATGTAAAGCCTGAATTTAAGCCTATAGTCAGAAAACATATTTATGATGGAACTAGCGGTAATATTGATTGTTTGCGGGTAGAGTTAAATAGTGGTGCAGAAATTCCAAAAGAATATTGGTTGGAGTATGCTATAAACCCCCAAATATAATTGAGGAACTGCAATTATTGTTACAGATTGGAAATGCAGCTAAGCATGGGCAAGTTCTAATAATGGGAGATTTTAACTATCCTGAAATAAACTGGATGAATGAGACCACCAGTACGGGTAAAGCGAGCAGGTCCTTGAGTACACTCATGGGTTATTATCTGTCCCAGGTTATACAAGAGCCTACTAGAAATGAGGCCATCTTGGATTTAGTCATCACAAATAATATTGATATGGTATCAAATGTTGAAATAGGGCAATCTTTGGGAAACAGTGATCCCAACACAGTCTCATTTGAGATTTAATTAAAAAAACAAAACTGTAGGGGGCCAACAAAAACTCTTATTTGTAAAAGTACAGATTTTAACCGTTTAAGGGCAGCGACACAAAGTTTAGACTGGGACAGAGAACTGGCAGGTAAACATACTGAACATAAATGGACAACATTTAAATCCATACTAAATATACATAGACATCGGCATATACCATGTAGGAATACAAGTAAAAGGAGTAAATCACATCCAATGTGGCTTAACAATGATTTAAAGATCAAGATACGTAGTAAAAAACAAGCATTTAAATTATACAAACAAGAGGGGACTGAGACTGCTGTTTTATGGGAGTACAAGGAAATCAACAAGGCTTGCAAAAGGGCTATTAGACTTGCTAAAATAGAAAATGAAAAATGAGTTGCAAAAGAGAGTAAAACTAACCCTGAAATATAAGTATATAAATGGGAAGAGGGCCAGGATGGAAGCTATAAGAGCTTTACAATGTGACACATGCAGTCTGAAAATTAGTGACCAGGAAAAGGCAGATGTGCTAAATAGGTTATTTTCTTCTTTATATACAAGGGGTACCAGTGGTTGGGTCACTGCAACATGATGGGGCTACACTACCTTCACCAAATTATTGGTTAACGCAGGAAGAAATCCAAAAGAGGTTGGAAAAAATAAATGTCAATAAAGCCCCGGGTCCTGGTGGAATACATCCAAGGGTACTGAGGGAACTGGGTTCTGTAATAGCCAAACCATTATATCTTATTTTTCGAGATTTATTCAACACTGGGTCACTACCAGATGACTGGAGAAAAGCGGAGGTGATACCTATATCTAAGAAGGGGCAAGAGCAAATCCAGGGAATTATAGACCTGTAAGCCTCACTTCTGTAGTGGGAAAGCTTTTAGAAGAGTTAATAAGGGATAATATACAAGAGTATGTCTATTCAAACAGCATTAGAAGTAGGAGCCAACATGGATTTATGAGGGATAGGTTGTGTCAAACAAATCTAATTACCGTATATACTCGAGTATAAGCCGAGTTTTTCAGCCCTTTTTTTAAGGCAAAAAATGGCCCCCTTGGCTTATACTCGAGTCACTCCCCCCCGTCTCTCTAACCCCCCCGTGTCTCTCTTCCCCCCCCCCGTGTCTCTAACTCCCCCGTGTGTCTCTAACCCCCCCGTGTGTCTCTCTACCCCCCCGTGTCTCTTTCCCACCCCCCTCCTCAACCCCCCTCCTCCACCTAAACCCCCCTAAAAACCTCCCCCCTCTCTCCTCACTTACCTGCTTGTGCTCCGGCCTCCGCTCCTTGACCCGCCGCCGGTGCGCATGTGACGTCACATGTGTGCCACGTCATTAGCATATACCGGGTGCCTGCACCCGGTATATGCTAATGAAGCGGTGCGCATGTGACGTCACATGCGCGCCGGGTCAAGGAGCAGAGGCCGGAGCACAAGCAGGTAAGTGAGGGGAGAGGGGGGAGGTATTTAGGGGGGTTTAGTTGGAGGAGGGGGGTTTAGGTGGAGGAGGGGGGTTGAGGGGGGATTAGGTGGAGGAGGGGGGTTGAGGAGGGGGGTTGAGGTTGAGGGGGATTGAGGGGGGAGGTTGAGTGGGGTTGAGGTTGAGGAGGTGGGTTGGGGTTGAGGAGGGGGGTTGAGGTTGAGGAGGGAGGTTGAGGATGGGGGGTTGAGGAGGAAGGTTGAGGATGGGGGGGTTGAGGAGGAAGGTTGAGGAGGGGGTTGAGGATGGGGGGGTTGAGGAGGGAGGTTGAGGAGGGGGTTGAGGAGGGAGGTTGAGGATGAGGAGGGAGGTTGAGGATAAGGAGGAGGGGTTGAGGAGGGGGGTTGAGGATGGGGTTTAGGAGAGAGGATGAGGATGGGGGGATGAGGAGGGAGGTTGAGGATGGGGGGGTTGGGGTTGAGGGGGGTGTTGAGGAGGGTTGAGGTTGAGGAGGGGGTTGAGGATGAGGATGGCGGGTTGAGGAGGGGGGTTGAGGAGGGGGGGTTGGGGTTGAGGGGGGGTGAGGTTGAGGAGGGTTGAGGATGAGGGGTTGAGGAGGGGGGTTGAGGTTGAGGATGGGGGTTGAGGATGGGGGGTTGAGGAGAGAGGATGAGGAGGGAGGTTGAGGAGGGGGTTGAGGATGAGGAGGTAGGTTGAGGATGAGGAGGGAGTTTGAGGATGAGGAGGGAGGTTGAGGATGAGGAGGGAGGTTGAGGAGGGAGGTTGAGGTTGAGAAGGGAGGTTGAGAAGGGAGGTTGAGGATGAGGAGGGAGGTTGAGGATGAGGAGGGAGGTTGAGGATGAGGAGGGAGGTTGAGGAGTGGGGTTGAGGAGGATGATAAGGGAGGGGGGAAGAGACACAGGGAAGGGAGAGGTTGGAAGAGACACAGGGAAGGGAGAGGGGAGAAGAGACACAGGGAAGGGAGAGGGGAGAAGAGACACGGAGAGAGAGTGGGACACAGAGGGCACAAGAGAGACACAGGGGGCAGCACATTTTCCACCCTCGGCTTATACTCGAGTCACTCATTTTACCCAGTATTTTGTTGTAAAATGGGTGCCTCGGCTTATACTCGGGTCGGCTTATACTTGAGTATATACAGTAGTTTCTATGAGGAGGTTAGTAGGAACCTGGATCAAGGCAACTCAGTGGATGTAGCCTTTTTGGATTTTGCAAAGGCTTTTGATACAATGCCACATGGGAGACTATTGTGCACTAAGGGATACAGAAATTGCAGTAAATATATGCACATGGATTGAGAGCTGGCTAAAAGACAGGAAGCAAAGGGTTGTGGTAAATGGAACATACTGGGATTGGAGTAATGTGGTAAGTGGTCTTCCTCAGGGCTCAGTATTAGGTCCTCTCCTTTTTAACATATTTATTAACGACTTAGAAGTAGGACTGGAAAGTATAATCTCCATTTTTGCTAATGACACAAAGTTGTGCAAGGTAATTAAATCAGTAAATGATGTACTTTCCCTCCAAAAGGATTTGCATAAATTAGAGAAATGGGCAATTAAATGGCAGATGAGATTTAATATGAATAAATATAAGGTTATGCATCTGGGAAGGAAAAATAACCATGCAATCTATAAACTTAATGAAGCAAATCTAGGGGTATCTGATATTGAAAGGGATTTGGGAGTGCTTGTGGACAATCAGCTAGGTAACAGTGCTCAATGCCAAGCAGCATCTGCAGAGGAAAATAATCTATTAGCATGTATTAAGAAGGGTATAGAAGCAACAGAGGCAGATACAATTCTACCACTATACAAATCCCTAGTACGCCCTCATTTGGAATATGGAGTACAGTTTTGGGAACCAATTCGTAAAAAAAGACATTTTAGAACTCTAAAAAGTACAGAGAAGGGTTACAATTCTAATAAGGTGAATGGAGGGGCTAAGTTATGAAGAAAGACTAACCAAATTAAACTTATTTTCTCTAGAAAAAAGGCGTCTAAGAGGGGATATGATTACCCTATATAAATACAGTCAGGTCCATAAATATTGGGACATCGACACAATTCTAATCTTTTTGGCTCTATACACCACCACAATGGATTTAAAATTAAACGAACAAGATGTGCTTTAACTGCAGACTTTCAGCTTTAATTTGAGGGTATTTACATCCAAATCAGGTGAACGGTGTAGGAATTACAACAGTTTGTATATGTGCCTCCCACTTTTTAAGGGACCAAAAGTAATGGGACAGATTAACAGTCTTAAATAAAATTTTCACTTTGTAATACTTGGTTGCAAATCCTTTGCAGTCAATTACAGCCTGAAGTCTGGAACGCATAGACATCACCAGGCGCTGGGTTTCATCCCTGGTGATGCTCTGCCAAACCTCTATTGCAACTGTCTTCAGTTCCTGCTTATACTTGGGGCATTTTCCCTTCAGTTTTGTCTTCAGCAAGTGAAATGCATGCTCAATCGGATTCAGGTCAGGAGATTGACTTGGCCATTGCATAACATTCCACTTCTTTCCCTTAAAAAAACTATTTGGTTGCTTTTGCAGTATGTTTTGGGTCATTGTCCATCTGCACTGTGAAGCACCGTCCAGTGAGTTCTGAAGCATTTGGCTCAATATGAGCAGATAATATTGCCCGAAACACTTCAGAATTCATCCTGCTGCTATTGTCAGCAGTCACATCATCAATAAATACAAGAGAACCAGTTCCATTGGCAGCCATACATGCCCACGCCATGACACTACCACCACCATGCTACACTGATGAGGTGGTATGCTTTGGATCATGAGCAGTTCCTTTCCTTCTCCATACTCTTCTCTTCCCATCACTCTGGTACAAGTTGATCTTAGTCTCATCTGGCCATAGGACGTTGTTCCAGAACTGTGAAGGCTTTTTTAGATGTTGTTTGGCAAACTCTAATCTTGCCTTCCTATTTTTGAGGCTTACCAATGGTTTACATCTTGTGGTGAACCCTCTGTATTCACTCTAGTGAAGTCTTCTCTTGATTGTTGACTTTGACACACATACACCTACCTCCTGTAGAGTGTTCTTGATCTGGCCAACTGTTGTGAAGGGTGTTTTCTTCACCAGGGAAAGAATTCTTCAGTCATCCACCACAGTTGTTTTCCGTGGTCTTCCGGGTCTTTTGGTGTTGCTGAGCTCACCAGTGCGTTCTTTCTTTTTAAGGATGTTCCAAACAGTTGATTTGGCCACACCTAATGTTTTTGCTATCTCTCTGATGGGTTTGTTTTGTTTTTTCAGCCTAATGATGGCTTGCTTCACTGATAGTGACAGCTCTTTGGATCTCATATTGAGGGTTGACAGCAACAGATTCTAAATGCAAATAGCACACTTGAAATTAACTCTGGACCTTTTATCTGCTCCTTGTAAATGGGAGAATGAGGAAATAACACACACCTGGCCATGGGACAGCTGAGCAGCCAATTGTCCCATTACTTTTGGTCCCTTAAAAAGTGGGAGGCACATATACAAACTGTTGTAATTCCTACACCGTTCACCTGATTTGGATGTAAATACCCTCAAATTAAAGCTGAAAGTCTGCAGTTAAAGCACATCGTGTTCGTTTCATTTCAAATCCATTGTGGTGGTGTATAGAGCCAAAAAGGTTAGAATTGTGTCCATGTCCCAATATTTATTTTATTTAGTCAAGGGATCTTTTTGTGCCAAGAGGTTTTCAACTGACAAGAGGACATCCTTTGAGGTTAGAACTAAAAAGATTCCGCCTTAAAGAAATAAAAGGGTTCTTCACAGTAAGGGTGGTTAATCTGTGGAATTCTCTACCAAGGGAGGTGGTGACAGTGGATTCGATAGATAACTTTAAAAAGGGATTGGATATATTTTTTATTAAAAAGGGCATTCAGAGTTATCCTGGTTAATTAGCGAGGGAGTATTGATCCAGGGAGGAATCCAATCGCCAGTTTCTGGGGTCTTGAAGGAATTCATTTTTTCCCTTTTGAAATAATTGGCAAACTTTTATTGGGGTTTTTCTGTTTGCAGATCAGAGGAGTCTTTTAAAAAAAATATTTTTCAACCTCAATTACTATGTAACTATGTAATTATTCTGCAGTGGAACTGCTGTTGAAGTGGAAGGAGAGGTTGAATGCACAAAAAGCTATTATCTTCACAATAGAAATGTGGCAGCTAAAACAACCAATGCCTTCATTGGAACAAATAGAAAGATCATTAGTATACAAGGACATACCATAAGAAATAATTAATAAGAAGCTGCCCAGTAATGTAAACTCCAATCATACATAATTGCATATAATAGTGAAAATATAGCATGAACAAAAATGTTTGCATACTAAATAACATAATCCAGGAAACTTCTATATACTTTTAAGCTGTATACAGTTTATTTTCTAGTATGTGCCCTTTTATCACTAATATAGTTGCCGTACTGCGAGTTTGTGTGTAAGGCTCGAAAAATTGTGAGTTGCACATGTGTGCTGCGCGTTGCACCAAAGCCGCTCATTGCGAGGCTTACAATGGGTGCCGAAGGGGAAGAGGGAGGGAGAGGGGAGAAAAGGAGAGGAAGGGAGAGAGAAGGAAGGAGGAGGGAGGCAGAGAGAAGGGAAGGATAGAGAAGGAAGAAGGGGGAGGCAGAGAGAATAAGGGAAGGAGGGAGGGGGAGAGAGAGGGAGAAGTAGAGGGAAGGAGAGAGAGAGAAGGACAGGGAGAGAAAGTGAGAAGTAGAGAGGGAGAGAGAGTGAGAAGTAGAGCGAGAGAGAGAGAGAGAAGGAGAGAGAGAGAGAGAAGGAGAGGGAGAAAAAGAGAGGAGAGGGAGGTAGAGAGAAGAAGGGAAGGAGAGAGAAAGAAGGAGGGGAGGCAGAGAGAAGGAGAGAAAAGAAGGAGGGGGAGATAGAGTGAGAAGTAGAGGGAGGGAGAGAGAGAGAAGGAGAAGGAGAGGGAGAGAGAAGGAGAAAGAGAGAGAGGGGGGAGAGAGAGAAGGAGAGGGAGAGAGAAGGAAAGGGAAGTGGAGAGAAGGAAGGAAGGAGAAAGGAGGGAGGAAAGAGAGTGAGACAGAGAGAGAGGGGGAGAGAGAGAAAAAGGGAGGGAGAGATAGAAGGAGGAAGAGAGAGAAAGGAGAGAGAGGGCGCACAGAGAGAGGGATAGGGCGCAGAGAGTGGGAGAGGGTACAAAGAGAGAGAGTGAACACAGAGCGAGTGGGTGCAGAGAGAGAGGGCGCAGAGAGAGAGAGACGGCGCACAAACAAATAGAAGACATACAGCCCTATTAAATTGGGATTCAGTAAATTTAAAAGGGCTCTATATAAGCACACAGCATATTTCTTTTACAGAAGTTTTTAGTTAGTGAACTTCTATCCAAAAGCAAGGTTTTCACTAACTAAACTAAAAACTTCTGTAAATAAAATATGTTGTGTGCTTAAATAGAGCCCTTTTAAATTTGCTGAATCGCAATTTAATAAGGCTGATAATATTATACCGTCATATTTGACGGGCGAGTGACTAGTATTTAAATAATAAAATCCTTTTGTCAATTTGATATAACAGCCTTGTGTACTTTTACAGATCGCACTAAAATGAAAAGTTACAAACCACAGTACACAGCACAGGAATGTTAGACCGGGGTCATGGTACAGAGCAAAGCTGGGTGTCCTTGAGGAAAGGCCAATGGAAACAGACTAAAGATAATTTTCTAAGTAAATATTTAATAATTGTATAACAGCCTCCTAATATTCCACATGTACAGCAGATAAAGTTGTGTTTGCTGTAAGATCATCATCAATCTGGCAGAGATAAACTGCTGCTTTATATCCAAGTGATTGATCAGCCCCTCAGACTGAGATAACAAGGAGGTCATCATCATATTACTGTACACAGGAATCACAAGCAAAGACAAACAGAGCAATGCTATAAAATGATGGAAGAAATAATTCCATTTATCTACCTTATACACTGTGGGTTCCCTGGTGGTCCAGTAGTTAGGATTCGGTGCTTTCACTGCTGCAACCTGGATTTGATTCCAGTCAGGGAACCAAAAGGTCATATCACCTATAAGCCAAGCAGGGTTGTACTTGGTAAGTACATGGATGGGAAACCACCTGGGACTACCAGGAACTGTATGGTGTGGCCCACTGGAGAAGGAACTGGCAACCCACTCCAGTATCTCTGCCATGAATACCAAACGGATTGGCATGGTGTGTTCTAGTCCATGAGGTCACAGAGAGTCAGACATGACTGTACGACACAACCACCACACCTTATATACTCCCCTTCTGGATTGCTACTTTGTTGTGGTGAAGGGGATTGTGTACTTCAATGAAGCTGTGAGCTATACTATGTAAGGTCACCCAAAATGGGGAAGCCATAGTAGAGAGAATGAACTTGCAACCCATTCTAGTATCGTTGCAAAGATAACCTTATGGATAAGCACAATTAGACACAAGATGTGCCTGGGATGCTGCATCCATAGGGTCACAGAGAGTCTGACACAACTGAACAACAACAACCTTATATACTGCAAAAAACATTTCTTCAATATAACGTGAAAACACAATGATGTTTGATGGTTTCTTCTCACATTGCTTTTCCATTTAGATGTTGGTCAACTGATGGGCCCCTACCTGTAAAAACCCTACCTGGGTCGCTACCTTATCGTAGTAAAGGGGCGTGAAGCTGCAAACTATACCCTGTAGCTTCATCCAAGATGGGATGGTCATAGTAGAGAGGTCAGACATATCACAGTCCAGTGGAGAAGGAACTGGCAACCCACTTTGTCAAGATAACCTTATGGATAAGCACAACGTGAGTCATGGTGTGATGTGGTCCATAAGGTCTGAATGACTGAACAACAACAACCTGTAAAAAAAAAAAAGACTGAATTTACTAAAATATATATTTTTTAAAAATCAAATTTTTATTAAATTAATGTTTTAATCTCCAATCATCATCAACATTCAAAACAATGGAGGATCTTAATGAAAAGCCAGTGGCAGAGCTACTGTTGGTGCAAAACACCAGAGCACACAACAGGTTAGAGGCCCTTTGCTACTGGCAGTAATGGAGTATTCTTAATTTATTAGATGTGGTCGTCAGATAATTACTTTATAGGAAGCTGATCTGATCACCATAGGAGTGATCTGACCATCTACTTATATTTTTCATGGGGGCCCTATATTCACTAGCTCCACCACTGTGATAACCTTATGAAATTTTTAACTATTTAAAGTATCCATCACTTTTCTGTTTAATAACCATAGTAATCCTATTTTTAAAATATATATATTTTAGATGAATTACCCTTGAAAATGAAGCAATATGGTTTTATAATGTAAATAACACTGCCCCTAGATTACTACCTTTAATTTATTTCCTGAGGTGGGAGGAGACTTTGTATGCAGAGGGTATCTGACAACTAAAAGTGAGGCTAACCCTAAACACTAGCAAATTGAAGAAAATCTCAGCCGCGCCACCTAGTGGCCATGGTTGCGATTGTTGGTGGGCAGAAAAACAGGAAAGTCCTAGTTATTTAGTGGGGAAAAAGGTACTCCAGTCCAGTATTAAACATAAAGACTATTTTATGTTTAATGCTGGACACAGCAAAGGTCACAATTGTGATAGAAGTTAAAACTTTATCTACAAATATGTAGTAATAGGATTGCTATTTGCGATCCTTCTAACAGAGACTCTAACAAAAGCTTAGAAAACTATTAGAAAAAGATTAAACACTTAATTTTGATTTAGAGGTACCAGGTGAGGCCAATCCGACATGAGGTAATAAATGATAAAGCTCAATAAGAGCCCAAATACTCTTTAATTATTATCTGATATGGTTGCTAATGCCGGGAAGATATGTTCATATGTACCGTTTAGGCTTGGTATACATAAATTCCAGGCTGTCCCTTCAAAATGCCTCCATTTGTATAAGTCAAATGATTGAACCATTGTAGCTAAGGAACCCCCTTCTGGATCACTACCTTGTCCTGGTGAAGGGGCTTGTGTACCTCAATGAAGCTGTGAGCTATACCATGTAAATTCACCCAAAATGGGCAGGTCATAGCAGAGAGGTCAAACAAATTGCAGTCCACAGGAGAAGGACCTGGCAACCCACTCCAGTATATTTGCCAAGAGAACCATATGGATAAGCACAACCAGAAACACAGACAGATTTGCCTGGCGTGCTGCATCCATATGGTCACTGAGAGTCGGACACTACTGAACACCTAATGAACATTATGCTTTACCTGTGGACACCTTTGACTATATTCTCCTATTTGGTGCTATTATTTTACAGATATAGGTCTGATGTGGTTTGGGGAAATGTCCCATGTTTGTGCAGTATGCAACAAACTAATCATTTTAGCATAACATTTTGTTTTACAAAATGTCTTAATTTACCACAATGCTGGGGCTTTCCATTTTGGACCTCTAGACCCCTACTTGTTGGCTTGGAGTCTGAGAGGGATGCTATTTTTAAGCTTGGGAGACCTTTCAATGAACTGAACAGTGATCCTATCTGCATCCAAGGCCCCTTACTAACGTATCTTTCTAAGAACAAAAGTAAATTTCTTTCCCATTAAAGCAAAAATTCATATCATAGTTAAAAAGAAATATATTTCTATATCACTCTGTATATTTATCTTTCTGTCTGATAGATAAGTTGTCATCTATAACACAGATGACAACTTATCTATCAGTCTTCTTATCTATATCTATCACTCTACTTATCTTTCTATATATATATATATCTACTTATCTATCTCTTTATCTACTTATCTATATAGAGATATTTCTGTCTATTGACATGTCTATCTGTGTATATATATCTATATCTGTCTATCTCTTTCAACTTACATATCGATCTGTCTACTCATCTATCTCCATCTATCACTCTACTTATCTATCTCTCTATCAACTTATCTATCTAGATATCGATCTCTATATCTATCTCTATATATCTATATATCTATATATATATATATATAGTAAATAAATAGTACATTTGTGTTCACATTTGAATGTGTAAAACAAGTTAAAAATCCTGCTTCCAGCTCAGAATTTTGAGAAAAATAGTTATTACACTAGTTATTACACTGCATTCTGGGAAGGTAAGCAGGGACATGCAAATGTACCCACAAATACTTTGTTCTTCAATCCATAGCCATTTTAAACATGGCTTCCTTTAAGTTTATGCCCGCTGCATTACACAGCTTTTATGCAAAGTCAAGGTTATCCACAATCTGGAAATCCACAGATTATCCACAATCTGGGAATCCTATCCACGTACAGCTGTTTCAAGCCGGATCTCAGCTTGTGTTGTGGACTTTATGAGTAGGTAGTTCCCCACAACAATCACATATATAGTTGTCAGCAAGCAGGTTTTGGCGCTCATCCCTACGACCCCCTACGATTTTGGACCGCAAATGCAGACCCTCGCCAAGCGAGGGGCCCCATTTGAGGAGGCTCCCACGTCGGCTGCTATGAGCCGCAAATGTGGATCCTCGCAAAGTGAGGGGCCGCATTTGCGGAGGTGGTGGCTCTACGGCGCCTCACAACTGGTTACAAACCACCACACAAGCGGCACTTGGGGGGAAAAAACGTAAACACGCAATGACTAACCACGGACTTACACAAAAATATACGAAGCGCGGGACCTAGAAAAAAAACATTACGGACTCGCAAAAATACGACCTTAACGGGCAAACATTAAAAAACACACAAATACACACAAAAATAAAGAAAAAAACCTTACCCACACCAAGGATGAACACCCAGGACCTCTGCAACACTGCTCGAAGCTCGAATTCTGTCAAATTTACAAAGTTTAGCCACTCAAAAATCTCCTAAGCGAGAGAAAAAATGGGCGCTGAAAAAAACGAAAACGAGGCTACACGACCCCTAAAGCCGCTAAATCCCACAAAGCAAATACGGCTTTCACAAAAACCTGTATGACCTACAACATACACTATTAGCAAGGACGTTTCATCATACAAACCCGCCTACCACATACACATTCGCCGCCATTTTACAACACTAACTTACAGAATGCGGAAGTACACAGCGACCCTAACGGCTTCCCCTCACGCACACAGCCTATTTACACTACACACTGCTGACACTTACAACTCAGCTCCACAACACTAGAAAGCTACATTGTATATACATATACACACAAAAAAACCCTATCGCAATAAACGCAAAAGACATTCACAGCGCGCATTTTTTGGCGGGCAAGTCGCTAGTCATTTATAATATGGTGGGCAAAAGAGCGATAGAAGCCTCCACCGTACAGTAAATAAATAGTACATCTGTGTTCACATTTGAATGTCTAAAACAAGTTAAAAAAAACAGCTTCCACCTCAGAATTCCAAGTTATATATATCTATTATCTAGCTCTCTATATAACTGAATATGTCTATCTACCAATCTATATCTTTCTACATAAATATCGATATAAGTTCATAGACAGTTGTAGAATGTATTTTAATTCCTACAATAATTCTTATATTATAGAGGACTATAATATGTATTTTACTTCGATTATGAAACATAACATTTGACAACAGGCTTTCGTCAGTCACCAGAAACCACGCATGCGCAACAGCTCCAGTAGTCTGAAAAAGCTTCGAGCATGCGCAGACCATTTCTCCCGTCAGAACGCGACTGCACATGCGCAGCGTCGTAAATTGAGGCATGCGCATACGCACTCCAGTGGTTCAACCCTAAAGTCACAATCATCGTAGTATGACCACGTGCCTATACGTCCTCCACCATAGAGACTGAAGGCTAGAGTGTCGGTTTGTTACCATAGAGAGTTGGCCAGAGATTGTACGTACCCGCCATTACTATAGAGACGTCGGTGCGGCCTGCTGCCCGGTGCGTTGGACAGAGCCCGGGGAGGTGAAGAGGTAAGCGAGGGAGGACCGAAAAAGAGACGGCCTGGCAGCTCCAGGTACCTCAGCAAAGCCGGAGCACTGTGGTGTAAACCATGTCATGTATAGGCGGGTGGGAGTGTGCAGCAGTGGGGTATCAGGAGGCAGAGTTATATGGATGTATGGAGACTGTACAGAAGGTGGTCTGTATGAGGCATGGACTACTGCTGGGACATGTCCATCCCTGTGTGTATGTGTGTGTATATATATATATATATATATATATATATATATATATATATATATATATATAGTGACACCTTTTTATTGGACATACATTTTATTTAGTGACAAGCTTTTGAGAGTTGTATCTCTCTTTATCAAGTCAGAAGCAATAGTCAGGTTTTCAGCATATTGTAGGTTGTATGGATTTGGGATTAGGGGCCATATTTAAATCCAAGCCCGCAATTCGACTGCAGACAGCCGAATGTCTGCTAGTGAGTTGCGGGCTTCCTTTTGTCTCCGATTGCAATGCTATTCAATTGCTCAAGGGCGCAAATTACGGGCCTAAATCCATAAACGTAAACTATGCACTGGTTCGGAGCAGTTCAGGCTGGGAACATGATCATTTCGAATCAGCCAATAGAAAACGAGACTGTCATTATTAGGGCAGTAAAACATGGAGGTTACGTGTCAATCCATTAGGTTCGGGGTCTGATATGCGATCAGACTCTCAAAACTTGCAAAATACAGAATTATGAAATTAAATCCCAATACTGTTTTGGTCCATATGGGTGGTCTGATATGTATTAACTCATTGATGCCCAAGATCAATTTAGCCCTGAAATGACACAAAAAAAACAAATTTTCTTGCCGATTTGCGAGCTTGAGACTGTTCAATTACTTGTAATGTCTGTCATCGCTTTCCCCATTATTTACAGTGCAGTATTGATTTGTTTGAATTGGCATTTACTGTGTAGCAAATAGGTGTTAAACCCCCTTGCGGGTCCTCTCTAGCACCCGTGGGATTTTCTCCTTCATTTGCCGTTTTACGGGTGTGAACATTTGCGGGCTTGGGGAATTGGAGCAATTGAATAGCGATTTGACATTTTTGGCTATGCCAAAGTGAGAGATAAAAGGCTTCTGGAGGCTGTAAGTTATCGGTTTTACCATCTCCATTTTTTTCAAGGCCGTAACTCGGAAGCCTATCGGAGCCTGCAAAAAGACGCCAATTGAATAGCAAATTAGCTTGCAACCTAACTTACGGGCTTCAGGATCTCCTGACACCTCAATTGAATATGGCCCTAGGTTTTTTTTTTTTTTTTTTTTACAGGGTGGCAAAAATATGTCATTGTTATGTTATGCTGATCAATCAGTAGCTTCTTTATGTGGTATCTTCCAT
Organism: Discoglossus pictus; assembly: GCA_027410445.1. Classification (NCBI taxonomy): domain Eukaryota; kingdom Metazoa; phylum Chordata; class Amphibia; order Anura; family Alytidae; genus Discoglossus; species Discoglossus pictus. The sequence goes on along the minus strand of CM050167.1, from coordinate 40,483,645 downwards.
AGGTATGAAGAGTGAAGTAGTTGTGAGTGTCTAGTAATCTAGATAAATAATCAGCATTACTTCTGACAGTGGTGCAACTCTCCAAAGTTTGTCACTAAAATGCTTATCCAATTAAAAAGATATCATTATCTACTGCAATACTCTGATTTTTCATCTAGTTTGTTGGATTCTCTCTCTATTTATATACGCGCACACACACATATATATATATATATATATATATATATATATATATATATATATATATATATATATATATATAATCGCGCACAAGTGAGATTTAGACAAATGTAGGAAATAAGTTGTATATGACCATTTCATGTTTACAGTTTTTTTTTTTTTTTTTTAAATGCATACAGAGACAAGTGTGCTCTGGCCAACATTATCTATCTCTGTATAAGTACCCATGTTCTTCTTTTATGCTCACCTATGCTTATTTTTTACAGTGCTCTCCAGAATTATTGGCACTTATGGTAGAGTTGAAAAAACGGTGAACTAAATCTCTTATGCTAACCTTTTGCAGTAAAGTAAAATAATTCAAAGAAAGAACATGCTTATAAAAATCTTTATTTTCTGAAATACGTCACAATAAATGGCACTCCTGCATTTAATAATTTGTGTCCCTTGCAGATTTTGCAGGAAGAACATATAAGGACATGTGGGACAATTCCACCATACAAATTGTCTCTCAGAATCGTTCATTCTTTCTTCAGCTCACACCACATGTTTCCAATTGGGTTTAGATCAGGATCTATGAAGCCCCCTGCAAAATAAACCGATACACCAGTTTATTATAGAACTAGTAAAATCTGGAAACCTTTCATATTTGTTTATGCATACTGGATTCTCTGACTTCCTGTTTCACTTGGCTATAAATATGAGGTGAACATGGAGAATATCTGAGAAAACACAAAGGAATCTGTGGTCATTAAACTATTTTATTTGGTTTGGAGGTATGCTTTGGATCATTGTCCTTCTAAAAGATCCAACCATGAGCCACTCTGAGAGTCCTGGTTGAGACAGATCTAATATATCCTGATATTTGATGTAATCAGTGATTCCATGTATCCTAACAAGATTCCCTGGGGTTTTGGAAGTAAAACTGCTGACAACATCACAGATCCAAAAACATTACTTCACAGTGGACATTAGGTTCTTTTTTACATGTCTTTGACTCTTTTAACAATAAGCCTACTTATGGTATTTTTGTTTTTTTAAAGTTATATTTTGTCTCCTCTTAGCGTAGAACTAGTTCCTATTAAAGAACTGTTGATGTTTAGCAAGCTCCAAGTGCTTACATCTGTGTTTTGACAGTAACAGAAGCTTTCTTCTTGAAAGCCTTCCAAAAAGCATATTGGCATGTAGGTGCCATCCAATTGTAGTTTTGGAAACTTGGTGACCCCCAACGGATACCTGTAATAATGTGCATGGGGGAAAATACAATTGCATATTCTTCTCGGCAGGTTCATGGAATTTCTTCCTTATTGTCCGAATAGTGGAGATGGTTATTTTCAGAATATTGAAAAAGTTTTTGATATATTGTTATTGCCTGTTTTATGAAGATTAACAATATTTTGTGTCATTTCAGTTGTGCATTATCCAATATTCTCCATATAGATGGAGGGCATAACTCATATCACCTCATATTTATAGGCCAGTGAAAGAGGAAGTCCGAGAAGCAAAGGGATATGGAAGGTTTCTGGATTTTACTAGTTATATAATAAACTGGTGTATCCATTTACATTTATGTCAGTAGTTTATATTTTTTATTAACTAGTGCTCATAGGCTCTCTTTTTACTAGTTAAAATCAAACCATTATTTCCTGACTGGGTGAGTGGTCTGCATTTCATGGAGACAGACCCCACAAACTGTTTTGGGAAGTGTCCTAGCCTATCAGTGACCATCTCTCAGGAACATGTTTCAATGTACCGCTAACATGTAGTCCCGGATAGTCTTTATTAAACTGCACATCCAGCCCTACAGATTTGTTTCCTACATATACTGCAGTGGGAAAGACTCATACATGGACTATTTGCCTGATTTTAGTCAGAATAACAGAAATTTTAAGCACTTCTTAATAAAACAAAAGTGCATAAAAGAAAATAGATACAGATAAATAACTTGTAAAATCCAGAAATCTTCAATTTCCCTTTTAAATATGGTAACATATGAACGGAAATATGTCAGGTTTGGTTCATAAGAATGTCTAGGGTTTCAATAATTGTGACGTGCTTCTAAGAAAAAGGTTGTTTGAAATAATTTCTCTTTAAAAATCTTGCTACAATGAAATGTTCAAACTGATAGACATGTTGTTCATACCCATCTCTACTAAGGGTGACACTAATTCTGTACAGTGCTGCAGATTTTACTAGATCCTCCTCTTGTGTTCACTTAACTGTTTCAATTTTATTCAAAGAACCATTTTATAATTTCTGTAAAGTAGTCCTCCCCCCTCCCTTACCAACTGCTAGATCAGGGTTTGTCAGATTCTAGGAGCCATGAAGCCAGCCTTCTCCATGGCTCCTAGAATCTGTTAAACCCCGATCTAGCAGACTCCTACCTATACCCTTGCTCTGTTATGTATGTTATGGAGACATCAATTTAAGAAATTTAGAGAAAGGCTAATTATTTGCATATGTGCCTGTCTAATACTCCATAATAACGATCTCAATATATTGGCCAGAAGAATAAATGGGAGATAATAATTGAAAGTTGATGTGGTAAGTAAGAAGGTTGAGATTTCATGTATAATGTGAGCTTGGTCTGTTCAGTGTGTGTTGCTTTTTAAATTAATAATTTTATTTACTTCCCCCCCTTTTTAATAAGGACTGTTAAATTCCCTCTGTCCGGGAGCAGCCCTCCTTTCATCTGTCTCTTCATCTGGTCACACCACTGTGAGCTTCTCTCAGTTCACAATGCCAGCGGCTGTGGTGGATAATAGCCAAGTGATCTGTGAAGTATGGGCTGTCAACCTGGAAGAGGAGATGCGAAAAATAAGAGAGCTTGTGCGTACCTATGGTTACATAGCAATGGTAAGTATTTATTTCTGATATTTCATAATGATTAGTTAACTAAAATGTTGTGTGTTTGCTTCAGATTGACAAAAGTATATCAAATGTGGGAGCCAGTCCTACTTCCTGTTATGAATATTTAGCATTTGTTACAGTGGAAATAAGAATTCTGGAGACCACTAGCCCTGGCACACTGTCTAACATACTCAAATAATGTATTATTTTAGCAAATGTTCAAATACATTTCATAAACTTACCCCATTAGGTTTTAGGAAATGATAACTGTTCTAATTATATCTGACCATTAACACAAACCAATGTTTTGACTGAAATGCATGTCAGCCTAATTAATATTTTAATTCCTTGTGTTTCCCCATTTACATATCTTGACACAACCACAGACCGGAAGCCCAGTAATGTGTTCTATTTACACTCTTAAATACATTTTGTAAATGTTTCATTGAGCAAATCTTTTATGGGGAGAAAGCAATGATCCTGCTATACAAGGCTATGGTTACATTATTTTACTATAATGTTTTCATAAAAATTCTGCATTTGAGGACAGTTGAGGATCAATTGGCGGGCACGTATACTAAAATACACAACTTTGTTTGCTATGTAGTAGAGTATATATTTTGCATTATAAGGGTTGATACATGAGTCAAGGTAGAAAGGAAGAAAAAAACCTCTTGCCATTAACATTTTAGGTGCTTCAGATCCGCAGCTAAATAATTATTGGGGGGAGTTGGACATGCAATGTTATTATTACTGTGCTTGCAAAGTGGTTCGATTTTGTCAGCCTGCTGTATCATTTTACTATTTTGCCATTCCCTGCCATGTGCTCTACGGACTAATGCTAATAATAATGATTAGAGATAACGCCATTTCCTGCTCAGTGTATAGGTGTATGTCTTTATTTTTGTGGTCTTGTCTTGAGCATGCACTTACTAATTTCTCTCAGTTTATTAGCTGTCTTTGAGTACCATTCTGTGCTTTTAATAGTTCTAAAAATTTAATAAAGGTCTGAGGCTTTGCTTGTTCTTCGCTGCCCTTTTGGATTTGGCCTATAATTAGGAAGTGTGTCTGTTTTTTTTTTCCTCTAATGGCAGAAGTGACATAAAAATCAAAGTTCAATTGAAAACTCTGAGTTTGAACAATCACAGGGACCCGTTCTCTCTCTTCTTTGTTGTGGCTTTTAATAGATCTATCCCAAACTGTTTCTTTGTTCTTTTTAACATTTAGTCTGATTCATATTACTATTGTTTTATCTTTAGGACACAGAATTCCCTGGTGTTGTAGTCAGGCCCATTGGAGAATTCCGAAGCACAATAGATTATCAGTATCAGCTGTTGCGCTGTAATGTGGATTTATTGAAGATTATCCAACTTGGGCTAACGTTCATGAATGAAAAGGGAGAGTACCCACCTGGGACCAACACTTGGCAATTCAACTTCAAATTTAACCTAACGTATGTTCCTATAAAACTCAAGTTGTGTGTGGGGAGAGTGTCTCGTTTCATTTACTGTGAATGCTGTCTGTACAGATAATTAACATTGTCAAACTGTTCTTGATATGACTCCAAGCTATTATAATACCTTAGTGTCTTATCAAGCACAGTTGACCGTTTTATTTGGGAATAGTTTCTAATACTTCATCTTCAAACAGGCAAATGTGACCCAGAGTTATTGGGTTGGTCACTTGCATGATGTAGTAAGTAAATAACTGCAAAATGTTCCTTCACATGTTGCTCTGTCAAATATCTCCACAAACGCTATCCTAGGAACCAAATCCTGTTTTTATGGTTCAAGTTACCGTATAAGCCAAATAAATCACTCTCTTTTGAGACAACTTTTTGGTCTGGGCAATTTGAATCCTACAAAAGGGACAATAGCAGTCAAATTGTCTTCATCCCTGTGAAATTAGGCTTTTTTTTATTCAATCTTCCAAAATAAAATGAACTGGCAATACCTCAGGCTGTTGCTGTGTACAGGGATCTGTAGGGGGAGATAATGGAGTACGTTCTCTGTCTTGGGAAGAAATAGATTGTGATAGAGTGAGTATATGGATTTTAGAAGATTTTAATTCTGGAAATAAACATTTCATATGTCTAATCCAGCACAACTACCTAGTAGCAATATTTTTATTTTATTTTGTTCGTTTTTTGGGATCGCTGAAACTAATGGCATAACTAAAATGTCTTGCCAAATGACCTGGATTTAGAAAGCTTGAATATGTTGACAGGAACAAATACAAACATATTTTTATAATCAAAGTGCCTTTTTATGTTTGTTTGTAGTCCTATGTTACAACATTCACTTTTGGAGAGCTAGCCAAACGAGCAAAAAATGTGTACAATGTTTTTAAAAACAAAATACAGCCCATTAGCTATTGTATACAAGTATTCTTCTGGTTGGTAGCAATTGACTTGTTTGTCTACTGCCTTGTTGTGGGAGCAGCTAAATATGTTTTTCATAAGTTCTATTGAAAATGGTGTAATTAAGTAATACCAATAGAAGCAATGGAGTCAGAAAAAAAATTGTCTCCTAATACAGCACCATTGCATTTTATAGCTCCGTGTTCTCCCAGACAGTTTTGGGCACATTTGTGGGGATGCACAGGTCCCTTTTTTAAAAGCTATTTTATAGTTTGTCCTAGATACTATGAAAATATCTTTTGATTGAACACTTTTATATACTGGTGTGTGTATGTGTATATATATATGTATATGTGTGTGTGTGTATGTATGTGTGTATATATATATATATATATATATATATATATATATATATATATATATACACACACACACATTTTAAATATGCTCTGCATAACGTATTTAGATCATTACCTGTTGAGATGAATCCTTTCAAAAGGACAATTTAGGGTGGCTATATTTCATTTTGTGTAATAGTAATTAAAGAAACATTGAACTATGCAGTTTAAAATAAACGAAAGGCTGTGCTTGATAAACTTATAAGTTTTAATTTCAATCTAACTTCTTGAAGCTTGCATTTGTTTTAGTGTTGCAGCCTCCTCACATCAGCTAATCTCTGCCCCTATTCGATAACCACGAGTTGGAAAAACTTTTCTTTAGATATGTCTGTTTACCTGCAGGGAAAGACCCCTACTAGGACAGTCTCCTGGGCAGATGTATGGAAGGTTACAATACTATTGTTAGCAAGTTATCAAATGAAACCATATTTTATGACCATTACAGTTGTCATTATTATTAGATAAAACTTTTGTAAATGCATATAGATATATCTGCAATTATTATTATTTTTTTTAGAAACGTATTCTTTATATTTAGCATTTGTAAGCTGTATTTTTGCTTATCTGGATGCCCATTAGACATCTATCCCAAAAAGAGATTTATGTTTTGTGAACCTCAGTCTATTTCCCTTTTTTCCATATACAGGGAGGACATGTATTCTCAGGATTCGATTGACCTCTTGGCAAATTCCGGTCTTCAGTTCCAAAAGCACGAAGAAGAGGGCATCGACACTCTGACATTCGCAGAATTACTAATGACTTCTGGTGTGGTTTTATGTGATAATGTAAAGTGGCTTTCATTCCACAGGTGAGGTACAACAGAACATGAGTTATCATACCTGTGATGTTCACACAAGTTTTGGGAATTGCTAGTGCAATGGAAAGCAGTTGGCAGCCATAGAAACATTTTGAGCTGTCTTAGTCTCATGATCAAAAATAACAGGCAAAACCTGATGCCCTCTTTAATTTATAACAACATTTGTAACTGTTTATATATGTAACACTTTGAATATGCTTGTGACTCAATTATTTGATCATGTTTAGTAATGTTATATAGTTCATATTTTACACTGTCCTTCCGTCTGTTCTGAAATGATCTTTATCATACTTTTGACAGTGGCTATGATTTTGGGTACATGGTGAAACTCCTGACAGACTCACGGCTTCCGGAAGAGGAGCATGAATTTTTTCATATCTTGAACCTCTTCTTCCCATCCATCTATGATGTTAAATACTTGATGAAAAGCTGCAAAAATCTAAAGGTTTGCTCAATATAATTTTCATTTCCAAATCTTTTTACCCCTCTTATTTTAGTTAAAGGTTAGTTTTCTGTGCTTTCTGCAGTTTATTGCATCATTCTTCAATCATTGCATTTTTGTTTTAATGGAAGCTCCACTACTTTTTTTTCTCCCCTCATGTACCTTCTGCACTCACTACGTGTAAACAGATTGGCTTTGTTAGGCAGGGATGGCGGAGAACATTTAATGATATGACTTAAAGGGAAATTAAAGCTTCCCTGTATTTAATAAAATAAACAACTTAGAAGTTTTGTTAATAAACCAAGGTTTTAAAATGCACTTCTTATAAAATGTTTAAATATGCAAATAAAGACTTGTTGTTTTTAATATATATATATATATATATATAACAGGAAACCCTCCATGTCCCTTTTAGCTGTTTCATTGCATACCATTGAAAGAAGGAATGAGTGCCACAGCTGAGATGGGATACAGTTTCTACTAGTTCAGTCTACATAGATTAATTATCCTTGATCCAAATTAGACACACACCAGGTCTGGTGTACAAATGATTAGCCTCACGTTTTCTTCTTAAGCAGACATTTGGCAGCATTTTTTCTCTTCTGTAAAAAAAGTGTAACAAGTAAATTAATTGGGAGTTGTGTAGACCCTTTGTACATATAGAAATCGTGTAGCTAAAACTTAGCAGAAGGTTGCAGTAACTTTTAAACATGAAATGTTATCCTGTAATAAACCAATTAATTTTTTTTTCCCAAGGAACTGAATTCCCACACAAGCAACCTGCTTCCAGTAAAGTATTTTACAGGAAACGTATCACCCGTGTAGGTGGGAGAGCTTGTGTACTTAGAAATTGTTAATGGACCACTGCAGAAAAAAAGCTAATTTTTTTGAAAAACCTAAGGTTTCTAATATTCGGATCATAATTAAGCAGGAAAGTCATACATTTCTTAATTAGAATTTTTTTTTTACTTTTATCTCTAGAGAGTAATTTATGAAAACGACAATACATTGATAGAGTCTGCACATGCTTTTACAAAAATGTATGGGTTTTGTGTATATTATATATGTGTCTCCAGATACCTAAACATTTTATGTCTCTGTTTCTTCTCCAGGGAGGGTTGCAGGAGGTAGCTGACCAGCTAGATCTTCAAAGAATTGGTAGACAGCACCAGGCTGGCTCAGACTCTCTGCTAACTGGAATGGCTTTCTTCCGGATGAAAGAGGTGAGTCTGTGCTTTCTGTGACCATGCATATACTTTCTCTTGTATCTGCAACACTGCTATAATTGTGAAAGGTGAGAACAGTATATAGTTTTATATCAGGGAATCCTGTCTGACACAGAAACCGAAGCAAGATATCGTACACTGAAGTTGGATGGTTAAAGGTTTACTTTCACCTCTAAAATAAACCTTTTGAAGATAATTGAAAATGTATTTTTATGTGCTAGCTATTTGTTTCTGAACTAATTTTTACTTCTAGTGCAAATAGCTTATTTCCATATACCGATTATCTCCAACAATTTTTTTTATACCTGAAGTTATTGCTAGACTGCTACAATTAAACTTGCACAATAAAGATTACAAATATAGTATTTTAATACTGTAAATAACAATGGTTTTAAATGATACCATATTAGGACTCTCAACCTTTATTGACGTGGGTTGGAAGGTAGTTACCTTTTTTTTTTTTTTTTTGTTCTTAAAATGTTTGCTGTCCACTGATGAGCCCTGACTGTGCATGGCATTTTGGTGCATACCATGTAAGAATCAGCAACTAACTGTTTTCTCTGTTAAGCCAAAATAATAATTTATACTAATTTTGTTCCTCAGTTGTTTTTTGAGGACCATATCGATGATGCCAAATACTGCGGGCGTCTCTACGGACTAGGCACAGGAGTGGCACCCAAATCGAGTGAGGAGGCAGAGGAGAAAATGAGCATTATGTCTTTAATAAACAATGGACAACAATGAAGTGGTGGGGTTTTGGGATTCATTATCTCCTGTCGCTAGGTCATGATGTCCTTCCTCGAGCACCCCCATGAATTTTGTCTATTCCCACAAAATGACAGAGGTACCGCACACACCATCACCCACAATGCATTTTTACAAACCAAATGCAGACTAAAAGACATTGAGGGTGAAAGTGTACGTATTACCCTGTTCAACCAACTAAATTTTCTTTATTTTAAATATTTTACTGCAAATGACACCATCTTACTGAATTGTCTGCCAAAGAAGGATATATAGAAGAACTTCTCTGCATTGGTCAAAAATTGTTTTAGTAATGGATTAACCTGCAAGTGATTAGATACAAATCCATCTTCCATTTAACCTGTTATGGTGCAGTTGCAGACTTTCCATTGCTTTCAGGCTACCAGCTTACCATGCAATGTCCATGGCAATTTCAGATTTAGTGGTATTAAATCCCAGAGTGCCTTGGGAAGTGGGAGAGGGAGGGTAGTGTTTGTTCTCATTGTTTTCACTGCTAGAACACACATTACCTTTAAGATTGGCATAATGCAGAACAGTTGTGCTTGTGAGAGCCAAAGGCTAATGGAATGTAATATGTTCCATATATCTTTCCACAATGCTGATACTGACCTACTCTTTCTCTGTATTGACTCTTATGATAGATTGGTAAAACAAATGAAATGAAGACTTCTGGAGTATAAGGCATACATTTTGTTCTGCTTGAGGCCTGAACTGGTGCCAATTTTTGTTGGTAAGAAATATAAAAGAAAGCATGAAATTCCTATCGTAGCACTAACTCGGGCCTTAGATGTTTACTTTTCTTATTTTAGGTGGCTAAAATAATAAGGAATTTAACATTTCCCCTCTGCTTTAAGCCATGAATTGTACACCCGTCTGGGCATCTGATTCCTACAGAAGTGTTCAAGGAACTGGCTCAAAGACCAGACTAAAAGGAAAGCAAAAAGCATAAAAAAGTGCATATTTGTATCCTTTTGGGGGAAATTGTCAGGAACTGAATTTTATTTTTCTTAAAGGCATTTGCAGAGCTCAGTTCCTAACTGTCATTTTAAAAGACCCGAAAATAAATAAATAAATATAAAAAAACTTCCCAGGCCTTTTTATCCAGAATCTGCATTGATATATATTTTTTTTTATAATTGTCTTCAAAGCCACTGAAATGTGAACAAATACTGCCCTATCTGAATTATCTTCTTGTAAAAAAAGAAAAGAATTTCTAGATAAAAAGAAAAGCTGAAAGCATTGGAAAAAAAGAGGTATGTTTGACTTAAATCTTGCAGTTTTACCCAGCAGATTTTGTAATCCATGTTCCATTGTAGTAAGCTGGAGTTTGAGACGCTTGTAAATATTATTTATGTTTTTAAATTTGTAAAATAAAGGTGTGCTTTTTTTTTTTTTTTTTAACAAACAATTTGACTCTTTGATCTCAGCGCAAATTATAGTGTTAATACTGTTCATGATCCCATGTATATAACAAATGTAAAGTATTTACATTTTATGAATCTGAAGTTTGCATGTTATAGGGGAGAAATGTGAGCCAAATGTGGCTTTGTGTGGCTCATCTTATTCTTGTACTACTGCATTTCTGGTTGACAATGATACAAGTTGAAACAATTGAATATAATCTTGCTTATTTTGATCCTTGTTTTCTGCATTTGTTCTCTAAAACACAGGCTTCTTGGCTAAATAGTTCTGCAACGGTTTACATTATTTTTTTAAAAAAATTCTCTCAGCATTCTTAGTGAAATTTGACCGTGTAAGCATTTTTTCTTCTACGCCGTGTCTTGATTAACCCCTCCTGCTCTGGATTTTGAATTACTTTTGGCTCTTTAACTCTAAAAGTATATAGACTCTGCTGTAGAGCAGGGTGGACAAGTTTGGCCCTGGATGGCCACACACTGGCCTGGAATTGAGGATTTCCTATCTGTGCACAGGTGAGTCAATCAGGATGACTGAAGAAGCAATTGACACGCCTAGTCGCAGCAGGGAAATCCTCAAATCCAGGTCAGTGTGTGACCATCCAGCACTGAACTTGCTTTTTTAACTAGTTTTGGGTAATGAGTGAAATGTGGGGTGTAGGATAAACAGTACAGGTAGTTCACTGCTAATCCGGCACCTCCTGTAATCAGATAGTCTCCTCCTTGCTGTACTGATAGATGATCACCGCTTCCTCTGTCAGTCAGTGCCCTAATCACAGGCTTATGCCGCCCATCAGTGAACGGGTGGCTGCAAGTGCTCACAGGGCGGTTTTGGCCTATTGTTAAAAGCAAAGACACTAATATTTGTAAAACTAAAAATATAATCTCCAATGTAATTTTACTTTCATTTTACACCAAGAAAAATGCAATTTTGTTTTTTAAATGTCAGTGTTTGATTATCCAGTGCAGTTATTTGTTATATCTTTTAATAGATTAATTTAAAGGAAAGAAATAACCTTTTATATATAAATGTTTTTTTTATTTCTGTTTTTTAATTACAGACTAACGCCTTGGTAATAAAAGTGAAACTATATAAACAACCCCACATCGCATACAGATAAGAGTAAGCATGTCAGGAGCTTACCGCCAATACAATGAGAAGTTTACATATAGATATCACATATAAAGTTGTGAGCATGCGAGTTGTTGCTAACGCTTGCGGGCTCGTGTAGCGAGGGCACTGGGCGAGGGCCTCAGTTGCTGGCAAGGAGCGCCAAAGGCGCTCCGTGCCAGCAACTGCGACCCTCGCAAAGTTCACGTCGCAACGCAAATAACACGACACTCGCAAACAACATACCACACACGTTAACACACATTACGGCCTCGCAACACTCGGACGCAACTCACAAACATTACAAAATTAAAAACTCAATACATACACACAGCACATACATCAAAAACTTACCTACAGCAACAGGGAGCATCCAGAACCTCAAAAATGCAACTTACACCTTAGTTTAAATCGAAATAAAAGTGTTTGGACAATAAAAAATTAGATATGCGAGAGAAAAAATGGCCGCAGAACAAAACGAAAACGAGGCTACACACGCAAACACCATACGAGACACGTTACCAGACATTACGACCTCGCAAACATCGGACACAACACGCCGACATACAAACATTTCAAACACAATAAATACACAACACACACATAAAAAAATTACCTACAGCAAGAGGAACCATCCAGCACCTCAAAAAACCAAGTTACACCTTCATTTAAATAAAAATAAAACACTTTACACACTAATGAAATCGCGAAGCGCCAGAAAAAATGGCCGACGAAGAAAACTAGGATACAGCATTCTCAACACATAAAACACCACAACACACTCGCAAAACAACACACGAAACTCGTAAAACACCACGAAGCACCGACGGATAATCCGCAAAGACGCATAACACAGATAATCCGCCATTTTACGCCAATGCGGAAGTACACCACTACGCTGTTTCGTCTCGCGCACGCACACTCTTACATTGCACACATTCATCACGCTTACACAGCAGCTCCACACCACTAATGCTGCAGCAACATCAAAACATGTCAGCTCTTCAACACAATGCTTCAAAATAGGTAAAGTATATTCATTTATTCATCTATTATATATTTTAGTATTACACACCAAACAGCATTAGCTACCTTACGATTTGATTGCCGTCATTTTTTGACGGGCAATTCGCTAGTATGTATATAAAGTCAGAAGTTTTATTCTTTCAGTTCCTTTTTGTGTCACTACCTCTTGCTTTATTGCTTTTATGGTTAGCATGTGGGGTAGTGTATTCACCTCGGTCAGAGTAGAGAGAGAACATGCTGGTTATAGAGGGAAAGGGAGAATTTAATGTTCAGAACATTTCTATATGGGTGCAGAGAATTCATTGCAGATTAGCCAGTAAATCAGGAAGTGTTATTTTTGCTGATAATACTATAATTCATGAAATGGTTAATTGGTTTAGGCAAATTATTGTGATGTGTCTTCAGTGATTCCATACAATGTTTTGTAGATAGAAGCAATAGGTGGTGAGTATGGGTGGATCAAAACGAGAGGGGTGATGGTTGTTTAAGGTCTGGTACATGGGGAAGATTGATGGAATTTGGGTAAAAATGGGTCATTGGAAAAAGAAGGCAACAGTTTGTGGGACATCATGATGGTGGTTAATATTAAAAAAAAAAAAAAAAATATGTGACAAAATGTAAATATAATATGGAAACAGCAGAAATTTAAGTTGGAAGAGTCTTCCAGATCAAGGGGCTGTATTTTATAAGGTAAGTGGTTGAAAATAATCTCCTATGAAACCTACTCGCTAAGGTGTTAAGTGAGCTCTGTAAGTGAAAGAAGAGGAATAACAGTTTTTAAGATCGTTAAACTGGATTTATCTACCAAAGGAGGTGTTGACAGTGGATTAAATAGATAAATTTAAAAAGCAGTTGCATTGATTTTTGAATAAGGTCATTCAGGGATAACCTGGATAATTAAAGGAGGAGTATTGTTCCAGGGAGGAATCTGAGTATCTGGGGCCAGGAAGGAATTTTATTTTTTCCCCTTTTTGTGACGATGATGTTTTTTGTTTTTTTTGCTGTTTGCCTTCATCTGGATCAATTAACCATTAATTAACAATCCACATCTTACAAGGATCAGAGAAGATCTAAAAAGGTTCAACTTGATGGACTAGAAGCTAATCTATAACTATGATGTCTCGCCTTACAAATGATGACCCATGGAATGAAGCACCCCTAAAGTCTGTTCATGTCAGTGGCCATGTTTGAGTCTCCATTATAGCCCCTCTTTTTTCAAAGTAGATGGTAAACCAACTGAAGGTAGTTAAGGATGTATTTTGTGGAAGTAAAGTCCCACAGTTAAAAAATTATTAAAATAAGCAACCGTGGTCAGAGCTATTAATACATTTTGAAGATCTTTGTGTGGCGTCAGCGTTTTCATTCCAACACTGATAATCTTGTGTATGAAAACAATGTGCAGTTTAAAAAGCATACCCAATAGACTTCAACTATGTAGTAAACATTGAGAGGTTGTGGGTGGTAGAGGGTAGTGTTGGGAGGCTATGATACACTTGCCAATTGTTAAAACCCTCTGTGTGCTGCAAGTGGCCTATGTCTATATAGAAGTCAAGAAGTGACTGCAAGCATAGATATAAATATCCTTTCCACAATTATCAAAAAACAGTAAATTTTACTCGGGTGGAATTTTTGAAGCCTGGAATGGTACTTTTTAATTTAAATATTAAATTACACGAAGCGATCAGTTGAGGTATTGAAAAACGCTGGACTTAGCCTCCATGCAGTTGGGAAACGCGGGATTGCCTTAGGCTGCAAGCAATCAAGGAACGCGGGACTTAGAAAAAAAAAATAGGAGGTTGGAAAACTATGAAGTTAACGGCCAAATCGTGCAAATTGCAAAACGCAAAAAATTAAACAGGACGTCGGAGTGAGGTTCCACATGAATTTAAGCCGAACTTGCTGAGTTTTGGCACTCAAATCGGCTAAGCGAGAGAAAAAATTGGTGGCCGAAAAAAAATGAAAATTATGCTACACAACACCGAACCTCCCAAAACAACGCCAGACGCGTACCACTTTTACACACGAATGTGCGAGGTACAACATAAACTATTACGATGGAAACTGCTCGCGAGCCCCACATAGACAATTGCCGCCATTTTACAACACTAACTTGCAACTGGTAACATTACCAATCAACAATGGACCTTTACACAACTAAACCAACAGCCTATTTATACCGCACACTTGCCACATTGCTGACACTTTCTCATCAGGGCAGCAACAGTCTACATTGTATGCTGCAGGGAAATCAAGAGATTGTTAGCTCTTCAGGATATTAATTGCTGGATATATTAATTAGAAATAGGTTAAGTACCGTATATACTCGAGTATAAGCCAGCCCTAGTATAACCCAAGGCACCTATTTTCCCACAAAATACTGGATAAAATGAGTGACTGGAGAGAATAAGCCGAGGATGGGAAATGTGCTGCCTCTTGTGCCCTCTGTGTCCCCCTCTCTCTCCCGTGTCTCTTCTCCCCTCTCCCTTCCCTGTGTCTCCTCCCCCCTCCCTTATCACCCTCCTCAACCTCCCTCCTCAACCCCCTCCTCAACCTCCCTCCTCAACCCCCATCCTCTCTCCTCAACCCCCCTATCCTCAACCTCCCTCCTCAACCCCCCCATCCTCAACCCCCCTTCCTCAACTTAAACCCTCCTCAACCTAAACCCCCCTAAATACCTACCCCTCTCCACTCACCTGCTTCTGCTCCGGCCTCCGCTCCTTGACCCAGCGCGCATGTGACGTCACATGCGCGCCGCGCCATTAGCATATACCGGGTGCCTGCATAAGCTAATGGCTCTGTGACGTCACATGCGCGCCTGGTCAAGGAGCGGAGGCTGGAGCAGAAGCAGGTAAGTGAGGGGAGAGGGGGGTTTAGGTTGAGGAGGGGGGAGGGAGAGAGACGGGGGGGGGGGGGTATAAGCTGAGGGGAGCCTTCTTAGCCTTAAAAAAAGAGCTGAAAAACTCGGCGTATACTTATACTCGAGTATATACGGTACATTTATTCATTCAGAATTAATTACCGTATATTCATTTAATAAGTATTAATTCGTAATGGAAAATACAATTTTATATTTTCCACTGCACTAAAATATTTTTACTTTTTACACTGCACTAATATATCTAGATTACTGTTCATTGGCTTCCAGTGATAGCACTCTTAAAAAAATTACATATTTAAATCATTATTATGCTCAGAGACCTGAAAACATTTTCTAATTTACACTGCACTAAAAAAATTATATAATTAACACTGTACTTGTATATCTGTCTTTGAACGCTGAACATGATTGTTGCAAAGCACAACATTTGGAGGGGAAAGGCTTGCAATGAGCGCCGAAGGTGTTTAGAGATGCAAAAGTACACGAGAGGAGAAGCTCGAAATGAGCGCCAAAGGTGCTCACAATGAGGAGCAAAAGCTTTACATTGTGTGGTGTTATTTTTGTCGGCAAGTCGCTAGTATTATTAAAAAGCCAGAAAAAGGAGACATGACAGTCTCTTTTTGAAAAAGTATACAAGGAAGGAAAGTCTTTAATTGGGGTGGCAGAGAGTTCCAGAGGTCTGAGGATGTGTGTATTTAAAAACTCAGGACCCAGTTATTTGCAGGAAAAAATCTGAAGTAAAACCTGTTTAAACTTCACTTTGCCAGCCGATGTAACCAACGGACTAAAGGGCAAGTCCCCAAGAGCAATTAAACAATCATTTTTTGTGCTCCGATTACTTTTATTTGAAAAAAAGAAAACACACAACAAATGATGAAATACCTTTTCTGATGCAAGAACAACAAACAAAAAAAAACAATCTTCACCTGAAGATCTCAGTGCACGAGTTGAAATTTATGGGAAGAGGATCTT
Source organism: Discoglossus pictus (assembly GCA_027410445.1). NCBI lineage: Eukaryota > Metazoa > Chordata > Amphibia > Anura > Alytidae > Discoglossus > Discoglossus pictus. The sequence goes on along the minus strand of CM050167.1, from coordinate 40,467,209 downwards.
CTTTAGATAGTTGGAACCTTGATTATGCAGAGCTTTGTATGTCATAAGGCCAGGTAAGAAATGTATGTAGTATTTCACATGGAAAAAGCAAAATAATACATTTGTTCATACAGGTAGATTCACCTTCCTCGTGCACCAAAAAAGCACGCTATATAAGTAGGATATCTCACTATTGGTGGTAAGTGAAGAAGAAAGAGAAAGACACTTGCTTAAACCACCATATTGTCCTATATTAGAGAATGAACACATGGAAATTAGACCAGAGCCAGTCCAATAAAAATTAAAAAATGTATTGAAATTTATTAAAACATCATGTGTCCCATAAGATATGGTCTTGGCAGATAATATTCTCATGAAAAAATGTTTAACGGCAGTAGTGATTAACAATAACAAATATTTAACGGCAGTAGTGATTAACAATCACAAATAGTTGTCAAACTATGAATCGTCGTCACGCTTTGCAAGCTTGCAAGAACTGCGTCCCTCGCAAAGCGAGGGGCCGCATTTGCAGAAGTGGAGGCTCTACGGCGCCTCACAATCGGTTACAAACCGACAGAAGCGGGACTTATAAAAAATAGATCTAACACGCAATGACAAAATACGGACTTACACAAAAAAATACGAGCCGCAAGACTTAGAAAAAAAAACATTACGAACTTGCAAAAATACGACCTTAACGGCCGAAACACACGCAGCGTAAAACATTAAAAAAACAATAAATACACATAAAAATGACATAAAAACTTCCACAGCGAAGGGGGATGCACCCAGGACCTCTGCAAGTGAAGTTAAGTGAGTATAGACACACGAAAATCCACTAAGCGAGAGAAAAAATGGCCGCCGAAAAAAACGAAACCCTAAAGCTGCAAAACACCACCAATCACATACGGGTTTTGAAAAAAGACGTACGAGCTACAAGAGACACTTTTAGCAAGGACGCAAAATCATACACACCCGCGTACCACATACACATTCGCCGCCATATTACAACACTAACTTACAGACTGTGGCAGTACCCTGCTACACTAACGGCTTCCCCTCGCGCACGCAGCCTACTTACACTGCACACATTGCTGACACTTACACCTCAGCTCCACAACAGTGCAAACCTACATTGTATGCTGCAGGAACATGAAAACAGATTGTCAGCTCTTCAGCACAGTGCTTCCTTCATATATTACAAATAGGTAAAGTGTATAAATTTTTTTTTTTTGATTATAGATTGAAAAAACATTACATATATAAACATATAACGTTTGAAGTAATACAAATTGCGAACAGTCGAATAGTTTGTTTTAGAGTTTCCTTACAAATAGATTTCAAATCATAACATACGTAACATTCAAACTTGGACCAGCCTAGAAACAGTACATGAGGACCTAGAAGGGTTCTACCCTAGCGCCCATTTGTGTAGTTTTGTGCAGAATTTGTGCCTTTACTAATAAAAGAGTGAGAGTTTTAGAAATAGAACTAACCTCCGAGAGGATCTCGCAGCGTCCAGATGTCCCAGCAGGAGGCCCAGTGTCTGTATTTCCCGTCCACTTCGGCTGATAGTGAGCTCATGTTTTGTATGTATCTTATTTTTTGCCTCACCTCAGTGTACGATGGAGAAATGGCTTTCCAGTGTTTCGCGATGACACATCTGGTTGCTAGAAACACTTGACTGGTCAAGAACTGCTCATTTTTTGAAAGACCCCTGATCGGAAAACCCAGTAGGGTTTCACTTGGGTTCTGCGCTAGACGTTTCCCCCATAGTGTTTCTAAAGTGTCATAGGTAAAATCCCATGTTTGGCGAATTTTGGGGCATTCCCAGAGCATGTGTAGCATGGTGCCTTCATTGGGGCAACCTCTAGGGCACCTGGCGGAGTATGCGGGATTTGCGCGGTGCAGCCTAGTCGGAGTGAGGTACCACCTCATTATTGTTTTATAGGCGTTCTCCTTAAGTGTTATGTTGAGAGAGACATTGTTTGCTTGTTTTAATATTTTACCCCATTCCTTGTCTTCTAACGTAACCTGTAAGTCTGCTTCCCAAGCTATTTGGTAGGGGAGTTTGGCGGGAGTATTAGTGTCAGAGAGTATTTTGTAGAAGGTGGAAATGTTACCTTTCCCCCCTGGGTTGTTGAGGAAGCATCGTTCAGTTACTGATCTGTCACTAAGACTATTTAACTTATTTGTGTGTGTGAGCACCTCGTTGACTCCTATCCGATTATGCCATTCTTTGGGGGGTGCATTGATCGCGTTAAGGGAAATTGGTAAGGGGAATTCTCTATTTAGGTCCCACATGTCCGCTACCACCGTTAACTTATTGTCTATCCACCAGCTCATTTGGGTTAGTCTGTCAAAGCGATAGTCTTTGTGTGGGTGCCAGAGGGGTGTCAATCCTGAACCTTCTTTCAAGAGGTTGGATTTCCTGTTACTCTCTCGCCAGATCTTTATGGAGTTGTCTATACAGGATGACAGCTTATCCAGTTGTAATTTGTGGTGTAGGCTCAACCACAAGATTTGGGGAAGGATTAGATGGTTATCTCCCAAAACTTGTCTCTCAATTTCCACCCATACAGGGTAGTTCTCTTTTTTATGCCAATTAGATTTTACAGAGCTGCAAGATTAGCACAAATGACTAAGTAAATCTTGAAACCCCAACCCACCTTTTTGTTTTGGGGCGGTCATCGTGGCTTTATCAATTCTGGGTTTTTAGTTATGCCATGTAAAGTTATTCATAGTTTTTTGTATTAATTTAATTTCCTTTACATTAATCGGTGTCGGAATCGTTCTGAATAGATATAGGATTTTGGGGATGACATTCATTTTAACTGCATTAATCCTCCCTAACCAGGAAATATTAGGAGAGGACCAGTTGGTTATGTCTGCTCTTTTTCTTTTGAATAGGCGTGGGAAATTAACCTCATATATTTGATTTAGTGACTTTGGGATGTTAATGCCCAGGTATGTTATAAATGTAGGGGCCAACTTGATGGGGAAATTGTGTTTTATGGATTCTACTAGCGCTTCAAGTAGGGTGATATTGAGAGCTATACTCTTGTTTGCATTGATTTTGAAGCCTGATATCTGGCCAAATTTAGTAAGGAGCTGCAAAAGATTAGGGAGGCTGATTAATGGATCAGATAACGTAGTCATGATATCATCTGCAAAGAGACTTATTTTATATTCTTTTCTACCCACTTGCAACCCTCTAATACTTGGGTGATCCCTAATGGCTGCCGCTAAGGGTTCTATGCAAAGTGCAAACAGTAGTGGAGATAGAGGGCACCCCTGTCTTGTACCTCTAAAGATGTTTATCGGGAGGGATCTAAATCCTTGATCTGAAATAAACGCTTTTGGGGATTTATATAGGGCCATGACCCCTTTTTAGAACTCCTCTCCTAGTCCCATTTTTAAGAGCGTCGCCTCCATGAAGGGCCAGTCTATACGGTCGAATGCCTTTTCTGCGTCTAATGATACCAACATTAAAGGCAATTTTACTTTTGTGGGCCATGTCAATTAAATGTCTTATTCTCCTTGTATTATCAGGGGCTTCCCTCCCCGCAATGAAGCCTACCTGGTCCGGATGGATCACATCGGGCAGAAGTGGGGCAAGTGTGTTTGCTATGATTTTTGAATATAGTTTAACGTCTGTGTTAATCAGGGATATAGGCTTATAACTACTGCATTGGGTACGGTCTTTGCCCTCCTTGGGGATGACTATAATCTTTGCTTTCAGGAATTTTGGTCTCCTCCTAAAAACCTGTTAAATAACCTCTGGACGTGAGGTAGTAAGGATACCATACAGTGTTTATAGTAATAGTTTGTGAATCCATCCAGACCAGGGGCTCCATGGGCTTTGGAGTCGTTAATTGCTTTTTTTATTTCTTCAAAGGAGATGGGGCGTGCTAGGGCTTCAGCTTCATTTGCTTTACTTTGGGGGAGGTTGATAGAGGCAAGAAATTCCTCTATACGTTTCTTGTGAGGTTGGGTCCCAGAGTGGGTCGGGGCAGTGTATAGTTCTGTGTAGAACTTTTGGAACGTTCCGGCTATGAGATCTGGTTTGAATACGGGGTTATTTGCTGTGTCAGTGATTTTAGGTACATATGTGTCGGCCCTCTGTGCCTTAAGTCGCCTGGCTAACATACTGTCTGGTTTATTTGTGCAGCGGAAGAATTTAGCTTGCGTTCTTTGCAGAATGGAGACCATTTTTTTTCTCATTACCTTGTTTAATTTTTGTTTGAGCCCAAGAACTTTGGTATAGGCTTGTACATTGTTATGTTTAGCGAACTTTGCTTGTAAATCCGAAATCTCTAAATTCAATTTTGAAATCTGAGCTCGGTCTGCTTTCTTGGCTGCTGCCCCTAGCTGTATGCAGATTCCCCTGATCACCGCTTTATGTGCTGCCCATACTCCTGCTTCATCTACTTCTCCCTCCTTGTTTAATTTGAAGTGCTCAATAATTGCTTTGTTTATTTTTTTGATCATTTCTACGTCATTTAAGAGGTGAGGATTTAGGGACCAGTTGGGAGACCGACCTTTTGGTGCTATGCCCGAAAGGGCAATTTTAACTAGATCATGGTCCGACCAGGAGATAGAGTGAATGGAGGCTGTCGTTAGGCTGTTTGTCATATGTTGTTGGATTAGGAGGTAATCTATGCGTGAGTGAGATTGGTGTCTTGCGGAGTAGAAGGTATATTCCCTGTCTAGCGGGTTCATTATTCTTCATGAGTCTACCATGCAGTTAGAACTTAAGATCGATTTAAATGCCTTGGTTGCAGTGGGGGTGGAATATGGCGCGGGGGGAGGCGATCTATCTTTACTTGGATCTAGGATGGCATTCATATCCCCTCCTATTATCCAGATTGAGTTTTCCCAGCTTGTAATTAGATTAGATATCTTATGGAAAAATGTTGCTTGGTCAGTGTTTGGGGCATACAGGTTGAGCAAAGAAACTTTGTGTTCCTGGATCGTGCCGTGGACTGCTAGGTATCTCCCTTCAGCGTCTTTTTGTGTGCGAGTATGGCGGAAGTTAAGTTTATTGTGAAATAGGATTGACACCCCTCTTTTCTTTTTACTCGCTGTCGAGTGAAAGGTTTGTTTAAATGCCTTCCCCCAGTACTTTGGGACCGCTGCTTTCTTAAAGTGTGTTTCCTGCAGCATTATTACGTCTGCCCCAAGTCTTGTGTAGTCTTTCAGGGCTATACCTCTCTTAACTGGTTTGTTTAAGCCTTGAGTGTTGTGTGTAATGATGTTAATGCTCATGATTCACCGTAACCCCAGGCTCAGGCAACGCACAGGTGTGGGGTTAAACGCTGATATTTCCCTGAGAGCTTCCTTAGGACTGTGGACCTCCTGCTGGGACCTCACTGGAGCTCCGCCGGATCCAAATGGCCTACCCCCTGCGGGAATTGGAGCACAGCGAAAAATGGTACGTTAGATAGTGAGAGCTGGCGTTAGCTATCCCAACTTAAAGCTTGCTGATCTCTAATCCTATACAGTAAGGATTTTACTTGTACGGTCTGGCTAGTAGCTGGTACGTAGTTGATCTTGACCCTTATGAATCTTGAAGTTATCGTTAGAACGTTATCTTAAAAGGGGAGGAACAAAAGAGAGGAATAAGTAAAAATAAGAGAGATAAATAAGGAAGGAAACTTCTAGGTAAATCTAGACTAATGTTTGGACAGACTCACCTATGTTAGGTAATAGTGAATAGCAGCTGTTGTAAATTAACAGTACTTAGCTAAGTAGATTTGGTGGTAGGAAAAAAAAACTACCTACAGGAGAGCAACTTCTGGCTTCCTTAACCACTTGGTGAATCCAGTAGTGTTACAAGGGAACACTGAGTGGATTCGCCCTTCGTGTGAACTTAACAAAGGTGAAAAGCCCATAAGGGACACTATGAATCACATAAATCTTTTTATAAGAGTGTGACGACTCTTGTCTGTAGCTAGCATTAACTAGGAAATTCTAAACAGTTGTCTAAAGTGTAAAACAGATTACAAAAAAGTGTTGGACAAGATAATATATACTGTACAATGAAGAAATAAAACGGTCTTAGAGGTTTGAGGCCTCTCTGTGTCTGTTGGTCCGTCTATCTGGAGGTCTGCCGGTCAGAAGGTTCGGGGTTCTGTGTCGGAACTTGGAGTCTCGGCTTCTTTCTCGTACTGGGCGAGTGCCTGTCGGGTCTTTGGCGGCCTCTGGCAGCTGAATGTCCCATGAGGATAGCAGGTTGATTCCTTCCTCCAGGGATTTTATGTGGAAAAATTTGCCATCTCTTGCAATGGACAGTCGAAACGGGAAGCCCCAAGAGTACTTCCACCCATGTGAGAGAACACTGTCCAGGACGGGTCTCATCTTCCTCCTTTTGGCTAGCGCAAGTTGAGAAATGTCCGAGAATATGCTGGGCTGCTGCCCGTCTATGTCCGGTATTCCCGCCCTAGAGGCTCTTATAAAGAGGTCTTTTGTTGTATAATAGTGGAAGCGGGCGATAATGTCTCTGGGACGATCTGTCATCGTGGACCGGCCACCCAGTGCTCTGTGCACCCGGTCTAGACGGTATTGTTCAGAGTTCATGTCTGGTAGGAGGAATTCACACAGCTCCAGCAAATATAGATGGAGATCCGTCACCCACTCCGGGTTGTTACATAGTCTGAAGTTCTGCCTCCTTGAGCGATTCTCTAGGTCCTCTTGAAAAGACTGCTGAGATAGTTGTTCCTCTCTCAGGGCCGTGATATCGGCTTCCAGCTTGCTGTGTGCTTCTTTGAGGTCATTATATTTTCCCTCTAGTGTGACCGTCTTGGTGTCCACTTTTGTTATTTCGGCTGATAGGTCAGCTGCCACCTTTTGGATCTCAGCTTTGACTTCTTCGCGGAATGATATTATCAGGTCTTTCAGATCCTGAATATCGCTCTTGGTGCTTGGGGCTGATTGTTCCATGTATGTTGGGATGGGTGTTTTTGCTGACCCGTGGTCCTTTTGCTTAGAAGGTGGAGAGTCCTTTGAGCGTAATAAGATTGTATACTCTTAGTGCTCTTGCGAGTGGCTACTCCAGCCATATCCTATGGCGTATGTTATCGTCACTTTTCCTTATGTCAGTGTCCCTTTGAGGTGGGCTTTTGGGAGCTCTTACATCTCAGAGTAAGGTGATTCTGTTTTGTAAAGAGGGGGTCTTGGTGAGGAGTGTAGACGGTCTATTGTGTTGTTTCACCTCCCCTCAGGCTTGTAGTCATACACTGTCAGACCTATGCACTTCTGTGGGTCATTGTGTAGTTTCTCTATTGTCCACCTGGGGTCAGTATCTGCTTGCTGAGTGTTTAGAGTCAGGGATCTGCTTCTGAGCACAAAAACATCTTAGACCAATAGTTAATTTCTTAATGGTCGTATTAATCTTTTCTTGTAGCTATATGCTATGCAGCACAGACAGTACTGTCCTTTGGGATAATCTGCTGCTTGCTCAATTAAACTATGCATGAGCTTTATAGAAGTCACCACTGGGTGTGAGTATTGCTCTGTTCTACCTTTATAATTGCTTTGAGTTTAATGTTGTTCTTAAACTCACAAGGGTGTGTCAGCAGACCCTAAAATAGCCCCTTGTTTTTGTCAGTTGCCCCACCCTATGAGTGTATCTGCTTCAATGATGTCCACTGTATTGCTGACAGTCTCTCAAAAAAGATACCAAAGGCTAAAACATACAGTTGCATATTCTAGTAAGCAGGATGCTGACTGTCTAGGGGGTTAATATACATGTGCATTATAGCACAATTAGCAATACTTTGTAGAGCCCCCAATTGCAGTCCAAGGACAGTCTTAATCAGACCTGGATAGTAGGGGCAAGAGTCTGTGACCCTTTCCATTAGCAATATAGTCAATATTGGGAGGCCCCAACCCTTAAAAATGATCTGGTTGTACCAAGGTATGGGTTCCAGGTAAAAGCTTCCAAGGCTATGTACAGTCCTTATTTAGTTAGCGCAAGGTCTATGGCACGCCCAGGGGCTCACTAGGAAACAAGCCCTCATAGCATGGGTTCCAATCCCTGGGGGGCATGAGATGTCTCCCTCAACCTGGCCCCGTCTTTAATACTTGCTGTGATCCAGTGACCAGTCCCTTTGAGGTTTGACAGTACTCCAGGGTACTAAAAGAGATTAGGGTATGTCCACAGTGCTGCTCCCAACACCGTGTAAGGCCGTTGCCTGCTCTCAGGATCCTCCTTGAGGCCCACACTATAGACCCCCCCCCCCCCCCAGCCTGGGGTGACTGGTGCACCTCCACTGCTTACTCTGCTTATATCTGGCGCGCTTAAGCACGCTGAGGTCTCATGCAGCGTCAGCACCTCCCTCCGGGCCCTCTGCACTGCACGGGCTGCTCTTACCAACTTGGGCCTCACTGAGCCTGTGTGGATGCTGTGGGAGGCCTGGGAAGTACAGGCAGGGCCAGGCAAGATGGCGGCCTTGCCCGGGTCTCGTCCACTAAGCTCACAAAAATCCCAGTTTCACTCTGACTTATAAGGCAGCAGCTATCCTACTTGTACAGCGGGTCCTCTGGAGATAAACTATAAACGTATTAGCCAATTGTAGCTTACTTAGCCAAATATAAAGGCTATTTTATTAGTATATGCTGTAAAGCTGAAGCTGCATGCGTCCGCTCCCTAGTACAGCCAGCCACCAAGTGTATTAATTTATTGATTATTTAATTACCATACAAAAATACATATACACAAAAAAAAAAACACTATCGCAATAAACACAAAAGCCATTCACAGCGCGCCTCACAAGGAGCGCCAACGCTGCTCATAGCACACAAACTACACCAGGGGACAGCCTTGCAATAAGCGCAAAAAGCAGATCAGCACCGACAGTAAAAGCGCCTCTGATAAAAAAAAAATACAACAACCAAGAGCCTCGCAATGAGCACCAAAGGATCTCAGACCACAAAAAAAAATTAATGTCTGTGGCAAACAGCATTACCTGCCTTACAATTTTATTGCCCCGTCATTTTTGACGGGCAAGTCGCTAGTGAATTATGAATTGCAAAGGAAAAATTGTATGTATAAAAGTGTGAGTGCTTACATAATACATCTATGATATAAAAGATCATATAAAATCAGAAATAATCACTTATCACATATATAGTCAGTGTATGTAACGTTTGCGATGTTGGTCACGCTTTTGGGTCCCTTGCACAGCGTGCTGTCGATGTTCGCATGACTTAGGCTGCTTTGAGCGCCAATGCGCTCATTGCACTGCGAGCCTCGCATAGCGAGGTGAGCAGTTGAGGCACGTGGGACTTAGGCTGCAATGAGCGCCAGTTGAGGCACGCTACTGCAAGGGTTGCAAATGCGAGCCAAAAGCGTAACTCTAAAAACCCGAAAAACAAACAAAATAATTTCACAAAAATGACACATACACAGCACAGGGGGAGAGCCAGGAAGCCTGGGAGTGAGGTTGCAAGAAAATTTGAGCCATATTTGGGGGTTTTCCTCAATCCGAAATCAGCTAAGCGAGGACAAAAATGCGGACGAAAAACGTAAAAGTTCTGAAACTGGATGAAAACGAGGCTGAGCAAAGCCAGGCACGTGGGACTTAAAAAATAGATGATAGCAAAGACAGTAACACTTACACCAACAACATCAGGCATGCAGGACTTGAAAAATAAAACCAACGGCATTCAGCGCGTGACAAACATTCAGCACACACACAGAGGAGAAAGACACAGGGAAGGGACAGGGGGGAGATGGTGGAAAGAGACACATGGCATTCCCAAGCACAAAACTTGCAGGTCAACGAAACCTGTAATGAGCGGCCCATACAGTAGGTGAGAGGAAAGGGTTTCAATGAGCGCCAAAGGCGCTCATTGCGGACCACGATATGAGTGCCGAAGGTGCTCATCCCGGGGCTGACGATCAGTGCAAAGCAAGGGCGAGCCGTTAAGGCACTAAAACTCGCAGCACTTTGGCGATGAGCGCCGAAGGCGCTAATTGCCTGCGAGACGAGCAGTGGAGGCAATGAAACACGCGGGACTTAGCCTCCAAACACTTAGGAAACGCATGATCGCTTTAGGCTGCAATCAGTTGACGAACGTGGGACTTAGAAAAACAAAAAGTTACGAGATGCAGGACTTCGAAAAAAAGAAATATGAGATAGGAAAAATATGAAATTAACGGCCAAACCGCACAAAGCAAAAAACACGAAACACACACACGAAAAAAATAAATACAACATACAGCACAAGGGAACAGCCAGGACGTCTGGTAGTGAGGTGGAACGCGACTTTAAATCGATTTTGCTGAGTTTCGTCACCCCAAAAATCGGCTAAGCGAGAAAATAAATGGTGGCCAAACAAAATGAAAACAGGGCTACACGACCCTGGACTGCGCAAAACACAGCCAACCACGTACCAATTTCACCCAGGAACGTACAAGGTACAAAATAAACAATTACAAAGGACGGCAAATGTTTGCGAACCGCGTAGCACATAGACAAACAACGCTATTTTACAATCCTAACTTTCCACTAACAACATTACGCATCTAAAGTAGCGCTCTACACAAATAAACCAACGGTTCGCCCTCGCGCACACAGCATATTTCTAATGCACAGTTGGGACATTCATAACACTATCTGCTCAGGCCAGCAACAGTCCGACTGGACATTATATGCTACAGGACAATAAAAAGAGATTGTTAGCTCTTCAGGCTATTGATTGTTACATATATAAATTAGAAAAAGGTAAACCATATTAATTTATTATTCAATTAATTCAATAATAAGTATTCAAAAAAATAGAGAGGGGAGCCAAAGGACACGCGAGGAAAGGCTCGCAATGAGCGCCGAAGGTCATTCGATTATAAAAAGCTTAATATTGTGTGCCAAACAGCATTACCATGGCTTCAAATTTTATTGACCATCATTTTTTGATGAGCAAGTCGCTAGTATTATATAAACACCAGTATTGGACCATGAATTACTCCAACAGAATAATATATTACCAATTATAAAGTGCAACACAATTAAAGTGCCTGTGCTGGTATTTTCATATAATTAATCAATCCCAAAAAAATGAAACCGTATAAATAAATAGAAACAAAAAATCATAATCATAAATCCCTACAAATACTGGTATGGTGGCTTGTGGAGCCCCTCACTTGACACCCTATATTAGCGTGACGTTTTGGGGGGTCCACCAATTTCCCCCTATAAACAAGATAAATAATCTACTCATCTCCTGTGCTAACCAAAAAAAAATAAACAATTCATTTATGCCCAAAAGAATTTTTGAATTTTAAAAAATTAGAACTTTCCTTATCATGCTGCAGAATAAAAGTCCTTGCTGCTCCGGTGCTACAGTCAAACTGTCGCGACTGATGACATCATTCGGCAGCAAGGACTTTTACTCTGCAGCATAAGGAAAGTTCCCTCTACTATACCTAAACAGTGCTCACTGATCCCAATTAGTAGGGTGTCACTCACGTTGATATTTTAGAGTAGTTCTGATATACAAGGGAGCAAAGGATGGGCCCCACAAGCCACCATACCAGTATTTGTAGGGATTTATGATCAAGATTTTTTGTTTCTATTTATTTATACACTGTGTTTGATTTTTTGGGATTGATTAATTAGATGTATATACCTACCATATAAGCACAGGCACTTTAATTCTGTTGTTAATATATAATTCTGTTGAAGTAATTCATGATCCAATACTGGTGTTTATATAATACGGCAATAAAATTGGCGCTCATTGCGAGGCCGGTCCCCTGGTGTAGTTTTGGTCTTGTAACCTCCTTCGGTGCTCATTTGAAGCTCAGCACTGAGTGCCTTCGGCGCTCATTGCGAGGCGGTCCCCTGGTGTACTTTTGGTTCTGTGAGCACCCTGTGCGTTCCGTGTGAGCCCCGGGTTGAGCGCCTTTGGTGCTCATTGCTAGCCTCTCCTCGGTTATTTTTATTTTTTATATATATACACCGTATATATTTTTTTATAATAATTAATTAAATAATACATTTATATACATGACCTATTTGTAATTAATATATCCAGCAATCAATATCTTGAAGAGCTAACAATCGCTGTTGATTTTCCTGCATCATACAATGTACATTTGGACTGTTGCTGACCTGAGGTGTAAGTGTCAGCAAAGGGCAAACCGTTTTGTTTAGTTGTGTAAAGCGGCATTTTAGATTCATAATGTTATTAGTTTCAAACTAGTGTTGTAAAATGGCGGCGATTGTGTATGTGTTAGCGTAGTTTGTAATAGTGTATTTTGTACCTCGTACGTTGCTGGGTAAAAGTCGTATGTGCCTGCCGGTGTATAGCATGCTTAGGGGTCGTATAGCCTTGTTTTTGTTTTTTTCGGCAGCCATTTTTTTTTATCGCATAGGCGATTTTCGAGTGGCGAAACTCTGCAAATTCGACTTAAATTTGCGTGCAACCTCACTCCCAGACGTCCTGGCTGTCCCACGTGATGTGTGTGATGTTTTTTGTATCTTTTATTTTTTGCATTTTTTGATGTGCACGGTTCGGCCGTTAACTTCGTATTATTTGTGGATTGTAATTTTTTTGTTGTAAGTGGTACTTTCCTTTTCAAAGTGTTACGGGCCATAATATTTGCAGGCGATTTTTTTCAAATTGCTACAGGTCTCGCACTGTGAATTGTGTATTTGAGTTTTCTGTTGATCTGTAGTCCTGCGAGTCGTAGATATGATGCTTAAGTCGTGCAGGGTCGTACTGCGCTCATCTCCACCAGCGCAGTGAGCGCCTTCGGCACTCCCTGCCAAAATTCATGCAGGGTCGTAGGGATGAGCTCCAACAGCACAAGGAGCGCTCCTCGATTTGTTGCAGCGAGCTCCCTTTTTTAACATTGCGTTACCAACGTTTTTTGGTAGATGATCTGTCTTTTATATCGTAGACGTATTATGTAAGCACACACACTTTTATGGCGTTGCACTTTATATGGTAACGTACAATTTTTCCTGTGAAATTTATTATTTATTGTAAATCAATACTGCTGTTAATATTCTCATGAAAAAATGGCTAATATTTATCTGCCAACACCTTATCTTATGGGACACACACATGATGTTTAATACATTTTAATTCATTTCAATAAAACATTTTTTATTTGACTGGCTCTAGTCTAATTTCCCATGTGTTGTTGATTCTCTAATATAGGATAATATGGTGGGTTAATCAAGTGTCTTTCTCCTTCTCCTTGATGTCTTTCACATGGAGCCGGTATAGATGTGTTGAATGTGAGGGACGAGTTTGGGTTGCCAATAACCTTGTGGTAATCTAGTTAATTAATCCTGAATAATTCAAGATCGGGAAAGGAGTGCAACAAAGTTGTATATTGTCACCTTGTTTATTCAACTTCTTTGCGGAACACATCATGCATAAGGCTGGGTTGGACGAATCCAAAGCCAGAATTAATATTGCTGGGATAAATATCAACAACCTCAGATACGCAGATGAAATTAAATGTTTGCTTCTGGGGAGTAAAGCTAGGGCAAGGATAATCTATGAAAAAGCAAAGATATATCACTATTTACAAAGGTCCTTATTGTTAAAACTATGTTATTCCCAGTAGTAACTTAAGGATGCGAGAGCTGGACCATAAAGAGGTCTGAGTGTTGTAGAGTTGATGCCCCTTGGACTGCAAGAAGATCTGATCAATCAGTTTAACAGAAAATCAAGATAAACTGTTCACTGGAAAGTAAGCCCATGAGGCTAAAGCGCAAATATTCTGGCCATATCATGAGAAGACAGGATTCCCTAGAGAAGATTGATTTTCTTCAGTGGAAAAAATGATTTGATCACGACTGTCATCTGTTTTACTTTTTCCATGCATTTTGCTTAAATAGGTTTTTTTTGGTAATAAAAAGCATTTGCAAAAAATGTCATGTGCGCTTTCTCCCGCTGTGCACACCAGCGCGGCGGTCGGGGAATACTTGGAGGAGAGAGACCTTAAAGAGAGAGACCTGGCGTTAGAGGGTGGCACAGGGGGAGAGAGACCTAGGGTTAGAGGATGGGCACAGCGGGAGAAAGACCTGGGGTTAGAGGGTGGGCACAGCAGGAGAAAGACCTGGGGTTAGAGGGTGGGCACAGGGGGAGAGAGACCTGGGGTTAGAGGGTGGGCACAGGGGGAGAGAGAGACCTGGGGTTAGAGGGTGGGCACAGGGGGAGAGAGACCTGGGGTTAGAGGGTGGGCACAGAGGGAGAAAGATCTGGGGTTAGAGGGTGGGCACAGGGGGAGAGAGACCTGGGGTTAGAGGGTGGGCACAGGGGGAGAGAGACCTGGGGTTAGAGGGTGGGCACAGGGGGAGGGAGACCTGGGATTAGAGGGTGGGCACAGCGGGAGAAAGACCTGGGGTTAGAGGGTGGGCACAGGGGGAGAGAGACCTGGGGTTAGAGGGTGGGCACAGGGGGAGAGAGACCTGGGGTTAGCGGGTGGGCACAGCGGGAGAAAGACCTGGTACAGGGGGAAAGTTAGAGGGTGACAGAGCTGGATAGAGAGTGAATGCGCGCATTTGTCAGGCAATTTCGGCGCGTGCATGATGTAGCGCAGAGCTCCTTTGCCCAAAAGCTGTGCTACCGCAAAAAAATGCTTATTTAAAATACATAATCAACATTAAACTCCACTTTCAAATCTTTATTTTTGAAAAAAAAAAAGTTAGCAATATGTCCTTGGCATTACATTGTAACATGAAGTGCTCACAGTGCCATTCATAGCTGGAGCTCTCATTAATGTACTAATATATAACAAATCAATAATGGCGATAAAGCAGGTCTTAATTCAGACTGCTTTGTGCAATTCTTCTGTAGTGAACTATATAGTGCATAAGAAGGCAGTAAATCATATGGATTTTGAAAATGTTTATATGTACAAAAATTATCAAGAAAAACAACATGAATAGCATTTTCTAGCCGTAACACTATATACAACAGTGCAACAAAGTCCATTTTATGGTGACTACCAGCCAGGCTTTCATTACAATTTGTAATTAATAGTTTGTCCTCTCAGGATGTAGTTTCCTTATTATGGCTCTGAAATTATTGGAAACAGGTCAGTTTCACAGTGCTTCTAAATCCTTGGTAATGAAACGGTTTCACCCCCATGTTATGTGCTATAGACAGGCTTATACCAATTGCTGTTCTCCAGGACAGATTTTCAAGATATTTCACTGTGAGCACAGTGCTGAGTCACTAATTATCCTGGAAATCTGTTGTGATTTTAACCCTAGGGCTGGATATGGAAAAATCTGCTCTACACGTTATTATGCCAATATGTCCATCAGCATTACACATTGGACAGAACCAATGTTGATAACAAGAATACTAACGGGTAAAGGCCAGACACTGGCTGATACTCTTGCGGTCAGGAATATTAAGCAGAACTTTGTTTAATGTATCTCCTTAGTCTCAAGTTAGCACACTTGATCATCAAAAGTTGCTTTACAACCACCTTTACATTGGAAGCAAAGCCAATGCAATGCATTGTGACAATACTCACTTCTGTCTGCTAGTCCTAGTGATGGGTACTCATAATGCCCCAAATCATAAAAGGAAATGGGATCTGAATTATAAATTGATGCGTAAGCATGATCCTTGGCATATCTACCGCTTCATAAATGTTCATTAAAGAGGGCTATAATCTCAAGCATTGCCCACTGGTTATCATAGCACCACCTCAGTCCTCATTTATCAATATTCCATGCATCTGCAGTTCTTGGGATTCATTTATTCTTTGAAAGATGTAAGTAATCTTCCAAGCATGGAATATATCCCGCAAATATGATCTGGTGTTTAAATCACCAGGATGGATCGCAGCTTCCAAGGAAGCCAAGGCAGCTATTAGGAAGCAGTTATTATTGCAGAGCTGGAAGCAGAAGTGACAGTCTATTTCAAGAGAGGTCCTGAGTAAAGTCATTGGGTTGGATCAAGGAACTTCCTAGCTGCTTTTTGGTGGTCAGGTGAGCCAGTGCTATGAGTCTGCAGCAGTGTCAAGGCTTGTGTATGCATCTCAGAAGAGACCAGGGGAGCGGGGAGATGAAGTAGCACCAGACAGCTTTCCAGAACCTCTGGAAAAGGCAATACCTGGAAGTGCAAAGAAATAAAGGAATGGAATTAAGAATACAAAAAAATATAAAAAGCAAAATGTACAAGAGAAAGGGGGGGGGGGGGGCAATGAAATGGATTTTACATCATTGGGAAGATATCACAAGAGAAAGACGGAATACTATAGTGGGATTAGAGATAGCAAAAGAAAAGAACAAAGGGAAGAAACAAACAAACAGAAATGTAAAGGAGAGTGAGGGGTTAGTGAGAAAGAAGAGAGCAGAACGTAGGCAAAAAGAAAAAGAGATGAATTAGAAGAGGAGCAAACCAGAGATGGGATGAGGAGGAGGGTTGGAGAAAGTGAGATTTAGATACAGAAAGCTTAGTTTATTACCTTTAAATATTCAGGAAATTCAGCTAGTTTATGATTTGCTGTGGACAGCTTCTTCACCAGCTCGGTCAGAGAGACTGGGCTCGGAGCAGCAACGCTGTAAAATGAACAAAATGGTGAGAATGAGAAAGTGATATAGAGTGATGGCCACATGATTTATTTCCATAGAGCATCTACGTACACGTTTTCTGGGCTGCTCGTTTGGTCCTGAGAAGAGGATGGACTTTCACTGGGCTCCTGCTCTAGTTCGAGGGAGTTTTCATCAGTCAGTCTATTCTTCTGATGCTGCTGTATCATCTCTCTCAGTGCTCTCTGAACCTCGGCAATCTCTCTCTGCGCACTCTGAAAGGCGGCGTGGAGCTCTGACAGCAGCACCTCACAGCCACTCAGCGTTCCTTGTCTCTCATTGTTCTCTACTGTCTGAATATCAGCAGCTTCCTCTAGAGAGGCGCCCGTCTCTACCCCTGGAGGTTTGTGAGGAGGAAGCCTCTCATTCTGATCCCACCACACCTCGTACATCTTCATATAGGCCAGGAAAGCCTGCAGACTATCACAGGCAGCCAGGCTCTGCTTGTTATCTTCAGTGACTTGAGTCCGCAATTCATCACAGCCTTAAAATAATAAATATATTAGTAATAAATAATGCCTTGAAAACATAATACTAACATTTAGTGCCAACTTATGCTCTTCAATTTCTCTTTCTCCAAAGGATGTTCAAAGAATTGACAAAAGGAACCATGTCTAAGCATCACGGTTTATACAAAAAGTAACAAAATACATTGTACTCTCATGTAGGTGTAATATTTATTTGTGTTGGGAACATAAACCCCACACTCCCTCTATAGGATGGCCGCACAATACCAAATAATGAAGTGCAAAAACACCCAAGGATTACCTCCTCTGGTTTGTAGATTCCTTCTTGGCAGCAATTGAGTAACACTTTGTAGGACCATAAATGACTCACAAGGGATCCCACTTCTGCCAAAAACCCTAAGTTGTGGCCCAAATGGTGTCTTGTAATAAGAGTGTCAGTCCATTTATTATTAATATAAACATGTGAGACAATGCTCCACTCTTTGTATAAACATCTACACTTCTCCGTTCTTATTATCTATATTTTTCAAAGAAAAAAATCTTTGCAGATCTTTTGGAGAAACTGAACTGTAAGAGAGTAATTTGGGATGGATACAAATCCCCACATTATTGGCTTTTAGTTGGTAATACTGGGAAGTTTATTTAAACACTGTTTAAATAAGGACAATAAATGAAAATACTATCTCCTTTTATTGTTATTATTTGAAAATGTGTTAATGATTGTAATGGAGTTGTAATTGCACTTGGAAGTTTGAGATATCACCGTCTAAAACAGTGGTAGTCAACCTGGTCCTTACCGCCCACTAGGGCGATTCAAGCTTTAATGGTGGAGGGCGGTGTAATCATTAAACGAGTGACGTCACATGCCGTAGACCCGCAGCATCACACTTGGCTGGCTGGAGAGCTGGTGAGAGAGTCTAGGGACAGCAGTAAGTACAGGGTGATACATAGCTAGCATCATCTGATTTATGGGATCTAGTCTATTTCATAGCCACATCCCGTCAGAACAGTGGGGTTGAGCGCTGTGCACCTGGTGGTGCAAAAATGTACTGCAGGCAAAAAACTATTTCCACCTCCGACGTGGCGCAACTCGAATGGCACTGAGTCAACAGCGAGGCCATTGCTATGTTCGGTGCGGGCACTCGTCCCCCAGGGCCTCGGGCACGCCTCTCAAAGCTCAAGGCCTCTTCTGTCGGTGGGCCTTATAAACCATATCGGAGGTGTTAATAGTTCTCTGCCTGCAGTACATTTTTTGCACTACCAGGTGGTGCTGTGGCGCAGCGCTCAACCCCACTCTTCTGACGGGATGCTGCTATGAAAATGAAAAGGACTGATTGATGTAACCAGAAATGAGAGAGGGAAACTGAGTTACTGTGACAACGGTGAGCGGTGAGGAAATTTTACCATCAAAAGTGGGCGGTAGGTATTAAAAGGTTAACTACCCCTGGTTTAGAAGTTTTGATCACACTTTCTTAGCATATTTTAGGAAGTGTATTTAAGGTTTACAAGGGAGCCCCGTTTAGCACTGATTTGCTATAAAGCTGTTTTACCTGCGACATCGCCCGTTTTGCTGGACTCATCCTCAATTAACACTAATTCGATGCTTGTGTATCACTCCAAAACAACAACACCCCTGAAATAATTTTAAAATCGAGTTTACCTGCGATTTACCCTATGTTAAAAAAGTGTTTCGGTTATCACTTGGTCTTCTAGGAACGCATCTACAGCACTAAAAGGGATACGCCTGTACTTGTATAGGTTTATCTTTTAAAATGTTGGCGACTACACTGTAACCTGGAGGCTGCATACTTAGCGCCATGGTTGTCTTTTTCAATCCTCACAATGTCATTTTTGTAACCTTAAAAAATTAAGCATGATGTTAAATTGGCAAAATATGTTCTACTCCTCAGCACGGATGCTTTGAATAATGTGAAATTCTTTTAAAGGACCACTATATGATGAACAAAAAGATATATGTTTAGAAAATGTATCCTAAGAGCATAATAGGGCAGGAAAATGTCATAATGTTTATTATTACTCTTATCAAAGTGATTGTTCCTAAAAAGCCTTTAAACCTGTCTGTCTCCATTTAAGGTCCCTATCAAGGTAAAAATAAACACTTTGAAAACTAATTATTTAAAAGGCACACTTTAATACCAACAGAAAGTTTATTTCATCTTAAAATCTAGCTATACATTGAAAAAGCCATTTTATATATACACAGTAAATCACTAGTGACTTTCACAGCATTGCTTTTGCGGTTGTTGTGCAGCTCAATTTGCTATTTTATGGTTGAGAGAATTTGATAAGGATGCGGGGGAGGGGTGTAACTGCATGACAACATTGGGGGACATTGGTTGTTTTCCACAGACATACAGACTGCGATTCCACTTGAAACATCAAAGCATATAATAAGTATTCAGAAGCAACTGATTTGCATACAAATGCAGAACAGACAATACTGAATTACTCGTTAATGATTAACTTTAGAAAAAAATGGCTAATACAATTACTATCCAGTTTTTATGTTTTTTTAAGAATAACATGAAAACAACTCGATTTTGAATATTACTATTGTAGACTATTAAATAGGAATTATATTCAGGACCAATGTATAATTAAAATAATAGCCTCTCTTGCTAGGACATTACAGTAGTCCTTTAAGTTTGTTACGTACGTGAAATTGTTTCTGAACAATTAGTGTCTCTTTAAAAAACGATTGCAGTTTAGGAAAAAAAGTGACAAATATCAACAATAGTAGCTATGTAAGCCATGAACTTGGCAAAATATTTTGGGAGAAAATTATCTTTAGCAGGCTGTATAGGATTGGCATGATTGTTAAAAGTGGAAGAGGGGCAGGTATAGAGCAGTAAAAGCAGGATTTAAGTTGTAGGGCAACTACCTGCTTTTGAGAATACTCAGAGGAAGGTGTCAAACACCAAAAGGTGAACTCACCAATCACACTACAGCTCTCACGTACTTCACAAACATGTGAAGCTTTGCCCAAAGTACAACACCACCATAAATACGCCTATAAATGTGGCATTCTCATTTTACTGTGCTTACCATTAGGGAGAAGCAGCTTGGAAAACTCTTGCATTAATGTGAAATGCCCGGCCTGGTGGCAGCGGGACAGAGCTCTGAGGAGGGAAGGTGCAGCCTCGTCCCAGTTCTTGGAGACACAGCTCAGAGAGGACAGCGTCACCTCATGAGCGAGTTGGAGCAACAGCTGTGTGTATGAAAAGAAAGGAGAACAGACAGCAATCAGTCACTTGGCACATTATATATCTTTATATTGATGTCTAGAAAACAAATTGACATAAACAAATAATAAATAAGAGGCATTAACCACAAAGATCGGTTTGGAATTCACATCATCTCCACCACTTGAGTACACCTTTGTTTCTCTGTGGGGAGGCTGGGTCATTTCAGGATAAATATTCCCAAAATGAGAGGCCACTAATACAGAAAAGATCGGTATTTGAAGAAAAAAATTAAATAAATCAATGCTACCTTTAAAACTTACACCTGAACTCCAGAATTGCAGTTTGAGCAGATGTGCTTCTCTTCACTTGCTATTAGGTGTCCAGTGGATGAGAAAGTATATACCCAGGAGACTATCCTGATAGTAGGCTTTATCTGTCCCCTTCCCTGCAGTGGCCAGCAGGAAAACAGAGTAGTCTAGTAACAGTTTTGGACAGCCCCCTGGGCAGATCTGTTTTCATCCACTGGACACCTAAGAGGAGGTGGGGAGAAGAAGATTTAGTTGAGATTACGACAATAAATGTACTAAATAAAAAAAAAATAGAACCTTATTTTGTAAGCACTACAGTGAACATTTAAGTGTTAAGCCTGGTGAGCTTTAAACAAAGCAACCCTTTAAATGGCGCTGTGCTGGCGCAATGTGAGTAATGTTCCCTTTATTACAGAGAGTACTGGGCCTAATAGGGTGTGTGTCTTTTTCATAACTAGGTGATGTGTCTCCACAAAGTATCATGGAGCTCAGTGTTACACACAACCTTCACATCAGGAATGTGAAAGGAAAGCCAAGATCTGCTTCACCACATGTGGAGGGAGATAGTAGAAGATTTGGAATCTGATACATAAACGGATATTTATATCAAATATTAAATTTTGGATAGGCAAGTTAGACATAAATTTAAAAAAAATGTCCGTTACTGTATTATGTGATAAAACAACATATTTTTGAAAGCCAGATGTATTTTTTTTTAACTACACAAAATCCCCTAAATTACAATAACCCAAAAATATACCATCCACTCTTGGTGGATAGGCAATGCATTGTGATAGGAAATTCAGTAGTATTTGTTACCTGCTTGGGGTTGGTGTTTGAAGTTGTTGGAGGTATCTCAGATGTGCACAGTTGCTGATAGGCTTCAGTGAATTGTTCTGTGGATCCAACTCCAAAATCATGCTGCCACAGGCCAGTAAGCCGGGTTATGAAGGTTTCTCCACTAGAGGTGGCTGCCCAGTCATGGAAACATGGAGTGCTCTGGGTCTTCCAATCTATTGGTATCCTCTCCTCTAGGTGATTGTACAGCAGCTCACTAGTGCAGAAAACCAACATCTGACCCTGATAAAAGAGGAATAAAGAACACAGTCATGAACATGCTCCAAAAACAGCACATTTGCAAATGTTTTATTTGTGAAACATTTTAACAAAGAATTAGCGCACAGTAAACAGACATATTAACGCTACAACGCAGTGGAACCATTATAAATGTAGTTAACTGGGAATGTAAAGCATAGCCTTATATCTCACGCAAATTATTATTGCCAATAACTGCTAATCAGTCCTTGTGGGTCTAGACGTTTCTTTTTTTTTAGTCTACAGTAATAGGAAATTTCAAATATTGAGTGTGTTAACAAGGATCATTTAAGCTAGTTATTATTGGTCTACACATGCTGAGGAATCTGTTTATGAGTTGTTAACATTTACTGTAAGAAAATGCAATTTCATTCTACCAGTATGAACAAATATTTATGCAAACAGGGAACAGCTTTTAGAGGCAAACAGAAATTTGATCTCTGTTAAAATCAATAAACTCATCTAATCTGCCAATTATATCTACACTAGCGACTCGCCCATCAACAATGACGGGTTTAAAATTGTAAGGCTAGCAATGCTGTTTGCCTCACAATGTGAGGCTTTTGCTCCTCTGTGCACCTTTGGCGCTCATCGGGAGCCCTGCGCTGAGCACCTTTGGCGCTCATTGCAAGCCTCTCCCCGGTGTACTTGAACTTTGCACTGATCACCTTTGGCGCTTTCTCTCGCTCAAGGTGCTCATTGTGAGTCTCGCAATGAGCGCCTTTGGCGCTCATCACTCGGCTCACAATGAGCTTGATTGTCGCTTATTGCGAGCCTTTCCTGCCGTCTACTGTTCATTGGAGGTTTCGTTAACCTGCACGTTTTGTGCTTGGGAATGCCATGTGTCTCTTTCCATCATCTCCCCTGTCCCTTCCCTGTGTGTTTCTCCTCTGTGTGTCTGCTGAATGTTTACGTGTTATGCAATGAAGGCCGTTTGTTTTATTTTCAAAGTCCCGCATGCCTGGCGTTGTTGGTGTAAGTGATACTGTCTTTGCCATTCCTGCGTGCCTGGCTTTGCTCAGCCTCATTTTCATCCAGTATCTGACTTTTTTAAGTTTTTCGTTCACCATATTTTTCCTTGCTCAGCCTATTTTAGATTTGCGAAAACCCACAAATATGGCTCAAAATCTCTGGCAACCTCACTGTCCCCCTGTGCAGTCTGTGAGTGTGGTACTATAGTTGTCATTTTTTTTTTAGGATTTCTAGATTTACGCGCTTGGTTTGCAGTGTGCTCCTTCGGTGCTCATCCAGCCTAAATGGTGCATCGTACACGGCTCTGGTCCGCAAACTGACAACTATATATTATCTACATTAAAAGCTTGCATTTTGTTTAGTTTATTTACCCCTATCACTTTAGCATAAAGACTTTTCCTCTTATTTAACCTAACATGAAATTATTGCATCCATTGCAATGTATTGTTATTTTATGTGTGCGCTTTTCTGCCAAAGATTGTTCTTACCAGAAGGCTGCGATGTTGTTTCAGGGACTGCTGGGCTCCCACCCAGTTCTTGACAGAGACCTGTTCCTGGGCACAGCGAAGAGCAAAAGAGGCAGCGAGTTCCCTTTCCCCTGAAATTAAGGCAAGTTCTGCTGCAGTGCTCAAAGATAACACGTCCCCTTTCTTGGCCAGCACTTTTGCTGCATCATATGGCGAAGAAGCCCCTAAATAACTGGAGAAAACAGAGCAAAGGAAGTATGAGGCTCACTATAAAATAAACACTATTACAACCCCCCAGTGTAGCAGACTTTTGTGTTGTGCTGTGACTTTAGGTAGTAGGTATACAGTGTGAGATACAGATATAAATACATGATGGATGACAGAGAGAGAGTCTGAGAGATAAACCGTTCTGAAATATAGTGCAAACAATAAATATTATCAAAACCATCACCCCATGGAAACTAAATGCAACTCATTTAAAAGTATTGTCTGTCAAATATATGATAATAAAATCAACACATATGATCTGTGTAGCCACTGAGTGACTACGTGCTTTAAGATTGGAGATTTGTGCTGTGGAGTCTGTAACTTTGTAGTGTTAAACAAACGAGTCCTCAGTTTCCCAATAATAAACACTTCCTGGTGTCACCAACAACAGCATGCATTAGCCTGCCTACCTGCATTAATAATTGTTATTATATATTGCTTTTTGTTTTGGCATCCTCTTAATTTATTAGTGCAAAATGTAGAACTGCAGAATGCATTGCTATTAAATAAGTAAAGTATATTTGTCTCCAGTGTAAGAGTGCTAAGATGCTGCCATAGACCATACGTAGTTGGAGGTAGTTTGTCAGTGGTGATACTACTTCCAAAATCTAACAGACACCTAGCACCTCTGAACAATTACATATAGCAGTTTCAGTCATTTTACTCCCATATTACTGGCCTCACAATCTTATGTATTCAGAATATTTGCCAGTTTAAATTCTTCTGGCGGTGTTACTGGTAACCTGGTTTATTCAGAAGCTTTTATAGTGAATGTTATTTAGCTTTAATGATCAGCAAAGTTGTATTATGACTTGCTAATAATTAATAATAAACACAAATAATAAACCCAATGATATGTTTATATATAGGATTCTCAACTAATTTGTTTTTACTGAATGAATCAGTGTATATGTATTTTGAACAATTATGAACATTTGCCAAATTAAGAGAAAGAGAGAAAATGAGTTAGAGATGTTTAAGAGGGACAAGTCAGGACAGGGAATTAGTTATACTTTTAGTTCAAGCAAAGAAGGAAATTAATGTAAGCAAAGAAGAACAGCGGAAGCAAAGAAGAAAGCTAGAATACAGCATAAAAAAAAAGAAAGAAATCCAGGACAGGGAAAGAGGTAAGTAATATAGTCATATCTAGAGAAGAGTGAGAGAGCTACGTACCCATGTAGTGTCATCATGAATATGTAGCCATTTGGTGGCGTTTCTTTAAAACTTACCACTTAGCTGCCATAGAGTAGTGCCCATCTTGCTCCAGTACGGCTGCCCAGCTGGTGTACAAATCTCGAAGAACAGGGTCATCAGGACACAGTCGTGCTTTAGCTACGGCAATAGCTTCCCTGAAATATACAACACATCCTAAGAAAACTCTGAATAATCAGAACTCAAACAAAGTTGTAACTGTAATTCTTAGAGTCCATATTTATAAGTTTACTTGTTTAGTTGTTATACTAAACAAGGAGGGATATACATGACGTGAAATGGGAGGAACTGTACTTTCTGAGTAAAAGAATAAAACAGAAGCACTTATTGGGTTATCCCTTTAAATGAATTCTTAAAAATATATATTTTTTAGAAATGCAAGTTTAGTATAACTCACGAACATACAGTGGATATAAAAAGTCTACACACCCCTGTTAAAATAGCAGGTTTCTGGGCTGTAAAAAAAGAGACAAAGATAAATCATTTCAGAACTTTTTCCACCTTTAATGTGACCTATAAACTGTACAAGTCAATTGAAAAACAAACTGAAATCTTTTAGGTGGAGGGAAGAAAAAAAAAAAGAAAAATATTGTGGTTGCATAAGTCCAAATCGTGTTAAATAGGAGTCAGCATACACCTGCCATAATTTAAAGTGCCTCTGATTAACACCAAATAAAGTTCAGCTGCTCTAGTTGGTCTTTCCTGAAATGTATTTTTGTCTCATTTTTTTACAGCACAGAAACCTGACATTTTAACAGGGGTGTGTAGACTTTTTGTATCCACTGTAGGTCCCCTCATCAGCATGGCTTCACAGAAGTAACTCCCTGCCATATTGTTTCTTACCCCAGGACAGCATATTTCAGCTTAAGTCCCAGGATACACAATACAGCCCTCCATGTATATTATTATTATATGACCCCCATACAGTCCAAACTGAACACCTTACGGTATATAATTTTTTTGTGCCTGGATCACAGATGTATTTTGAAACACTTTTATAGAAGCTTCTGGTGCACAAATAGAGACCCTCTCAGTCTACTCCATCGTTCTCCCTCCTCATGTTTTCCACAACTTTAGCGCCCACATCCTGTTTTTCAATTCTCTTTTCTATTCCATTAAATGGAACAAGAGACCATGTCTGTACCATGTCACATTTTATAGAAAACACAGACCCCACTCTTTTTCCGAATAAAACAAATCTCTATATAATCGATCCTCGAAATCCATATTTCAATCAACAGTGAATATCGAATACTTTGCATTCAGCCCAGTGCATGGTTTGATGAAAGATGTATTCTTTTTCATAACTGGATCTTTTCAACTAAGACAAAGTACCCATCGCTACACTTAGTCCTTCCTGATATGTAATGAAAGCTTTCAACCATCCCGTCAGGGGATATACCACACTGGTCATCCATGAACCAATTGTTTAATATGACAGCCTTGCATTTCTCTATAAATTAGTTATTATGCTAAAACAAATTTTCGGATACTATAGAGTCACTGTGGTAAACACACTTACTAAGAAACTAATCCCAGTATTATGAGTAACAAAGGAACAATTAAAAGCATTTCTGCTCAAAAATAGGGGTTATTCAGTCAATTTTGTAACTTCGAAGCAAATGGATACATAAATGGTATATTAAAAATTGTTAATGCCTTTAAAAAACTCTGCATTTTCCTACAGTACACTTAAACTGAAGCTTGCAGTTTTATTTGTCAATCAGCTGTTATGCTCCACTTAGCATGTATAGTCTGATAGCTCATTCTAATTGGGGATTATTGCCAAATGGTTATTATCTTTTGGTCAGTCTAAGGACATATGAAACTGAAAATACAGAGCAATTGCAGATCCCAGATGAGGATAGCTTCAGCAGCCTAGTTACTACAACTTTCTTCATAAACGAACACTATTATAGAGATTTTATTGGCATGTAGAGTGAATGAGTAACTGCATCTGAGCATGGCATAATTACTTATAGTTTGAGCCTATCATGGTAAGCTCATTTCTTATATATTGATGTATTCTAGTGTTTAGAGCCTGTTCCAGCGTTACCTGTAGAGATGGTTTCCTTTCAGTAGCTGCACAGATTCATAGACTTTGTTAATAGACAGTAAGTGTGAAGAAGCTTTCACATATTGCTCCTGGAAGCACAACTGTTTCACAAAAGCTTCAACAGTCCACATCCAGACTTTATATCCAGCTAGAGAAGAGACATAAACATTCATGTTGATTATTGGTAAGTAACACACATGAAAGAAGTGAAGAAAATACAAAAGTCAGAGAGACAGGGACATTATTGTTTGTGATTAAATTCTCTAATATACACTCTAGATTCCAGCAATACCTGCTGAGGTGTATATTCAGGGATACTGACTTCTGTAATGCCCTGAACTGCCTCTACAATTCATTTGTTATAGGATTCATTACATATACATTGTGTATGTATAGTCAACATTGGTTTTGAATAGTTTACATACTGTAACTTGTTCAAAGTGAAAATGTCCACACTACTCTTTATATATGAGCATTATATTTATTATCTCAGAGTCAATTGTCAACATTTTTTGAACTCACAGGGAGAAAAGAAATGCAGAAACTTGGTGTAAGCAACAAGGGAAAAAAGGACAGACAGTGAAATGAAGATAGGGCAAAATAGTGCTAGCAAAGAACCAGGACAAGGGAGAAGAGAAAGAACCTTGTTGTAGAGGAGGTAGAAGCCAAAACGGCCAAGGATGAGGGAAACGGCCAAACTGCTAAGGAATAAAGAGAGAGCCAAATGGATATGAAAGGGAAGGAGAGCCAAAGCAAGTGAGGAGTATGAGAGCCATGGTTATGGAGGAGAGAGTCAAACAAGTAAGAATGAAAACAGCTCGGACAAAACTTGCAGGACGAAGGACGCAGCAATGGCAAATGAGTAGGTGGAAAACAAAAATGGAAACTGTCATAGAAAGATCATGAGAGGCAGAAAAAAGGTAGAAAGGTAGAGTAAGAAGGCAAGAGAAAAAAATCTAGACAAGGAAGGATATAGACAACCAGGCTATGGGTGAAGTATTAGATCCATAGAAAGGGAAAGAGAGATAAAATAGACAATTGGCCAAAAATAGGTAATAAAAAAGTGAGAAAATGTAATAACTGAGACAACCAGGACCTAAATATAGACTTCCTTTGTGTATTTCCTGACATCATATGCATCTATTAACTGCCTCATTACCTACCCATAGGGGACATGGCCACCAGCTGGTCCGTCAGTTCCCCTCTCTCCGCAGCCAGCTGTATTGTCCCCTTCAGATCCCCTTTCCACAACATAATCTGATGCTGTAGTTCAGGATGCCCATTTTCCAGGTGAGCCTTTCCTGAAAAAATGCAAATAGAAGACACCCCTGTGATATGTGCACAAAACAAGGAGGTATAATATAGACAGACAGTAGAGGTCATATAGGCTACATGTGTATTAGTGAAGAAACATTTTATTTCCATAAAACAAACAAACAAACAATAGCTTGAAGATGTGACTGAGACAATAATGTATAATATGACAACCACACTTATAGCATATCTATTTATTACAAAAACTATCCAGGAGAACAGTAATTAATAAATAAAATAAATGATTTCACGTTCCCCTAGATAATAGTAGAGGGTCTAATGATTAAACCACTCAATATATATATATATATATATATATATATATATATATATATATATATATATATATATATATATATATAAGTAAGCTTGAAACAGCTGTACATGGATTGGATACTCAGCCTGTGTTTATTCCAACCTTGGCTTTGCATTAAAGCTGTGTAATACAGCATGCATAAGCTTAAAGGAAGCCATGTTTGATGATGGCTATGGAATGAAGAGCGAGGCATTTGTGGGCATGTTTGTGTGTCCCAGCTCAACTTCCCAGAATGCAGTGTAATAACTGTTTTTCTCGGAACTCTGAGCTGGAAGCAGGTTTTTTTACTTGCTTTAGACATTTAAATATGAACACAGATGTACTTTTTATTTACTATATATATATATATATATATATATATATATATATATATATATATATATATATAGTCCCATATCACAGTCAGCGATTTCAGTGTGCTAATTATCCATTATTTAGATTAATTTTTTCATATTCAAATTATTCAGCTATTGTCAACTATTTCCAAATATATTGGCTTAATATTTCTTATGTATCTTAAAATGTTTATTGAATCTTTGTATATATCTATCTATAAAGCTTTAGCCACATAGACATTGAATCTGGTCCAGGATATTTTAAAAAGCTTTAAGTTAATCTAAATTAATCTAATGTTTAATACTCTATTCTCCAGTAGATATAAATCCACATTAATAATAACACTAATACAGGTACCTGAAAAATATATAGTATGATCCAGGCTTTTACGGCTTGAATATGCTATTACAAGATACTTACAAACCTTATATTTAATCTAAGTTATCATAATCTTGAATATGCTATCCTCTTTTTCCCGGGTTTATTAAACCTCCTCATGGGATCATAAAGCTTATGCCCTTTACTAAGATCTAAGTGGTTCCCTATAATGGTTCCCTATAACATACAGCGTATAACATGTCAGCCGATTCTACACATACTGTCCCTGTGTAATGACATATACGCCGGACGCAAGCTTCAACCATGTGATCAGAGTGATCTTGTCAGGGACACTTAAAGGAACGCCCAACTACAGATTTATAAAACTTCCCAAATCAGGGTTTTACCCCTATGGTGTCCGTACCAGTCATTCTTAAAACTGGATAGTCTCAATCAGTAAAGTAGAAGACACAATTGTATTTAATTCTGTGTAAACCCTCATCCTCCATATCCTGCTACCTTACATTTATTTTTCTTTGTCAATTTGCACTTAAATGGTTTCACTTAAGATCTGCAAAGTACTGGTATAACGATTTATTTAAGAACTGGAATAAGGGGGATAAATGAATAGTATAATATATAAAAATACGAACCCTCCTCCTCCATAAGTCGATACAAGGCAGGCCGATCGCTATAGAGACCCAAATGCATTGTGTCATCAGAAACATCACGTGAACCTTCCTCTGATTCTGAGAGGGATTAACAAAAAAAGAGTTAACAGATCACCTAGACGATACGACTGCTAATAGTCCCCAAATTCACAGAGAAATAAGCCCAAAGGGAGCGAATAATGAAAATATATTAGAAAAGGAAAAATATTTTCAGAGCAGGTGTATAAGAGAGCATGAGAGGTAACACAAGAGATTGAATGAGAGGACATGACAAGGAACGAAAACAGAAGCAAAAATTGAGGGAGAATTTTAGAGGGAGCAAGTGATCATGGCAAAAGTTCAGGAGCCAATTCAAGAGTCAGTCATATGCCTAAACTGTGGCAGGTCTATTCAGGCTCTGTGCTCATCAACAGCTCAAACCACCAACATTAGGAGGACTTGCAGCACTAAGAGGCTAGTGCTACTTCTGTAAGTGAACTATAGCAAAATGTGTTTAGGTAAATTGTCCCCTATATTTTTTAAACGTAGAATGAATTCAAGTATCACATGTACACTATATACTGTTCTGAGATAAATTCTACAGCCCAATTCAGTATGATCTTTTACAGCATGGATGTGCAAGTCCAATCCTTGTGGGCTGCTATAATACCAAGCTCTCGGGGTATAATAATTAATAAAAAGCTTCAATACTGTGAATTTATATCTGTGCTCATACACTAATATCAATTGCACTCTAGGACTGGAGTTGGACAAGACTGTCTGCCACACAAGGTATTACATCTCTACTTCCTTGTAGCAGACACCTTTAGTTATCTTGAATTATTCACATCCCAGAGTGCGGCAGACAAGTGAAGCAGTGAGTTTGTCTCTTACCTTTAGCACACAGAGTAGCTGCCAGTGTCACGCAGTCTCGGTGCTGCTCTTCCTTGGAGCGGTGGTCTCTGCTGGTGCTGACAGGAAGCAGTGAGCGACTCTTCTTCTTCTTAGTGTGGGGCTCTGTCAGGGCATTAAAAATTGGATATTATATTTTTTATGTTTCTATATAGTAATATCAGGAATTCTGATGATTCCAATAGCAGTGACAAACATAAAATAAGAGTATTACAGTATGCAGTAGACTCTTACACTTTCTCTCTGTGCGATTATTAACATTGACCCATACCCTGTGTCTTCTGTCCCATCTGTCCACCAATTCTCATCATTTTATGTGTTTTTACATTCTCCACTAATGTAAAGGCATAATTTGTAAGATGTTATCATTAGTGCTTCTGACTTGAAAAGAAGAGTCAAATCTCTCAAACAACTTCTAAATGAAGTGTTTGTACAACCCCAACAAAATAGATATTACTGTATACTCCAATTACTATATGAGAGAAACAGAGGGAGAGAGATAGAAAATATCAAACAAAGGAATCAGACTACTTACCTGCCCTGTCCTTGGATGGCTCCTTCCTTATAGGAATGATCCTATGGATCGGGACAGGACTGGTTTTCTCCAGACTGGGTGGCAGAGGTGATCTGGCCTGATTGTGAGACTCTGTTGCAGTAGCTGAAAATGAATTTAACTAATATGAGATGTCAAAGAAGACAATAAGAAAGGAAGTGCCTATGGAAGTACAAGACAAACTATTCATTTTTAATATTATTTAATTACCTATGTGCGTCTATATATGATGCAAGGTCTCTGCAAACAAATATTGTTTTCCTTTACTTTCTCACCGCCTGCAATTAATTATATTACATTGTATACAAATCTATAATGTGCCTGCTTTACTGATAAAATACATTTTTTTCTGGTTTAAAGGATCAGTCATATCTTTAAAATATACTTTTTTGAAGAACTACCTGAAAACAGGCAAAATAATTTTAGACTGTAGAAAATAATACAGCCATTAATTATTACCTTTTATATGCATTCATAATGTATTGGAAGATGCCATTTTAGTTTCAACTTATCTGCATAATAAGATGGGGATGACTGACTGCTTGAAATATAGCAGCTAAAAGTGCAACTACTTTCACTAGACTAATGGAAAGCTCAGTTTACAAATACCCATCCTCCTGAGATAGAATGAAGAAGAAGTTCAATGAAAGGAAATTGAAATTAATGACTGTATTAAAGAATAGTTGCATATAAAACTAAAAAGTAAAACATGTAAATGCTGTATATTTTTACTTTGTAAAATCATTAATTATCAAATTTGGGTAAACAAACCACCATATAGAAAGCAAATGTGACCACTGCAGTCGTTTAAGCAGTCCCAACCTTTCTGTCATGCATTACTTTACAAATCTGTTTCCTGCATAAAAAAGTGGATATAAAGTCCATCTATCTTCTGTATCCTGCAAGATTATGTTTTTGCTGAAACAAAGTGCTCCATCCTCTATAACTCTCACAAATGGGATGTGGCTCCTTTAACATTTTCAGCAATACACTTCATACCTAAAACATACCTGGTACACAGGATAGCTAACAAAAAGCTGAAGAGATACCAAGCGGCTAAACAAAACTAAATAACTTACCTACATTGCTTAAGCTGTGACTGAATCCTAGTAAAATTATATCTTTTCTATTCATTTGCCCCCCAAATAGGTGCAGCTTCTGTTAATTTGTTGACTAAGGAACTTATTTGGAAGATTACTAGAATAAAGAACTTTTTTACTTGGAACATATCTAGAATATAGATTTTTGGTGATTTTTTTGTAAAATTAAAAAACTATAACTGATAGAGAAATAACTTTCTTTATAGACTCAATGTTTCCTCCAATATCCCAACAAATGGAGAAAAAAAGACAAGGGCACGGGTGTGCAAAAGGGGTGACATGCTGGAGAAAGCTTGGAGATGGGCATACAATAAAGTTCAATTTATTTATTTAATACTTGATTAGTGACAAGAAAAGAAAATAACTTTCATAAGAATTTTTTTTCGAGGTCTAGCACCCCTGAGAGGAGTTAAGAGAGGATCTATCAAGGAATTTCTACTATACCAGGCTAGGCTTGCCTGAAGTGGGAAGGAAGCAAATACAGGCCCCCAATGAGGGGATCTTCCTAGGCAAGATTTCTCCACCCCCTCTGGAGATCTTATACAAAGTCTGAAACAGTAAAGCTCAAATATTTTAAATGTTACATTGAAATATTCTTCAAATACTGATTGTTTTGCTAATATGTTATTAAATAAATTGTTGAATGACCAGTACAGTGGCCTTTTATGTTTAAGCATATCCAAGATGTTTCCAAAATTCCTGTCAATCTGGGACCTTGTATTTTATGTGGTCATATACCTTCTTGAGCGAATCTTTCCAGTTTTCTGTGCTCAGGTGTGACCTGCTCCTCCTCTTGGTCTGATGTGCCATTTTGAGTAGACAGTGGGCTCTCTGTGCCCAATAAATCTCCTCCTCCCTCTGTTCTATGGCTGTCCGGCTTCTTCTTCTTCTTGGCTTTTGGTTTGGGATATACAGTACGCTTCTTCTCCAGGTCTGTGGCTTTCTTTCCTGCAGACAAAAAGGAAATGTCATACACAATAAAATAAATATATACAATGTAATATATCAAACAATTAATAAAAAGTATAGTCCGTTGACTATCAAGCCCATGTTTTGATGAGCCAAAAGTGCTCTGACACAAGTAGGTTTGGTGCTTGTGTGATAATAACCTTTGGGAGGCCGGCTGTGCTCCTGCTTTGATATGGACCAGTAGTGCAGGCAGAAGTCATCTGCTCCGGTCCACACCTTGTCTGCGTCCACAGGAGACCACTGGACACACAATAGTCTCCCCTTGTGTCCCCGATAGTTACTGAGCGGCTCCTCTTGTAGCACATCCCAAACCTGAAACAGACAACAGATAATATTCTTTTCTGAATGGAATGAGGGAATGAGGGAGGGAGGAAAGGAAGGAATGGAAGGAAGGAAGGAAAGAATAAAAAAAGAACAAAGGGGAAAAAGAAAGAGAGAGAAAAGATAGCTATTTAAGAAATAGATGAGAGAACAGAGAAGGGATACTGAGGGGAGAAGGAAAGCGAGAAGAACAAAACCAAAGAGCAAACATAAACATGAGATAGATATGATTGTGAAGAGAGTATACAGAGGGAACAAAATGGAGAGGAGGAGAACATGAAGGAGGATATGGAGTTTGATATGAGAAGATTCAGAGTCTATGAGAAACAATAAAATATACATCATATTTGTAGATTAACTTGAGGAATTATATATTTTATGCAATATTAATAAAATAGGATTTATTCCAATATACATTTCCATGTGAACTTCCCACCAAATTATTCTCTGCATAAAATGGTGTATTTTTAAAATGTTTGACATTTTGTATAAGATATTCAGCCTAGCTGTCCATCAAGGTTTTTTTAAATCACGGAAATAATAAAGATCATTATAAATTCCTCAAAGATACAGTGATCCATAGCGGGTGTATGTAATATCGGTTACCTGAGAGGTACCATCATAGCTGACAGACACCAGTCTGGCATCATGGTGAGGGCTCCATGAAAGGCTTGTGATCTTTGCGGTGTGCCCAGAAAGGGTGCGGAAGGGCTCTGTGATGGTGATAGGGGCATCGGAGGCAGTTTCTGCATAGAGACAACATATGGACATGATTTACAGGTTTATCGATATATAAAGGAAAAAAAAGTCTGATATGCTCACATGCTAAGAAGCAAACAGCTTTCAACAGTAAATACAAACTTTGCTTCTCGAGAAACAGCCTTTATCATACTATCAAAATGTAGAAATACTATTTTATTAATTTTTTTCTACATAAATATGCTCTTAGTCAGACTCAAGGTCTTTCCCATGAAGAATAAGTGCATTGCAAAATGTACTGAAGAGGATGCCTAGAGACAGTAAATTATTTCTCCTTAGAGCTCGATAACTCAGCTGATGCAGTGACCTCACAAACTGAGAAAATAATCTGACAAAAAGAGATCTTAAAGGGACACAATTAATTTAGCACAATTTGGACCACATCAAAGTAAAGATCTCCTAAAAGCATGTTTTCACTGAGAAAGTCTGTGTTTACACAAGTCACTGACATGCCCTCAGCCAGACACACGATATAGCTCCCTGTAGTGAGCAAAAGAAAAACAGAGGTTAACCCTCACCACATCTATCCCTGTGCAGAGCATGGCATGCTGGAATCCCCTAAACAGGTCAGTTGTGGGGTAACTTTTGAGTGCATTCCCGAGTTCAGAGGAAAACTGCTATCAATCACTGTCCTCACCACGTATGTGGATGTCTCTTATTAATCACAGAACTGCCAGTGTAAACAGCCTTAAAACTTTTGATTGTTTTAACTGTCATTAGTAAATTAAAAAAATAGATAATTTTAACATACAATCTTGTAATCCTTCACATCATAAAGAGCACTTACAGTAAGGTAAATTACCCTTTAACATTGATGCAAATGAAGTCTACAGACGGGTCAACATATTTTTTCATCAAACACTGTAGTCATATTTCTCATGCAAACAATAAAGAAAGAAAAGAAAAGACAAAAAAGCATTTTGTATTATATTAAAACATTACTTATTTAAATGTGCATAACCCTTTTATAAGGAGTTAAAAAAATCATTAGCATTACTTTTTAGTTTAATAATACGAGTAAGGGGCAAAGACATGTACAGTACATTCACAAAAAAATGAACTTACCGTTGCACTGCTTTGGAAGCATGGCCCCAGGTTTCCCAGCATTCACAATATCTTACCAGGGGTCAGCAACCTACAGCATTACTACCATAATTGGAACCCAAAAGTGGATTGAGGGTCTCTTGTAAATTAAGATGTACTAAAATGTTCATTTATGAAATATGAATGTAATGGGGGTTACTTGAAGAAAGTGAGTGAAGGTAAATAAGCTGGGGGGGGGGGGGGGTGTCATGACACTGAAGTGATGGTGGTCATGGGGTGCTAAGATTTAATAAAAGGACAAGAGCAGATGTGCTTAGACACACAGTAATGTAGTTTATATGATGGGATGTGTAAGTAATGTGAATAATGTCATTAAATTGATTACATGAATATCAGTTCTCTGTGCAAACTTTCAAATATCCAATTATGTGCTGTATTTTGCAAACCTGCAGCTTCTAAAATTAGCTATAAACAGTGAATACATTTGTATTTACAGGTTATCTTCTTAAAGGAACACTGTCACCCTAACAACAATTTTGTTTATTCTTAAAAAGCACTGAAATCTATCTAAATATTGTGCTAGCATTTTTCCCTATTTAATTAGATATTCAGCATTGGTTGTGCTACTTTATCATGCTAATATGAGGCTCACTGTGCTTGTTAATGGTGGAGATGCGATCTAACTTCATAATAACACTGGGATAGGTTGGGTTTGCGCTTATGTTTGCAAGAATAGTGGGCCTTGAGGCACACATTTTCATAATAGTGCAGCACAAACAATGGTGAAAATCTCAGCAAGTATTTCTATTAGAAAAAAATGGCTAGAGTCATGTATAGTCAGTTTTTCAGGATCTTTAAAAATATTTTAAACTAACTTTG
Organism: Discoglossus pictus; assembly: GCA_027410445.1. Classification (NCBI taxonomy): domain Eukaryota; kingdom Metazoa; phylum Chordata; class Amphibia; order Anura; family Alytidae; genus Discoglossus; species Discoglossus pictus. The sequence continues at coordinate 40,431,138 of CM050167.1, read as the reverse complement.
GGGTGATAGAGTAACTTTAATTTTGCCTGCTCTGCAAAATTATACAGAGGGGTTTACTTGAGTTTAGTGTTGCTTTAAAATGCATTTCTGGCACTCATAAAGTGTAAATTAATGTAAATAGGTGACAATTCAGCAAACCACCACTGAAAGGTTCCCTACCCGGGTCTGCTGAGAAACATATTACAGATAAGGACACATTCTCACCTAAGGCTGCCTTCAGGCTGTGTATGTAGATGGTGGCATTGTTGGATCCTGAGGCTAGGAGGAAGCTGAGAGTAGAGTCCTCACTGTGATCATGGTGCCAGCGCAAAGCATTCACCAGCTTGTGATGTTGGTGAATAGTGCAGATGAGCTGAAGATGTGAAGCACGGAAAATCTCAATGGTCCTGCATGGAAATCACAAGAGGGACGAGTTATTAGAAAAACACTGAAACAAATATATCAGCTGATAATTGAAGAAGGGCAAAGTCATACAACTAAAGAGACATGCATTCTGGCAAGCCCAAGAAAAATACCCATATTGGGAGGAAGAGGGAAGAATTGTTGGATTATATGATCAAGGTTCCCTTACCCATCTTCATTCCCAATGGCTACATGCTGCCCATCTGGTTTCCAGCTCAGCTCTGTGTGCATAGGTAGTTTGTGCTAAAATAACATAAATAAAAGAGAAAGAAGGTTAATAAATATCAGTATATGTATATACTTTACATTATCATTCATAAAATGACCACGGTATTGCTCATACATTTAATTGGTTTATTTAAATAATGTAAAGCATCACATTAGTTGTAGAAGAACATTACCAATTTAAGGGAGATGATTTTAATGGCCAACTTTGGCCCCGTTAATATTGCAAGTTCTAGAATTTCCTTCCTCAACAAAATGTCAAATTACTTCTCATATCCCCCACTGTCCTCTTAAAATATCAGTCTTATCTGTTAGTATACACAGAGGTTCTGGACTCACTCACTTTTACAACGTTGGTATCTAGGATGAGTTTGTTAATATCATGAGCTTCGGATGCTAGCTTCCAAGGGTTGTGCTGGTAGATGATCCCCTCACCTCCACAGCTGTACAATGTTGCCGGAGGTTTATCTGCTTCTGCACCTGCAAGAGACAAAAGGACACTTTTGTTAGTAGGGTTCACATATTATTATTTTTATTACGATCACCATTATTTTTTTCTGATTCACCCTTATTCCATTTGGACCCCAACTAAGTAGCAGACTTTTCACTCTGTGGACTGTGAAATCCATATAGTAGTAGCCTTTTGTTTGGAGGACTTTGTCCTATAGGCCTGATCATCTACTCAGAGAGCAGCATCTTTAGCTTACTTGTGCTCTTCCCAGGCAGAACTATCCTGTAGTATATCAGTCTGGTCTCACCCAAAAGAGTGATCCAGTCCCGAAATACCAGGCAATTCTACCCTGAACAGGAAACAGAAACAGCAAACCCCAGACATACGTTTCTGCCTCTATGGGCCTCATCAGTGAGGTGCAGCTGTACTCCTTACGGCACAGTGAGCAAGGAGTCCACGTCTAAAACTATACATAATCCCCCTGTGATTAGAACAAAACTGAATAGCAATCCCCCTCAGACTTGGACTAGTACTCCCAGATGGCACTTCCCAATACACAAATACAGCTACATTTGAGATTTTTTCTAACAATTATTATATGCATATTGTTTATGTAGCTAGTAATGTTGTTAGTGTGTAATATATGTCATAAACATGTGAAGTTTTTCCAAAACTATAGTAGTCCTTTAAGCTTACAAACATAGTTATAGCCTTGCGATAATTGTTTTTATATTCCTTGCTCCACCTTTAAAATATACATTAATGTTTCATGGATTAGGAGTGCATATGATAGGGTTGAATAAGTAGTGCATAAAAAAAAAAATTGCATTAAAAATCCCAAAATAAGTATTAGTAAACTTACCCTAAAATGTTTTAAATCTCTTGAGTTTGCTAGCAGTTGATTTTGAGAATTAACACTCCTGAAAATCCCTGCTACAATTAGCATAGAAAGCATAATTTGTTTTGGCCAATCAGAGGCAGATGCAACAATATCTGCCGTAAAGCATCATAGGATTTATAGGCTTAGTTCTCAAAACCACACCTCTCTCTTCTCCCTTGAATGATGCAACTCACCAGTGCAGCTCTGAATTTCTGCATTGTTCCTACTATTTGATTTAAGGTTATAAGGTACAAACATACTTAAATGCACTGTTTCTATTGGTTAGTATGAGGTGCCAATGTAGGCAGCTCTGGGGGTGTAGAAATCATAAATAAAAAAAAATTAAAAAAAATGTGTATGTGTATAGAATGACTCAATACAATGTGTGTTTCTGACATAAGCAGCAGGTGTTAGATTAGAATTAGTTAAAAACAAGGACAATTAGATATGCCTTTAATGAATCTGAAAATGAACCTAAAATATATAGGGACCAGGGTAATTAAACACAAAACACTTTTCAGTTCAGTTATAAAGTTATCTTAAAACTGCTTGTTTCATGTCTTGCAACTACTTCTTTAATGAGGGCAAACACCCTATCATTTTTAATTTTTTTCCCTTTAATCCAATCCTTACTATAAAGTATCAAAAAGATAAATTCCCAAAAAATAATATATCTGCAAGAACAAACGTGTATAGTTCTGAAGAATGACATAGAAGGTGGTTGTATAGAAACACCAAAAGGGTCAGTACAATAAGGAGTGCTTTATGAAGAATGTAGGCTACACAAAAAATGATGTAAAGTCAGAGTTCACTGGCAGTTTCAGACAGAAAACAGTAGGAACAAGACTTGTCAAACAGCAAAACTGGTGTAAGCAGAAACAAACTTACCAAATGAGAATGGTGGCAGAGGAGGACCCCATGACAGTGAATACACAGTCTTCTTGTGGTACGTGCTGGAGATCTGAGGGGGCCTGCAAAGACAACAAACAATAAGAACTTACAATCTAGTGATTTTATATACTACCAAAAATGGATTAAAGTTACTGAAAGCATTACTACAATGTAGTTAGAATGGTACAGGTTCCTGTGATTAACACTTAAACATAGTAGTATGAAGTTGTAGCAATAAAAACCAATACAGAGTGTGTAAGCACTGTGCCCCTTCTTACTTGTTGGAGTAGATGTCATAAATGCCAACTTTCCCATCATCCGTACCAAATGCAAGACTTCCTTCTTTGATTGGATGCCAGGCCAACTGTGTATACCAAAAAACAGTCAAAAAATGGTGGTGCAGAATTAATACATGCCATATATATACTAAGACATGAAGCTATGACAATGCATGGGTTCAATGCGGTCAGCTTAATGCTATAAATTCTCCAACTTTCACACCTTATTACATAGGACGCATAGCTTGTATATATATATGTGCACATTTATCCAACTTGAAAAAAGCATTTGTATATATATGCAAAATTATATTTACAGTATATCCAAAAAAAGCAATACAGAACAGGCAACAGGAACAATGGCACTGTTAATAAAAACATGTCTTCATAGATAATGGCTGCAGACCTGTGAAAAGAAATTCACTTCTTACCGCGGTGACCTTAGATCTGATGCCTTGCCACAGGGTCCTCACGTCATACGCGTTGGTGATAGAGAGCGTGTTCCAGACACGGATCATGCTGTCCCCCACACCAACAGCCAGACAGCCGGCTGCCACGGGGGAGAAGGCCAGACTGTATACAAAGCCACCCAGGGATGTTAGAGACCAGCAGCAAGAGAGGGAGCCCAGATCCCAACACTTCACCTGTACACAGAGGGAAAATAGTCAAAACAAACACCGGAGAACAGATAGGACTGGATATGAAATGCAGGGATACAATATATATTTCAGGACTCACCAGTAATCTGGGAAATATGTTATTCCATTCTATAACTACAAAGACTGTAGCTACTGGTGCTCTAAAGACTTTACATAGGGCAAGTTGTGAGAGTTTCTTTTTAAATTACCCTGTTTTATTCTCTAAAATCCAAGATGGCACCAAGTTTTTATTGCAATATACTCTGAAGAGTTCTACAGACATTATCTATATCCCAGACAGGCTTATTCTCCAGATTCAGTTCAAAAGTACTAAACCACTCCTTATAAAGAAGTAGTTCAAACGCTTCTTCCAATTTACAAGTAAAGGTGCAACACTCACATCTCTGTCCATGGATGTAGACAGCAGGAGTTCTCTCCCCTCTTCGGTTACAAGGGAGCAAAGGTTAAACACAATCCGGGAGTGATTCTGCCCCTCTGCCCCTCCAGAGCCCAGGAGACTCCACTTCTGTTTTCCAGACCTGGTTAGATCCCACAGCAGCAGTTCTCCCCTACAATGAGACAATGTAATTTAACCTATCCAGAAATATCATATTAACAAGCTACTTAAAAAACAAAACAAAAAAATACATATTTTCTATCATGGAATTGTAATTCAGTTCGGTAAATTGAATTGAAGTGAAATACTGACCCAAAACAGCTAGACAATATCTGTGTGGGATGTCCATGAGGCCAGTGTAGAGTCAGCCAGAGACGTTCTTTTACATTTGGATCAACTCCACGGCGCTTTAGGAAAGGCAATCTCAGAGTCATCACCCCTATATTGAAGTAGAAGGAATGGCACATTATAGGGTCTGTGTGGTAGATATATATGAGCAATCCTGATAAGCTATATAGAAGAAAAATTGGCATCATGTGATTCCTCTTCATAAACCTCAACCTTGTATGCCTGCCTTACAATATTAAATAATTATAAGTATTATTGTACACTCTAAAAAATAAATGCTGTGACGGACAACACATTTTACTTGAAGGACCACAAGCAAAATAATACACCTTTGTAAATTTGAATGTCTAGAACAAAGAACCTGTTTCAAGCTCAAAATCTAATATTATATTTACACTGTAATCTAAAAATCTGGTCCTTTGGATCTTATCGATGTGGTGTTTATCAGGGGTCTCACCTTTGCCCGTGGCAGAGCTCCAGATTCGGATAGTCTGATCTTTGCTTCCTGAGGCCAGATAACAGCCCTTGTTCTCGGTTTCAGGAAGGAGATCTCCGTTGGTTGCATTCAGTTCACCTGTAAAACACAAACTTGTGTTAGAACAGATTCATCTACGTACCATTAAATATGTACACACAAAGCTGGAGTAGTTGTACAACTGAAATATACTATAGATGTTAGTCACATGGTGTACTTCCTCACATAATATTCAGTGGCTGTGGGCATTACTCCCTTATTGAATTACAGTACTGCGCACATTTAGAGCAATGAGCTGGTGAAACCAAAGACAAAGCAGAGTGTTACGTCCAAGAAAAACCTGAAGCTTGCTACACTTGGAAAAGCATTTTCTTAGCCATGCCTCTCCTTGAAGAAGCTTTTTCTTAACCTTTAGTTACTCCAAGAAAAATCTGTGTTTTTGTAATTTTGTACTGTAAGCAACTGTTTTTGTAATTGTGTAACTTTTTGCCATCACTTATTGGGTCAAGCATACCTTTTGGTTTTCTTTAGTATGTAAGCCAGTGAGCTGCACTTATAGACAGTACAGAGCCCCATATATACTAGACCAGAAGGCCATGATTTTGGTTTAATACGGTTTGAATATAGATGAGGCAATTAGAGTCTGTTGCTAAAATGCTAATTGCTCCTCCAAAATCATGACCTGGCTGGTGGGTCTTGAGGAGAGGTTTGGGAACCACTGTCCTAGACTGTTGCTCAGGGCAGCGTCTCCTACTACTCTATATCTGTATGTTTGAATCTATAAGATGTTACAGTGTTCATTTTGATGTCAGTATGAAACTTATCTCTTCACACCATCAGTATAAAAAAAAAACATGGTAGCTCTTCACACCATCACTATACTGTTCATTCTATCTGTGTAATGTAATGCCCGATTCTGATGGATATATTATGGGAGTCTTTATTCCATACCTTGCAGAATGAATGAATTATGCAATCCCGAAAGCTCATCCTATAATCCCTCTGAGATACAGTGCCTTGCGAAAGTAGTCACCCTCCTTGACTTTTTACCTATTGTTTTACATTACAGCCTTAAGCTCAATGTCTGAATTTTATGTGATGGATCAGAACACAATAGTCTAAGTTGGTGAAGTGAAATGAGAAAAATATATACATAAAACTAATTTTTAGAAATAGAAAACAGAAAATTGTCATGTGTATTCACCCACTTTGTTATGAAGCCCATAAAAAAGCTCTGGTGCAACCAATTACCTTCAGAAGTCACATAATTAGTGAAATGATGTCCACCTGTGTGCAATCTAAGTGTCATATAATCTGTCATTACATATACACACCTTTTTCGAAAGGCCCCAGAGGCTGCAACACCTAAGCAAGAGGCACCACTAACCAAACACTGCCATGAAGACCAAAGAACTCTCCAATCAAGTAAGGGACAATGTTGTTGAGAAGTAATAGTCAGGGTTAGGTTATAAAAAACTATCCAAACCTTTTGATGATCCCCAAGAGCACCATCAAACCTATCATAACCAAATGGAAAGAACATGACACAACAGCAAACCTGCCAAGAGAGGGCCGCCCACCAAAACTCACGGACTGGGCAGGGAGGGCATTAATCAGAGAGGCAGCACAGAGACCTAAGGTAACCCTGGAGGAGCTGCAGAGTTCCACAGCAGAGACTGGAGAATCGGTACACAGGACGACAATAAACCGTACCCTCCATAGAGTGGCCAGAAGAAAGCCATTACTATCAGCAAAAAACAAATTGACACGTTTTGAGTTTGCGAAAAGGCATGTGGGAGACTCCCAAAATGTATGGAGGAAGGTGCTCTGGTCTGATGAGACTAAATTTTAACTTTTTGGCCATCAACGAAAATGCTATGTCTGGCGCAAACCCAACACATCACATTACCCAAAGAACACCATCACCACAGTGAAACATGGTGGTGGCAGCATCATGCTGTGGGGATGTTTTTTAGCAGCCAGACTGGGAAACCGATCAGAGTTGAGGGAAAGATGGATGGTGCTAAATACAGGGATATTCTTGAGCAAAACCTGTACCACTCTGTGTGTGATTTGAGGCTAGGACGGAGGTTCACCTTCCAGCAGGACAATGACCCCAAACACACTGCTAAAGCAACACTTGAGTGGTTTAAGGGGAAACATGTAAATGTGTTGGAATGGCCTAGTCAAAGCTCAGACCTCAATCCAATAGAAAATCTGTGGTCAGACTTAAAGATTGCTGTTCACAAGCGCAAACCATCCAACTTGAAGGAGCTGGAGCAGTTTTGCAAGGAGGAATGGGCAAAAATCCCAGTGGCAAGATGTGGCAAGCTCATAGAGACTTATCCAAAGCGACTTGGAGATGTGATTGCCACAAAAGGTGGCTCTACAAAGTATTGACTTTAGGGGTGTGAATAGTTATGCACATTGACTTTTTTCTGTTATTTTGTCCTATTTGTTGTTTGCTTCACAATAAAAAAATAAAAACATCTTCAAAGTTGTGGGCATGTTTTGTAAATTAAATTATGCAAATCCACCAACAATCCATGTTAATACCAGGTTGTGAGGCAACAAAACACGAAAAATGCCAAGAGGGGTGAATACTTTTGCACGGCCCTGTAGCTATTAAAGGAATCACATTTTACTCCACTTTGTTTCCTGTTTTTTCCACGGCTAACACAACCTCATTAACTAAACCTGTATTGTAATTTACTTTCTACCAAATGCAATCAAAAACCTGGAACCTATGTTATCATACACCATCTAACAGTTGAAAGCGCTTTGGATAAAAGAGCTATATAAATGTGAATAAATAATAAAATGAAAATAAATTTATTGAAAATACAGTAAAATAAATTAAAAACTTTATAAGGCTGCCATCTAGTGGTGATCACAAATATAAATACTAAAACAATCTGGATTACTGGCCAAATGTTTCTATACAGTATTTTAATTAAAAGGAACATGGAAGGTTTGTGGATTTTACTAGGTATATAATATACCAGTGTATCTATATACTTTTATTTATTTATATATACTTTTAGTTAATTCAGTAGAACTTGGAGCACACCACTGTAAAGTTCTCATAAAACCATGTTGAAATACTTTTTGAAATAAATTTCTTGGTGAAAAAAGAAAGTATCAATGAAATATTGCAGACAAGCCCACAACAGCAGCTCGATGCAGGGAGCATATGCAGAAAGATAGTTAACCCTTCATAAATTCATCTGTGCAGGAAAAGAATTGCTAGGGTCAGCTAAAAATGATGTTTGGATTTTTAGCTGTTGTTCGTGTAATTTAACAAAAAATCTGTGCTCTTTCACACCATAAAGTACATTTATAGTGAGGTAAATGTCCCATTAAGTGATTATAAACTAGTCCATGTATGGGTCTGACCATTTTTTATATTCTAGAAATATTTTGCCTATATTTGAAATGTATTGCTTTAGTTATTCTTTAAAGGATCACTGCACACTTCATGTTTATAAAGTGTGTAACAAATTAACAGCATCTGTTTAAGCCATGGTCATAAATGCATTTTAGGTAAAAATTGTATTTCAGTGGACACTGCTAGTGCCTAAAGAATTACCTTTTTGTGCTTTACGCATTTCCTGCTGGCTTCTAAAACAAAATGCTGATCCACTTGTTATTCATGGCAGAGATACTGGAGAGGTTTGCCAGTTCCTTCACCAGTGGGCCACAGTATACAGCTCCTGGTATTCCTAGGTGGTCTCCCACCCAAGTACTAACCAAGCCCAACTCTGCTTGGCTTCAGGGTGGTGTGACCTCTTGGTTCCCTGACTGGAATTGAACCCAGGTCACAGCGGTGAATTAAAACCACTCGACCACCAAGGAACCCATTTCATAGTTGCTAATGTTGTTATTTTGCTGTATATAATGGTGCTTATGGAAAACTGGTAAATATATAATTAAAATATGCAATATTAAGATCCACAGCTTGCTGCCCGGTGACATGCTCTGATGGATGGGAGGGGGGGAGAGAGGAAAACATGGCAGCTCCCTATAGGGGAGCAGTGGGTTATTTGAAAAAGTTTAATTCATAACTCAACCATATATCATCAGGCTAATCGTGCTCTCACTATAAAAAGAAAACAACCCAGGTTACAAATATACGACAATCTAGGTACTTATTAATTTATGTTATTTAAATATAGACAACTATTGGTCGTATCAAACTGCTGACTTACATTTAAATAAAATAAATTAATAAGTGCCTAGATTGTTCTCTATTTAAAACCTGGGCTGTTTTTTTTTTTTTTTTAACCTAAATCCTGTGTGGTTTTTTTAACCGTCTGTATTTTAGATCATTTGGGTTTTAAGACAAATTTAAATAAAAGTTATGTTTTAGTTACTTTATTGTGAATATCACTTTGCATAAGTGCCTCTTATCTCTATGTGGCTGATAGTTTAATCATAACCTTATTTGTCTTAATAAATGATATTTAGAACCTAGGAGTATTACTTTAAACTTTAAATTCTGTTGACGACTTTTTTCTATTTTCTTTCTCTTTACTAGATGCAAAAAAAAAAAACTTTTAAAGGACCACATCCTGTCCCTTTAATTGTTTTAACACACATCTGCAGTGCTGTTTTTTATACTATATTTATAATATACATAGTATTTTTTTATTTTCTTTTGGCTATACCGGTAATGTATTAGATTTTGCAGATCTACACCTTGTGTCTCCTCCTGCTTCTGATGCAGCTCCACCTCTCGGGGGTGTGAGCACCATGCCAGGCAGTGTATCTCATCATCATGGCCCCGCAGTCTGTGCACAACCTCTCCTTTGCGGCTGATATCTACCAGCACAATCATGCCATCCTTGTACCTGGGAGAGAGAGGGAAAGAGTTAATGAGTATAGAGCAGACTTATGTACCCCACCTTCCTATATACATTTTCACAGTTATACTAAAACCCCAAAAGCCTATTAATCTGCCACTTACTTTTCACAATTCAATTGGCAAACAACTATAATAATGCTGGTAAGTGTGTAACGCTCCATGGGAGTGTACACACTTACCACTACTTCCTAAGTCCGTACAGAGCTGCGCGCAGGAAGACACAGGGGAGGGAAGAGACGCAGGGGATGGAAGAGACGCAGGGGAGGGAAGAGACGCAGGGGAGGGAAGAGACGCAGGGGAGGGAAGAGACGCAGGGGAGGGAAGAGACGCAGGGGAGGGAAGAGACGCAGGGGAGGGAAGAGACGCAGGGGAGGGAAGAGACGCAGGGGAGGGAAGAGACGCAGGGGAGAGGGAAGAGACGCAGGGGAGGGAAGAGACGCAGGGGAGGGAAGGGGGGGAGAGACACAGGGGAGGGAAGGGGGGAGAGACACAGGGGAGGAAAGGGGGGGAGAGACACAGGGGGGGGAGACACAGGGGGGGGAAGGGGGGGAGAGACACAGGGGGGGGAGGGGGGGGAGAGACAGAGGGGGGGGAGGGGGGGGAGAGACACAGGGGGGGGGGAGGGGGGGAGAGACACAGGGGGGGGAGGGGGGAGAGACACAGGGGGGGGGAGGGGGGGAGAGACACAGGGGGGGGGGAGGGGGGGAGAGACACAGGGGGGGAAGGGGGGGGAGAGACACAGGGGAGGGAAGGGGGGGGAGGGAAATAAAAATAAAAAATGATATTGTCATTTTTGACAGGCAACTTACTAGTGAGTATATAAAACATAATTTAAAATTATTCAAAAAACAAGTTTTGTAGTACATGTAAATAAAATGCTACAATCTTAAATAACTGATGTACAAAATTATGTAAGCATTTTGTCTGCTAGTTCTTCGGATCACATCTCCAAGTTGATGTTAATAAACTAGGAACAAGTTGGAGTATGGCAACTAAAATAATAAACTTTATAATATTAAAGATATAAGGAAGTTTCCCTGTTTTTATCTTTTTCTAATCTAACACATGCATCAGAAACACACATTACACTGATCCATTCATTTTTTTATTTTATTTAAACAAAAATCTTGTTTCCACACCCCCAGAGCTGCTTACATAGACACCTTGTACTAACCAATAGAACACTGCATGTTTTGTTTTAACCCTAAACAATCCTTTTAAGTCAACAGCAGCATAATGCAATGATCCAGAGCAGCACTGGTTGAAGCTGCTTCCTTCCTTGTGGTGAAAGAAAAGACTACACATCCCAAGTTGCTTTGCTGCAGAGACTGGTTTCCAGACATTGCTACAATGTTTAGCTGCCTCAGATTAGCTAACACAAATTATGAATGTTATGCTAATTTAGCCTGGTTTTCAGGGCATTCCTTCTCAAATTCAACTGCCAGAAAACAATCAATTTGCGAAACCTATAGTAAGTTTATTCATATTTATTTTTTGGATTGTTTCATGCAAAATACACTACTGATTATTCCCTATCATATGCATTCATAATCCATGAAACTTCCATACACCTTTAGTATGTATAGCTTAGAGGACAGATGGGAGAGGGATGATATGATAAAATACTTAAAATATATACTTTAGGAGGTATAAAGTTTAGGAGGAAAATATCCTCAAGAACAAGAAGAAAGCAAAAACAAGAGGTTGTGATTTTATGTTAAATAGTACTTCTGCAAATTACTTAACAGAAAAGGTAGAAGAGAAGTGGAATAAGCTTCAAACAGAAGTGGTGGCGAAAAACAAAATGAAGCAATTTAGACATGCCGGTGACAAACATAAGGCCATCCCCATAAGCCAAGCATTTTAGTTATACATACATAGGCAACCTAGGCTGGCCTTTTGGTGCTTATATGCCAACAAATCTATGTTTCTATTCTGCTTTCTATATACCGTATTTATCGGCGTATAACACGCACTTTTTCTCCCTGAAAATAGGGGGCAAATGATATGCGCGTGTTATACACCGATAATCCCTCCCCCCTCCTCAACCTCCCTCCTCACTCTAAACCCCCTCCGCATTCTAAACCCCCCCTCCTCAACCTAAACACCCCTCCTCCTCAACCTAAACCCCCCTAAATACCTCCCCCTCACTTACCTGCTTCAGCTCCGGCCTCCGCTCCTTGACCCGGTGATGTCACATGTGCGCCAGCGCGCAACGTCATTAGCATATACCGGGTGGCACCCGGTATATGCTAATGAGGTGGCGCGCTGGCGCACATGTGACGTCACCGGGTCAAGGAGCGGAGGCCGGAGCAGAAGCAGGTAAGGAGGGGGGTTGAGGGGGTTTGAGGATGGGGGGGTTGAGGATGGGGGGGGTTGAGGATGGGGGGGGGGTTGAGGATGGGGGGGTTGAGGATGGGGGGGTTGAGGATGGGGGGGTTGAGGATGGGGGGGTTGAAGATGAGGAGGGAGGTTGAGGATGAGGAGGGAGGTTGAGGATGAGGAGGGAGGTTGAGGATGAGGAGGGAGGTTGAGGATGAGGAGGGAGGTTGAGGATGAGGAGGGAGGTTGAGGATGAGGAGGGAGGTTGAGGATGAGGAGAAGGTTGAGGAGGGGGGTTGAGGATGAGGAGGGGGGTTGAGGATGAGGAGGGGGGTTGAGGATGAGGAGGGGGGTTGAGGATGAGGAGGGGGGTTGAGGATGAAGAGGGGGGTTGAGGATGAAGAGGGGGGTTGAGGATGAGGAGGGGGGTTGAGGATGAGGAGGGGGGTTGAGGATGAGGAGGGGGGTTGAGGATGAGGAGGGTGAAGGAAGGAGGATGAGGATGGGGGGGTGGAGGAGGGGGATGAGGATGAGGGGGTTGAGGATGGGGGTTTGAGGAGGGGGTTTAGGAGGGAGGATGAGGAGGGAGGTTGAGGATGAGGAGGGAGGTTGAGGATGAGGAGGGAGGTTGAGGATGAGGAAGGAGGTTGAGGATGAGGAGGGAGGTTGAGGATGAGGAGGGAGGTTGAGGATGAGGAGGGAGGTTGAGGATGAGGAGGGAGGTTGAGGATGAGGAGGGAGGTTGAGGATGAGGAGGGAGGTTGAGGATGAGGAGGGAGGTTGAGGATTTTGCTTCAAAGTTCTTTATTTGAAAAAAAAAAAAAAAATCCCTGAAATTCCCTTCTTAAAATGAGGTGCGTGTTATACGCCGGTGTGTGTTATATGCCGATAAATACGGTAATTCACACAAACCCAGGACGTACCCTACAGCCACCAAATCCTCCTGGTATGGGGAACAGGAGAGGCAGAAGATGGTTCTGGGCTCAGGGAAGAACTGCTGACTGTCATTGCGATTACACCAAAAGCAAACCAGTATCCCCTTCTCATCCCCAGATACCAGCAAGTCTTTCACCAGGGGAGACCAGTGGAGCGCAGAGATTGTGTTCTGGAGAAAAAAACAAAATCACAAAGAAAATCAGGTCTGTAAGAAACATAAAGAGCATTGTCCTGTTATTTGTTGAGGAAGCAAAATAGTCCTCACACTATAAAGGATAATTTAATTCAGCACAGCAGAAAAGACAGCATCCTAAAAGCGTGTCAAAATATTTTTTTATTATTTTTGTATATTTTTCACTGAGAGATCAAATAAAATAAAATCTGTGTTTACTGGTGACAATGACTGTCCACAGCCAGAGCCGCAGCTACAGCTCCATGTAGTTAGCAAAAGAAAATAAATTTGTTGAGGATTAATTTTTATCTGTGCAGAGCATGGAATGCTGGAATCATCTAAACAGATCATGTATGGGGTTAACTGGTCAGTACAGTCCTGAGTTCGGGGAAAAACTGCTATCAAACACTGTCTTCATCTCGCGGCTCAGCTGTTTACACTTTATATGTAAACAGACTTAAAACCTTCGATCTTTTAGCTGTTATTCGTGTAATTTAAAAAAAAAAATAGATCATTCCAACATATCTTATGCTCTTTCACACCAAGAAGAGCACTTACAGTGAGGTAAATGACCCTTTAATCACCTTATTCTTGGGTGGACAAAAATAACTAAAAGTAGGAGCCAGACAAGCCGTGTCTAGGAGCCTGGAAGAACGCCCTTCATTGAGATGCATTATACTTTCGGAAAAATATTTAAGAGCAAAACCCTTGCTCCCAGGAAATTTCCACTATGAAAAACTATGAAAAAAAGGCAAACTGCAAAAAAGATGCAAACTATGAAATGCATCACAAGGTACAACAACTTACAGGAAAAGAAGATACATTTAAAAGAATAGTACAGCCATATCACAATGTAATGAATTGGCTGTATTTTATAATGTTTGTGTATTTATATCACAGGATAAAAAAGATATAAACTGTAAAGGGTTGGTTATGGGACAGCTATGGCACAGTCCATGCTTTTAGAAACACACACAGTCTATGTAGTGCATGTGGAAAGACTGAAACTCTAGATAAGTGTCTGAAGGTGTGTCTGTAACTACCAATGTACCACAAAGCCCACACTAGTCTTATAGTTTGTACATATTCTCTTATTTACATAGTTACATAATAATTGAGGTTGAAAACAGATTTTTAGTCCATCACGTTGAATCTTTTTACATCTCCCCTGATCCTTGTAATATATGGGATTAAATGTTTTTTATTATTTTAACTACATATAAAAATAGTATTAAGGGGGGGTTGAGATTTGAAATGACAAACCCTTAAATGTAAAATGTACATAAATCTAAAGTGTAATTAGTATAAAAATCCCAGTTTCCATCCTCATAATCCCAGAAAAGCCTTGTAACAGCACCTACCCGATGAAGCTTATGTTCCGTCACCACACCTTTAGTCTGTGTGTCCCAGACCTTTACGGTACCATCATCTGAGCTGCTGGCACAAAGGTGAGACTGGCCAGAGAAGTGTGAAAAGGCAAAGCTAGACACCCTGTCAGTGTGTCCGACCAGCTCCGCTGGAAAAAAGGCAGAACGAAATGCTTATGTGAGCACAAGAGATTGCACATGTAAAAAATGCAGCCTAGATTACACACATTATATATATATATATATATATATATATATATATATATATACACACACACACATTGTATAGTGGTCTTTTAATAGCTAAAGAGTAGTCAAGCTGCAAAATTACCATATAATCCAGGCTCCTGTGGGCTGATACGCAGTAAGTATACAGAATTGCGGGCAGCAAATCCAAAGAGTCCTCCTGCGGCATCACTGGCACGACTGCAGTACCAGTTGGGAGAGGCGCTCAGCATCTTCTCTGGGTCCCCCATCCTTAAATCTCCTATGGAATGAAATAACACACTGAGAATCAGATGCAGTAAAAGTTATAGTGACACTATAGAGCCAGGTATGTGACAGGAATCATTGCCCTTATACTGCACCATATAGTGTATGTCACTATAGAGGTTAGTGACAAGAAGTATGACGCTCAGTATATGGTGCAGTAGAGAAGCATGACACTCACTATATGGTGTAGTATAAGGGTATGTGACTATAAAGAGGTCAGTGACAAGCAGCATGACACTCACTATATGGTGTAGTATAAGGGTATGTGACTATAAAGAGGTCAGTGACAAGCAGCATGACACTCACTATATGGTGTAGTATAAGGGTATGTGACTATAGAGAGGTCAGTGACAAGCAGCATGACACTCACTATATGGTGCAGTATAAGGGTATGTGACTATAGAGAGGTCAGTGACAAGCAGCATGACACTCACTATATGGTGCAATATAAGGGTATGTGACTATAGAGAGGTCAGTGACAAGCAGCATGACACTCACTATATGGTGCAGTATAAGTGTATGTGACTATAGAGAGGTCAGTGACAAGCAGCATGACACTGACTATATGGTGCAGTATAAGGGTATGTGACAATAGAGGGGTCAGTGACAAGCAGCATGACACTGACTATATGGTGCAGTATAAGGGTATGTGACAATAGAGAGGTCAGTGACAAGCAGCATGACACTCACTATAGGGTGCAGTATAAGGGAATGTGACAATAGAGAGGTCAGTGACAAGCAGCATGACACTCACTATATGGTGCAGTATAAGGGTATGTGACTATAGAGAGGTCAGTGACAAGCAGCATGACACTCACTATATGGTGTAGTATAAGGGTATGTGACTATAAAGAGGTCAGTGATGAGGTAGTCAGTGGGTCTCTCCCACACACTATAACTGCTTCCCTCACACTGTATTAACCCCTGTGTTGCTGTGACATGTCCCCGGCCTCTGCAGCCTCTTACCTCTCATGAGGTAGTCAGTACATCACTCCCAGTCACTCACCTGTCCCGGCCAGCCTGATACCCACACACGCTGCAGCGCTCACTGTCGCAAAGCCCGGCTCCCGCGTGAGTGAGGAAAGCAGAGGCAGCCGGAAAGCGATCCGCAAAGATGGCGGCGGCCATGAGTGCGTGTGAGTATCAGGGGGTGAAAGGGCACAGAGCGGGCAGAACGGGGGGCATAGTAGAGTTTACACAGAGTATGATAGTAACAGGCCTTGTATTAGAGGGATACACAGAATAGGACAGTGACAAGCACCTGTATTAGAGGATACACAGGACAGTGACATACACAGAATAGGACAGTGACAGGCCCCTGTATTAGAGGGATACACAGAATAGGACAGTGACAGCCCCTGTATTAGAGGATGGACAGTGACAGCCCCTGTATTAGTGCATACAAAGAATTGGACAGTGACAGCCCCTGTATTATAGGGATACACAGAATAGGATAGTGACAGCCCCTGTATTAGAGGATACACAGAATAGGATAGTGAAAAGTACCTGTATTAGAGGATACACAGAATAGGACAGTGACATGCCCTTGTATTATAGGATACACAGAATAGGACAGTGACAGGCCCCTGTATTAGAGGATACACAGAATACGACAGTGATATGCCCCTGTATTAGAGGGATGCACAGTGTAGGCCAGTGACAGCCCCTGTATTAGAGGGGTACACAAGGTAGGCCAGTGACAGCCCCTGTATTAGAGGGATACACAGTGTAGACCAGAGACAGGCCCCTATATTACAGGGATACACAGTGTAGGCCAGTGACAGGCCCTTGTATTAGAGGGGTACACAATGTAGGCCAGTAACAGCCCCTGTATTAGAGGGATACACAGTGTAGGCCAGAGACAGGCCACTGTATTACAGGGATACACAGTCTAGGCCAGTGACAGGCCCCTGTATTAGAGCATACAAAGAATTGGACAGTGACAGCCCCTGTATTAGAGGATACACAATACGACAGTGACATGCCCCTGTATTAGAGGGATACACAGTGTAGGCCAGTGACAGCCCCTGTATTAGAGGGGTACACAAGGTAGGCCAGTGACAGCCCCTGTATTAGAGGGGTACACAAGGTAGGCCAGTGACAGCCCCTGTATTAGAGGGGTACACAAGGTAGGCCAGTGACAGCCCCTGTATTAGAGGGGTACACAAGGTAGGCCAGTGACAGGCCCCTGTATTAGAGGGATACACAGTGTAGGACAGTGACAGGCCCCTATATTACAGGGATACACAGTGTAGGCCAGTGACAGCCCCTGTATTAGAGGAGTACACAGTGTAGGCCAGTGACAGCCCCTGTATTAGAGGGATACACAGTGTAGGACAGTGACAGGCCCCTGTATTACAGGGATACACAGTGTAGACCAGAGACAGGCCCCTATATTACAGGGATACACAGTGTAGGCCAGTGACAGCCCCTGTATTAGAGGGATACACAGTGTAGGCCAGTGACAGCCCCTGTATTAGAGGGATACACAGTGTAGGCCAGTGACAGCCCCTGTATTAGAGGGATACACAGTGTAGACCAGAGACAGGCCCCTATATTACAGGGATACACAGTGTAGGCCAGTGACAGCCCCTGTATTAGAGGAGTACACAGTGTAGGCCAGTGACAGCCCCTGTATTAGAGGGATACACAGTGTAGGACAGTGACAGGCCCCTGTATTACAGGGATACACAGTGTAGACCAGAGACAGGCCCCTATATTACAGGGATACACAGTGTAGGCCAGTGACAGCCCCTGTATTAGAGGGATACACAGTGTAGGCCAGTGACAGCCCCTGTATTAGAGGGATACACAGTGTAGGCCAGTGACAGCCCCTGTATTAGAGGGATACACAGTGTAGGACAGTGACAGGCCCCTGTATTACAGGGATACACAGTGTAGACCAGAGACAGGCCCCTATATTACAGGGATACACAGTGTAGGCCAGTGACAGCCCCTGTATTAGAGGGGTACACAGTGTAGGCCAGTGACAGCCCCTGTATTAGAGGGATACACAGTGTAGGCCAGTAACAGGCACCTGTATTAGAGGGATACACAGTGTAGGCCAGTGACAGCCCCTGTATTAGAGGATACACAGTGTAGGCCAGTGACAGCCCCTGTATTAGAGGATACACAGTGTAGGACAGTGACAGCCTCTGTATTAGAGGATACACAGTGTAGGCCAGTGACAACCCCTGTATTAGAGGGATACACAGTGTAGGCCAGTGACAGCCCCTGTATTAGGGGGGTACACAATGTAGGCACTTATCCATTCTCTATAAGCACATACATAATCAGGAAAGGCGCACTTATCCATTCTCTATATGCACACACATAATCAGGAAAGGCGCACTTATCCATTCTCTATATGTACATACATAATCAGGACAGGCTCCCTTATCCATTCTCCATATGCACACACATAATCAGGACAGGCACCCTTATCCGTTCTCTATATGTACATACATAATCAGGACTGGCTCCCTTATCCATTCTCTATATGCACACACATAATAAGGACAGGCACCCTTATCCATTCTCTATATGCACATACATAATCAGGACAGGCGCACTTATCCATTCTCTATATGCGCATACATAATCAGGACATGCTCACTTTGCCATTCTCTATATGCACACACATAATCAGGACAGGCACCCTTATCTATTCTCTGTATGCACACACATAATCAGGACAGGCACCCTTATCCATTCTCTGTATGCACACACATAATCAGGACAGGCCCCCCTTATCCATTCTCTTTATGCGCACACATAATCAGGACAGGCTCCCTTATGCATTCTCTATATGCACACACATAATCAGGACAGGCTCCCTTATCCATTCTCTATATGCACATACATAATCAGGACAGGCACCCTTATCCATTCTCTGTATGCACACACATAATCAGGACAGGCTCCCTTATGCATTCTCTATATGCACACACATAATCAGGACAGGCACCTGTGACGAAGTGCCCTTCGCCACTTTGTCTCGGAGAGGACTGTTTGCCAGCCTCCTGCCCTGCGACTATGGCCCTGGGACATATTGCCCTTTAAACACAGTATTCGGCCATACCAGAGTGTATGTCACTCATTCTGGCCCTTTACATACAGGGGGGTCATTCGGTACTTGCCCTGTGGGAGCGGTGATACCCCAGATAGCTATGCCATGGAGCCCATTCATATAATGAAAGACTATGGGAAAGACTTTAGCTACATGGCAATTGAACTGTGTGAATAGGATCTGAGCGCTATTCGGTAGTTTTGTGCGCTCAGATCCCAGCTACCTGGGGATATGTGAAATGTGAGTAAATGTGAATTGCAGTAATGCTGATGGGTTGTCAAACTAGAGAATTGACCAACAAATACTTTTGTCCGGACATCCCCAGGCCGATCCGTTGGGATCAGACCGTGTATGCCGGCTTATGGTCACGGGGGAGGTGTGTAACGGAACCCATCACTGTTTTACCCTGTTTTATGGTTAAAATATGATCCTACTATTATACTGTATGTATGTTGGTTTATGCTCTGCAGAATATTAGCCCAGACTATTGCAGACCTTGGCATAAGAGATAATCCCATTTCAGAGACTCCTCATAAGATAAGAAAGTCTATTGTATAAAGTGTTTTCATTCTCAGACATAAGAACAAAGAAGGATGATCTAATCCATGTCTGATTGTATCAAAGTTGCCAGGTAGCCTCAGGGAGGTGTGACCCACCTATTGTCCCTATATGTGTATTGTGTGGCCAACTATGGGGGATATGTGAAATGTCTGTGTGTTATGTATAAAAATGTGTAAGTTTTAGCTGGGAGATAATTGAGTAGATACAGTAATAAACTCAATTATCTCCCAAGCAAAGGGGAGGTAAACGGTGGGCGTTACTATTGTGTTATTGATTGTTCTATACCTCCCCCCTGGGTGTGTTCTGTTTGTACCTGACTGTAATAAAAACCAGGCTGGGTGTGCCAGCAAGAGAGTTCTAATTGACCCTTCAAAACGTAGCCTCTTCTCGTTCTTGGAGGGAATTGCTATATCATACTGGGGATTGCTATGCTTTGCATACTCCCTTGAGCTTTAAACTACTGAATCCTTGTTCCTGATGTACTCTCCTTGAAGGAGAGGTCTTCCCCACACGATCCTGGATGCTGGAGATTCATACAGGGTGGAAGGAAGACGGCGCGGCTCCAGTTAAGCTACGGCGGTTGTGGAGTCTGTGGCGGTTGTGGTGTCCGGTGCGGTGCTTGTAGTCCTCGGCGCAAGCTAGGACGCGTCCATCAACGGAGGTACCCAGTCGGGGTGCCAGGAGATCCGTTACATTGGCTGGCAGTGGTGGGATGGCATCCTAGAACGAGGAAAAGCAGCCCGGAGACACTGGTAACGTTTGGAGTTACAAATTGAGGGCAACGCTAGTATCCGTACAGCGCCCCTGGCTACAGCAGGATGGAACCGGCTAGTTTTCGGACAGAGTTCCATGATGAGGAGGAGAAGGCGGCTGCGGACTACAGGGATGCAGACAGAAAGGAACTCTGGTATGATGCCCTGGAAAATGCCCAATGGCGGCGAGGTGAGAGTCTCCCCAGTGATGAGCAGCGGCTACAAAAGCGTGTGGCGATGCGGATGTATCTATTGGGAGAGCAGCCCCTGGATGAGTGGGTGACAAGACTAGAGACCCTGGTATGGCGAGAGATCTGGCTAGGCAACGCATACCAGGCACTCTGGTAGCATACCGTTCGACTTACCCCCTGGACGTCTGAACACGACTTACCGGAGGGGGATGATTATGATGGCCCGGGTTTATTATGGGATGCCTTGGAGGACGATATTGATCTTGGCAGCACGGAGGGGTCTAGGTTTTGGGACATCTACGACTACCACATAGGCATGTATGTCTGGGTTGACGAAGGCGAGGTGAGCAAAGACATGACCCACCTGGTAACGAGAGAGTGGGAGCTGGAGCAGGACTACCAACACCTGCTCAGCTTCGTGCAGCCCCAACCTACTCGACAAGCAGAACCAGACCTCATTGACTCGTCCTGGTATGACCTCCAGATGGCAGGTAGAGATGGGACCGAGGTCTCTCTACCGGCTCTACAGGGGGCAGAAGGTATCGTCCTTCCCCCCCAGCGGCAGTGTGAACCCCAGGGGGCAGAAGGTGTCGTCCTTCCCCCCCAGCGGCAGTGTGAACCCCGGGGGGCAGAAGGTGTCGTCCTTCCCCCCCCCCCCAGCGGCAGTGTGAACCCCGGGGGGCAGAAGGTGTCGTCCTTCCCCCCCCCCAGCGGAAGTGTGAACCCCAGGGGGCAGAAGGTGTCGTCCTTCCCCCCCCAGCGGCAGTGTGAACCCCGGGGGGCAGAAGGTGTCGTCCTTCCCCCCCCAGCGGCAGTGTGAACCGCAGGGGGAAGAAGTTGTCGTCCTTCCCCCCCCCCCCCCCCCAGAGGCAGTGTGAACCCCAGGGGGCAGAAGGTGTCGTCCTTCCCCCCCAGCCGCAGTGTGAACCCCAGGGGGCAGAAGGTGTCGTCCTTCCCCCCCAGCGGCAGTGTGAACCCCAGGGGGCAGAAGGTGTCGTCCTTCCCCCCCCAGCGGCAGTGTGAACCCCAGGGGGCAGAAGGTGTCATCCTCCCCCCCCCCCAGCGGCAGTGTGAACCCCAGGGGGCAGAAGGTGTCATCCTTCCCCCCCCCAGCGGCAGTGTGAACCACAGGGGGCAGAAGGTGTCGTCCATCCCCCCCAGCGGCAGTGTGAACCCCAGGGGGCTGAAGGTGTCGTCCTTCCCCCCCAGCGGCAGTGTGAACCCCAGGGGGCAGAAGGTGTCGTCCCCCCCCCCAGCGGCAGTGTGAACCCCAGGGGGCAGAAGGTGTCGTCCCCCCCCCCCCCCCCAGCGGCAGTGTAAACCCCAGAGGGCAGAAGGTGTCGTCCGTCCCCCCCAGCGGCAGTGTGAACCGCAGGGGGCAGAAGGTGTCGTCCTTCCCCCCCCCCCCAGCGGCAGTGTGAACCCCAGGGGGCAGAAGGTGTCATCCGTCCCCCCCAGCGGCAGTGTGAACCCCAGGGGGCAGAAGGTGTCGTCCTTCCTCCCCAGCGACAGTTTACCCTAACAAGGGGAGACACCAATCTCCCAGACGGCGCAGATGGGACCGTGGACTCAGCGCCCACAGCCTGTCCCGATCCCCAACTACCCTCACTGAGACAAGCGGAGGAGGGGGTAAGTACAAATTCCCCTCCCCAGCTAACTTCTAATGTGGCCCCAGGTTTAACAGAGGAAATGTTAACCCCCACTGACTCCCACGTTTCCCTGGCTACTGAGCCGGAATATGTCCCAAGTACCCCAGCAGAAGAGCTGACAGCGGGGCAGAGTGCAGTCGGCCTCTGCCCTCCCTTTGTCCCTTGTACAGAGCAGGATGTCCTGCAGGTTATACCAGCAGAAGAGCTGGCATCAGGGCAGAGTGCCGCTGGCCTCTGCCCCTCAAGTCCCCTCAGCGTGTTGCCCCATCACCACAGCGAAATATCCAGGTGCAGTAACTGTTTGTTTTGGGTGGGCTGCTCTTGCACTTTGTTGTTGTGGGGGCGCTGCTCTAGCACTGGTTTATTGTGGGTTGGTGGATCGTCTAACGGAGGCACTGACCGGCAGAAGGTCAGGTGCCTGGTTAGACTTCCCCCCAAAGGGGAGATGTGTGACGAAGTGCCCTTCGCCACTTTGTCTTGGAGAGGACTTTTTGCCAGCCTCCTGCCCTGCGACTATGGCCCTGGGACATATTGCCCTTTAAACACAGTATTCGGCCATACCAGAGTGTATGTCACTCATTCTGGCCCTTTACATACAGGGGGGTCATTCGGTACTTGCCCTGTGGGAGCGGTGATACCCCAGATAGCTATGCCATGGAGCCCATTCATATAATGAAAGACTATGGGAAAGACTTTAGCTACATGGCAATTGAACTGTGTGAATAGGATCTGAGCGCTATTCAGTAGTTTTGTGCGCTCAGATCCCAGCTATCTGGGGATATGTGAAATGTGAGTAAATGTGAATTGCAGTAATGCTGATGGGTTGTCAAACTAGAGAATTGACCAACAAATACTTTTGTCCGGACATCCCCAGGCCGATCCGTTGGGATCAGACCGTGTATGCCGGCTTATGGTCACGGGGGAGGTGTGTAACGGAACCCATCACTGTTTTACCCTGTTTTATGGTTATTATTATGGTTAAAATATGATCCTACTATTATACGTATGTATTGTATGTATGTTGGTTTATGCTCTGCAGAATATTAGCCAAGACTATTGCAGACCTTGGCATAAGAGATAATCCCATTTCAGAGACTCCTCATAAGATAAGGAAGTCTATTGTATAAAGTGTTTTCATTCTCAGACATAAGAACAAAGAAGGATGATCTAATCCATGTCTGATTGTATCAAAGTTGCCAGGTAGCCTCAGGGAGGTGTGACCCACCTATTGTCCCTATATGTGTATTGTGTGGCCAACTATGGGGGATATGTGAAATGTCTGTGTGTTATGTATAAAAATGTGTAAGTTTTAGCTGGGAGATAATTGAGTAGATACAGTAATAAACTCAATTATCTCCCAAGCAAAGGGGAGGTAAACGGTGGGCATTACTATTGTGTTATTGATTGTTCTATACCTCCCCCCTGGGTGTGTTCTGTTTGTACCTGACTGTAATAAAAACCAGGCTCGGTGTGCCAGCAAGAGAGTTCTGCTTGACCCTTCAAAACGTAGCCTCGTCTCGTTCTTGGAGGGAATTGCTATATCATACTGGGGATTGCTATGCTTTGCATACTCCCTTGAGCTTTAAACTACTGAATCCTTGTTCCTGATGTACTCTCCTTGGAGGAGAGGTCTTCCCCACACGATCCTGGATGCTGGAGATTCATACAGGGTGGAAGGAAGACGGCGCGGCTCCAGTTAAGCTACGGCGGTTGTGGAGTCTGTGGTGGTTGTGGTGTCAGGTGCGATGCTTGTAGTCCTCGGCGCAAGCTAGGACGCGTACATCAACGGAGGTACCCAGTCGGGGTGCCAGGAGATCCGTTACAGCACCCTTATCCATTCTCTATATGCACACACATAATCAGGACAGGCACACTTATCCATTCTCTATATGCACATACATAATCAGGACAGGCGCACTTATCCATTCTCTATATGCACACACATAATCAGGACAGGCACACTTATCCATTCTCTATATGCACACACATAATCAGGACAGATGCATTCTTTACCGCTATCTCTGTATAGACATTATACAGAACAGATACTCCTGGTGTTTCTTTTTTAATCTGCCCATACTGCAGAACAGTTGTACCATGACCTGTCTATATGGGAGTCTGTCTGGGAGAGACACGTTTTTTTTCACTTGGTATAATATAGCTATGTTCTAATGTTATGTCTACATGGAGCCCACAATAGGGTAGTGGCGCTCTGCACCAGATGCAGCCTTAGAATAAAGAAATTCCTTTTTAGGTGAGAAGGGAATTTAATTATTGTTATAGAAAGGTGATTTGATCACCTACATATGTTTTTGGCCTGTTATTGACCCCTATAGGCACTTATCTTATATAAAGAAATTGCATGGGGGACCCAAATTATTTTGCATCAGGGCCCCCCATAGAACAGCCCTAAACAAAGGACAAGATCTGAGTAGGATCTTTCCTTTTATAGGACGCCACATTGCTCTCAGCACTATGAGTGCACCTGAAGGCTGCTGCACAGCACCACCTAGTGTCAGGAATGTGGTACTGTGCTGGTGTATCGGGCATTAGTAGGCACAGTGTTTGCAGTGTGGACAGTACAAATAAATAAAGTGATGGCTGAACTCTAACCCTGAAGCCTAATTTTAACCCTAAGCCTCACTCTAACCTCTAACCCTAAACCCTAACACCTCTCCCCTAGAACAATCCATTGTAAAACTGCATAAGTGCAGCGTAGTACTGCATTGTGAGTGGTAGGTGGTGCTGCACTACGCAAACTTGCATCAGTGATGGCAGTGCACTCGTGGTGGCGTGCAGGCTTGGCAACCTCATAACTGGAAAAGACCAATGAGTAAGCCTTCATTTTTAAAATCACATTGGCAAGTTCTTTTTGTCTTAAATTTTATATATATATATATATATATATATATATATATATATATATAATTTGTATCTGTCCAGTGAAAGTGTAAACTTAATACGTGCACACTGTAATTTTGCAATGCCATTGCTTGCATGGATGTTTTATTCATGGGTATATGCTGAAGGCATCCATATTTAAAGTTTATGGAGGCCAAAAGCCTCATTTGTAAGTCATAACCCAGAATCCTAAGCTGCAGTTGATGGTCTGATGGTCTTGTGGAATTGTAGTGTATAAAAGTGTTGACAACCCACAATGCATACAAAATTGCATTGATAATGACAGCCTGCAACTCCAAATCTAAGTATTTCTCAATGCATTAAGTCAGTCCTCCAACAAACTGTCTCCTATCTGGAGTAAAGTCATTGAATCATTAGTGACTCTACCCGTGATGTAAACATACAGTACTAGGATTAGGGAAATTAACATTATTTTCATATTACTTTATTCAACATTTTAGATTTTCTACTTTTCATGTACAGCCAGCATTATATTCAGTGACAGTCAGTGGAAATAATAAAAAAATAAGTCTATTTGCTGCTCTGTTTGGACTGTTATTAGTTATGTGATGTTTCTACTGATGTAACCCATGTATGCCAATGGACTTTTAATGTTTAGCGCTTTTTCTTTCTTTCAATAATTTCCTCAATGTCAGGCTTGTTGGTCTGTACTGAGCTTTGCAGATGTAGATTCTGGAGGACTAGGACGATACATACATATTATAATATACTAGGAAATTGCCTGTCAAAAATGACGGGATTAAAATTGTAAGCCTGGCAATGCTGTTTGCCACACAATGCAAGGCTATGGGCGCTCTGCGCACCTTTGACGGTCGCCTTCGGTGCTCATTGCAAGCCTCTCCCCCTGTGTAGTTTATAGGCCTCGCGCTTAAGTGTTACTGTGTTTGGTTGTGTTAGTGCCTTGGGTTAAGTGTTACTGGGTTGGGTTAAGTGTTACTGGTTAGGGCTCGTTTTTTTACGTCCGTGGGGTTAGTTTTCCGTCGTCCTGCCTCGTTTTCGTCATGTTGTGTTTTTTCGGCAGCCATTTTTTTCCTCGTTTAGCTGATTTTCAATTGTGAAAAAATGACAAATATGCCTCAAATTAACTTGCAACCTCATTCACAGGCTTCCTGGCTCTCCCACTGTGCTGTGTGTAAGTGAAGATGAGGCATATTTGTTGTTTTTTTTAGGTCTCTCCATTTCCGTGGTTCAGCCGTTAAAGTCAAATGTTTGCGAGGCGCACAGTGTATGTAGGGGTTTCGGTCGTAAGTCCTATGGGTCGTAAGTTCTGCGTGCCTCGACTGCTCCCCCTCTCTTTGCGAGGCTCGCAGTGCAGTGAGCGCCTTTGGTGCTCATTGCAGCCTGTCCTGGGTTCTGCAGGTGTCAATGGCTCGCCTCGCTTCTCGAGGCTCGCAAAGCTTGAACAACAACCCATATATCCACAACTATTATATGTGATGATAAGTTTTGCAAAACAGGTCTGCAGTGCAATATATGAGCTTATTAGGCCAAATGCTTTGAGCTTCAGGTAATATTAATCATTAATTGTAATAGTTCACTAATGCAACATTTTTTTTTAACAGCTTTGTTGGGGACAATGCTCCGGATCCAAAGGGGGTGAGTAATTCTGTTTAATGAGTTAATACATGGACTATGTTTGTTGTTATTGTTATTATTATTGAATAAAAGTTCTATAATATCCTATTACTTCTAGGAACAATAAAGTCTCATGCACTGTTTAAGATATATAATGGGCAAAATAAATTAAAGGGATATGGAAGTTTTTTCTGGATTTTACAAGGTGTATAATATACATGTGTATTAACTTTTTATGTACTGTTTTATTGAAGGGCCAGTTAATTAAGCATACTTTAATGTACTCCTGAAAACATGTTGAATTTTTTTTTTTAATTTTTGAAATAGGTGCCTTTTTCATGAAAAAAAACCCATAAATTTAGTTCTGTTTATATGAGAATTTAACATGTCCCCCAGGCAGACTGGCAACAAGAGCTTTTTGCAGAGAGCAGAGCATAAACAGGTTTAACCTTTCCCAAATTCATCTGTGCAGGGAAATGACTGCTGGAAACTCCTAAATATGTTACTTGTAAGTTAACTGATGGCTAATTACATTCCTGAAAGCAGAGGGAAGCCATACATATTTCTGTTCACTGAGCTTGGAATAGCTGTTATTGGCATCATTTAAAAAAACAAAAAAAACAATAGATCATTTAAACATAGAATCTTGTGCTCTTTTGCACCATAAAGAGCACTTATAGTAAAGGTAAATGGCCCTTTAAGGAGTGCTTATAAGCTCAATAAAACAAAGTACATACAAGTAAATAAGTACACAGATACATTGTATGCCTATCCAAAATCCAGAAACCTTCCGTATTCCTTTGCCCTTATAGAAATAAGTGATGTAGAGTTGAAAGGTACGTTAAAACCCCCAAACTAACTCAGTTAGCTTTGCTGTAAAACTTACGGTATATATATCATGATTAATGCTATTTCTTCAAAACAGCAAAGTGTAAATCCGGGAATCCGGGAAATAAGCTATGCACTGGAAGATCGCAAAACAAGTTGCCTATTTTCAAGAGAAGTTCTTCAAAAAGTTATATTTTACATTGATGATCAGAGTGTTTTTTAAATAGGGACATTGAAAAATAACAAGGATGATGTCCCTAATGCTACATTTAGTTCTAAAACTTTATTATTACTGAGGCCTTGAAGCAAAACAATCTGGTGGTCATAGATCTGTTGAATTCCACTGTAGATATGAAATTATCATGGAAGGTACTAAGCTTTTTTTATTTTTTTTATTCTGTAGCTTGGCTGCTTATGGCACTACCCTATCCCAGAGTTGTATCCACACAAGCGCTGTGATGGAGAGGAGCCGGCATTGGGAAATGAAGAATAAACAAATGTTTCCTCCGCAGCTTCCAGATGAGCCTCGGCGGCCTGCGGTGAGTCCAGATCACATCAGGAGCAGCCGTGCAATGTGTCTGCTCATAGCTCTGCCAATACCTATCTGGAACTTATCTTATGTACAGCGCTACGGAATATGTTGGCGCGTTATAAATAAACAATAATAATATTAATAATAGGAAACATAACTTCACATAAATCTTTAGAATGGCTGCTATCCCTTCTGTTCTGTGCAGAACTAGTCCGTTACTATGACATTATGATTGTGGGAGGTTCCCAGAATGCAGTGTAATAACTGTATTTCTTGGAATTATGAGCAGGAAATACGTTTTTTAACTTGTTTTAGAAGTTCAAATGTGAACAGAAATGTACTATTTATTTACTGTACTGTGGAGGCTTCTATCTCTCTTTTGCCCACCATAAATTAATGAATGTTGTGGAAAACAACCTCCCCTCAAAATCTACTACACAAGCTAAGAACCGGCCCCACGTTGATGAGAGGCAGTAACGTTAAAACAGCTGTTCGGGCGGTGGGATTCCTCGCTTGTCTATAAACCACCGTGAGCCTTGCCCCAAGCTGTGTAATACAGCAGGCATATGCTTAAAGAAAACCATGAGAATCCTTTATGGGCACATTTGCTTGTCCCTGCCCATGTTCCCAGAATGCAGTGTTATAACTGCATTTCTTGGAATACTCCGCCAAATTACGTTCCAAATGTACTATTTATTTACTGTACAGTGGAGGGCTTCTATCGCTATTTTGCCCACCATAAATTAAATGATTGTTCTGAGTATTTGGAAAGATAAGCCTTATTTCTTGATTGGCCATATAAATCATGTATAGCATGTGTATATGTGCTCCATGACAGTTCATATAGATCTAGAATTGCTAATTACCCTCTGCAGCTCAGAATCTATTGTCTTCAAGGAGTACTATGTGAAAATAAATACTGGGCATTCTTATACTCCAGTGAGTATCTAGACTGATGTGATAAATTACTGCCTCCGATCTGAGCATGCCCAGTAGTTTGTTTTTCCAAATACCATTCCACTGAAGATAATAGATTCAGAGCATCAGGGAGTAATTGACCATCATTGGAAATGATCTGTCCATTCACAAGAGATATCAGACTGTCCTTAGTGGGTGGATCAACAAGGCTGATTGACAGTTGAACATTGCCAACTTCACTGTTTATTTGCCAGCTCTGCTGTGGGTGAACCTCTGTTTGCCATATCTAACTTTGTAATGTGAAAACAATAACCAACAATTTCATCTTAAATATTGTTTTCTTTTATAGGAAATCTACCATTGCCGGAAACAGATAAAATACAGCAAGGATAAGATGTGGTATCTGGCCAAACTGGTAAGCTGCAAAATTTGTTAATTTGAGACAAAACTATTGAATCTATAGTAGTGATGAACTTTAGTCATTATCGCGGATATAAAAAGTAATCTGGAGACTTGCATAGAAACATAGATTTTGATAGGAGAAAAGAAAACCATCAAATCTGTCCAGACTGCTCCTGTCATCTTTCACAAAAAGGTACCAGGATGTGAAAACAACTGTTTGCACTTTTATATCCATATTTCTACTTTGTTCACATTTGCCTAGAGTATAACATTAATAAATAACTTAAATTTCTGCTGTTTTTTCCTGTCTAATGGCTACCATTTTATTTTAGAATTACAGTGTGACCCTTCAGGTGTTTATTTAGTGTGTGTATTTATTTACTTGTATGTTGTTTTATTAAGAAGCAATTAATTGCAGTCTAAAAGTCCTACAAATAGTACCTGTATGGGACTGCCCACTGCAGCATATGCAGATACAAACACTATAGGGCTGAAAGTGAAGTGTACTGTCCTAGCCAACCAGGGACCACGCCCCAGCAGCATGTTGCAGCTTGATTTCTGAAACCTGATCACTGATAGGCTAGAACACTACACTGCACATTCAACCTAATACAGTCTACTCTGCAGTAGGCAAACCCATCCAGGGGCTATTTGTATGATTGTAGGCATTAAAAACAGAACTTTTAATTTCTTCTTTAAAAAAAAACAAATTACATACAACTAAATACATACATAGGTATATTACATACCCAGTACAATCCAGAAACCTTCCATGTTCCTTTAATTCAACAAATTAAGTGCGTAGTCAGTTATTTTTTACAAAATTGACCAAGGTCTGAATACATTTATGGAAATTAAATCAAGGTCCTGAAACCATATTTTTTATGAATACACATACAAATATTTAGATATTGTGGTTTGACTTATTTTAGTACAGTAGAAGAGCACAAGAAGGAAGTTTACATAGTGAAAGGGATATAAAAACAAGACCCATGTAACTCATTGCTCATTTAAAATATTCAATTAAGGTTTATGATAAATTTAATAATGTAACAGACATCCAGGAAAAATGGCCCAGCGGTCCTCAATTGGACATAGGTTTTCATATAGACCCCCTGCCCTAGAGTATGACCCCCTACAGTTGACCTTTAAAGCTGGCAGCACACACAGTCTCTTTACTGTAGCTATACAACGGAAGAGCCGGTGTTTGCGCCTTGAAATGCACAAACAAGTCTCTCCTCTCATCGTATACAATTAAATTTATATACCAATTTGCTGTGTTACATTACAAGTAAGAAAATTATAATTAGGAAACTTCTCAGAAATGATCTAAATCACAGGCATCCAATAATTGAGACAACCCAACGCCTGTCTACCTCAAAAAGTTCTGGAAATTTATGTTCATAGCTTTGAATATTGCAACAAACAAACTTCTGTATAATGAGCTTGGTGGTCATCAAAGCGAAAATTAACAAAGTTATTAATTAACATAGATCGTTAATAGAGATATGCAAATGATTCTGTATATTACTAAGATTCTTTTATCATCCTAGCTGCAGAGCCCCATGGGGCCTGTGTCTCTGCTGTATTAAGCAGATCCTTCATGTGCCTACACTGTATTAACCCATTGTTTGTCTCTGTAGATACGAGGAATGTCCATAGATCAAGCAATTGCTCAGCTGGAGTTCAATGATAAGAAAGGAGCAAAAATCATGAAAGAGGTGAGAAATTAACACTTTATATGGAGTGGTGAGGAGTAAATTAGGCGGAGTATCAGGGTTTGCGATGGACACAAAGACACATATTTATCAAAGGGCGAATGCGCTTTGGAGTATTAATTTACCTCCCTTAAGCATTGAAATGTATCAAGTGGTGTATGTGAATTCATCAATAGAGAACATATTCATATTTAAGGGACCTCTTTGTATTTAAGCGAACCTGTTCTTATGGCGTGTTGCAATACATAGCATGTCTTGTAAAGATTTTCAATGGGAGGTATATTACATATATATGAACAAGTGAATGCCATTTTATATATACAAGTATATGTATAGCAATTGAATAGTCATAGAATGGTGATAATTTAATAATACATATTAATACTAATTTGTCGGTAAAAGTGTGTGTATATGTGTGTATATATATATATATATATATGTATGTATATGTATGTATATATGTATGTATATGTATGTATGCACATGATTCACATTATAAACTCCATCTTAATAGAGGCTCCTTTCATCTGATAGGTATGTTAACCAATACCTGAATATTTAACATATCTACCAAGAATGCCTATCACCATTGCTCCCCCTCTATCAGTGTGAATCATGGAGAAAGCCCCAGCATTTCAGACAGTTTGCTATAGATGGTTTATCTTTCACTTTATAAATATACTTTTTTTTTTTTTTAACTAACAAGCGATGGACCAAATGTTATACTGGAACTTATATACATATACATATATATATATATATATATATATATATATATATATATATATATATATATATATATATATACATACATATACATACATATACATATATATATATATATATACATATACATATATATATATATATATATATAAATATATATATATATATATATATATATATATATATATATATATATACAGTGTGCCTTTGAGAAAGTTACCAATAAGGGTAACGAAACCGGTCAGGCCCTTGAAGCACAAGCTAGGAGACCAGAGAAAATATCTCAAACAGAGTAAGTAAGCAAGCTGCGTTTTATATCTCCATTAGTGATTCTATTTGAATGTCTAAAAATAAGTTGATAAAAACTTATTTCCTGCTCAAATTTTTCAGAAATACAGTATATGCACTGCAGCCTGGGAAAACTGGGCGGCTTCACGGTTACTGACGATCCTCAGTATGGTGGAAGATTTAAGTTTGTTTTTCAATTGAGTTGTACAGTTTATAGGTCACATTAAAGGTGGAAAAAGTTCTAAAATGATTTATCTTTGTCTCCTTTTTTTACAGCACAGAAACCTGACATTTTAACAGGGGTGTGTAGACTTTTTATATCCACTGTATGTATATATATATATATATATATATATATATATATATATATATATATATATATATATATATATATATATATAGTAAATACATTTGAATGTCTAAAACAAGTTAAAAAACCTGCTTCCAGCTCAGAATTCCAAGAAAAACAGTTACGGTATTGGTCCAAATATAAGCCGCACCTTCTTTCCGATTTTTGAGCTTGCGAGGTAAGGGTGCGGCTTATATTCGCAACCGTAAAAAAATCATTGCCGATTTGCGAACTTTGCTTGTAACGCGTGCGTCTTCTATTCGTGAATGCAAAATTACTGCCGATTAGCGCGATTGCCAGTTAAGGGTGCCAATTTTCGTGCTTTAGACTACGATATTGAATAGCGATTTATGGTTTTAGTGATTATAACGTCCTGTAAAGCCTGTAACCTGCAAAAAAATCTACTGTGCTAATTAGAAAGCCTGTTTCTTGCAATGGCTGATCACTTTGAGAGTCTTTTTCTATCCAATTTTATGGGTGCTGCTTATACATGAGTACTATCTTTTTTCTATTTTTTCCCTTTGAACTTTACGGGTGCGGCTTATATGCGGGTGCGGCTTATATTCGGACCAATACGGTATTACACTGCCTTCTGGGAAGCTGAGCTGGGACATGCAAATGTGCCCACAAATGCCTCGCTCTTCAATCCATAGCCATTTTCAAACATGGCTTCCTTTAAGCTTATGCCTGCTGTTTTATATACTCACGTACATTTTTTTATGTATTCTAATTTTCATTTTTGAGAAGTTGCTCCATAAGATATGATCAGAGATTCTTGGAATAAGTTACTCGAAAGTGGATTTTATCTGCCCTCGGTTGTGATATGAGGAATAATGTGCTGTCCTTTTCTTGTTTTCAGGTCTTGCTAGAAGCTCAGGATTTGGCAGTAAGGAATCATAATGTAGAATACAAATCCAACCTGTATGTAGGTATGTTCTGTTCACATAAGATGTAGATATCATCAGTTACATGTACTCGCTTAAAGGGGCATGGTATAAAAAGGGTTCATGCACAGAAGCTAAAAACCTAAGGTTACAAAAGTGTGTGGAGACATATCCATCAGTATATTTGAGAAGTAGGGTTATAACTTAAACTACACAGTATAATATAAAGCTATTGGTAAAACCATGTGTTTTATTGATTGAATATTATTTAAAAAAAAACTTTTTCCTAAAATAAGCACATCAAAAGTTCCAGTATTTAACTGACAGTCAGCTTTTCTGATCCACCCACAAATAAATATTCCTATTTTTACCAATAATTATTATGACTTTTGGTCTATTGCTTTCAGTCTAGAACAAAACAGTAAACCAAAAGCAGTGAGGGAAAGCAATAAGCAAAGATAGATATGCACATTGGATTTGAAATTATTTTGATTAGAGCATTCATCCTTATTCCAATACAGTTTATGGGATTTTGTTTTAAACAAAACTGTTGATAAATGTATATGTACTAGTACCATGGTGTAAGAGGAAGATGAAAGTATTATCCCACACAATCTAGCCCAGTGGTAGTCCACCTGGTCTCTACCGGCCTCTAATGGGCGATTCAAGCTTTCATGGTGGGCGGCAGGTTACTTGCTATGTGGCGTCGCTGACGAGTGATGTCACACGCCGGAGACCCGCAACGCCACGCTTGGCTGGTTGGAGAGCTTAGGGACAGCAGTCATGACTGGATCACTAGGTCATATGATTTTTTTAACCAGAAATGGGTAAATTGAGTTACTGTGGCATGAGTTGGCGGTAAGGAAATTTTACCATCAAAAGTGGGCTGTAGGTATTAAAAGGTTGAAGACCCCTGATCTAACCCAAAGTTTTAGGATAAAGCTAAATTCCTTGAGTTATTAAAGTGCGGTTTTATATTTTTGTGGAAGAATTGTCTGGTATTTCCGGGCTGGGTCACTCTTTTGAGTGAGACCAGACTGATATGTTACAGGGTATTTCTCCATGTGAAGGGCACAAGTAAGCTAAAAGAGGTTGCTCTCTGAGTAGGTAACCAGACCTTGACCAAAACCCTTGAGGTATTTTTTGTTCTCAGATGAGCACCTCTACTCTTTGCATTTATATTTGTGTGGGCGACTTAATGTACAGAATGCTTATTTGATCTGATTGAGTGAATTAAGAGTAGTTGGCCTACGGTTTCAAGAATTGGATTCTTGTTCATAATTGTTAGGATCATTTTGGATTGCTCTTCTTATGTTTTTTAGCGGAATCCATTTCCAACAAGGGCAAGTATCTAAAACGAATACGTTATCACGGTCGTGGCATGTTCGGTATTATGGACAAGGTGTACTGCCACTATTTTGTCAAGTTGGTAGAGGGACCACCTCCTCCTAAAGAACAACCGGTGACCGGATTCCAACAAGCCAAGGAATACGTCCAGCAGCTTAAAAAACGCACAATAATCCATGGCTTGTGAGGCCAGCTCCAACCCACATGGGTAATAGCCTCTGTATACTGATTGCACTTACCACTGAGGACTGTGACATATGGGGATGTGAGGCGTTATGCCGTGGGTGTAAATTCACTTTGTTATAAATAAACATGTATACACTTTTTTCAAAATAATCAAAAATCTCTACTGTGTACACTTTTTTAAATAATTGTTTTGTGTGCTTCTGACGGGTATGTGGGCAAAAGGGTAAAATCTCCCACTTTACGGAAAGTTGTTCTTCACTAATAAGAAATACTAATTTAAAATTCAAATATGCTATTGTACTATAGTATATGTTTTAAAAAGCAAGTGTTAGTTACATATTTATTGAATGCTAAGTTTAAGAAATAAATAGGATTATTGAAAAATAGTTTTTTTGGGGGGGGAAGTAAAAAAAAAAAAGAATAATTACATTTAATTATTTTTTGCTCTATGCAACTGTTGCCTTGCTTGAGCGTAGTACTCAGAAGTAAATCAATATGATTTTGTGTGTCCTGTTGACAGCTGTGGTATTTTGGACTGCCACATTTCCATAGTATTGGCTTAAAACCTCCTCTGCAGTCATGTCGATTGCTGCCTGTGGAAGCAGACCAGTAGAAACAAAAATGGGAAATCCCACTGCAGAGCGTTTGCAAAAAACTTAAAGAACCACTGCAATGTTCAATCTTTCATGTCATTTATTTAGTAAAAATAAGCTTTTCAATTTCTTGTGATTTAAATAATATATTTTTTTTGGGAGAAAACGTTGAACTAATTATTAACTAGTTAATATGTGTATAGTATTTATTTTATTCTGTGCAGCTTATTTACTAAGTTAAAGGGAATTTTGTACAACCTGAAAAAAACAGGCACTTAAGAGGATTCGGAGGGATAAAATCATTGGAATAAACATAATTATCTAAAAAAATAAATAATACATTTTATTCAAATTAAAAAAAAAAAAAAATTTGAAAACATTGTTATCATGCAGCATATTTTTTTATTATACCTATAAGTTATGTTTTAAAATATACGAAAATTAAACATTTTAATTTACTAAAATAATAGTAGAACTAGATCAAGTAATACACTTCATAAGGTTAGGCATTAATAATTTAGTTTCTAAATAAATATTTCTGCATATAAACAGCTATAAGTCATTGTTTATTGCAGATTGTTATGCAGGTACCAGATTCTCATAAATTTTTCATGACAAGTCATACTTTACTGCTTGTTTGTCCTATAATAATATATTGTTTTTTCTGTATGAATACAGTACTCTGATGTATATATTCATGGTTCATTTTAATGTCTTTCTGCACATGATAGGTCTTAAAGTTTTTACGTATTTGGTAAATCTGTGTATCCGAGCAGAACCTTTTCCTCCCCTGTATCTTTCCCCCTCCTCCCTCCCCTGTGTTTCTTTCCCCTGTGGCTCTCTTTCCCCCTCCTCCCTCCCCTGTGTCTCTTTCCCCCTGTGTCTCTTTCCCCCTGTGTCTCTTTCCCCCTGTGTCTCTTTCCCCCTGTGTCTCTTTCCCCCTGTGTCTCTTTCCCCCTGTGTCTCTTTTCCCCTGTGTCTCTCTTCCCCTGTGTCTCTCTCCCCCTGTGTCTCTCTCC
The DNA here is from genome assembly GCA_027410445.1 of Discoglossus pictus. Classification (NCBI taxonomy): domain Eukaryota; kingdom Metazoa; phylum Chordata; class Amphibia; order Anura; family Alytidae; genus Discoglossus; species Discoglossus pictus. The sequence goes on along the minus strand of CM050167.1, from coordinate 40,394,491 downwards.
CCCTGTGTCTCTCTCCCCCTGTGTCTCTCTCCCCCTGTGTCTCTCTCCCCCTGTGTCTCTCTCCCCCTGTGTCTCTCTCCCCCTGTGTCTCTCTCCCCCTGTGTCTCTCTCCCCCTGTGTCTCTCTCCCCCTGTGTCTCTCTCCCCCTGTGTCTCTCTCCCCCTGTGTCTCTCTCCCCCTGTGTCTCTCTCCCCCTGTGTCTCTCTCCCCCTGTGTCTCTCTCCCCCTGTGTCTCTCTCCCCCTGTGTCTCTCTCCCCCTGTGTCTCTCTCCCCCTGTGTCTCTCTCCCCCTGTGTCTCTCTCCCCCCTGTGTCTCTCTCCCCCCTGTGTCTCTCTCCCCCCTGTGTCTCTCTCCCCCCTGTGTCTCTCTCCCCCCTGTGTCTCTCTCCCCCCTGTGTCTCTCTCCCCCCTGTGTCTCTCTCCCCCTGTGTCTCTCTCCCCCTGTGTCTCTCTCCCCCCTGTGTCTCTCTCCCCCCTGTGTCTCTCTCCCCCCTGTGTCTCTCTCCCCCTGTGTCTCTCTCCCCCTGTGTCTCTCTCCCCCTGTGTCTCTTTTCCCCTCCCCTTCCTTCCTCCCTCCCCTGTGTCTTTCCCCTTTCATCTATTCTACTGTTCAACTACATAAGGTGGGAGAAGACTTTGATTGTACAGGAAGTTTCTATCAGCACAATGGTAAAGGCATCTAAAACTGCCTGTTCTTCCTATAAGTCTAATGGAAATCTCCATTTATAAGGACACACTGAGAAAGTAGAAGTGAGAATAAGCATACAAACGAAAATGGATCCATGCAGCAAAAAAATAATTGCATCTAAATACTAAAAGTAAAAAACCTGAAACAAAATATAAAAGTTGTCCTTAATTATTTTCACATTTTAAATACATTTGCCTCTTATCAAGTATAGTGAGTCAAAAACAATATAGGGAAAACATTGACACAATGGTCATTTAAAACTTCTGCGCCATAGGACAAGCTCACCACACGTGGAATAATTCACATTTTGTACTGAAACCATTCCAACAATATGATTTGCTAATTAGCTTTGTGTTTTATAATTAGTAGACTTGAAGTTGAATAATTATTAAAAGAGGCGTTTGTAACCATTCTAATTGTAAAGCACATTGAACTCTTGTTTTGACAGTTATATTGTTTAGAAGTTATTCCTTGCTTATAAGCTTAAAACCCTATTGTATTTTGTTATTTTTCTACCACCTTGAAGCTTTCTCTACAGAGTTTCAATAACTACCGTAATTAGCAATATAATCAAAATGTAAGGAAAAAGTAAGTGTTGCATTTATAACTTTAAAATTTACTGATTTGGACTCAGGTTGGGGAGGATCGGTCCACGGGACAATACTTAAAAGATACTTTATCTATTGATAACATTGTTTATCTGCCTGCTTCCTTTTAGTGGCTATTGCAGGCCAACCAGGTCTTTCCAGTTTCCTCCCCACCAGCTTTGGCGTGCAGCGGCCACCAGGTGGTGCGACGATTGCTCGCCAAGACTTTGTTCAACTTGTTGTTAGGGTCACTGTTAGATTTCGGGGGAGGGTTAGGGTACATAGTAAAATAGTGTCGCTTATCATCTGCCACTACCCTAACCCAAAACTCTACCCTAACCATACCCTAATCCTAACCCAAGGAAGTAAAAAAAAGTCTTGACAAGCCACTGTAGCGCCACCTACTGGCGGCTGCACGCCACTGCTGGAAACAGGAAAGGTCCAGCTAACCTATACCAGTCACAACCTCCTAGGCAGATGCTTCACGTAACAGGGTATGGAGATAAGCTCCATTGAATTTCTATGTCTTTAAATAGTTATTTTATTTCTAATCCGTTAATAAACTAATTAACCATTTTAGACCATTACTGCGGCCCTTTAAACTGCTCCGTTCTACTAGACTCATATGTGGCACAAAATTCCTCAAAAGCTCATTAACTCTTCTCTGCTAACCATGTAATAATTATTGTATAGAGTCCAATATATTTTTGTTCATGTAAAGACAGAAAAAACGTGAAAATGTAAAAAAATAATATGACTTCAAACTATTCTTTGTTCTGTTTCTATGGACACATTTGTATTCTGAGTACAGCGTGGGGGCCACAGAACATCAAAGAACATTTATGTGATGATACAGAGACAGCAGAGACATAACATGCAATAGAATAATGCCATATTTACTAATCCATTACACACCCTCTGGCAAAGTAAATGTGGGTCACTATGCCTAAGGCTGAGCTCCCAAAAGAAACTGTGTATTACATTCAATGTCACCCAACTTGTAGGAATAGTTTTAATGTGAAACACAGTGTTTTATGTACAGTGGTTGTGACAAATGTAAAGTCTTATGTCTGGAAATTAAGCTTCATACCCAGTAATATCTCTAACATTAAAAGATGACTGTATAGTATTTATGAGTAAGGCTTATATGTTTCTTTGCTGGGCATAAACTCTTAAAAACTGTATTTTGTTTAAAATAAAGAAAAGGTAACAATATTCTTTATCTTTTAAATCATCTGGTTAATATGGTGGTATATAATGTATCAATCAATCCCTCTCTTGGGCTTATTATATAACTCAACACATAAGTCACTGTAAATACAGGAGGACTTTTATACAATTTATACAACCATTAACCCATTCAATTACTAATTAGGTTGTATATCTATCAATCAATCAATCAATGACTCATTGACTTATTTAATAACACAACACAGAGAATCACTATAAATACAGTGATTCTCAAGGGAATATGAACCACAAATGGGTTCCTCCTAGCTGGAAGGCACAGAAGCAACTGACACCCCAAATCTGACTATTACCCTAATTCATATGTGGGTCTAATCTGAGAGGTTCATACAAGTGGTTACATTTCGGTCTGACCGAGTTACTGCCTTGTTGGCGTCTGACCTCAGGCGCCCCCCTGACATGTGTTCCACTGCCGGAGACCCTGCTTTCTCAAAGGGAGGAGCTAGCATGCCGCTACACCCACATACTTATAGAGTCTTCAGTAGTCATGGTGATTCTCTTATTTACACAGGATTTAAGCAATCTCAGGTAAGTAAGGGGAATGTCAATGATAATTGAATAATTTTGCAAACTTATACGGTAATAACATAAAAAAAGAAAAGCACATGTTTTATAAGAAAATATAAAAATTTTATGTTTAATGTTGTAGTTGCAGTAACTTATTGAATATTTATGTATAATGTTGAAGTATGTGCCTCTGAAAAGAATATCAGGAACTGCGCGATTCAAGACTGTAAGTCTGACATGAATATTGGAAAAGCACTAATGATATTCTACATAGCGTAAACGCATGTGTAGTATACAAAATAAAAAGCTTATGACTAGCGTACCATCATATCTTATTAGAGGATTTGTATGTACCTGCTGACACTTGGCTTCTGAGCATAGATGTTGAGGCATTCTATAGAAGAATTGGTCATATAAAGGGAATCAAAGCAGTAAAGCAGTTCCCAGTGATGTGTGACATTACTTTGGATCAATTTAATAATTTCCTATTAAAACTGCTGGAATTTGAGAGGTGTGGCTAGCAGCAAACAGAGAGGAAGCACAATTACAGAGCTCCCTGCAAAAAGGCTTTAATACAACATGAAATTACCAAGCAATTTGGATTATTTTTGATCTACAAGACCAGATGCAGTGACTGAACAGTCTGGATTGCTCTAGCACTGTGCAGCAACTTTTGGACTTCACTTTAGCACAGATCTACTGGACTGAAAGATACTGGATGGGGCACAATCAACAACTATTGGAAAGGTGTCTGGTGAGTCTAAACCCCAAAGGGGACCCTTTTATGTCATCCTACCCCAGCTAGACCCCAGCTCACCTACCCAGGGAAGGGCCTCTTGATGGGAGATATAAAGTGGAGCACAACATATAATTTTTCACATCATAAAAATTAACAAGCACTCTATATGGGTTACTACTGAAAGCTAACACAGGGTAAAGCTAGCAATAGCCCTGCAACTACACACAGACACTGGTGGACATAGAAAAAAAGGGATTAAAGTGCATTCAATGAACTTCTACACCAATCTGGGATCATAAGGAGCAAGTGGAGTTGTACCCCCACACCCCAGGGACTGTACCTTTACAGCATCTCATTGCTGGGACACATATGTTTGCAACCATCATTAAAAGCTCTGTTTATTAAATCCTAATTGGTGCTGGACTCTAATCAGCAAAGCAATTGAAGCAAAACTGCCACAGCCAAATGTAATGAACTGTTTAAGACAAGGAATTTACTTTTTTTTTTCCTCAATCCCTTATCATCTTAACTTGTTTATGTTATATGAGATAAAGGGATCGGCTACACTGGTTGTATAAGCTTGCTGATGACTACTCCCTGTATAAAAGACAGCTCAACACTACCACCAAGTGGCAGCTTACGAAAATTACATGCTCAGGCTCAAAAATGCAAATCAGGAATGCAATATATATATATCTGTGCTTCTGAAAATCCACTACAACTGACATGCCTATCAGTGCCTCTGAAATCCACTACAACTGACAAGCCTACTTAGGCCTTTACAACCCAGTGTACTTTGATTTTGTTGCTATTGTCTACTGAAGTTTGTTAAGTGTGTGACTAGAGCCTGATTTGCATTCTTATGTTCTAGTCCTATTTCAAACGACAGCCAAGCCCTGATTTTTTGTTGTCAATATTTACAGCTGTGGCAAAGAATCCAACTATCATTGCCTTGGAACTGTGACACACAACTCTGCAAGTTCTTATGCCTCACTCCCCTGTGATAGGGGGCATTTTGTGACTTGTGGTCTCTATGCTCTAACTAGGGCAGGGCTAGGCCCAGTGACTGACTGCCATTCTGATTTCACTAAGTGCATGCAGCTGCCTGACACCAAAGGCAGGTGGATACAATTGTTATCTGTCAAAGTAGAAAAGGGGCACCATCTACCCTACATTGGAAGTTCACAGATTCTCATGTGCACAATAAAAGTATTTTATTCCTTCTTTGGCGGATCAAGCTACAATGTGGCTGGTGCTGAGCAGAGCACACTACAATTCAGCCGACCGATGGTCAAAGTGACAATTCCTGAAGCACTCTGGTAACTTACTATATCTTGGGGTCTAATGGGGTGCACATATATTCAGTGTACTGCAATAAAGATATACAGCACTACTACCCAGAGAAATTTCAGGAATATAACATCAGTGATCTTTAAACTACATTAACTTACTACTACAAGAAATTAAGACTATCAATTACATCTGATACTTCCCTGGTCTGCCACTGCCATCTAGTGGAGGAAAGTGGTAAACCACAAAGGGACTTCCTGATAGCACAAAGCTTATGGGGCATATGTTTCACATGAGAGACTTGATATTCTCCAGGATGTAACTTCCTATTCCCATATGCCCGTTACATGGGGACACTTACAAACGCAAAAGTGACAAAATACCTTTTCTTATGTCATGGCTGGAGTAGCTACGAGCAAAAGTAGCAAGAATATACAATCTTATTACTTGCCTAGAGCGTCACCCCCTGCATCTCAAAAACAACAGCCTAACTCAAAAACCACGGCAGCAACAACAATGGAGCATACAGCGCCAAGCACTAAGGGTGATATCCAAGACCTCAAAGACCTGATCCTCACATTCAGGGAGGACATCAGAGCGGACATCCAAAAAGTCTCAGCAGACTTGACGTCCGAGATAAAAAGAGTGGACGCTAAAACTGACTCGCTTGAAGAGAAATATAACAAACTAAAACAATCTCATGTCAAGATTGAGGAAGAAATCTCCATGCTAAAGGAGGAGCAAGCCCGCCACTTAACATTTCAGGAAGACCTAGAAAATAGATCTCGGAGACAGAATATCAGACTGAGAAACGTACCTGAATCAGTAACTGACCTCCATCTATACATGTCAGAGCTCTGTGAGTTTCTGCTACCAAATCTGGACTCTGAGCAATACAGACTGGACCGGATCCATAGAGCTCTGGGAGGTCGTTCCACCATGTATGAACGCCCCAGAGATATCATCGCCCGCTTCCATTACTATACAACTAAGGAAATGTTCATGAGAGCATCCAGGGGGGGTATCCCTGACATCGAAGGGCACAGACCAAGTGTCTTTGCGGACCTCGCTCAACAAACGTTATTCAAGAGGAAAATGATGAAACCACTCCTGGACAACATCCTGGCCCATGGCTGGAAATACTCTTGGGGCTTTCCATTTCGCCTACTGATTGCCAGGGACGGCAAGTTCTTTACCATCAGAACCCTAGAGGAGGGGATGGCCCTTCTAGCTACCTGGGGCATTACTTTAACAGATGCTCCTGGAGTTTCTGGCGACAGCCAACCCGTCAGGGAGTTGACAGAGGGTCCCCGAGGAAGAACAGTTGGTCTTAATTCTCGTGGTAGAGGTTCCAACCTCCCCTCCAGAAGACATCAAAACAGGGCCCCTGACCAGCCAGATGTGCCATAGATCCAATAACACTGTGATGTATTGTTATATGATATGTTATAGTTAGGTTCTACCTCTTATTTTGATCTTCTAAAACTTGCGACCAAAAATATGAACAGACATGACTAGTTAAACTCTTGCATAACTATCTGTCACTTTAGAAGAATATTTCTTCTTTTTTTTTTATATAGATATTGATAGTGTCCCTTAAGGGCTTCACCATATACACACCCCCCGGCGAATCCAGTCAGTATTGGAGTCTAATACTACTGGACTCACCAATTTAATTAAAAGGACAGCGCTCGCTCTCCTTGAAGTAGTGTTATACTACGTTCCTAGTTTTGTTATATTCTATTAGTATAATTTTATTTTTAGAATTAAAAAAAAAAGAAGTTTTTTTTTTTTTTTGATAAATTTGTGTCAACAAATTTGACGCCGGATTACTTGACAAGCAGTTTCAACCACTGTATATCGTTGTGTTCTCCTCATCCGTTCTACCCTAACTTTTTACTTTACGTTTACATCAATTTGCACAGTGAAGTGACGCAGGTGGTTTCTGGACGGAGTCCCAGCGGGAGGCTCATCAGACTAGATACTCGAAGGCGGCTATAACCCTTAGTGCTCTACTAAGCTTGGCCTTGAGCCCCAGACAAACGGTGAGTCATGAATATTAATATCATTTCACATAATGCTCGGGGCCTGAATGAACCGATTAAGAGAGGGGTTGCCATAAAAGAGTATCAGAGACTAGGGGGAGATGTAATATTTGTGCAAGAAACACATTTTAAGAAACTAGCGGTCCCCAAATACTGGGGGAAAGCATATAAACAAACTTTCCACTCCACCGCAACAGAAAAGAAAAGAGGGGTGACTCTCCTTATTCATAATAGGCTTACATTTCGCCACACCCGCACTCAGACAGACCCAGAGGGTAGATATGTGGCAGTACATGGCACCATTCATGACCAGAAAATTACCTTCCTTAACATATATGCGCCAAACACTGATCAGAAGCAATTCTTCACTAAGATTTCAGATCTGATTATGGGCTGGGAGCACTCCCTCCTGATCATAGGGGGGGGACATGAACACAGTCCTAGATCCATCTACAGACAAATCAACTGCTACCACTAAACTCACACCTCCCACGGCTACCCGAGCTCTTAAACATATTCTCAGATCTAATTGCCTGATAGACAGTTGGAGGATAATGAACCCCACTGATCGAGAGTATACTTTTTACTCCCCCAGACATCTGTCACACTCCAGAATTGATTACCTGTTCATTCAACAACACCTATCACTAAACTTAGAAGCAGCTTCCATTCGACCCATTTCGTGGTCAGATCATGACCTGGTTCTGATCTCCCTGTCTGGACTTCTACCAGCGGGACGGTCCCCCTCGTGGGCACTAAATCCCTGTCTATTAAACGATCTAGTCCTAAGGGAAAAAATCAGCAGTGCAATTGTGGAATACTTCGGGATCAATAGTGGGGGTGAGGTAGACGGGGGAGGAGTGTGGGCAGCCCATAAGGCAGTGATTAGAGGAGTTTGTATTCAGCTAGGAGCAGCAGCGAAAAAAGCAGATAGAGTGCAAATTAGGGACCTCAATAGCAAGATCACAGAGTTACAATCACTATTTGCCAGGAATCATGATCCTAAGATCTACAATGAAATTCTGAAATACAAACGCACCTTAAACACAGTGCTCAGGAAGAAGGTGGTCTCCATGCTACAACGTACGCAGGCCAGCTTCTTTATGAGCACCAATAAACCTGACTGTATGTTGGCCAGAAAGCTTAAAGCACAGAGGGCGGACTCATTCATCCCAAAGATATTTACTAAAGGGAAAGGCCCGGTCTCTAAACCAGACCAGATTGCTGATGTCTTTCGACAATTTTATACAGAACTGTATTCCGCCCCCTCTCACTCAGGATCCTACTCTCACAAATTGATGAATTTCTTTCTGGGATTCAGCTGCCACAAATTGAGGAATCACAGGCAGAGACCCTAGCAGACCCCATAACTGCTGAGGAAATTAAACAGGCTATTAAGGCCACGAGATCACATGCAGCACCTGGTCCGGATGGATTCACAAATTTTTATTATAAACAATACATCGATCTCTTGCTACCGCACCTCCAAGAATTATTTAACAGTTTCCTTTCTGGTTCTTCATTCAGACCAGAATTTCTAGAGGCTAAAATTATCGTAATACCCAAAGAGGGGAAAGACCCAGCACAGTGCGGTAGTTATAGACCGATCTCATTGATCAACACGGACCTCAAACTATATTCCAAAATAATGGCAAACGGATTGGCCCCATTGTTGCCGGACGTGATCCATCCGGACCAGGTAGGCTTCATCTCAGGTAGAGAAGCACCCGACAACACCAGGAGAATCTTTAACCTGATAGACTTGGCTACCAGAGAGGATATCCCGCTAATGCTCCTATCTTTAGACGCCGAAAAGGCATTTGATAGGATAGACTGGACTTTTATGTGGAAAACATTGGCGAAGTTTGGTCTGGGGGACGGCTTTTTGAAGGGCATTATGCCTTTATACAGCGATCCCAGAGCATGTATTATATATCAGGGATTTGTGTCCAAACAATTTAATATTACTAGGGGAACTAGACAGGGCTGCCCACTCTCCCCCTTGCTCTTCGCCCTTAGTCTTGAACCATTGGCAGCGGCAGTTAGAAATTGTCCAAACATTAAAGGAGTGCAGATTGGCCCTAATGAGCATAAGCTCAACCTTTTTGCAGACAACATCATGCTGTCACTTACAGATCCAATACCAAGCCTGCCTAATTTATTCCAATTGCTCACAGACTTTGGCAGAGTGTCAGGGTTCAAAATCAACACTAACAAGAGCATAGCCCTCAACATTACACTACCCCAAACGGTGAAACAGAACTTAGAAAACAGCTTCCCCTTAAAATGGGCACCCAAACAGATAACTTATTTGGGTATTCATATTCCGCGGTCTATAGCGTTGGTATACGAGGCAAATTTTCCTCCTGTCTTTAACAGAATCAAGGCAGATATCTCCAAGTGGTCCTTCCTTAACATCTCATGGTTGGGCAGAATAAATTCCATCAAGATGAATGTGATTCCCAAATTATTATACCTATTTAGGACAATCCCAACCCCGATCAGGTTACCCGACCTTAGAGTGTTGCAAAAAACACTTTTTAAGTTCGCATGGAATAACAAGAAACCAAGAATTAATAGAACCACAATGTGTGCGCCTAAACAGAAAGGGGGGCTAGCCTTCCCTGATCTAATCAAGTATTATAAGGCCACTAGATTAGCTCAAACCATGACCTGGTTTAAAAAAGAGGCCATACCGGTGTGGGCAGACATAGAGAGGCAACTTCTAGAAGACAAGCATTGGGTACTATCGCAGGTTTTATGGCTTAGCTTAGGTCGGGACCTACGAACAGGAGAGTTACCAATTTGTATTAGCCACTCTTTGAAATTATGGAAAGACCTGAACAGAAGGGTGGACCTCCTGAGCGTGGGTTCTGGCTTGATTCCACTATGGCAATCACACAAAGGTCAGCACCTCAATAAATTTACCCAGATGAAATGGTGGATAAAGAACAAAATAACAATTGTGGCAGATACCTGGGTGACCTCACAAAGCAACACATCGTCAATTATCACTGACATAATTCAGGTGCCACATAGAGAGTGGCTTAATCTGATGGCAATTAATGAGACACTAACACACTCTACGAAAATCAACAAATATCACACCAAATCTCCCTTTGAGAAATGCTGTATCAACAATCCCGGAGGTAAGGCCAATATAGCCATCATTTACAATCAGATGGTGTCTCTCACCAACAGGGTTAAACCACATTACCAAACTGCATGGGAGGCTGACTTGCAGGTAACTCTAGACGACAGCCAATGGAATAAGATCCTAAAACAAGCCAATACCTCTTCACTAAACGTGACACTAAAAGAAAACTCTTTTAAGACAATAATGAGGTGGTACCTTACACCAGCAAGACTCCATCTTCTGAACAAAACACACCCTGACACATGTTTTAGGGGCTGCACAGACACTGGTACACTGATTCACATGCTGTGGGAGTGTCCGAAAATAAGACCCATATGGACAGCAACATACGACCTATTAGAAACACTTTTGGGGACAACAGTAACACAAAAGCCTGAGGAAGCTTTGCTAGGCCTTCCAATTACGGGGCTATTCAAATCAGAACAATGTTTAACAACACAGATATTTTTGGCCACGAGATGCATCATAGCTAAACACTGGAAACTTACCTCCCCTACTCACATTGAAGTACTTCACAAAATCAGGTTAATTCGGGCTATGAGCTCACTTTCAGCTGAAATTGATGAAAGATACCGTCGATGGGCCTCCTGCTGGGACTTATGGACTCTACGAGGTCCACAATAAGGTTCGTGTGAACTACTTTTATGGGTTGACCTGATGTTTGATCTATGGTTTCACCTTACTGTACCTCCTAGACACATGTCTGCTTTGAGGAATGTATATATGTTCAAGACCTTGTGTGACTTTATATATATGTTTTACATGTTCATGTGTTATTCTAACCAAAAAAGAAAAACTTTGAAAGAAACTTTTTGATATATCTTGTTGATACTTGAGAGATTTGTTATATGATTTGCTGAACTTACGATGTTCTATTTGTTTATTCTTTCAATAAAAAAGTTAATTATAAAAAAAAAAAATCATGATAATGTAAAAATGTTGTAAAGCAGAAAAAAAAAGTTTAGTTGGCATGATTTTCTTTTTTTGATCTATTTTTATCATTGATCTATGTTTAATAAAGCAGAAAATAAGTGATTTACATAAAAAAAAAAAAAAAAAAAAAAAAAACTGCTGGAATTTGGGGGCGAGCTAACTGCCTACGTGACTGGTCGCATGCTGCACGGGCTCCGGGGCTAATATGCTCTAAAAGTTCACATTTCAGCCCAAATCTTGCCTAAAACCCTTCCAGGGTCTCATTAGCGGCTTATGAAATTATGCCATATCGAGGGAACATCGCAGGGGCATCTCGCTATCTAGTCTGCCTGGTCTGAGCCTAACGACAGCACGCAGGCCTGGGAAGCAATCACTGGCCACACAGCGCACTGTCCCGATGGCGGAGCTTGGCATAGAACCAGGAGGACCTAGGGCAGGGTCCCGCCAAGGCCTCTGCAGCATTGCTACAGAGACACCAATACTTCAGCCGGAGCTCCCGGTGGCCCACCTTGGAGGGAGATGCCTGCAAGGCCCTAGGCAGCACCATAATCCCCAGCAGGGTCTTCAAGAGGCTCTAATCTGAGTCAGAAGAAGGGGGGTGATCCCTGCCTATCCCATAGTGGCCAGCACCATGGATCCCTGGGACACCGAGACTCCACAGCGGCTGTGTAACAGTACAGGTACTGGATATTAACTGGAGGCCTATAAATTACCATCTGTGGGGGTAATAATATTACCCAAGGCACCACTAACTCAAACCCACAAGACCCAGGGACACCAGGGTAGGGGTATGAGTACCTACCCCCTCAGCACCCCTCTATTTGCTTCTCTGGTTAAGCCCTACATAACCTTTCACCTTGGGCTGTGGAGGCTCCCTATTACTGGGGACATATCGGATGCTTACGTACGTTGCCAGACTTGGATATAATCATATTTAAAATCTTATTCTGCAATTTCAGTCTTTGCTCTGTTTACAAAATGTTTTTCAAAATGGCCACTGGCCTGTGCCAACGCCCTTGTTGATCATAATATTATACTTCCTGGGAGTGTCCATGACAACCTGACTTGCTACAAGGTTCTGGCTTCAACATCCTGAGTTATATATTAACTACTCTCCCAGACATTCACTTTTAACCATGTCATTTTAAAGTTACAAAGATACCACTGGTCTGTCTCATCTCCAAGTGATGTACGCCTGTTTTCAACCTGCTTAAATCTTTGACATTACCTACAGATTGACTGTGATCAGGGCCTACTTAAAGCCTTTCAATATGGGCAAACCAACAGTCCAAAACCATTACAGACCATTTTAATAAACCTCCCCAAAGCGAAACACCACCTTTTGGATATAACAGCAATTTCTCCAGATGACCCAGAAGGACTTCGGAGCTCTCCTAAACAAGCCGCGAAATTGACAGACCGACCCTGCCCCAGTTTGAAGAACTCCTTCAACTACCCCTGACAACGGCGGTCAAGGAATTCCGCCAGGATCTAGTGAAGTTTGGTAAACGCACGCATGGCAGTGATAGAAATTATATTCTACACGATGCCACACTAATCTCATCTCTAGAAAACAAGCTAGAGGATCTAGAAAACAGGTCAAGGCACCATAATATGCGCCTGAGCAGCATACCAAGGTCAGTCACAGACTTACTGCTATACCTACACTCCACCCTTGCTACAATTCTGCTGTCCCATCCGGAGAGCTTATGGGAAATTGAACAAGCTCACAGAGCCTTAGGTGCTATGGGCAACCAAGACCAACCGAAGGATGTTATTGTTAGATTTCTGTGCCAGAGGACCAGGAATGATGTTTTGGCAGCCTCCAGGAAAATACCCTCAATATCAGGCCGGGATGGCGCATTAATACAAATCTATGCAGACTTAGCACCATCAATGTTATTGAAACGCAAACTACTCAAGCCCACCCTACTCATCCTGGCAAAGAATAACATAAAATACAGATGGGGCTTACCCTTCAGCCTCCACTTCCAGATGGGCTCTATCTCGTTTGTTGCACATTTGCTGGATTAATGCTGCACTCATCTTCTCCATCTTCACTTGATCAAAGACTCTGGTCTCCTAGATATTACGGGACCCCACTTATCTCAAAGACCTTCCAAGCAGTGGGCCGAGATCCGAGGACACTCCAAAAAAACAAAGCCCCAACACATCTCCTTGAGACCTTTGGGGCCTCCCTCCATCTCTTCCCCTACATTATTGCTGGTGACTCACTAGGTGACTTAGGGGACCAGAGAGTCCTGGGACTGCCTTTTCATTCTACAAGAGAAATGATCAGCTGCTTTAAGGATACATGCTGGTCAATGTGTGTTGATATATAATATGCCAAGTTATTACTTATTACTAAAATTCCCCATAGTGAGGCTACAAGAGAAATGATCAGCTGCTTTAAGGATACATGCTGGTCAATGTGTGTTGATATATAATATGCCAAGTTATTACTTATTACTAAAATTCCCCATAGTGAGGCTGTCCCTTTTTTTTTTTCTTCCAAGTTTAATTTTTCTTTTGATTATCTTTCTCTCGTCTAATTACCTTGAATTTTTGATGCCCAATAACTCCAGCCCTAGCTTTGGGTGACCTACGGCTACCCAGATTGTCCTTTTTCTCTCGTTCTCATGTTGGGATGTTTTTTCTAATTCACATTGATTCTAGCTGGTTTTATTGTTCTAAATGTTTCTTAAGGGGCGAGTTTGGTTTTTGAAGTGCGAACTTTTACAATGTTACTATTTTCTCTTTTTTTCTCACATTAAAGCTATTTAGAGTGAATACCTTACTCCCTTTCCTCTGGCACTTGTGTGCCTTTTGTTCATGTGTGAGGACTATTATGTGCCTAAACCTCCAACGGTTTTGTTATTTATCCTGCTTTTTTGTAATTTATTCTTTTTTTCTACCACCCTTTTTGTAGTATCTCAAGCCGCCATGAAAGATCGATATCTCCTCTTGTCTCTCTGTCCTCTGGGACCTCAGCCAGTCGAGTCTACAGACTCAAATACCTGCCCTAACCGACTCACCTTACCAATATCATACTTAGCAATGTAAGTTCTCAAGGTGAGATGACAGATACAACTTACACGATTATCTCCCATGATGTCAAATACTTTAATTCCCTCTTCAAAAGACGGAAGGCCTTTCTTTTTTACAAACATCTGAGCACCTCTGTACTGTTTCTCTTGGAGACTCATTTCACCCATAACAAGGTTCCCAAATATTTCCATAAACACTACCCAACATTTTTTGCCACCACTTTAACTTCAAAGAAAGCGGGTGTAACCATCTTACTGCATAAGGACTTTACAATAGAACATAAATTTATCGATAAAGATGGTGATTTTATTATTCTAACCAGTAGCCGGTTAGACGTTAAACCCTCTCCAATAGAATTTTATGCTCCTACTACTAAACCTCATTCCTCCTTTATTAGGTTTCTACAATACCTCAAGTCGTATGATGTGGGTAACATCATTCTAGGGGGGATTTTAAATTTAACTTTAAATTCACTACTAGATAGATCAACTCAGGACAGGGGTGACAGGTTCTTGACCGAGACATCCCGGATAGACACACTATTGCAGGAATTACACATGGTGGATGCTTGGAGATTGCTCCAACCAACGGAGAGAGAATACACTTTTTATTCTCCCGCCCATAATTTGTATTCAAGAATAGATAAAGTATTTATCGATTTGTCACTATCTGACAATCTAACTATATCAGAGATTTGTCCATGCAACTGGTCTGACCATTCGATATTTAGTATCTCTATGGTTTTTGATGCTAAGGCTGAATGAAATGCTCCTGACCAACCCGATTTTCAGAGACCATATAGCTAATGATATTGAGCTCTTTTTTTCTACAAATCTAGATATGGAATCGGATATCGCTTGGATCTGGGCGGCCCATAAAGCCTTCATTAGGGGAGCCTGCATAAAATATGCGTCCACGAATAAGAAACAAATGCAAATTAAAGAGACAACCCTTAAAAGGGAATTATTGGCTCTGGGAAAAAAAACATAATCAACAAAATCCATCTCGTAGACTTCGCCAAACCATCGACAAACTAAGGTCAGAACTAGATCTAGTCTTATCACGTCATACTGAGAATGCTATGAGATGGACGCAGCACAAATTCTATACCCAGGCCAATAAACCTTACTCCTTATTAGCCAAAAATCTTAGAGGGAGACTTGGTCAATCAAAAATCTTTCATATTAAATCCTCCTTAGGGGACATCATGGTTAGCCCCAAGAAAATCCTAGATACCTTTCATTTCTTTTATCAGAGGCTATACTCATCATCCCTCAAATTTGAGTCTCTTACAACTCCTTCCTCGACTCTTGTGACCTCCCTTTGCTTACCCCACAGGACTTGGAATCTCTAAACTCGAAGGTCACAATTCAAGAGGTTATAAAAGTCACCCCAGTCTTCAAAATAGGTAATGCCCCAGGCCCCAATGGATTCACCAATTTATATTATAAAAAAGTCACTGATTTGCTAGCCCCTCATCTTACAAACATTTTTAACTGGATTTTAGCAGGTTTTCCAATACCTCCCGAACTTGACCAGGCCAATCTTGTATTTTTCTCCAAGTAAGGCAGGCACTTAACCGAAGGTTAAAAATGATATGCCCATTTCCCTTCTAAATGGGAATATTAAGATTTTAACTAAACTTATGTCTAATAGAATTAATGGTTTCCTCCCCAGATTAATACACAAGGACCAAGTGGGGTTTATTCCATTTAGACAAGCAGGAGACAATATTCGACGAGTAATAGGACATCATCACCTTAAGTGCTGTCTATTCGAGGACGATCTTTTGTGCACTCTATCTCAACCTGTCACCTCGGTTCCAACCCTCATGCAAATTTTAGACAATTTTGGATAAAATCTCTGGTTTGAAAGTAAATATTGAAAATAACGGAAGCTCTGAATTTGTCTCTTCCCCCCTGAAGCCATACAGTTCCTATATCTAAATTATCAGTTTCAATGCCCTACCTCACATATTAAATACTTGGGTATCAATCTCACCTGCCAAATAAAGAATCTTCATAAAGCTAATTTTACACAGCTATACTCAGCAATGGGACAAATCTATCTTACCTGGTCCAGAGGGAATATTTTCTGGCTTGGGCGCATAAACTTGGTAAAGATGAATATCTTACCCAGACTTTTATACCTATTTTGCACCTTGCCCATTGCAATCAATATCCCGGAACTAGAGAGATTTCAGCGTCTGACATTCAATTTTATCTGATGTAACAAATCCCATTGTATATCCAAAAGCACAATGTTCCAACACAAAGCGAAGGGGGGTTTGTCATGTCCTAACTTTAAGCTATACTTTAAAGCAGCACAGATCTCCTTCATTCCTTAGGCTCACTCCATAGCACATCAACCTATTTGGGTCTTTACTGAGAACGCAACCTTATTCATGGGACACTATCCTATGGCTTTCCAACCTCTACAAAATTCTCAGAACTTGGCCAAACCCTTTTATAAAACTTTCACTCACAGTTTGGCAATAGGCTAGACAACCCTGGGGTCTCACTCCTAAATTCACCACACTTACTCCTTTAATCCCCCACCTACAGCTTACAATTCAAATCCCTCTCCTCTCTTTTAATTGGTGGAAATCATCGGGCTTCCTCCGTGCTGGCTCGTGGTATCAAGATAATCAAATTCTCACGTTTGATCCACTAAACGCTCTCCACCAAATCCCACCACAAGAAAAGTTCACATACCGTAGCTTTCAACATTTTATCCAGACTCAGGAGCCTACACTTGGCACTCCATCCTCATCTTGGCTTGTGAAATTATGTAAAAAAAAAAAGGCCCTCTCATGAAAGGTGTTATCAGCCTTATCTATGACTCAATCAATATTAACTTAAATCACTCTAAACCAATACATGTACGTAACTGGGAGAGGGATCTAAATTGCTGGGAGTCCTCATAGTTAAATTTAACTAAAGGCTCGCTCAATAGCAGCATCTTGGAAACTTCAATTAAAGTTCTTCATAGGGTGTATTATACCCCCGACAAGATTTATAAATGTAAATTAACCCCTAACCCTGACTGTTTCAAAGCATGTGGGAGAGTAGGCTCTTACTTTCATACTCGGTGTGACTGCCCCTGAGTTATTTTACTTTGACGAGAAGTTTTTACGCTTGCCCAGGCAAGTCTCCTGGGACACTATATTCCCTCATTGTCCCAAAACTAAAACAAATTAAAACAAATTAATGCAATTCATAATGCTAGCCACTGAAGGTCACATGGTGCGCCAGTGCAAATCTTCATCCCTTCAGTTATGAGGAGTCATCTCCAAATTAAATTATCTTTTAATTAACGAGTGACTAGAAGACTCTTTACCCCAGTATTTCCATTTCCTAAAAAATTTATCGATCTTCAAACTGGTACTCGGCTGGCTGAGGATCCCCTTGGAGACACAGACAGGAGTTAGGTCTTGAGCTCTGTGGCAAAGTAAACTTAAGATACACTTTTAATTTAATTTAGTTACTTTTCCCCCTTTTTGTTTCTTTCTTTCTTTTCTTTATTCTTATTTTTTATGTTTATAACTCCATATTGTTGTTTATTTCCCTTTGATTTGTATCCTAAAAAAGAAAAGTAGTAGATGCTTTACAAAATGCTGTTCATCAAGCAGAACTTTCTTTTGTTACTCCATTGTATTGGGTTGCATTATTTGTACGTTGACATCTTTGCTAATTGATAAAACTGATTGGAAAAAAAACCTGCTGGAATTTGTGCTCACAAAAAATTATTTGAGCTTTGCAGGAAAATGGATGCATTAAATAAAGAGGACAGAATGGGCACCACATAGGCGAAGCTCTTCTTAGGTTGGTGGGAGGAAAGGTGTGTTTTCAATGAAGGACTTCACTGATAACATGTTAATGTGGAGATATTATGTTGATGATATTTTAATATTTTAGAAAGGGCCAATACAGAACCTAACCACCTAGGATTGAGGTTGACTTTTGAAGCCCACACATCCCAACTACATACAGGAAGGAAACAACCACTGACAGTTTAGTTAGTACACTGGTTTAGCTAGCAATATGAACCACATAAAAAAGGAAATCTCAAGGGACAGTTCCTACGAATCCATAGGCATTATAGTAGTTGCATGGAATAAAAAAAAGGGACGGGCAATCTAAGGCAGTGATTCACGAATCATAGGTCATTTTAATATATGCCTTAAATATGTCAAAATAGGATGACCTGTTAAGTGTCCAAACTGTAACCCTATCTAAAAAGCTAATTTGGATAAGGAAATGCTTTTACACTTCATTATTACCTATGGTTACAATTCAGTGTAAGTCAGAAGAATTTTCTCTAAATTTGGTACCTCCTGACCTCTGCTATTCTGTAGCTTGTTCATGCTTACTATACAGCGAACTGGTTACAATTATTGGCTACATACCAGGTATCATCAGGTACATACAAATCCTCCAATTTTCTCAAGACATCCAAAGTATCTTTAAGATATAATGGAAAGCTAGTCACCAGATTTTTATTTTGTATTCTATACATGCACACATTTGCACTATATTGAATATCATTCAATAAGTTACTGCAACATTATGCAAAAACATTTGATTAGTTTTCTTATAAAATAAATGCTTTTCTTTTTTATTAATAGTGATTACAATTTATTCAAATATCACTGCTATTCCTTTAATTTACCTGAGATTGTTTAACTCCTGTGTAATTAAGAGAATCACCATGACTACTGAAGACACTATAAATATGTGGAGGTAGCGGCATATCGGCTCCTCCTTTGAGAAAGCAGAGTCTCCAGCAGTGAAACACTTATCAGGCAGGCGTCCGACGTCAGACTCCAACATGGCAGCAACTCTGTCAGACAAAATTGTAACAGCTATACTAATGCTATTCTGTAGCTTGCTCATGCTTACTATACAGCAATCCGGTTACAATTATTGGCTACCCAATATCTGAGATTGTTTGCTTTCAAGACAAACTGTTAATTTCGGCACCTTAATGTGCTTTAATCAAGCTATTCTATTGTGTTAGTAAGTCAGTTTATATTGGTAGGTTTGCATGCTATATTATGAGAAGGGTTTTATATGAACATCAGTACATATATCCTATGACATCTATGCGTATGAACGTATGTCTGGGGTTTGCTGTTTCTACTCTTCAGGGTGGAATTGCCTGGTATTTCGGGGCTGGGTCACTCTAGTGAGTGGGACCAGACTGATATACTACAGGATATTTCTCCCTGTTAAGGGCACAAGTGAGCTAAAAGAGGTTGCTCTCAGAGTGGGTTATCATGTCCATAGAACTAACCTATTAAGGTTAGTTCATTTTCTGATGAACACCTCTGACTTTGTTGTGTTGCGTTTTAAAGGTGATGGAAACTTGCAAGTCTTTAGGGAGAGGTTGAATAGATGTGTGAGAGCTGGGATAAGTGTGGTAGAGAGGGGTGGGATCAGCTGTGATGGAATAGGATAATGTGGACCAGAGTTTGATAGAAGACTGTAGACTTCAACCTCAACTACAGGGTCAAAGGAGTTCATAATGGATTTGGATTTGGGAAATGGTGAAGGCAGGCTGCTATCAGTTTGTTATGGCCACGATGAGAGGAGAGTTTATTACGGATACTTTCAATGTTATTTTTTTTTTTCTCAATCAAGTTTTTATTAGGCATATATAGCATGCATCAAACAGTACATAACAAAATGCAATGTGGTTTACATTATTTGTCTAGTAACGTTAAGTCTTATTTCCAGAGTGCTGTGCGTTGTTTATGTGGAGTGCTTTTTCATCTGCCTAATATGGATTTTTTTAGATTTATTGTGGATTTGGGTACATCTTCCTTAGTCATTAATTGTTGTAAATTAAGTATCATGAATTCCCTTCCCTTTAGAGGGTCGGGATATTATTCTTGTTATAGGGTGGGGGGGAGGGGGGATAATAAGGTGGGGTCTGGATTACTTAATTGGGTATAGGGAAGATATGAGGGGGGGGGGAATAAGGGGGGGTATTAATTATACCTGGTATCTTGCACTCGATCCACGCTGCCACCTTACCTGATCTTGCCCCGCATGATGGGCTCGCTAAGTTCTAGACGCCACGGTCCTCCCCCCATCCGGGAAAGCCTCAGTCACAGTGTCAGTTGTCATTAGTCCCCTTAAGCTAAGGTGGGAGTGTAGCCAAGGGCTCCATGTATCAAGAAATGTGGGCATTGCGTCAGCTAATAAATGTGATAATCGTTCGTTGGTGGCTATAAAGTTAAGTTTGTTAATTATGGCTTGAAGACTGAGGGTGTTGCTTTTCCATTGTTTTGC
Organism: Discoglossus pictus; assembly: GCA_027410445.1. NCBI lineage: Eukaryota > Metazoa > Chordata > Amphibia > Anura > Alytidae > Discoglossus > Discoglossus pictus. The sequence continues at coordinate 40,373,953 of CM050167.1, read as the reverse complement.
TAAGTGGCTTTTGGCCGCCAGCATCATAAATTGTAGAAGTACATTTTGGGGCCTGGAGAGGAGGGGGCATCTGGTCCCTAAAAGTGCGATCTCTAGGTCTCTGTCAATGTGGGTATGGGTTATCGTGGATACCAGGTCAAAGACCTCCTCCCACATGGCTTTTGCCACAGGGCACATCCACCAAATGTGAATAAAGGAGCCTGATTCCTGGCAGCCTCTAAAACACCTGGGGCTTACTTTGATGTTCCATTTATGTTGCCTGACTGGAGTTATGTATGTTCTATGGAGAACCTTAAGTGAGGTTTCCAGCAAACTGAAGTTAAGTGCGCCTTTAGATAAATTGGCCCATGTGGAGGTCCACGCGCCCTCATCTCTTTCGTGCCCCAGGTCTTGTTCCCATGCTGAAACATATGCCGGTTTCCTGGTCTGTTTGTTGTGAAGGAGTTCCTGGTATAGTAGACTAATCATACCTTTACACAGAGGGAGCGACTCGCAGTGTTTAATCAACCAGTTTGTTTTGGGGGGTCCAAATTCCCGTTTTATTGAGTGCACAAGAAATAGACGTTTTTTGAAGTTAAAGTATTCTTTGGGTGGTATGTTCAGAGAATTTATTATATTTTCTGGATGTTTAATTTTATTATCTTGGAACCATGAACCCAGGCGCAAAAATCCCCTTGTTTGCCACCAAAAAAGTGATTCTTGGGTGAGCGTTGGGGCGAATCTTGGATGGGGGGCCAATGCAGTCAATGTGGAGGGTGTTGCTGAGAGGTGTCGTGTTTTAGCTGCCCAACGCCACGTTTCTAGGGAAAGTTTTATGAAGGGGTTGTCTATTTCCCTCAGGTTATCTGGAACCTCAGGCAGCCAGAGGATATTGGCCCATGTATAAGGTGTCATTGCCCTGTTTTCGATAAACATCCATAATGGTTGATGCTGTGTTGAATGAGCTAAAGGTATGAATGCTAGCTGGGCGGCTTTAAAATAGATGTGAAGATTTGGGCATGCTAATCCCCTCATACGTTTGCCTTTGTGCATTTCTGTTTTTGAGATTCTATGGCGTTTGTGCTCCCAGATAAAGTTAAAGATCTGTTTTTGGCAAATTTCCAATTTTTTTGCGGGGATTGGAATTGGGATGGTTCTAAAGAGGTACAGAAGCCGGGGCAATAGATTCATCTTGATCGCATTAATGCGACCCAGCCAAGAAAGGCCACCTTTAGTCCATGTTGAAAGTTCAGTGTGTAAATCCCTGAATATGGGAGGATAGTTGGCTTTGTACATTGAGTCTATAGAGTTGGTGATATAAACTCCCAGGTATTTGATTGCTGACTTTGGCCATGTAAAGTTGAAATTTTGTTTTAAAAAGTTCTGAGTGTGGGTTGGGAGGGAGCAGCCTAATGCCTCAGTTTTGTCCGAGTTAATCCTAAGACCGGATATTCTGCCAAATTGTTCTAGGAGGGATATCAGGGCTGGGACAGATGTAGTCGGGTTCGTTAGGGAGCAGAGCAAATCATCTGCAAAAAAACAGCTTTTCATGTGGTGCATGCCCACTATAACCCCCTCTATCTTCGCATTAGATCTAATCATTTGGGCTAGAGGTTCTATTGCTAGCGCGAAGAGCAGGGGGGAGAGGGGGCATCCTTGTCTGGTTCCCTTTTTAATCTTAATTATGGAGGGGTTATCTCCTGCTAATTTGAGGCTGGCTTGAGGTTTGTCATAGTATATTTTCAGGAGGTTAATAAATTGTTCTGGGAATCCAAATTTCCTGAGGACTGCCCAGAGGTACTTCCATTCTATTGAGTCGAAGGCCTTCTCTAGGTCCAATGCTAGGAGACACATGAGGGTTCTATGTTGCTGAGATATATGTATTAAATTTAATAATCTCCTGACATTGTCCCCTGCCTGTCTGTGCGGGACAAACCCCACCTGATCCTTATGGATCAGTCTGGGAAGAAATGTCTTGATTCTGTTGGACATAAGTTTGGCCAGGACTTTGATATCCCCATTCAGGAGGGAGATTGGTCTATAGTTCTGCACCTGAAGGGGGTCTTTCCCTTGCTTTTGAAAGAATACCATATTAGCTTGGTTTAGTTCGGGGGGGATACTGTGTCCCTTTAGCATATTATTGAATAGTGTTGTCATGTGTGGTGCTAATAGTTCTGCAAATGTTTTGTAGTATAGATTCGTGAATCCATCCGGCCCCGAGGCTTTACCTGACTTTAAAGATTTGATCGTTTCAATAACTTTTTCTATTGTGACTGGAGCTTTGACATGGTCCATCTCTTGGGGGGACATCATTGGGAGATCTATCGATCCTAGAAATTGGTTTATATGGTTATCCATAGGGGGATTGGAGGATGAGTATAGATTTTGAAAAAACATTGTGAATTCTTTTTGTATATGCGCAGGGCTGAAGGTTATCCCTCCTGTGGGCTGTCTAATTTTAAAGACTTTTGATTGGTTAGTTTTTTGTCTTAGTTTCCTAGCGAGCATGGCACTGGGTTTGTTGGCTTTGGTATAATATCGATGGCCTGTCCATCTCATGGCTTTCTCTACTTGCTCCGAGAGGATTAGGTCTAGTTCAGCCCTTATTTTGTCTATTTTGGTGCGGTTTTCTGATGTTGGAGATTTTTGGTTGAGCTTTTCTAGGTCCATTAGGTGTGCATGCAACCATCTTTCTCTGGCTTTTTTTATTTTTTTTTTATTTTGCTGCAAGCTTGATGCATGTGCCCCTAATGAATGCTTTATGGGCTGCCCAGACCCAACCTAAGTCCACCTCTGTCGATAGGTTTGTGGAGAAATAAAGTTCTATGTCAGACGCTATGTGATCCCTAAAATGAGGTATTGACATGAGCATTTCGTTGAGTCGCCATGAGTATGGGGTTTTAAATGCAAAGCCAAAATCTATTGTACAACTTACTATGGAGTGATCTGACCAGGGGCACGGATGGATTCCCGAGTTCACTACGTTGTCTAGTAGGGAGGAATCTGTATAAAATGCATCTATTCTAGAGTATGTCTTGTGCACTGGGGAGTAGAATGAATATTCCCTTTCCCCTCTGTGCTTTTCCCTCCAGAGGTCTATCAGGTGGAGTTCTTCCAATAAAGCTAGAATTTGGGATTGTTTTTTAGTGAGTTGACTGCTCCGTCCCTCTCCTGATCTGTCCAATGGTGATAAGACTGAATTTAGATCCCCTCCTAGGATTATTTTACCGAGATCATGAGATTTAATATACTGCAGTAACCGTATGAAACTTTTCTGTGGCATAAGAGTGGGGGCATATAGTGAGATTAAAGTAACTTTCTTCCCGAATAGGGAACCTGTAAGGAGCACAAAGTGGCCGTCTTGGTCTATTTTTTTATGGTCTAAGATTAAGGGGAGGTCTTTGTGCAGCAGGATTGCGGCTCCTGCCCTTTTTGTGGAATGGCTAGTGGCAAAGAAGGTTGGATAGAGATTGGATAAATATTTAGGGATCTTGTTTTTGACAAAGTGCGTCTCTTGTAGGAAGAGTACTGAGGGGTGGTATTGTTTATAAGTATTAAAGGCCTTCCGTCTTTTAAATTGCGAGTCAAACCCTCTTACATTATGCGTGATAAATGTTATTTCCGTGTCAGTCATAGTGTGATATCACATTTTACTTCTGTAGTCAGGCTTCCCAGAGTACTATACTCACCGCCCGGATGGGAGGAGGCCAGGGGTCCAGGGCAGCTCTTTTTGCCTAGTCTTGTTTGTGGGGTGAGCCGGATCTTTGCGGGTAAAGATGGGTTTTTGTCGTTTGGTAGGTGGTTGGTGTACCAGGTGGATCGATGGTTGTTCTCAGCTGCTAGGAGGGAAGTAAGAAGAGTATAAATAGTTAGTGTGGTATTTGGTATATCATAACCTCCTTTGCATCGGTAGTGTAAATAAGAGAAAAATAATAATAGGGGGCATAAAGCCTTCGTTTACAAATATTGGTGGGAATGTCCAGGGTCATTGCCCTAGAGCTGAATTGCCTAAAAATGTAGAACCATACAATAAAACATGGCATTAATTGAAGACATTAGGTAAACATAGGGTTAAGCATCTTTAACAGTTCTAACACCTGATTGTAGTAAACTTAAACAATTATCAACAGGGAAGTTGGAATGCCCGGATGGAAACCAGTCGGTCTAAACTAGTTAAGGGTGGTCTTCCCTTAAGAATGCTGGTATAGTCTCTGGGATTATCTTCCTTCCTGTGTGCAATCCTCTAGGGACCCTTTCTGCCCCTGATTGGGTAAATGTCGTCTAGACTTTGTCAGTTCTTGACTATTTGTGCCAACTTTTAGTCAGTGGCAAAGTTCGCTATAATCTCCCAGAATGGGCCTTTCTTGTCAGAGTAGTTTGGGTCTTTTTGTTTCATTTTGTCCTGAGGCAATTTGTGCCATGTGGAGGGTGATGTCTCCAGATGCAGACCGTCTAGGATGATGACAGGCCTGCCTTGGGATCGAGGTCGGGCGTCTCTCTCCCTTGTTTCTGTGATCTTTGACGTTTAGGTTGGGCTACTTCAGTCCATTCTCTTGCAGGCCTTTGGGCTTCAATAGCCCCTTGGGGGCTAAGTAGTTCCCCATCCTTCAGGAGTCTTAAACGGTGAAGAGTATCCCTTCCTTCCTCCATTGAGCGCACTGTGTGTGTTTTTGTGCCCACCTGAAAGGTGAGGCTGAAGGGGAACCCCCATCTATATTTTATTTGGTGCGACGTCAGGGTTTGTAGGATCGGTTTCATCTGTCGTCGTTTATATAGGGTCGATGGGGTCAAGTCTGCATAGATCTGGATTTCCGCTCCGTCTGGGCCTAAGATGGCCTGGGCTTTCCTGGCGGCCTGAAGTACTGAATCTCTAGTCTGCTGCCGTAGGAAGCGTACCACCACGTCTTTTGGCAAGTTAGGAGTTGTTGGGCCTCCAAGGGCTCGGTGTGCCCTTTCTATGTCCCAAGGTTCTTGGGTGAGGGTCGGGAATATGGTAGATACCACCGCTTTCGTGTAATTTACCAGGTCCATAACAGCGGTAGGTATCCCCCTCAGGCGTATATTATGTCGCCTGCTCCTATTTTCAAGGTCCTCTAGCTTTAGTTCCAGATCCTTGAGATGCCCAGTGTTGGCAGATATGTCTATTCTGTCTTCAGCTTGGCTTACAATAAGTTGATCTGCGATTGTTTCAAGTTTACTGGTCCGTGCGCCCAGTTCCTGTATTTCTTGTTTAAATTCTTTTATGGCCGCAGATAGCCGTGATTGTAATAGCATGTCAAATTTGGCCATTGAGAAGTCGGACACATTCACATTTGGATAGGCGACCTCTGAGTCTCTGTCCCCTTCTGAGCCTGAGGGTGAGGTTGGTGCAGGGCTGTGCCCCCGTTGGGAGCCAGCTGTTTGTTTTGTGAAATGATCAGAGATACTCCTTGAGGGGCCGCTTTTCCTAGGTTTCCCCATGTTGAATGTTTCCTGGAGCTAAGGATCTAAACTTGACGGGGTTTCCAGTTTTGGTGACGTGTTGTAGTTTAATGTTCGTGGGGTAGCCCAGGTTCCTCTCTTTTTTTTTTTTTCCCCTGCAGTTATAGGTGTTGCATTGTCAAAGATGCGTGAGTTATTGAGTAGGCATCAGCTCTAGTAGGCAAATGGTGACTTTCATGTTTCACATTGTTGTGTGTGTGTCACTTGATTCCTTGATATTAGAATCTAGTGGTGGAAGTCTAGGTGAGATCCTCCTTATTTTATATTATTGGCGGGTTTGGGATGACCGCCGTGTTTGTTGTTGCTATTATAGTCCGTTTAGTTTCGGGGCCTTTATGGGCCAATTTGTAAAATAAGTCCAGAGTATTCCGTTTCCCAGGTTATAATGGGATGATGAGAGTTATAAAGCCTGCAGAAGTGTGCTGCTTTGGATTGTATACTGCAACGTTGTTGCAGAAATTCCCTGGTAGTGTGGAGCAGGTGGAATTGTAAAAACTGGATTTTTGGGCCTTAAGTGGCCTTGAGCTGCCTTGCATGAATCAGGCTTTTTTTCAAGGTGGTAAGGTATGTAGGTTTTCCCTACTTTGTGCTAGATTATGTGGGGTGATAATGGTAGCTTATCAAGAGCTGAGGAGGCAGATTAGCTCCCTAAGGCCTTCTTCTGTGCCCCTCTCTCCTCTTGTGCTGAGTGGTAGAGGTCTCTGTGTTGCCCTGATCTCCCCCCTGCTGGGATCTGTCGCCCCTGTATGTTTGGGGGGGGGGTTGTTGTGAGTGTGGGGTACTTACAGGGCTTAGGTCTCTGTCCTTATGCTGATCTATGATGATCCAAAATGGCCGCCGCCTCATGGGGCTCTAAGATGGCTGCCACCCGATCTTTAGGCCTCAGACCTGTTTGCAGCCTCTGCCCTGGCTGCCCCCACTGACCTGGCTTCTCCGAAGTGCCCCAGATGGTGCTGTCTTGTTCCGTTTTCAGGCCCAGGGGCCCCTGGGCCTTCACTTCCCTGGAGGACAGCGTCTCTCGTGGCCAGTTATAGGCCTGGCTGGCTCTGCATGTGGCCGCTCCGGTGCTGCTGGGGGGGGGGTCCCCTGGGGAGATGTGGGTCATCGCCCCCTCCTCTCTACAGGCCTGCAGACTACTCAGTACCTCCCTGGGACCGCAGGTCTCCGCGCTCGGATCGGGCCCTGCAGCTTGGTGTCAGGTGAGGTCAGACTGCTTTTGCGGTATAGCGCGGTTTCTCTTCTTTTTCTTTGTTTGGCAATGTAGCGGAACCCATCACTGTTTTACCCTGTTTTATGATTATTATGGTTAAAATATGATCCTACTATATATATGTTGGTTGATGTTCTACAGAATATATTGGCTCAGAATATTAGCCAGACGTTTGCAGACCTAGGCTAATAGATAATCCTGTTACAGAGATTCAAGAGATAAGAAAGTTGTAAAGGATCCTTGCATTTTCCAAAGTGTTTTCATTCTCTGATAAGAATGATCTAATTAATGTCTGATTGTATCCAAGTTGCCAGGGAGGTGTGACTCACCTATTGTCCTATATGTGTATTGTATGGGGGATATGTGCAATGTCTGTGTGTTATGTGTAAAAACATACTTTTACTAACTTTTGAACCCCTGGTCTGATTCATGCCATTTTTGTATATGTTGTTCCCCTGGGTGAGAGATATTGAATGGTGCGGGACTTAAAGGTGTACCCCCTGTATTTGGGGTACATCCAGAATGTGGTTAAAATTGTGTCTGTTTTAATTGTGTTACCTGTTATCTGAGGGGAGGAGACGTGGGGGTTGAACCATGCAGATAATTGGCTGTTGTGATAATTATGTGGGTGTAGCCCTTCAGAGGGCAACATTGCATAAAAGGAGATTCCCTGTCATTAAAATATAGTTCTACTTGACCCTTCAAAACGTAGCCTTGTCTCGTTATTGGAGGGGATCGCTATCATACTGGGGATTGCTATGCTTTTGCATACTCCCTTGAGCTGTAACTACTGAACGCTTGTTCCTGTCGTACTATCCTTGGAGTCTGTGGTGGTTTTGGTGTCCGGTGCAGTGCTTGTAGGCCTCGACGCAAGCTAGGACGCATCCATCAACGGAGGTACCCGGTCGGGGTGCCAGTAGATCCGTTACATTGGCTGGCAGTGGTGGGATGGCGTCCTAGTAAGAAGAAAAGCAGCACGGAGACACCGGTAACGTTTGGAGTTACAAATTGAGGGCAACGCTAGTATCCGTACAGCGCCCCTGGCTACAGCAGGATGGAACCGGCTAGTTTTCAGACAGCGTTTCATGATGATGAGGAGGAGGAGGCGGCCGCGGACTACAGGGATGCAGACAGAAAGGAACTCTGGTATGATGCCCTGGAAGATGCCCAATGGCGGCGAGGTGAGAGTCTCCCCAGTGATGAGCAGCGGCTACAGAAGCGTGTGGCGATGCGGATGTATCTATTGGGAGAGCAGCCCCTGGATGAGTGGGTGACAAGACTAGAGACCCTGGTATGGCGAGAGATCTGGCTAGACAACGCATACCAGGCCCTCTGGTGGCATACCGTTCGACTTACCCCCTGGACGTCTGAACACGACTTACCGGAGGGGGATGATTATGATGGCCCGGGTTTATTATGGGATGCCTTGGAGGACGATATTGATCTTGGCAGCACGGAGGGGTCTAGGTTTTGGGACATCTACGACTACCGGATGGGCATGTATGTCTGGGATGACGAAGGCGAGGTGAGCAAAGACATGACCCACCTGGTAACGAGAGAGTGGGAGCTGGAGCAGGACTACCAACACCTGCTCAGCCTTGTGAAGCCCCAACCTACTCGACAAGCAGAACCAGACTTCATTGACTGGTCCTGGGATGACCTCCAGATGGCAGGTAGAGATGGGACCGAGGTCTCTCTACCGGCCCTACAGGGGGCCGAAGGTGTCATCCTTCCCCCCCAGCAGCAGTGTGTACCCCAGGGAGCTGAAGGTGTCGTCCTTCCCCCCCAGCGGCAGTGTGTACCCCAGGGAGCAGAAGGGGCCGTCCTTCCTCCCCAGCGGCAGTGTGAACCCCAGGGGGCAGAAGGTGTCGTCCTTTCCCCCCAGCGGCAGTGTGTACCCCAGGGAGCTGAAGGTGTCGTCCTTCCTCCCCAGCGGCAGTGTGTACCCCAGGGAGCTGAAGGTGTCGGCCTTCCCCCCCAGCGGCAGTGTGTACCCCAGGGAGCTGAAGGTGTCGTCCTTCCTCCCCAGCGGCAGTGTGTACCCCAGGGAGCTGAAGGTGTCGGCCTTCTCCCACAGCGGCAGTGTGTACCCCAGGGAGCAGAAGGGGCCGTCCTTCCTCCCCAGCAGCAGTGTGAACCCCAGGGGGCAGAAGGTGTCGTCCTTCCTCCCCAGCAGCAGTGTGAACCCCAGGGGGCAGAAGGTGTCGTCCTTTCCCCCCAGCGGCAGTGTGAATCCCAGGGGGCAGAAGGTGTCGTCCTTTCCCCTCAGCGGCAGTGTGAACCCCAGGGGGCAGAAGGTGTCATCCTTCCCCCCCAGCGGCAGTGTGTACCCCAGGGAGCAGAAGGTGTCGACCTTCCTCCACAGCGGCAGTGGGTACCCCAGGGGGCCAAAGGTGTCGTCCTTCCCCCCCAGCGGCAGTGTGAAACACAGGGGGCAGAAGGTGTCGTCCTTCCCCCCCAGCGACAGTTTACCCTAACCAGGGGAGACACCAATCTCCCAGACGGCGCAGATGGGACCGTGGTCTCTGCGCCCACAGCTTGTCCAGATCCCCAACTACCCTCACTGGGACAACCGGAGGAGGGGGTAAGTACAAATTCCCCTCCCCAGCTAACTTCTAATGTGGCCCCAGGGTTAACAGAGGAAATGTTAACCCCCACTGACCCCCAAGTTTCCCTGGCTACTGAGCTGGAATATGTCCCAGGTACCCCAGCAGAAGAGCTGACAGCGGGGCAGAGTGCAGTCGGCCTCTGCCCTCCCTTTGTCCCTTGTACAGAGCAGGAGGTCCTGCAGGTTATACCAGCAGAAGAGCTGGCATCAGGGCAGAGTGCCGCTGGCCTCTGCCCCTCAAGTCCCCTCAGCGTGTTGCACCATCACCCCAGCAAAATATCCAGGTGCCTGGTTAGACTTTCCCCCAAAGGGGAGATGTGTGACGAAGTGCCCTTCGCCACTTTGGCTTGGAGAGGACTGTTTGCCAGCCTCCTGCCCTGCGACTATGGCCCTGGTACATATTGCCCTTTGGGACCAGTGTTCGGCCATACCAGAGTGTAAGTCACTCATTCTGGCCCTTTACATACAGGGGGGTCATTCTGTACTTGCCCTGTGTGAACCATGATACCCCAGATAACTGTGCCATGAAGCCCATTCATATAATGAAAGACTATGGGAAAGACTTTAGCTACATGGCAATTGAACTGTGTGAAGAGGATCTGAGCGCTATTCGGTGGTTTTGTGCGCTCAGATCCCAGCTATCTGGGGATATGGGAAATGTGAGTAAATGTGAATTGCAGTAATGCTGATGGGTTGTCAAACCAGAGAATTGACCAACAAATACTTTTGTCCGGACATCCCCAGGCCGATCCGTTGGGATCAGACCGTGTATGCCGGCTTATGGTCACGGGGGAGGTGTGTAGCGGAACCCATCACTGTTTTACCCTGTTTTATGATTATTATGGTTAAAATATGATCCTACTATATATATGTCGGTTGATGTTCTACAGAATATATTGGCTCAGAATATTAGCCAGACGTTTGCAGACCTAGGCTAATAGATAATCCTGTTACAGAGATTCAAGAGATAAGAAAGTTGTAAAGGATCCTTGCATTTTCCAAAGTGTTTTCATTCTCTGATAAGAATGATCTAATTAATGTCTGATTGTATCCAAGTTGCCAGGGAGGTGTGACTCACCTATTGTCCTATATGTGTATTGTATGGGGGATATGTGCAATGTCTGTGTGTTATGTGTAAAAACATACTTTTACTAACTTTTGAACCCCTGGTCTGATTCATGCCATTTTTGTATATGTTGTTCCCCTGGGTGAGAGATATTGAATGGTGCGGGACTTAAAGGTGTACCCCCTGTATTTGGGGTACATCCAGAATGTGGTTAAAATTGTGTCTGTTTTAATTGTGTTACCTGTTATCTGAGGGGAGGAGACGTGGGGGTTGAACCATGCAGATAATTGGCTGTTGTGATAATTATGTGGGTGTAGCCCTTCAGAGGGCAACATTGCATAAAAGGAGATTCCCTGTCATTAAAATATAGTTCTACTTGACCCTTCAAAACGTAGCCTTGTCTCGTTATTGGAGGGGATCGCTATCATACTGGGGATTGCTATGCTTTTGCATACTCCCTTGAGCTGTAACTACTGAACGCTTGTTCCTGTCGTACTATCCTTGGAGTCTGTGGTGGTTTTGGTGTCCGGTGCAGTGCTTGTAGGCCTCGACGCAAGCTAGGACGCATCCATCAACGGAGGTACCCGGTCGGGGTGCCAGTAGATCCGTTACAGGCAATTTTGGGATCTATGTGTTCCCCTTGATCTACTGAGTGTAGGGGTATAGATATTTAATTGATTAGGTCTGTTATAGGGGTCGATTACCCCAGATTGACTTAGGCCTTGGCTGGAGCTCTAACAAAGTACGTCTTCCCTCTTCAGCAGCTTAGCCACGCCCCTTTCAATGTTATTTTTAAAGTGGGTTGCAAAAATACTAATTATAATCTAAATAATTTTAACTTGTATCAATCACACACTCTATAACTTTACAATAACACCCACTAATTAGTGTGAAGATTTTAGAGGGACAAAGAATCCCATTAACATTATCTTACAAGGCTAATACAATTAATAGACAAAGATAATGAGCATACTCACACAATATATTTACAATAATATACACATCAATTGCTACAAGAATAGAAACTTATTTTCATCATTATGTAATAAACTAAAATGTCTTGTCACAAAGAGGAAAAAAGGTGAGAAAGATTATATCATTATTTCCATTAATGTTTAATATGCATTAAAATTCATTTGGATGTAAGAAATAATTACACATTTCCAAACATATTATTTTCAGATAATAAATCTAATGAGAAAACAGCATATAAATGTTCTTTTGATTTAACTATTTGCACTATAATTAAAAACCCACTAACTTTACAGTATATTATTTATCCCAGATATTGGTAATAGTGCGGATTTAATCTTGTTTATTGGATATTGTACACAATTTGCTGCAACATTAAAAGAAAATGCAATGCATTTTGTTACTGTTGCATTTGAAAGGGTAGTTGATAATGTTTCACATTGTTTTATTTTTTTAAGTGAAGACCCTAGAGTAATATAAAGTGCTTTAAAGGTAGAATTGCCCTTGGGGTCTTATCTGCAGGTATATAGCGCTATGAGTCATACTTGTCTGTCAATGGGACCTATATTGCTGTATGCTCTGCAGCATGGGCGAAGGAGCCCAAAAAATCTGTGGGGGGAGTTTAAAGAGACAAAAAAACTGTGGCCCTGAATGGTGCAATTCAACTCTACTCCCAGGACAGGCAGCAGGGGTGGATATACCATCGTTGTGCCCAGTATAATGCACTGGGGCCCTGCTCTCGGGGGCCCTAGTGCTGCATGGCCCCTCAAAAACAGTTTTTTTTATTTCTCTGTTTAAATTCTTAATGCCCCTGGGCTACACCTGCCCACCAATATAATAAAAAATTACACACACACACACATATATATATATATATATATATATATATATATACAGTTTATATATGTGATTGTGGCACTCATTTATGTCTGACTCTCTGCGACCTCATGGACCACAACACACCATGCTGATCCATTTGGTATTCATGGCAGATACTGGAGTGGGTTGTCAGTTCCTTCTCCAGTGGGTCACAGCATAAAGCTCCTGGTATAGCTAGGTGGTCTCCCATCCAAGTACTGACCAGACAAAACCCTGCATGGCTTCAGGGTGGTGTGTCCTTTTGGTTCCCTGACTGGAATCGAACCACTGGACTATTGTCAGAGCTAGTGCATGGGGGGGCCTCGGTGCAAAAAGAAAACCTTAATAGGTAAGTTCTATGGACAGGATAAAACACCCCATAATTACACCCATTATTAAGAAACCCTCATCGGATCCAGCTTCTGTACTATCTCCCGGTCTTTCTACTTCCACTGGCTTCAAAACTGCTTGAGAGTCTTGTTTACAATCACCTTCTTTGGACTTTTCTTGCGCTGCCCCTATTCTTGGAACTCCTTACCTCGCTTCACTAGACTATCCTCTTGCCTCAAATCCTTCAAAACCTCCCTAAAAACGAATCTGTTTAAAGAAGCTTACCATCTCCAGCCTTAATATGCACAATGCATCTACCCCTGTACCTCACCCTTGAGACTCTACATTTGTGAGTTTTCAATCTTGTGTCGATGCTCTAGTGAAAGCACTATGTACGTTTGATTTTAAGCTCAAAAAGAGGGCCCTACATCTTTTGCAATGTGTTCAAACAATTTTTGATTTGTATTTAACCCCTGTATAGCACTACAGAACAATTGCTCAAGCTCTGTCACATTGTATTTGGACTACTGGTGAACAGCAAATTTTAAATCTTGCCACAGACTCTCAATCAGATTGCGGTGCAGACTTTCAGCCCTATTAAATCATCTCAACGTTGAAAACCGTAGCCCATAACGTAGCCCGTATGGCTATTAAATTGGCCGCTTAAAGCTACCCGCCGGCGACTTGCGTGGTAAGTGCGAGAAAAGGCTATGGGACGAGAAAATTTGAACTGAGAAAATTTGAACTTCGCACCCGCAAATCCTTTGATCTGTCCATCCCGTAACTGTTACGTTTCCAATCATGCTATTAAATTGTAAATAATTCACTGACGCTCAAGCCCGTAACGCGCAAATGGAGCCAAGAAGCCAACGGGTATTAGAGAGGACCCGCAAGTCGGTTAAAGTCCAATCCGTAGCACTGTAAATGCCAATATACCCACACTGCTGTGCTTATATTAAAAGGTAAAGTGAAAGTTAGGTATTGAAATAAATAGCACAAAATTCTGAAGCTCGCAAATCATCAATATAAAATAATTTGTATTATGTTAAAAATCCGTGTTATATCAATCCCGGCAATCAATGCGTTAATACATATAATGGAATATTGCATTATATCTGGAATGTGGGTCTGTTCGCAACTCATAATTGAAGCCCGTAAGACTTCGAAATCCCAATTTTTCAGTGATGCAATAATGACGATCTCAGTTGTCATTGTCTCCACCCCTGTAACTACGGATTTGACTAATTGATCATGTTCACGGCCGCGCATCCAACATTCGACAAATGGTTTACGGGTTTGCGTCTATAGCCAGTAACTTGCGGCCAGGTTTAATTTAATAGCTATGTAACTCTTGCCAATGCCGATACGGGCTTCAAATTTAATAGGGCTGCAAGACTAGACATTCTGGTGCAGCTTTAGCTGTGTGCTTATGGTCATTGTCCTTCTGGAAGGTGAACCTCCACTCCAGTCTTTTGTAGACTGAAACAGGTTTATCTGTAGAAAGAAATATGTAATTGACTGCATCTATCTTACCTTAAATCAGGTCAGCAACCCCCAACATGATGCATCCACCACCATGCATCACTGTGAAGATAGTGATCTCAGGGTGAATAGCACTGTTGGCCTTACACAACCCATTGCAATTTGCACTAAAGCCCAAAATGTCTATTTGTTTTTAGAATATATTTTTTTCAAGCCATTTTTCGTGTTTTGAATAAGCCTTTTGCAAACTCCAAATGAGATTTGATAAAAAAATTTCTGCAATGGCTTTCTTCTCGCCACTCTTCCATGAGCCCCATGGACAATTTCTCCAATTTCATCTGTCGACCTCTCCATCTCCTTCAGAGTTACCAAACCACAACTGCTGCTATTCCAAAATAATAACCCGGACTTGTTTTGGCAGTTTCTTGGTCTTCATGATGTCCTGGCCTGAACAAGTTAAAAATGCTGAGACCGTAAGAACCATCCACGGTTGCCCCTACACTAGTAAGCAGAGGGGTTAATGGGTGAACATGTCCCCCTCACTCATGGGGTCATAATACACACATATGGGACTTTATATAACTAATTATGTGACTTCTGAAGAGGTGAATATTTATGCAAGGCACTATATAACAGATGATTAGCAAAACTTGCAATCATTTTGCTCGCCATCTTATCTTTCCTTGGTACATTCTGTCCACAGTCTTTATGGAAAGACGTCGCTCCATCTCAAATCCCATGCAGTGTTCTGAAACATCTGTAGGAAACTCATTTGGGGATGTGAGCTGTCCTTACTGGCTGTCACTGGAGAGGGATGTACTAGAAATGCAGTTTATGAGTCCTGCAGGTAGCACATTGAACAGAACAGTACAGTTATTACATTATTCAGTGTGTGTGGTTTACAAAGCTCAAGGTGAACTGCTCCAACAATGAGCTGCCACACTATAAATCAACTTCAGTAGTGGAGCCGTATGAATGAGATCATTGTGTGCTGGGCACAGAGAGTATTACACATCATGTGGCTTATACTTAGAAATTATTCTAGTACATTTTATCATTCTCCTTTCATCAGCATGGATTCAACCCCAAACAATCAATATGAAATCGAGGCAGGCAAAGCAATGGGAAAGCCCAGTAGCATGCTTGGATACATGAAGAATTATCGGCATAAAAAGATCCTAATGTCATATTATAAATCCCTAGTCAAGGGCTGCTCATGTTGCTAGTACTACCTCACAGTAGTATGTCTGTATTCTGTTTATTTGTATACTAGGCAAGGTGTAACAAGATCATCACACACCTTGTTTTACCAAAATATCACAATTTAGTTTTCAGTTACTGTTTTTATTTTTTTTATAAAGTGCGGTAAAATGGATGAAAACTGGGGAGGGGAAGGTAAGGGGTATAGTTTACATTCATATATGACATCATCATAGTGGTGTGAATCACTGTGAGCTAACATTGTTTATGAGATACATCCTGTTCCTAATAGCACTTGCTGCACACACACAGTTGTGCGCAGGGCTACAGTCATGAACACCAGAATGAATGATCAGGTTTGCGGAAAATGCCTAGATCACGGGAGGCCTGACTTGGAGGGTCATCCGTGTATGATAGATATATAAGAGGAAAGAATGAAAAAGGGGATGGGAGGGAGGTGCATGTTTGAAAGGTGTGGCAGGTAGCAGAGGGAGGATCTTATACCCTAAATACTGCCCACAAATACAAGTCAAGCCTTTAACTTGTGTCTGCGGGCTTCAGGTATAAAAAGGCATAAGATGAAATAAATGATAAGGTTTGCAAGAAAAAAGGCTATCTCACGGGAGGCCTTACTGGAGCGCCAAAAATATGTTTTTTTATTAATTTTGAATAACCATGTCTTGATTCTGAAGCTGATATAAATGGATCTGTGGTAGCGTGAAGCTTTCCAGGGTTCTAGATGTTTGATGATATGAGTTGGAATAGAATTATTGGGTGCTGACATGGTGGGTCCTATATGAAAGGAATGACCAGAAAATTAGTTTTATTGAACTCTGGAAAAGGGATTTGGATGTAGTGAGTAAATATTTGATTGATCATGGGTTTGGAGTTAATTGTTAAAAGAGGATTATTGGGATTAGTTTAAACTAAAATGTCTTGTCACAAAGAGGAAATAAGGTTAGAAAGATCACATCATTATTTCCATTAATGTTTTAATATGCATTAATATTCATTTGAATGTAAGAAACAATTACACAGTTCCAAACATATTATTTTCAGATCATAAATCTAATGAGAAAACAGCATATAAATGTTCTTTTGATTTAACTATTTGCAGTATAATTTTAAAAAAAAACTAACTTTACAGTATATTATTAATCACAGATATTGGTAATAGTGCAGATTTAATTGTGTTTATTGGATAATGTACACAAATTGCGGCAACATTAATAGAAAATGGAATGCATTTTGTTACTGTTGCATTTGAAAGGATAGTTGATAATGTTAGGATAGGTGATAATGTTTCACGTTGTTTTATTTTTTTTAAATGATGACCCTAGAGGAATATAAGGTGTGTTGAAGATATAATTGCCCTTGGGGTCTTATCTGCAGGTATATAGCGCTATGAGTCATACTTGTCTGTCAATGGGATCTATACAGCTGTATGTTCTGCTCACTGGGAGCATGGACGTAGGGGCGAGTTTAAAGAGACAAAACAACTGTGGCTCTGAGTGGTGCAATTCAACTCTACCCCCAGGACAGGCAGCAGGGGTGGATATACCGTCATTGTGCCCAGTACAATGCACTGAGGCCCTGCTCTTGGGTGCCCCAGTACTGCAGTGCTTCTCAAAAACATTTTTTTTATTTCTCTGTTTAGTTAGATAATAATTAATTATACTTTATTTGGTGTTTTTTAAAAAATACTTTTCAAGAATAGCTCTAAAGAGGGAGAATGTGTTTTATTATTTAAATTGAGAAATGTAGTGAATTGAATCCAAGCTCTGTTTTGATTGCAGAGGCTTCCTTTAAGAGGAATTGAAATCCGGAAGGAGAGTTTCTTTTGGTGGGATGGAGGTTTAGGACCTGTGATGAGGGAAACCAACTGATTGTTATGAAGTTGATTTTAACGGAAAGTTCTTAGTTATTGAAAGTTAAACTATGGATTTGATAGTGGTCTGTACTGAATGATATTTGGAACGTAAGGTGGAAATAGTTTGCAAAATGAATCAAGTGGGAGTTAGAGTAAATATGTTTCTGCTGGACCATATGACAGCTAAGAGGGTATAGAAATAATACCAATATATTGTTTTCAGATTGCCAGAATGATATTACAGGCAATGAGTCCGGAAGATAAATTTCCTTGAATTGGACTATATATTTATTGTGATTAAAATAGATTTGCAGAGTAGGAGTGGGGCATTATATTGAGTTGATGAATACACTTTTTTATTCCACTGTTTAAGGAATTTAAGCCACATCTGAAGTTTAGAAATACTGTCTTGACGGATGTTGAGGAAATTATTTTCATCTGTAAAGTAGGTCAAGTCTTTGAAGAAGTGGCTTACAAAAGTTCTATCTTGAGGGAGGATTTGGGCTGCAAAGTTGAGGTATCCTAATAGGGACTGTAATTCTTCTTTGAAACAATTTGGTTAAATTATGTATTTATGGATTTCAGATTGGATTCAAATGTTATTCTCAAGAGGAATTTCTTCTTGCATGAGATTCGAGTCTAATATGGATTTTCAGACTTGAGCATGGGCCTGATGTTTATCAGAATGTTGAGCCGTAAACATTTGTTTGGCCATATTGAGAGAATTGGAAAAGTATGATTTGATGATCAGGAAATCATCTAGTTATTGTATGACTGAAGAAACTCCAGTTTAGTATCTCAGCCAGAAAATAAAAAATGTCTGTGCTGCTGTAAGAGCAGAAAGTCAATTTGTTGGTGAATTAAATATTGTCATTCCAGGATATGTAGTGAAGATGCCAGATTTGAGGATGAAAGGGAATGAGATTGAATGAGTTAATTTAATGGCGCCTTCTCTGCAGGTGTACTTGAGAGACACTTAGCCTGAGAAGATTAGTGAAATATCGCCCAGGAAAATCGAACTGTGAGATACGGAGAGATCAGTGATCAGATGTCTTTTTTAATAAATTTACAAGTAGCAATGCCTAATGGACTGATACATGAGACTGGAAATGGGGGATTTATAAAGTAACGATTTATGAATGTAGTATTTAATTAACTATCTCTGGTTTGTTGGTTGGTAGTTGGAGGTTATGGCAAGTTAGAACAAAAGTAGGGTAAATGATTATCGGGTATGAAAATCCTCTTTGAGTCCTGAAATAATTTGATTAACTGTATGTTTATAAGAAAGACAATAATTATTGTAATTTGATTATATTTATTGTAGATAGTCATTTATGAGTGTTATTCTTAAAAGGGCAGATAGAATTTGCTTTCTTAACAATTAGAATATTATTATTATTATTATTATTATTATTATTATAGTTCATATATAACGCGCCAACATATTCCGTAGCGCTGTAGATAAGTTAAGTTCAGACAAAGATAAATACAAATTAACAAATAGCAAAGCAAGGAGGGCCTTGTCTTTCAGCTAGGAATCCAATGTCCATGGTGCATTCCCAAAATACTTAGGATAGAAACTCGCAGACTTACAATCTAAGGTATAGTGAGTGGTAAAAGAGGGTGAGAGAGGCCATAAGCGTGTTAGGGTGGAAGGTGATACGCTTCTTTAAAGAGATGCGTTTTGAATGAGGTTTTAAATGTTTTGAGGCAAGAGGATTATCTGGTGGAGCGAGGCAAGGAGTTCCAGAGACTAGGGGCAGCACGAGAAAAGTCCTGTAGGCAGGAGAGTGAGGAGGTGACAAGAGTTGTAAAATAGTATGTTAGAATATATATTAGTATTGTAGAATAGTACAATTGTAGAATAGTATTGTAGAATATACGTTTAAACATCTGCATCCTCTATACAGATTGCTAAAGCACCATGATACTAGATGGGGCGGCCTAGTCTTCCAGCAGTTGACTTCAAAGCATATGCTGGTATTTTTAAAGATTGGAGCAGAAAGCAGTAGTATGAGTACAAATATCACAATTGTGACAGAATATATCATTATCGATGATGGCTCAATTGTTTTTTATATAAAATTGCTCTATGGCTGCTACTGCTGCTTTGGTGGAAAAAGAATGATGGTAATCATAGAATGATGAACCACTGTATATGTAACTAAGGTCAACAATATTATAAAGGTGCTGATTAAGCTCTTTATGTCTATTCGAGTACATTATATCAGTGAATAAACTAAAAGAAAGAACACATTGTTCAAAGTCTAGTTTCTTTTATAGACAAGGGTCTTTAGACTTCACCATAACTGATACAGCACCTTCATTAAAGTTCTTATTTTGAGCTATTTCACTAGATGAAATGACGAGATATTCAAGGTTAGAACCTTTGCCTTCAATAATATCCCTACAGATGTGTGCTGGGACTAAATGTGCTCATTAATGATGGGAGGTTGATTAAATAATATAGCCAAGTTAATTTTTTAAAGATTGATTATATTAGGTTGTGGATTAGGAAGTGATGAAGATACTTTGGAGATGATTTGTTTGATTATATCTGAAATTTAATTTTCCAAGTTGGTCATCTTTTTTTTAACTCTGATATGACAGATTAGACATTGCGAAAAAGTGAGCTGAGTTGCTGGAACTCTGATTCCCATGGACTAGTGTTGTCCGAGAGGGATGCATGTGGGAAGTAGAGGGAGATTGTTTAGAATGATTAGGATACAAAAGTCGAATCAGCTTTCCTAGCAGTGGCTGACTGTGGAATATTCAAATTGGTGAGTTCTGCGATTATTTTCGGAATGGACCACATTCTGTATGAAGTGTGAGAGGCATCCTGGATACTTAGTTCAGGTGGCCAGGATGATAAAGAAACAATGCTTTGTAAATCAGAATGGTCTTTCATGATCTATGTGACGACATTGAAAAAAATAAGTAAATTGAAAGACAATTCAGGAAATTAAGTAGTAAAATGTAAGGGTTTTCCAGAATGATATCGTGGTAGATATTTGTTCCATATTCTGGAAAAAAAAGTATATGCTCCGTATTCTGGAAATTTATGTGGAGTGAGGGTCTGATTGAAATTGAAAGCTTTGTGTAGTTAGCGCAATGTGACAACACAAAGGTCTCTGACGAAGAGACAAGTGAAATAGATAGACAGATGTGCTCGAAGGTCTCTGGTGAAGAGACATTTAGATTATTGTGTAGATTGAGTACTCGAAGGTCTCTATGATGTGACAGATGGCCTAGATGGAATGATATTTACCTGAATGACAAGGTTTATCTAAAAAGATGAATAATCTAGGGTAAAAGAAATAATAGCATGTGCAAAATAAGTTTTAAATAAAGTATTTTTAAATTTAGAAATTCATTATATCAGATCAATTAGAGAATGAACAGGGATGTATGATGAAAAGTGAAAAATGGCTCCGAACATTGCATAATTATTTAATTGAAATGAAAAGGATAAGGAAAATGAATTAATAAAATACAATTTACTTAATTTAATAGAAGTGAATAATCAGTGAATACAAAGCTATATAATAATGTTGGAATGAAGGTATATTGAAATATATAATATACTAAGATGTGTATATAACAAATATAAAATTAGGGCATGGGAAAAATAGAAAGATGGCTGAGGACGTGTAGAGAGAAGTAATATTTTAATATAATGTAAAAAAATGGTTAAAACTAGGGATGTTACATTGGATACAGATTATTATTTGAGATGGAGATGTTTCCACTTAATTTACAAAATGATTTGGAGCCAAATAAAATGCTTATGTGTTTATGGTTGCTAGGGTAAAATAAAAGAAGTAGAAGCACATGGATGCTGCTGTTGCTATGGCAACCTGGTGTGTGTGTATGTACCGGTGTTCTTGTTTTGTGAATTAACGAATTATAGGAGAGAGAGAGAACAATGAATTGATTTGTAATGAGAAAATGAATTTGTGGGATGAAACAAACGATTATCATGTTGATTCATGATAGAAGTGCAGAAGTATTAGGTTACTAGTGGAACTCAGGTATGAGTGCACTGAAGAAGTTATGAAGATGATTTGAAATGGAGGGACTGAATAGAGAGCGTGAATTTGATTTTGTAATGATTATGACTTTAGATGATATATTAAATATATGCACTCAATTGAAGCAGGTAACAAATTGCAAAATGGATTGCAACTTGATGATGACTATGATTAATATTGAAATGCTTTAAAGTGAGTAAAATAAGAAAATAATATAGGGCCTCATTCAATTTGAAACTCATAACTCGCAAAGTTTTTTCAACTATGGGAGCACATATATTCCTTCACTTGTAGCACTACATCTCCATTGGCGTAGCTAGAGCTTTGGCCGCTCGGTGCTGTACCCCCAAGATTGCCACCCCGAGGTGCGAATGTTTTTATATATATATATATATATATATATATATATAATGTAACGGAGTTGGAACACGAAGTCCAGTATCTCCGCTGGTATACGGTAAAATATCCAAGAAGCCCTGCAGTCTCACAAGCCCAGACCACCCATATTGGACGACACTCACTTGGGAGTCAAAGAATACTGTCTTTATTTGGTTATCCAGAAGTATATATACATCTCTTCCCACAGGCAATACACATCCCCCATCTTTGGCCACACAATACACATAGAGAGACAATAGGTGTGGTCACACCCCCCGGAGGCTACCTGGCTACTTTGATTCAATAACAGATATTGATCAGATTATACTTCTCTTTGTTCTATGTCTCCTAATGAAAACAGTTTACACAATAGGCTTTTCCTGCTACTAGGAGCCTCTGTAATAGGATTATCTGTTAGGCTAGCAGACCAACATATCTACAGTATAGCAATGTGACCATAAAAACAGGGTAAAACAGTGATGGGTTCCGTTACATTAAATATTGGGACATCGACACAATTCTAAACTTTTTAGCTCTATACACCACCACAATGGATTTGAAATTAAACTAACAAGATGTGCTTTAACTGCAGACTTTCAGCTTTAATTTGAGGGTATTTACATCCAAATCAGGTGAACGGTGTAGGAATTACAACAGTTTGTATATGTGCCTCCCACTTTTTAAGGGACCAAAAGTAATGGGTCAATTGGCTGCTCAGCTGTTCCATGGCCAGGTGTGTGTTATTCCATCATTATCCCATTTACAAAGAGCAGATACAAGCTCCAGTGTTCATTTCAAGTGTGCTATTTGCATTTGTTGCTGTTAACTATCAATATGAGATCCAAAGAGCTGTCACTATCAGTGAAGCAAGCCACCAAAAGACCCGGAAGACCACGGAAAACAAATGTGGTGGATGACCGAAGAATTATTTCCCTGGTGAAGAAAACACCCTTCACAACAGTTGGCCAGATCAAGAACACTCTCTAGGAGGTAGGTGTATGTGTGTCAAAGTCAACAATCAAGAGAAGACTTCATCAGAGTAAATACAGAGGGTTCACCACAAGATGTAAACCATTGGTGAGCCTCAAAAACAGGAAGGCCAGATAAGAGTTTTCCAAACAACACCTAAAAAAGCCTTCACAGTTCTGGATCAACATCCTATGGACAGATGAGACTAAGATCAACTTGTACCAGAGTGATGGGAAGAGAAGAGTATGGAGACGGAAAGGAACTGCTCATGATCCAAAGCATACCACCTCATCAGTGAAGCATGGTGGTGGTAGTGTCATGGCGTGGGCATGTATGGCTGCCAATGGAACTGGTTCTCTTGTATTTATTGATGATGTGACTGCTGACAAAAGCAGCAGGATGAATTCTGAAGTGTTTCGGGCAATATTATCTGCTCATATTCAGCCAAATGCTTCAGAACTCATTGGACGGCGCTTCACAGTGCAGATGGACAATGACCCAAAGCATACTGCAAAAGCAACCAAAGAGTTTTTTAAGGGAAAGAAGTGGAATGTTATGCAATGGCCAAGTCAATCACCTGATCTGAATCCGATTGAGCATGCATTTCACTTGCTGAAGACAAAATTGAAGGGAAAATGCCCCAAGAACAAGCAGGAACTGAAGACATTTGCAATAGAGGTCTGGCAGAGCATCAGCAGGGATGAAACCCAGCGTCTGGTGATGTCTATGTGTTCGAGACTTCAGGCTGTAATTGACTGCAAAGGATTTGCAACCAAGTATTAAAAAGTGAAAGTTTGATTTATGACTGTTAATCTGTCCCATTACTTTTGGTCCCTTAAAAAGTGGGAGGCACATATACAAACTGTTGTAATTCCTACACCGTTCACCTGATTTGGATGTAAATACCCTCAAATTAAAGCTGAAAGTCTGCAGTTAAAGCACATCTTGTTCGTTTCATTTCAAATCCATTGTGGTGGTGTATAGAGCCAAAAAGATTAGAATTATGTCGATGTCCCAATATTTATGGACCTGACTGTATATGTATATAAAAGGGGTCCCAATTTTTTTCCTGTGCTGGGCCCTCCGGAGTCCTCCTCTGCCGTTTTATATACATATATCCATATTTTTCTCTCTCTCTTCTCCCTCTACCATCTCTCTTTCCTTTCTGTCTTTTTCCCTTCTGCCTCTCTTTCTTTTGCCTCTCTCCCTTGTCCCTTCTCTCCCTCTTACTTCTGCCTCTCTCCCTTTCCTTTCTCTCCCTCTCCCTTTTGCCTCTGTCCCTTTCCCTTCTCTCCCTCTTCCTTCTGCCTCTCTCCCTTTCCTTTCTCTCCCTCTCCCTTCTGCCTCTCTCCCTTTCCCTTCTCTCCCTTCTGCCTCTCTCCCTTTCCCTTCTCTCCCTCTTCGTTCTGCCTCTCTCCCTTTCCCTTCTATCACTCTCCCTTCTGCCTTTCTCCCTTCTTCCTCTCACTCTTCTCCCTCTCCCTTCTCTCTGTCTCCCTTTTCCCTCTCTCCCTTTCCCTTCTCTCCCTCTAACTTCTGCCTCTCTCCCTTTCCCTTCTCTCCATCTCCCTTCTGCCTTTCTCTCTTTCCCTTCTCTTCCTCTTCCTTCTGCCTCTCTCCCTTTCCCTTCTATCACTCTACCTTCTGCCTCTCTCTCTTCTCTCAGTCTCCCTTCTCCCTCTCTCCCTTCTGCCTCTCTCCCTCTACCTTTTCTCTCTCTCTCTCCCTTCTGCCTCTCCGTCTCTCCCACACCCTTGTATCCCCACTTCTCTCTCTCCTGCCTCTCACCTCTGCCGGGTACCGCCGGATCCTCCCACTGCCTTATCCTCCTCTCCCTGGTAAGAGGACTCAGAGGAGAGAGCAGGAGGCCGGGGAGGAGGAGGGAGCCTGGGGGAACAGGGCAGGTGTGCCACATTTTTGCGGCCCCCGGCTCCCCTAACTACACCACTCCATATCTCACTCGAAATTAATGTCTGCATTTTACTTACATTCTTGATGTGACACAGCTCTAGGAACCAATAGAAAACAGGAGTTACATAATATTGTTTATTTAAGTAAAACGAGTAGGAATAAGCATGCACAATTTTGAGTAAATAAGTAATTGTCACTTAGTGTAAATCTTTGAAAAAGTAACCCGTAATATTACGGATGTCAGGAAATCAATGGAAAAGCATCCCGTAATTTGTGATTCTGGTTTGTTCACTGGCGTTACGAGTAGCTCCCTCGCAATCATGAAAAAAAGGGTCAGTTGAACAGTTAGGTAAAGTTACGTACCACTTTTTAGTGGTGTAACTATACAGATAGGGAATTGAATGGGGCCCATAGTTTTTACCTTATGACGGAGTGATGTTTGAATGGAAGATCAGGATCTGAAGCCAGCTTCTCTCTGCCTTGAAGTTCACCTTCTCTCTGACTGGCATAACAGACAGCAGAAAGGGGAGGTTTTTATACCTTAAGGACCTCGCCCACACTACCGGTCAAGCCTTTAATATATGAATATCTGTGCAGGTTCTGTTTGTGAAGTTTATTTGCTTTGATTTTATTAAATGTTCCCTTTAGTGATATTGCACTATCGGTGACGCACTCTCTCTTTTTTTTTACTGTAGTCATCGTATAATGAATATTACAGGTTAGAAAATACATATTGCCACAATATATCACTGTTAAGAGAGGACAACAAAATGCAGTAGCTGTAGCGAGATTGGTTATCTAAATTTGTAAAAATATGAATTGGTATCATCTTTCTAAATTCCTGGTTTTCTACCCCTGTCTTGAATATTGAAATTATTCAGGGAGACCACCTTTTAAGGTACTTTTCTATCCTGTCCTCTATTGCATATGATATTTGTTCTAGGATGGCGGTCTTATTGACAAAGAATGGGACAGCAGAAGCAGAGATGAATAGATAAGGATATTCAAACAAGGAGCATGAGCTTGGTGGAGATCAGAGTGGCAGTGGCTGGCACATGTGCTTGGCGTGCTGTGGTCCATAGGGTCATGGAGAGTCAGACACAACTAAACAACAACAAATTACGCCCTAATGCAAGCATTATATTTCATATAAATGGTACAATCATAATTCAATATGATTTTTTTGTATGCTAAATGCCCTAACATCATTGTGACATTGCACAAGGTAATGCTCATATTAGCAAAATAACCCATGGCATTCCTTTTTACCAACTTTCAGTTGAAACAAAGTAGTCTTTAGCAATATCCAAAGTCCCACCAATTTAAAAGGACAAATATTTTTTTCTTTGTTGCATCAGAAAAAGGATGTTGATGTGTCACAGATTGCCTTATTTTTTTTAATGGAGTCGGAACAGAATAAAGTAAATCAAATTTTTAACTGATTTGATAGAGGAGAATCAGTAGCATATGCAAACATTTTTTTTGCATGGAAAAAATCCCAAAATAAACATTTAAAAACTTGCCTTGAAGTTAGCAAAATGTCTTATAATTTCTGACAGTTAAAAAGTAGATTAAACACCCCCTTCAAACCCAGGTTAAATTAGCATAAAATTCATAATTCATTTTGGCCAATCAGGTGGAAGCAAAGGCTGAAGCATTTGTATCTAACTCTGGGGTTTCTGATTGTGCTGTAAAGCAGCCTCGGATATGTATTGTGGCACCATGTTAGAAGGTGCTATGCATTTTCATATACGAGTCTCTATGTGCTGCACATTCACACTTGATTACCACCACTGCAGGTTGTCAATTGCCAACATCAACTACTACTACTGGTGTTTTTTTTCATTTCTCTCTCTGTTTGTCAGAGCTAAGCAGCAGCTGAGCATGCTTATGTCTTTATTACTTAGGAAGCAGCTGGGCTGGTCACATCCCAGCAGTCACTTTGGGGCTGACATCAGTGCTCTCCTATTGGATGAGGAAGACACAGTAGGTGAATAATTGGTTAAAATTGGTCCCCAAATGCTCCATGCTGATAGGGGGGGACCAGGTGCCTGTGTCGACATTAATGGGGGCGTCAACATAATTATTAGAGAGATTTTTAGATATTAATAAAAATAGGATGTTTTATGAAACATATATCAAAGATGCTTTTTGCTTAAGGATTGCAGAAATGTATTAATCCAGCTAACTTAGATATACCTTTAATATTTTTCATGCAAATTGTTATAATGTTTTAACCATACAGCACTCTTTTAAATCCATTATAACTATGTTCCATGTTCCTTTAATATTATAGATTAATAATGCAACAATGGTAGCAGAAAGTACTGCATATATTCACCATATAGCTGACTATATTAGTTATTGCAAGCTGCATTTGTTTTTATTCCAAACACATGTTTGGTCATAATCAATTTAAATATGAAAAACATTTTTAAAATAGGTTTTATTTCTATGTTCATGTAGCACAATATATTCTGCAGAAATTATCATAAATCACCAAGTAAACTGATCTAAAATAGTAGGGAATGTAATAATATTCATTGTGTTGTGGTTGTTTAGTAGCTCTATCATATCCAACTCTATGTGACCCTATGGACTGCAGCACGCTAGACATATCTGCCATTGTTCCTCTGAGCTTCATCAAGCTCATTCTCATTTCTTCAAGGACCTCATCTAACCTTCTCCTCCTCTGCTTTGCCTTTCTTCAATCTTTACCAGCATCAGAGTCTTCTTTAGGGAATCCTGCCGTCTCATGATATGACCAAAATATTTCAGTCTCATGATCAAACCTCCCAGTGAACAGTTTAGCTTTGTTTCTTGTAGTATTGATTGATTAGATCCAAGGGACTCTAAGCAGTGTATTCTAACATCACAATTTAAAGGCGTCAATTCTACGGCGCTCAGACTTCTTTATGGTCCAGCTCTCACATCTGTGTAAAAAAATTAATAGGCAGATATAAAAAGTAATGCAGAGAATCACTGTCTCCATCTGAGCTGGATACAGCATAAATGTGTTGTCTAGTTTTACAGTCTTTGAGTCAGACTGTAAATCCCAGTATAAAGATGAAGGCGATGTTGCTAGATGTGCTAGAGAGACCTGTGTATACTTCATCACTCCAAGTCCTGGGCACATCCAGACTGTAGAGTATTCATAATGATCAATGCTGTGTAGAACATAGGAGACAGCAATGTGGAGAGAAAGGAACAGTATACAAGCCAATAAGATGACAACTTATGTGACAGCAGGTACAGTCTCAAAGATTGCCCATATGTGGTTGGAGACCTATCTTATTTTTGAGAGATTGTGGGATCGCAAGATTCCCCAAAGGCTGGAGGAAGCTCTATTAGGCCTTCCTATATAGGGTCTTTGCAAAGAAGCTCAACTGTTATCAAATCAAGTGTTTTTGGCAGTGCAAATTATACTATCCAAATCCTGGAAGTCGATGATCCCTACATAAAGTGCAGTTTTGGAGAAACTCAAATTTATCTATTCCATGAGCATTATCTCAGCCGACCTAGACTCTACACATAAAAAATGGCCTTCATGCTGGAATACCTGGACCCTTCGGGTTAGATGGTAGAGATTCAAGAATAAAATAATAAATGGTGGGTAATCTTTCAGGGCAACTATGGCTATATATTCCATCCCCACCCCATTTTTTATTTTTCTTTTCTTCTCCTTTTCTTCTTTTTCCCTAGTCTCTGCTTTTCTTGACTTAATATTCTCTTATTCTCTTTTTTCCTCCTACTAAGGATGCTCTTACACATCTGTGAATATGCAATATACTGTATGTGTAATTCAAAACGGTAATATCTAAAAACAAGATTAAAACGTTATTATAATATGTATTTACTTCCCAAGGGATGTTTTGCTTTTGACGCTTTTAGGTTAATGTATTAACCTTATTTCCTCATTAAAAAATATATATATAAAAAAAAAAAAGGAGAGCAAGGCTCAGAGAAAAAAAACAAAAACAAAGGATAAATAAAGTTGTATTTTGCACCAGTAAAAAACAAACAAAAACAAAAGTATATCCCTAATAAATATTTTATTAATACAGAATTTTATTAATATTTTAATATACGGTAGTACAAATATATCATTATCCAATGGAATGCAAACTAATACAAAAAAAACTAAGAAATTCATGTCTTATCTTTTAACTTTTCTTGTTATATAGAAATTCCTCCATATGTAAAACTTAGTAATTTGCAATAGTAATTAAAAACATTTTACATATCTAGTGATATTAATTGCATTATAATAAAAATGGAGTAATGGATTTTTTTGACATTTAATTTGAGTAATTGTGTCAATAATGTTTGAAAATCGTTCAAAATCATTTGGATTAATGAACATGACTACAATATAAGTAAAAATAATACAATCTCATCATATCCTCTCCAACATTATAATATATAGAGTATAATAACCTTTTAAGATTAATTGTAATAATATTAGTACCGTTTTGCTATTTTGCATGTTGCTAACCTTTGCTTTTCATGTATCTGTATCTCTTATTCCCACTAAAATAACATTAAAAAAATGTTTTTCTGGCCATCACCTATAATAGTTATCAGTTAATAGTTAACATCTATAATAGTTATTAGTTGTGAGTAACGCTTGTGAGATGAAGCGAGAAAAGGAACAGGAGACACAATAGAGCGAAAGAGACAGAGTGTGAGAGAGACAGGACACAGAGAGAGAGAGACACACACACACACATACAGGGCTGATAGAGAGAGAGAGGGAGAGACACACACATATACAGGGCTGAGAGAGAGCGAAACAGCCAGGGAGGGAGAGACAGGACAGAGAGGGAGAGAGAGAGAAAGGACAGAGAGGGAGAGAGATACAGAAGAGAGAGAGATAGAGAGAGAGAGAGAGGACAGAGAGGCAGAGAGATACAGGACAGGAGAGAGAGACTGGACAGAGAGGGAGGGGGAGAGACCCTGGGTAGTGAAGGAGAGAAATAGAGACGCACACACAGGACAGAGATAGAGACAGGACAGAGAGACACACGCCAGAGAGAGAGAGACTGGTTAGAGTAAGAGAGAGAGACAGACAGGACACACACACACAGAGAAATAGAACAGAGAGAGAGAGAGAGACCGGACACACAGGAAGAGACAAGACAGGAGAGAGAGAGAGAGGTTCAGGACATAGAGAGAGAGATACAGGACAGAGAGGGAGCGAGGGAGTCACAGGACAGAAAGGGCGGTGAGAGAGACGGGACAGTGAGAGAGACACACACACACAAGACAGAGAGAGAGAGGACAGTGATAGATAGAGACACAGGACAGAGAGATATAGAGACACAGAGAGAGGTCGGCAGAGACACACACATACACACACAGGACCGAGAGAGACAGCCAGAGAGAGGGAGAGGCAGGACATATAGGGAGAGGGACAGGACATAGTGAAAGAGAGAGACTGAGGGACAGGATAGAGAGGGAGACAGAGAGTCACAGGACATAATGGGGGGAGAGAGTCAGGACAGAGAGAGACACACAGAACAGAGAGAGGCAGGACAGAGAGAGACACACACACAAGACAGAGAGAGAGAGAGGACAGCAATAGAGACACATGACACAGAGAGAGAGGACAGAGAGAGACAGTAAGAGAGTGGAAGAGAGAGAGAGACAGGACAAAGAGAGAGAGACAGGACAGGAGAGAGAGAGATACACAGGACATAAAGAGAGAGAGAGACACAGGACAGAGAGAGAGAGAGGACACAGAGAGACAGGACAGAGAAAGAGGACATAGAGAGAGACAGGAAAATGAAAAAAACAGTGTCATGATCCTCCTGACCACCAGTCCTTGGGACTCATGTGACCCACCCAGGATGATTAGGATTTAGAGATTTAGAGGATGGCCATTACCCTGTCTGCTTAAAGACTACTGTCAGGACTGCCTCCTGGGAATATGTGGTGTGGGACTGGGCTAAATGTGTTTATAGTTATTTAATAGTTATATTAAGTTGATTACCATATATATGCATGTTGATCACTGTATGTTATGTTGTGTTATGTTATGTTGCTTACTGCATGTTATATTGTGTCCAGTGTATGAGGAGTTAACTGGCAGATAGAATGTTGAGGTAGCCAGCAAGTGACAGTTGAGTCCGTTATGTAATGTTTCTCTGAGGTAAAGTCTGTAACTGTCAGAGAGAGCAGCTAGGCAGTTAGGATCCTGCTGTGTGGACAAGTCTGATCTTAATGAAGAGGGAGAGACTGATCTAAATGAAGATATCTAAAGTATGTTTACAGTGGGGTGAAAAAGTATTTGATCCCCTGCTGATTTTGAACGTTTGTCCACTGACAAAGAAATGATCAGTCTATAATTTTAATGCTAGGTGTATTTTAATAGTGAGAGACAGAAAAAAAAAAAAAAAAAAAAAAACGCATGTCAAAAAAGTTATAAATTGATTTGCAGGTCAGTGAGGGAAATAAGTATTTGATCCCCTATCAATTAAAACATTTCTGGCTCCTAGGTGTCTTTTATACAGGTAACGAGCTAAGATTAGGAGCACTCTCTTAAAGGGAGTGCTCCTAATCTCAGCTTGTTACCTGTGTAAAAGACACCTGTCCACAAAAGCAATCAATCACTCAGATTCCAAACTCTCCACCATGGCCAAGACCAAAGAGCTGTCCAAGGATGTCAGGGACAAGATTGTAGACCTACATAAGGCTGGAGTGGGCTACAAGACCATCACCAAGCAGCTTAGTGAGAAGGTGACAACAGTTGGTGCAATTATTTGCAAATGGAAGAAACACAAAATGACTGCCAGTCTCCATCGGTCTGGTGCTCCATGCAAGATCTCACCTCATGGAGTTTCAATGATCATGAGAACGGTGAGAACTACACAGGAGGATCTTGTTAATGATCTCAACGCAGCTGGGACCAGCCACCAAGAAAACAATTGGTAACACACTACGCCGTGAAGGACTGAAATCCTGCAGCGCCTGCAAGGTCCCCCTGCTCAAGAAAGCACATGTACAGGCTCGTCTGAAGTATGACAATGAACATCTGTATGATTCAGTGGGTAGCTGGGTGAAAGTGTTGTGGTCAGATAAGACCAAAATCGAGCTTTTTGGCATCAATTCAACTCACCGTGTTTGGAAGAGAAGGAATGCTGCCTAATAGCCCAAGAACACCATCTCCACCTTCAAACATGGAGGTGGAAACATTATGCTTTGGGAGTGTTTTTCAGCTAAGGGGACAGGACAACTGCACCGCATCAAAGGGACGATGGACGTGGCCATGTACCATCAAAATCTTGGGTGAGAACCTCCTTCCCTCACCCAGGCATTGAAAATGGGTCGTGGATGGGTATTCAAGCATGGCAATGACCCAAAACAAACAACCAAGGCAACAAAGGAGTGGCTCAAGAAGACGCACATTAAGGTCCTGGAGTGGCCTAGCTAGTCTCCAGCCCTTAATTCCATAGAAAATCTGTGGAGGGAGCTGAAATGTCATTCCCAGGGCCTGACTGGACTGTTTTGAACTATGGCTTGGGCCTGTGTTGGGAATAAGTTATCCTGTTTATGGTTAAAGTTATGTATTTTTACTGCTTATGGTAACAATATGATTACACTGTTATACTGTATGTATCTTGGTTTATGCTCTGCATAACATTTTAGCTATTCTGAAGGCTAGTGCATCAGCCCCCACCTAAATAAGATTAAGGCCTATTATATACAGTGTTGTTATCTGTGAAGACTCCCCTGGCCTCTCAGGGGCCTTGAACAGATAAACAGATAGTCTGAGTGGCTAGAAATTTTTTTAAAGTTAATATAATCACCCGGATGAGATTCAAAAATCTGATTTCATCAGAGGTACAGGGTTTTCCTAGTAAACAAAGGGCAGCCTATTTTTTAGGAATGGGGCTTACTGATTGGCCAACCTGTGTGCCAGAACTTGTATAAAATGTGCCAAATAATAAAGGTATACAGTGGTATCAACTTACATAAGGTGTAAGTGTCATTCTGTGCATTAAACCTAATTCTAAGGGATTATATGGTGTTCCTAATATCCTGAGGCTATCTTTTGTACCAGAGATAGTAAGAACTACACGGTCCTGCTGGGGTAGGCTTGAACTAGGTTCTTGTCAAACCCCATCGAAGAAGCAGGTTGTGACACCAAACACCAGCCTCAAAACCTTAATGACTTGGAGAGGATCTACAAAGAGGAGTAGGACAAAATCCCACCTGAGATGTGTGCAAACCTGGTGGCAAACTACAAGAAACGTCTGACCTCTGTGATTGCCAACAAGGGGTTTGCGACCAAGTACTAAGTCGAAGAGGTCAAATACTTACAGTTGCAAGCAAAAGTATGTGAACCCTTTGGAATGATATGGATTTCTGCACAAATTGGTCAAAAAATGTGATCTGATCTTCATCTAAGTCACAACAATAGACAATCACAGTCTGCTTAAACAAATAACACACAAAGTATTAAATGTTGCCATGTTTTTATTCAACACACCATGTAAACATTCACAGTGCAGGTGGAAAAAGTATGTGAACCCTTGGATTTAATAACTGGTCCTTTGGCAGCAATAACTACAACCAAACATTTCCTGTAGTTGCAGATCAGATGTGCACAACGGTCAGGAGTAATTCTTGACCATTTCTCTTTACAGAACTGTTTCAGTTCAGCAATATTCTTGGGATGTCTGGTGTGAATCGCTTTCTTGAGGTCATGCCACAACATCTCAATCGGGTTGAGGTCAGGACTCTGACTGGTCCACTTCAGAAGGCGTATTTTCTTCTGTTTAACCCATTCTGTTGTTGATTTACTTCTATGCTTTGGGTCATTGTCCTGTTGTAACACCCATCTTCTGTTGAGCTTCAGCTGGTGGACAGATGGCCTTAAGTTCTCCTGCAAAATGTCTTCATAAACTTGGGAATTCATTTTTCCTTCGATGATAGCAATCCGTCCAGGCCCTGACGCCTTAAAGCAGCCCCAAACCATGATGCCCCCACCACCGTAATTCACAGTTGGGATGAGGTTTTGATGTTGGTGTGCTGTGCCTCTTTTTCTCCACACATAGTGTTGTGTGTTTCTTCCAAACAACTCAACTTTAGTTTCATCTGTCCACAGTATATTTTGCCAGTACTGCTGTGGAACATCCAGGTGCTCTTGTGCAAACTGTAAACGTGCCGCAATGTTTTGCTTGGATAGCAGTGGCTTCCTCTGTGGTATCCTCCCATGAAATCCATTCTTGTTTAGTGTTTTACATATCGTAGATTCGCTAACAGGGATGTTAGCATATGCCAGAGACTTTTGTAAGTCTTTAGCTGACACTCTAGGATTCTTCTTCACCTCATTGAGCAGTCTGCGCTGTGCTCTTGCAGTCATCTTTACAGGACGGCCACTCCTAGGGAGAGTAGCAGCAGTGCTGAACTTTCTCCATTTATAGACAATTTGTCTTACCGTGGACTGATGAACAGCAAGGCTTTTGGAGATACTTTTATAACCCTTTCCAGCTTTATGCAAGTCAACAATTCTTAATCGTAGGTCTTCTGAGAGCTCTTTTGTGTGAGGCATCATTTACATCAAGCAATGCTTCTTGTGAAAAGCAAACCCAGAACTGGCGTGTGTTTTTTATAGGACAGGGCAGCTGTAACCAACACCTCCAATCTCATCTCATTGATTGGACTCCAGTTGGTTGACACCTCACTCCAATTAGCTTTTGGAGATGTTATTAGTCTAGGGGATCACATACTTTTTCCACCTGCACTGTGAATGTTTACATGGTGTGTTCAATAACAACATGGTAACATTTAATTATTTGTGTGTTATTAGTTTAAGCAGAGTGTGATTGTCTATTGTTGTGACTTAGATGAAGATCAGATCACATTTTATGACCAATTTGTGCAAAAATTTATATCATTCCAAAGGGTTCACATACTTTTGCTTGCAACTGTATTTCCATTATTGACCTGCTAATCATTGTATAACTTTTTCGGCATGCATTTTTCTTTTTTTTTTTTTTTTTTTTGTTATTCTGTCTCTCGCTGTTAAAATAACCTACCAGCAAAATTATAGACTGATAATTTCTTTGTCAGTGGATAAACATTCAAAATCAGCAGGGGAAAAAATACTTTTCTTTTAGGAGCATATACACAATTCATTAATTGTATAGGATCAGGACAGCCATTTTCTTTACTATGGACTTTGACATTATATATATATATATATATATATATATATATATACTGTATATATATATATATATATATATATATATATATATATATACTGTATATATATATATATATATATATATATATATAATGTCAAAGTCCATAGTAAAGAAAATGGCTGTCCTGATCCTATACAATTAATGAATTGTGTATATGCTCCTAAAAGAAAAGGGAGGAAAGAATGTTATCAGTTAAAGTTTAAACATTCACCCATTGAACCTGTTATGAAGTTTTTACAGCCATACAAGCAGTTCCTGAGTTTTATAAAGCTGAGCCTGTGTTTATATTTTAGAACTAGCAACTTGCCCGTCAAAAATTAGGGGGCAATAAAATTTTAAGCCATGGCCATGCTGTTTGGCACACAATGTAAGGCTTTTGCTCCTCTTTGGACCTTCGGCGCTCATTGTGAGCCTATCCCCTTGTGTACTTTAATTGTCCGGCTTTGCAACGATCACCTTTGGCGGTCATCGGGAAGACAGATTAATAAGTACAGTGTAAAATGGCAGAAAAATGTTAGTACATTGAATTAATAAAGGAATATGAATTAAAAAAAGGAATATACTTTACCTATTTATATTTAATATGCAGCCATCAATATCCTGAAGAGCTAACAATCTATTTGGATTTTCTTGCATCTGAAAATGTACAGTTGGAGTGTTGATCACCTGAGGAGAAAGTGTCAGCAATGTGGCAAGTGTGCAGTGTAAATAGGCTGCGTGCTCGAGGCAGAACGTTTGTTTAGGCTGATAAAGCAGCTTTTTAGAATCCTAATGTTATGAGTTGTAAGCAAGTGTTGTAAAATGGCTTCTTTTTTCTATGTGTTACTTGGCCCGCAAGCATTTTCCGTTCGTTGTAGTGGTATATTTTGTATGTGCTACGTTCCTGGCTAACTTGTACGTGCATGGCGGTGATTTGCGCGGTTCTGTGTCCTTTAGCCTCGTTTTAATTTTTTTTCGGCCGCCATTTTTCTTGTCGCTTAGCCGATTTGCAAGTGGCGAAACTTCTTAAATGCGACTTAAATTTGCATGCAAGCTCCCTCCCAGACATTCTGTCTGTTCCCCCGTGCTGTGTGTGATGTTTGTTTTATGTGGTATCTTTTTGTTGCTGTGCTTTTGGTGTTTGTGGATGTGCGCGGTTCAACAGTTAACTTCGTATTTTTGCAACCTCGTATTTTTTTTTAAGTCCTTGTTGGTGTTTTCTGTGCTTCAAGGTCGTGTAGCTTTGTTTCCGATTTTTCCGGCCACCATTTTTTTTCTCGCTTAGCTGATTTTCAAGTGGCGAAACTCCTTAAATTCGATTTTAATTTGCGTGCAACCTCACCCCAGACGTTCTGGCTGTCCCCCCGTGCTGTGTGTGATGTTTTTGTTATGCAACTTTATTTTTCTTAGTGATATTTTAATCAGCACAAAACTTCCACCTCCACATGCCTTCCCACCCTCCCGGACATTATTCCCTATGTTACCTTGGTTTTATTCCACATAGTCGACTGGGGAGAGGGTGGGGGTTATACCCATTATGTCACAATACTGAATTTATGTATAATCCATATTTATCCTCTATGAGCAACAGAAAGTGTGTATCATACAATATTAATAAACACGCAGATTAAATCTTAAGACCTATTTGCAGATTCCACATTTCCTATAAATACTCTTATATCTGTTCCTTGTCAGTTCATCATGGTCCATCCTTTACAACTCTTGGGGAAGCAGGCCCCTGTTTTACAATACTTCTTATTTATATAAGTTGTTCAGCCCAAGATAAGGGTTAATAAATTGCTCTTCTGCTGCCATTAATCTTGGAACAGTAAATAGTAACTTATGTCAGGAGAAATACCAGACAACAAGTGTCACAACCTCCCAATTCCAAGATAGAGTCAGTGTCACAAGCAAGGCTTGCCACCTACCAAATCAGGACACCACTATAAACAGTAATACCTCACTAGATAAGTTGGTACTTCTTAAAGGGGCTTGGCATAACAGTGTCATGTCCTAGCATGTTCTGAACACTAAACAATTCAAACAATTCTTAGAAGGCCCAAACAACAGAGTCCATGAATTCAGGGGGCTGTGACAATACACTTTTGGGCCATACAGGCCCTTGCTTTTGGATCCCAGGAAAGTCCCATCCTGGCCCTAAAAGTCAGTGTTGACAATCCGTTAAAGATGGCATTGAAAAACATTTATCCTCAGTTCGATACTCATCTTTTGACCAAGCAAAACACTTGGTGCGAAAGGCTGGCCGGTGAGCCTTAAAGTATGACATCAAATCCACTTTCAGGTTACTACCTGTTCACACAGAATCTCATCATTTACTAGGATTTATATTTCAGGGAAAATACTTTGTAGACCTTTCACTTCGAATGGGATGCTCCATTTCATGTGCGTACTTTGAAACCTTCAGTTCAATGGGTGGTGGAACAAGTAACTGGCTCTGTGATCCATTATCTAGATGATTTTTGTTTTGGTTGGGTCTTCTATTTCTTACACCAGCCAGCATTTTGTTAAAGTCACAGACGATTTTGGTATCCCTCTGGCTAAGTACAAGATACAGGGTCCATTTACATTGTTACATTTTTGGGTAATTAAAATTGATTTAGCAAAATTTCAATGTTCCCTTCCTTTGGACAAGGTGGTTGATCTGCCGGCTTCTATTGTTAATGTTTTAGCCAAGAAGAAAGTCACCCTTGAGGAGATGCAATCTGTGTTAGGTAAGCTTAACTAAGCATGTAGGTTAATTCCAATCGGTAGGGTTTTGTGCAGGCGATTATCATTAGCAACAGCTGGAATCAAACTGCATCAACAGCTGGAATCTGCAACATTTCAATGGAAAATAATTTTTATGGCAAAAATTGTCAGCCAATCAGGATATTGACCTCTACACTGAAATGTCTGGTTTGTTGCATACTTAAGAGGGCAATGGTTTCTGCCATGTGGCTGACGCACTGTATTCATTCTGTTTTGGTAAAGAATATGGTTTTCCTGGAGCTGTTTCTGCTCATCATGTCAATTTGCATATGAGGAGATCAGCTGCGGGATCAATATGTTGTGCTTCCCACAGATAACACGGGTCTTGTAATGGCGATTAACAAGAGTACATCCTGTTCCTTACCTGTCCTGTGGCTTTTGAGACACCTTGCGTTGGCCTGCATGTTACGTAATATTTGGTTCCGTGCTGCACACGTTCAAAAATGGCATTGCTGATGCACTGTTGCCTTAACAATAGAATCACTTTATGGAATTAGGTCCTGAGGCTTCTCTGACCCCTACATCTGTGTGGATCTTTGGATGA
This sequence comes from Discoglossus pictus, assembly GCA_027410445.1. Lineage (NCBI taxonomy): Eukaryota > Metazoa > Chordata > Amphibia > Anura > Alytidae > Discoglossus > Discoglossus pictus. Next base: position 40,336,102 of record CM050167.1, on the reverse strand, counting down.
TTTCATAACCGCCTCAAGGTTATCTTGCTAGCCCTTCACACACGATTTATGGAGATCCCCATCAGTCTTGGGGCTAACCCCATAATCAGTTGGGTTGTAGTTGATGTTTCCTAATATGTTGTTGAATTGTATTTCAATGTATTGAATAAAGAATGATTTATTTTATAACATTATTGTTCTTATCACTGGGAGGGCTGTTTATCTTTTTCTTTCTTTCTATGAGGTTTTATGGGGGGATTAGCTTTTATGGGATTTTTTAGCTTTTAATCAAAGACCCTAAGTTCTATTTCTGTCATTTTCTGTTGCTTCAGGTGCTGTTGCTTGATCAGTTTAGATATTGGGTCACTCATATATATATTGGGCCCGAAGGACTGCTTCCGTGAAGGACAACGGTTTGCAGCTAGGGTTTGATAGAAAAGACTTAATTTTTAAATTCATATCCACGTTTGCTGGATTATAAGTGCATCTGATAGATGAGAATTAATAGTGTCTGAAAACATTTTTTTGCATGAAAAAATACCAAAATAAACATTTAACCACTTACCTTGAAGTTAGCAAAATGTCTTGTAATAACACCCCTCCAAACCCAGGCTAAATTAGCATAAAATAGAAAAAAATGTTTTGGCCTATTTTTGCTCTCCTATTGGCCAAGGAAGGCACAGAAGGTGTGCAATGAGTTAGAAATTGCTCCCCTAATGCTGCATGCTGATTGGGTGGGGATCATGGGCCTGTGTAGATACCCCTGGAGGTGTAAATGTAATCAATAGAGGGATTTTTAGATATTAATAAAAATAAAATGTTTTATGAAATGTGCTGCATACATAAATGTTGCTTTTTGCATAAAGTGTGCAACTACTTGGACATGCCTTTAAGTGGTTTGGGGCTAGGGGTATGAAATGGGAGAGGGTCACTGTAAAGGTAGTTCAATATTCCATCTAGTGGGGCATCCTGATGTTTTGATTATTAATTGTGGGGGTAATAATTTAGGTTTCATGCCATTGAAGGAACCTATATTTGCTATAAAAAAGAGATCTTGCTAGACTTAGTTTATTATTCCCCAATTTAATTCTCATTTGGTCCAAGATGGCTCAAAGGTTTAAGTGATGCCCTCTCATTAGCAATGCCATTATGGCTAAATCAAGAAAGAACGGTAATAAGTCAATAGGCAGCTTTGGGGGGGTTCTATACCCCATAACGATCTTGAGAGTACGGATGCTTAGGGCTTCTATTTGACTGATGAAGTCCATCTTAATGAGTTCAGACTCCGTCTTTTTATCTTTGATTTCAAAGAAGCTATTTCTGTGGCCACAGCTTACCTTTGATTACGCACTGTTAGTTTTATGCGTTAACTATTTGTAATAAGGTGCCACTTTACTACAGTTTGTGCGTCTTCTTGTTGTGCATTGGGTTCGAGTGGTGCATTTACATTTCTTGTTTGTTCTGTTATAAATAATCAAAGTCAAATTATTCAAAAGAGCATACTGTAAGCATGGGATTTCAGTGGCCCCTTAAAGGGACATGGAACACAACTGTTGTTTTCATTAATGTAAAGGAGCACATTTTAAACATTAGAACGGTTGTTTTCTGAATAAAAAAATATTAAGTAAAACCGGTTTAAACTTCATTCAAACTAACAGGGAGGAAGCAGGAGGTTTCAGAAAGTAAAAATATTTTACTCTGGGGTCCTTTTATAAGTAAGTGTAAATTATATATGAAAAAATACATTGATGCATATAATATTAAAGCGATATGGAAGGTTTTTGGATATTACTAGGTATATAATATACCTGTGTATCTATTTACTTTTATGTACCTTATTTTTATAAGAAGTGCTTATAACCTCTGTTTTTGCTGCCTAAAATCAAACAAATATTACCTGCTTGGGTCTAGCCACTGCAGCTCATGAAAACACAGCCTCTGCTGTACTTGCAGTGCAGTGTCTCATACTAACCAATCGGTGACCATCTCGCTGTAAAAACAGAGCTTATAAGCACTTCCTAATAAATAAGGTACATAAAAGTAAATAGATACGTTGATATATTATATATATACTAGCGAATTGCCCGTCAAAAAATGACGGCAATGAAATTGTAAGGTAGCTAAATTAGTAAATGAATATAGTGTACCTATTTTGAAGCATTGTGATGAAGAGCTGGCAATCTGTGTTGATGTTGCTGCAGCATTAGTGGTGTGGAGCTGCTGTATAAGCATGCTGAATGTGTGCAGTGTAACACTGTGCGTGCGCGAGACCAAACCGTTAGCGTAGTCGTGTACTTCCGCATTGGTGTAAAATGGCGAGTAATGTGTGGTATAGGTCTGTATCGGAATATCCGTAGGTGTTTAGTGGTGTTTTGCGAGTTTAGAGTGCTGTAGCCTCGTTTTCGTTTTGTTCGGCGGCCATTTTTTCTCTCGCTTAGATTTTTTTTTAGTCTCTAAACTGTTTTATTTCGAGTAAAATCGAGGTGTAAGTTGCATTTTTGAGGTCCTGGGTGCTCCCTCTTGGTGTAGGTAAGTTTTTTATGTATGTGCTGTGTGTATGTATTGTGTTTTAAATGTTTGTATGTCGGCGTGTTGCGTCCGATGTTTGCGAGGTCGTAATGTGTGGTAACGTGTTTCGTACGTTGTTTGCGTTCCTCGTAAAATTTAGCGAGTGTCGTAATTTGTGTGTCGTGTTTTTTGAGTAGCGACGTGAATTTTGCGAGGGTTTGAGGCCCTTGCCCAGTGACCTCGCCAGCAACTGAGTCCCTCGCTTCGCGAGGGGCCTCAGTTGCTGGCATGGAGCGCCTTCGGCGCTCCATGCCAGCAACTGAGGCCCTTGCCCAGAGACCTCGCCAGCAACTGAGGCCCTCGCTTCGCGAGGGGCCTCAGTTGCTGACATGGAGCGCCTTCGGCGCTCCATGCCAGCAACTGAGGCCCGTGCCCAGTGACCTCGCCAGCAACTGAGGCCCTCGCTTCGCGAGGGGCCTCAGTTGCTGGCATGGAGCGCCTTCGGCGCTCCATGCCAGCAACTGAGGCCCTTGCCCAGTGACATCGCTACAGAGTCCTATTGAGGAAGTCACACCTTAAGATTAAAATGTCAGATTTGTTATGGCTTCATAAAATTTGAGTGTTATGGAGTGCCTACATTATTGGTAAAGTTATATTCTAAGTAATAGCACCCGCGGGCATGGACGTAGGAGCCCAAAAAATCTGGGAATATACAGTTTAAAGAGAAAAAAAAACTGTGGCCCTGAGTGGTAAAATTCAACTCTACTCTCAGGACAGCCTGTTTAAATTCTCAATGCCCCTGGGCCCCACTTACCTGTCCCCAATATATTTACAAGTTATCAGCCTTATTAAATTCCAGCCTCGTAGATACAAGGTTTCTGCTTAAATCCTACGTGCTGCAAGTTACAACACTATTAAATAAGCCCTGCTGCGAGCAACGTGTGAGCTACGCAGCACGGCTGTCCGTATCGACACACCTCATCAATTGCTGCGGGGTTCCTAAACAGGACCTCCGCGGCAGTCCCACACATAAGCCCTACCATGGTAGTTACTCCAACTACCCCCCCGGCACCTAAAATTAACCCCCCTCAAAGTGTCACCACATAAACCCAGTGCTGCAGGGGTCCATTGACCCCCATGAGTTATGGAGTTAATTAAGTGCTTATGGGGGTCTGTATTGACCCGCATGAGTTATAGGGTTAATTAAGTGCTTATGGGGGTCTGTATTGACCCCCATGAGTGACAGGGTTAATTAAGTGCTTATGGGGGTCTCTATTGACCCCCATGAGTTATGGGGTTAATTTTTGTTGCCTGGGGTTAATATTTTTTAGCTTGAGTCCTTTCAGGACCTTTACGGTCCTTTAAGGACCCGCAAAGCGTGAAATTAAAAATTTTAAATGCAGTCGGTGCCGACAGGGGACCCCTGCTGCAAGGGGTTAATGTGGGGGGCTGCGGGGGTCCCTAAGGACCACTGCAGCAAGGGGTTAATGTGGGGACACTTCCGATGGGGACGCCCAGCATAGAGGGGGGTTCATTTTAGGTGCCGCGGTCGGGATTGCTGACAGTGTTCCGCGGGCCCTTTAAGGAGCCACCGCTGGGAATTTAAAACTTTTTAATGTAGCGGGGGCCTTATCTATGCCGATCGTGGTCCCCTGCTGCAAGAGTTTAATGCGGGGGGGGGGGCTGCAGGGGTCCCGATAGCATAGGGATGTGTATAGGGAGCAGGGTGGAGCATCACACGGCTGACTCGGGCTGCTCCGAGGCAGCACGTAGAGGTTTTAGGATCCCTTGCTAGCACTTTTTGTTCCCGTAGGGATTCTTCCGAGGTGCAAGATTCACCTCATAGATTTAAGGCTGCGTGTGACTCCGTAGCTCTCTCTGAGTTTATTCTCGGCCATTTTTCGGAGTCATCTCGCAAAGCAGTCTGCGAGGGACGTATTTGGGAATCAGTCCTAGCAAACAGCAAAAAACTGCCTTTTGCGTGGACCGAGAGAACTAAAAGGGCTAATTTAATAAGGATATATATATATATATATATATATATATATATATATATATATAAAATATGGGTCAAAGCTTTCATGGGAAAGACATACTGCTACACAGCACTCCATTGACCCTCATAAAAAAGCACATGATGTATTCTAGTGAAAGGGCACAGAGGGAAAAAAAGCAAGATAGAGACTCTCAATCTGAGAATGAACTAAGCCTAGTGGGTTAGTTCTATGGGTATGGTAACCCACTCAGAGAGCAGAAAGGAGCCTCTTTTTGCTCACTTGTGCCCTTCACATGGAAGAAATATCCTACAGCCTATCTGTCCAGCTCACTCAAAAGGGTGATCCTGTTCCGAAATACCAGGTTTGTTAATTAACCAATGTTTTTAAAATCATCTAACAATAAACCTAACATCACTACTAAAATCTTATAGGGTCATAATCACATATGCTTAAGCCACAAGCTAAGGAGAGATAAGTTACAAATCCTGAATAATTAAACAGTTACCACATGAAATGACCATTTGTCCAATGGCTTACACACAAATAATGTGAGTCATAGGAGAAACTGCAACTACAGTGTTCTAAGTATTAAGAGAATGGATAAAAAAATACCCAATTTTGTGGACATTATATTATTGATGTTCATCTCAGCTTTTAGGTGAGGTCCCTGAAAATTAGTGCAAATACATGGCATTTTTGTTCACTGAAAGCATCTGCTTTTTTTCTGGCTTTTTAATGCAAAATTATAAAAGGAACATATTAAAGTGCAATTCTGAAGATTATTTAAAATTGATAATTTAAGGAAAAAATGTTTGACATTATTAACACAAAGGTGAGTATTATCATGTATTTTTTCATATGCCCTTTAGCAGTTTGATTCTGTACTCATTGATGAAATAGTCTTTTTATCCCTTTTTAGCCAGAGGGGACAGTGTTGTAAAGTGATTGTCTCATTTTTAGCAGTAAAGGAATTGTACTTTGGCCACACTCCTGCTCTGAATGATGGCTGACGGAGGAGCTCGGGTGAGCAGGCCAGAAGGTGTCTCCATTGCCACTCATTCACACCGCACGAAGCAAATGCAGAACACAATGCATCTATTGCACGCACAGATTAGGTTACATTTCAATCAGCATCTACCCAGAAACCAAACAGCAGGAGATGGAATGACAATTACTGTCTAAAGTAGCGGCAAGGAGAAAAGGACAAGGAGCAGGAGATAGGTATGAGACACGGACGAGAGGCACAAAGACACTGCCCAAAAATGACATTGTACAGTCCAAGATCACAATCTGGCGTTAAAGCATCAGGATGTTAAATTTTAATTTGTGCAATAACCAAGGCCAAAATTATAAACTGCTTTAAAAAAAAGTTAAAAGGCCACTGTAATGTACCAGTACACTGTAGTATGTCATAGATTACAACATAAATAACTTTGCAATATCATTTTTTTTGTTATTTGTTGGGAAAAAAATGGGACGTGTACATTTGTTCAAATGCCTTAAAGATATCTCTAAGTTTTCCTGTTTTCCCTTTTTCTAATCTAAAACGTTCTGCTTATATCAGACACATACATTACATTGAGTCATTCTATACAAACACAGATTTATTTTATTAAAAAATAAAACTTGTTTTCCACACCCCCAGAGCTGCCTACATAGGCACAGTGTACCTACCAATAGAAACACTGCATTTGGGTACAGATTTTTACTTTTTACAGCAGCAGCTCAATGCACAGATCAGTGTCTGGATCCTACTACTTCCTTCTGAAAGGGGACTACACATCCCATTATTATTATTATAGTTCATTTATAACGCACCAACATATTCCGTAGTGCTGTACATAAGTTAAGTTCAGACAAAGATAAATACAAATTAACATATAGCAAAGCAAGGAGGGCCCTGTCTTTGAGCTAGGAATCCAATGTCGATGGTGCATTCCCAAAGTACATCCCATGATTCCTTCCTGCACAAACTGTCATCACTGATTGTTACAATGTATTAAAATGTAGTAGGTGTCTGTGATTGGCTAAAACGAATTATGCATGTTATGCTATTTTTAGCAGATATCCAGGGATGTTAACTCGCAAAAACAACTGCTTGCAAATTCAAGAGATTTAGCAAACATCGGGGTGAGTTTGCTAGAGTTTATTTTGGTATTTTTTAATGTAAAAATGTTTTCATACACTACTGATTCATAATCCAGGAAACTTAGATATGCCATTAACAATGTTATTGTTAGTGCTTATATGATAATGGTCACCTTGAATTTATTATTTTATTTTACACTGCAACCAACACACATTTTCTTTAAAGAGATTGGAGGATCACTAAATCCAATATGGGTGGGAGGAATTAGTTTTCTATGCAAAGTTTAGCTCTTAAGATAATTTTTGAATTTATATAAAATAAAATATAAAACTTTTTACTGATGTTTAGTACACGTATTTTCAGTTGCTGGACAATTACAGTAGCTTCTTAACAGAAAAAGGAAGTGAACAAATATGTTACAGAAACTCCTAGAGTTCATGAACGAACAAACATCATTTTAAACAAAACTCTGACAAGTTACTGGCTTTCCAGTAATGAAATGCGCGTCGGGTCACATGTTTGAGGCGTCATCAGACAGGCACGGCCATAGCATAGCGTCATGTAGACTGTAGCAGATGCTTGCCCATGACTGATCTAGTTAAATGTTAGGAACACCATCAGCCTTATTAAATTGCAATTCAGCAAATTCTAAAGGGCTCTATATAAGCACAGCGCAAACGGTTTTACAGACGTTTTAAGTTAGTGAACTTCAAAAGCAAGGTCTTCACTAACTAAAAACTTCTTTAAAAAATATATGCTATGTGCTTATATAGAGCCCTTTAGAATTTGTTGAATTGCAATTTAATAAGGCTGCATGTGTTGTTTTCTTAGGCCTGGATCTATACAGTCAATATTGCAACATTACTTATGTAGATATATACATGTGGGCTCCATTAGGTGTGAACCCTACAAGGGGCTTCATAATATTAAAATACGGGTACTCCCTTTTCAAATTGTAAAGCGTAAAAGTAACTATCTGAAACAAGACTTTGGAAAGGCAACAAAGCTGTATCACTAACGTATGAAAAACAAGTGTGGGCTTTAGTATGTCTGACTCTAATAATGGGATTTATCACCAGTCCAGAAAAAAAAAAAAATTCAACGGTGTCAGGTACATTTATTAATTGAATAATTCCATAACATTTTTAAATGTCTTTCAGCCATATTAAATTCCCCTAACGTGTAAAAACGTAGCTCGTAACGTAGCTCGCAAGACTTATGGCTATTAAATTGGTTTCTTAAACCAGCCCACCGATGACTTGCGGGGGAGGAGCGAGAAACCCTACAGGACGTGACAATTCGACTTGCGTGCTCGCAAATCCTTTGGTCTGTCAAGCCCGTAACCGCTACATACCAATTGCGCTATTAAATTGCATCAAAATCACTGGCGTTCAACCCCGTAACTCACAAATGTAGCCAAGAAGCCAACGAGTGCTAGAGAGGGCCCACAAGGGGGGTAAAGTCCAATCCTTAGCACTGTAAATGCACATATACACACACCACTGTACTTTCATTAAAAGGAAAAAAGTGATGTTAGGTCTTAGAATTAATAGCACAACATTCTCAAGCTCGCAAATCGGCCAAATAAAACACTTTATTTCATTTTTATTTTCCGTGTTATATAGACCCCGGCAGTCAATGTGTTAATACATATAATGAAACTTGCATGTAATAGAATATCATATTTACGGCTTTATCAATATTGTATTATTTTTGGAATGTGGGTCCAAACAAAACTTGTAATTGAACCCCATAAGACTTTGAAATCCCACCTCCATTTTTCAGTGGCGTAATTCTGACGATCTGTGTTTCTATTGAGTCCAATTCAACTTGTAACTACGAGTTTGACTAATTAATCACGTTCACGGCCGCACATCCAACGAGCGAAAAATGGTTTACGGGTTTGCCTCTCAAGCCCGTAACTCGCAGCATGTTCTACTTTAATAGCACTGTAAATCCCCAAAATGTGAAGTTTGCAGCCATTGCGCGTCTCACGTGGCACATACAAGCTTCGAATTTAATGTAACTATTTGTCGCTATTAACATGTTTGAACTGCGCATCATCTTTTTTTATTACTGCCTACTGTAAATCTTAATTAATTGCAGTTGCTATTGCCATTGTATCAGGGGTTGATCGTTATGCATAAATCTCTATATTCTGTATACTTTTTTTTAATTTCAATCTTTTTTATTGAAGACATAATAAAACATAACAGTATACATTGCTTATCATGACAATAAATTACATAAGCAGTTGTACACTGTATCACATATTATAATTGTCTAACTACGATTCGTCGTCACGCTGCGTTGCGTAGTGCGTACGACTTAGCGATGCGCAGCGAGGCGAGCTGTTAAACCGCTCTGTTGCGTAGTGCGTACGACTTAGCGATGAGCGCCACAGGCGCTCATTGAGAGGCTCGCCGTTAAATCGTAGCACTTTGGCAATGAGCGCTGCAGGCGCTCATGGCAGGCGAGCCTCGCGTAGCGAGGCGAGCCGTTATGTTAAACCGTAGCACTTTGGCAATGAGCGCCACAGGCGCTCATTGCAGGCGAGACTCACATAGCGAGGCGAGCCATTAAACCGTAGCACTTAGAAAAAAAATACAAGATGAAAAAGTTACGAGATAAGCGGCGGAACCAAAACACTAAAAAAAACACTAAATACACACTAAAAAATAAAATAAAGGTCACTTACAGCATGGGGAACCAGGCAGGACGTCTGGAAGTGAGTTGGAACTGCAATTGACAGCGATTTAGCCGAGTTACAAAGATCGAAAATCAGCTAAGCGAGAAAAAAATGGCCGCCGAAAAAAATGAAAACAAGGCTATACTACTACGAACTGCGTAAAACACAGCCACAGACGTATGTGTTGGAAAAACAACAAGATAAAGGATGCGGATTAACCGCGCAATGAGTAAAAAGACAGTAGCGAGTGCATTTTACGAAACCCAATTACAGATTTACGCATTAACACAGATTTAACGCCTTTGTCTCGCGCAACATCGGATTTCCCGTCTAAACCAACGCATTTGATGAAATCTAAGTTGCAAGTTACAAAAAAAATAATAAAAAATGGTATTTATTTTAAGAAGAAAAAAAGGGACAAATGTAGCGTCATGTTGTGTGGCAAACAAATTTCACAACATTTAATTTTTATTGACTGCCATTTGACCGTTTTACCATATTTACTGTAAAACCGTAGTACTTTAGCGGGCTTAGCGATGAGCGCCGCAGGCGATCATCGCCCGGCGAGCCTCGCGCAGCAAGGCGAGCCGTTAAATTGTAGTACTTTGCAATGAGCGCCGCAGAAAAAATGCCAGACGAACAAAACGAAAGCACGGCTAAGACGCATACCACACATTATCCACCATTTTAGGATAATGCAGAAGTACACAGCTACGCTAACGGTTTCGGCTCGCGCACGCACACTATTACACTGCACACGTTCATCACGCTTACACAGCACCTCCACACCACTAATGCTGCAGCAACATCAACACAGATTGCCAGCTCTTCAACACAATGCATAAAAATACGTAAATTAATTTATTAATTTGAATTCTATATTTCAGTAGTACACAGAAAACAACATTAGCTACCTTACAATTCCATATGTATATTAATAACTAAACAACTTTTAAAACATACACATCTGATTGCCGTCATTTGTTGACGGGCAATACGCTAGTTATACATAAGTTTCCTGTTGGCTTATACAAAGTTAAACTAAAGAGTCATTATAACAGGGAGATAGTCCTTGTCTTCTTTAATACTTTTATTTTTTTTAATAAATTTTTACTTTAAAAATGTAACTTTTAAATGTATTTCCCCCATCTGCAGTTAGTTATAATAAGCTTTTTATTTTTTATTTACTTTGGCTGAATATGTATAGCTTGAGGAAAACAAAATAACTTATTTAAACCAGCTTCTGTAATACCGCAGTAGGAAGTGCAAAAGATTCAGTTTATTGCAGATGATGAGAGATATATTTCAAAGATCCACATAAGAAAAAACAAAGAGCAAGAATGAAAGGGGGAAAAGAAGGAGGGGGGAGGCGATCGTGTATATTCTAACAATGTTGTTAGGTTGAGTAATAAGAAATCATTTTAAACATTTGGCTTACCTTCGGTCTTTATCCCTGGGGACAGTGCCGGAGTCCAGGACCCTTCCACTCCCATCTCCACGCTGGGAAGGTAGACAGAGAGGGGGGGGTTGCCTAATTTAGGGAGATACTATTTGGGGATTTTAGCCACGGTTCCCATATTTTTAAGAAAACAGGATATGAGTCCATTATAATGTCTGATAACCTTTTATTTATTAGAATGAAGTTAATCTTGTGAATGACTTCCTGAAAGTTAAGCGTCGGGTATTTCCAGCGCTTCGCTATATGACTTTTGGTAGCTAAGGAGATGAACTGACAGAGCTTTTTCTGAGAGGTAGTTAGATTATTAATATGAATATCTCCGAGGCAGGACTCAATCCTAGTGAGGATTGGGGTATCAAAAAGTTTGGAGGCTAGTTGTGTTGCTTTTCTCCAAAAGCTTTGAGTGGTTGGGCAAGTCCAACAGATGTGGATAAAGTCGCCTTTGGTCTGACAGCCCCTAAAGCAATTGCTACTTTGCTGGGGTTTCATTTTATGGAGTCTGGTTGGAGTATAGTATGTTCTGTGAAGAACTTTAATAGATGTTACTAGGAGATTGTAAATTAGAGCAGGGTTCTGTCCATTTGATGTATCCCATTCTAGACCTAGGTCTGTTTCCCACTTGGTCATAAAGGTGGGTTTCTGTTCTTTACTGGGGGAGTTAAAGGTGGTGTGTAAGGAGCGCAAGATTCCCCTTGTCAAGGGGGTATTCTTGCATATTAGGGAGAGCCAAGTCGCCTTAGGGGGGCCCATAGTCTTGACCATCGTAGCAACCCAATGGTTGAAGAATTATTTTTAGGAACAAAAATTAACCCTAAGCTGTTCATTTGGTTGTTTACAAACCAAGTCCGTATTTTATCTAAACTTTTGAAGGTCCACCCGTGTTTTGATTCTTCACTAAAGTCTCTAAAAATGTGGAGAAGGACAAAAAGTTAGAGGGGAGAGACTGGGTGTTTCCTGACGACCGGAGTTGGCCCAAGCCCAGGAATCCAATGTCAGTTTTATCATTGGATTGTAGTGTTTTTTAAAAAGGAGAGAGAGTTTTTGGAACCCATATGATCCCAAGCCCGGAATGGTGTTGTAATTGGAGGTTTTAAATACCCAATCTGATTGGTGTTTGCTAAAGTGGGCTAAAGGTAGGAACACAATCTGATCCGCTCTAAAGTAGAGCCTTAGGTTGGGACAGGAAAGGCCTCCTCTAGTTTTTTGTCTATACATTATCATTTTTGCAATTCGAGGGTTTGCCAAATATATCTGAATATCTGATTCTGGAACTTATCTAAATCTTTGTAATTGATCGTGGTAGATAAAGATTTGAACAAGTATAACACCCTACGAAGGATATTCATATTAACCACAGTGATGTGAGCTGTCCAAGATATGTGAAACTTGGACCATTTATTCATGTCCATTATTAGTTTTTTAAAGAGTGTGTGTGTGTGGAAGGGGGGGGGGGCGGGGGGGGGGGGGGGGGTAGTTAGCGCTATAAAGCTCATACATTTTTGCAGTGATATTAACCCCAAGATACTTAATATAGTTTTAGGCCATATGACCTTGTACATGTTTTTTTAAGGACTCCAATTCAGCTTGGGGTAATCCAGAACCTCAGACTTCATTTTTTTCTAAGTTAATTCTAAGACTTGCGAGCCGACTAAAATTGTTAATAATTGTCATTAATGCTGGGCTTGAGGAATTAGGTTCCGTCAGAGTACATAATAGGTAATCAGCAAAGAGGTAGCATTTAAAGTGTTGAAGACCTACTTTAAAGCCACCAATTTCCGGATTAGATCTAATGGCTTGGGCTAGGGGCTCTTTCACGAGTGCGAAAAGCAGGGGGGACAAAGGGCATCCCTGCCTAGTTCCTCTCTGGATGTTAATGTGAGCTTTACTATTCCCAGGTAGCTTCAAGATGGCTAAAGGAGAATGGTAACATGTTTTGAGTGGGTTAATGAAGCGTCCCTTGAAACCAAATTTGTCGTATATAGGTATGACCATTCTATAGAATCAAAGGCCTTCTCAATGCCTAAGGCAAGAATACACAATGGGGTACGGGAGCATTGGGCCAAATGTAAGATATTCAATGTTCTCCTTATGTTGTCAGCAGCCGGCCTATGAGGAATGAAGCCAAACTGATCTTTACGAATAAGACTCGGGAGGAACTTGGAGATACTGCCATGATTTTAGCAAGGATTTTCACGTCCCCTTCATTAACGATATTGAACGAAGTTCCTGACTTCTAAGGAGTCCTTATACTCTTTGGGGAATAGTACCAGGTCGGCCTGATTGAGTTCCGGGGGCATCTGTTCACCTTTTAAAATTGAATTGAACAAGGTTAATGAGATAAGGGGTGAGCAAATGCAGAATTCTTTTGTAATATAAATTTGTGAAGCCGTCAGGACCAGAGGATTTGCCTGATTTAAGGTTTTTGATAGTGTCTTGTATTTCCTTGTATGTAATGTCAGAGTTAAGACTAGTCAGGTCCTGTTCAGTAAATATTCTGTATAATTTTTAAGGCACTTCCACCCAAAATCACATATAATAGTTGTGGTAACTTACGAATGTTGGTCACACCATGTTAAAAGTTACGGGCTTGCGCATGCACAATGAGCACCGTAGGCCTGCACGTCTTTGCAGCAATGAACGCCGTAAAAGGCTAGCAATGAGCACCAAAGGCGCCTTTTTTTCCAATCCTATAACTCGGAAGCCGTTGGTAGACCGCCAAAAAAAACAATTTCTTAAAAAAATGACTTACAATCTTAAACACAGCACAGGGGGAGAGGCAGGGAGCCTGTAAGTGAGGTTGCAAGCTAATGGTTTGATTGCCGTTTTCAAGGAGATCGAAAATTGGCTAAGCGAAGAAAGAAAAGGCTGCCATAAACCCGTAACTGTTTGAAAAAAGGGTAAAAACAAGGTCGAAGCCAGTACCAGGCGCTCATTGCGAGCCACGCAAGACTTAGACAAAAGAACCAATGGCGCTCACCGCGAAGCACGCAAAACTTGAAAAAAGGATAGATTGCCACTCATTGCGAGCCACGCAACACTTGATCAGGGACAGAGAGGAAAGAGACACAGGGGAGGGAGAGGAGGGGAGAGGGTGGAAAGAGACACAGGGGTGAGAGAGGGGGGAAAAGAGACACAGGAGAAGGAAGGAAGTGGAAAAAACACAGGGCAGGAAGAGGGGGAGGGAGAAGGGGGAAACAGACAAAGGGTCAGAAAGTGGGGAGAGGCTTGCAATGAGTGCCAAAGGCTTGCGATGTGCGCCGAAAATGCTTAGCGCGAGCCATGAAAGTGGTGGTTTGGACGAAGTCTGCAATGAGTGCTCATTGCGAGGCCTGTAAAGTAGAGGGGGGAGCGGCTCGCAATGAGCGCCGAAGGCGCTCGCGATGAGCACCATGGGCTCTCATTGCAGGGCCCGTGATGAATGCTTAAGGTGCTCATTGCGAGGCATGAAAGTGGTGTGTACGCTGAGGCCTGCAGTGAGCGTGAGGCCCGTAAAGTAGACTGTGGTAGAGACTCGCAATGAGCTCCGAAGGAGCTTATCACGAGGCCTGCAAGTCATTGTGTGGCAAACAGCATTGCCAGGCTTAAAATTCTATTGCCGTCATTTTTGACAGGCAAGTCGCTAGTGTTTAATAACACCCAATTGCTATCATGTTTATTTGTGTGTGTCCTTTTCAATAAATGGGACCTTTCTGCTGTCCTAAATGAACTGTAGTTTGGGAAAAACTGCACTGTAGTAAAATATTGTATGTAACAGCCTAACAACATTATCAGCTGTGTACTTCATGAGCATGAAAGCATTTTTAAGATAACATTTAATATTAGCAGTCTCTGCTTGTGCATGGGGGCTTCATGCGTGACGTAAATGGAACAGTACCCAGACTAACCCTAAGTGGAGTTAGTCAGAAGGAGGTATTGATATTGTTCCAAAAGCAGTTTGTAAAGGGATTAAAAGACCATTTTAACCCTTGCAGCACTCAAAAAAGTTTGAAATATTTAAACTTGCTGCTGGATAACACGGAACAAACTGACGCTGGTTACCACTCTGCAGTTTGATTGGTTCTTAACTAGTTTTTCACCCTTTGACCCAATCAGCTCAGCATTCTCAGTGTCAGTGACAAAAAGAGATCTTAAAATGGAAGATTCCACTCTCCACAAACATGGAGGAGTATCTGGCAAACGTGGCACATTTCACAACTTTTACATAGGTAGGAGCCGTCTTTATTATAAAAGAAACTTAATTCTAGGTAGAACTTGTCATTTAAATACCAGTTTTAAACCTCAGATGACATCACCACAGTGCTAGAGCTAATAAATCTCTCTCATTTTGGAAAACTGTAAAAAAAAAACAACACAAAACAAAGAAGCCCGTCAGGAAATGTTACTAATACACTGCGGGTTTGAATAATAGCTGTTATTCTGTGAGCTGTACATTTTACATGATTTAGGAATATTCCTGCCACCAAGGGCTCACAACTCAAACAGAGAGAGGGATTATGGAGGAGAGGCGAGACAGTTATACTTAAAGATGGAAGGATGGAGACATAAATCCTCCAATCTCCACAAGAGGAATACCTCCTGCCATTTTTAAACCTTTCATTGCCAGGGGATTCTGTACCAGCTCATTGTCTCCCAGGCCCCTCTGGCTAAGGAAGGATTAATATCACTCTCTCCTTTTCTACACTGGCAGTAGACAGTGATGCACATTAATCTTCTCAGGGATGAACTTCTCCTTCAAGAAACATTGAAATGATGTACCCTTTCTGTGCCGGAAACACCCGCAAGTTATTGTGCCATTCTGCATTGATAGAAGATAAAGTCTGTTATTTTTTTTTTTTTAAGTTGGTACATCTATTAAAGTAACAGAAAAAAAAGAGTTAGTTATATCCACAGCAAAATTAAAAAAATATGTTAGTCTGGCTAAGGGTATATTTCCCCTTCTGGGTCACTAACTTGCTGTGGTGAAATGCAATGAACCATGTATGGTCACCCAAGGTGGACAGGTCAAACAAATTGCAGTCCACTGGAAAGAGAACTGGCAACCCACTCCAGTATCTTTGCCAAGAAAACCTTATGTATATACGGTGGCGAAGAGTAGGACACGACTGAACAGCAGCAAGAGTTTAATTAGGCAGGTAGATAAAGATTGTTTTTCAAAAGAAAGAAAGTAAAAATTAATAAATGTTGTTGCTTCTGGAGGCATCCATGATACTTATTGGTGAAGGTTGTATGTGAGAAGGAAGGTTACATTTCTGCAGAAGCAGGCATTACAGTTATGCTTGCAAGCTGCATGCTTATGGGCATGTTCTGGAAAAATGGGGGCGGTGACAAATTCTGAACGCTCCGCTTCCCTCTCCCCTAAACCCAACTACGCCCCAAGCATGCCTGGGATAAACATACGGCTATGCTGAGAGTTACCGTAATTAAGTACATTTTGGGATAGAGTATTTGAGCCATTTGGTTCTTATCTGTCATCAAGTCCATGTTTCTATGTGTCCAATAGTAATTTCTTTACCATACAGTGTTATACTTAAATCCTGGCCTGTCTGTGATTTTCTGAGGATTGCCATGCAGGGGTGTAGGAGCCAGAATAATTCAGGGGGGGGGGGGGTGATACAGCTCATTGTATACACATACTGTAAAATAGCTTATATATACATACCTGCAAATATAGTTCTTACACCCATGTTGCAGTGAGAACCACTGCTTTAACCCTTTTCACTGGCAGAGGGGCCAGCAATGCATCTCCAGTGATATAGTTAAAGTGTCTCTTTAACAACATATCTAGATAAAATATGAGCAGAGGTCAAAGTTACCATTATATTGAATTAGTACTTTTTGGTTTAATTTCCTCGGGTACCTGTTCTCTATATGTTTTAGATATCACTCGCATTAAACCCATTTTTGTCACCAAAATATCTTTATTTGTATACAGCTGAAAATGTTATAACGACAACAGCAGCACCATATTGTGTATGCAATTTCCAAAAATAGAAAATAATCTAATATACTTCTGATTGCTTCTCAGCTGCTGGGGATCTAATAAAGCATCAGGATAAACAGCCGGAAATGGAGAGCTCACAGGAGCCCACTTAGTACTTCTGTGACAGACAAGAGAACAAGATATGTCTCAATATTAGCTTGTGTCTGCATATGGAATATTATAATAAATACTAGCGACTTGCCCGTCAAAAATGCCAGCAATAAAATTTGAAGGCTGGCAATGCCGTTTGCCACAAAATGCAGGGCTCTACCCCCTCTAACTTGCGGGCCTCGTGAGGAGCGCCTTTGGCACATATTGCAGCCAAGTCGTGCGGGCATGCGCAAGCCCGTAACTTTTAACACTGCGTGATAAACATTCGTAACTTACCACAACTATTATATGTGATAGCAGCACAGCCCTATCTGATACTATAAGGTTAATACATTATGACATATGGACACCAATTAGAACCAATAGGCCCATGTAGTTTGCAGCTGCTGTCTACCTGAAAAACTTTGGTTTATGTAGTCCAATACCCAGTGGTACCTTGGAACTCAGCCTTAATATGTTCCGGATGGCAGGTTGAGTACCAAAACCGATGAGTACCAAACAAGCATTTCCTATAGGGTTCAATATAAAATGAAATAATCTATTCTAAACCCCTGAAATCTCACATTTTAGTTTGAACTGATGGTCTTGTTTTGGGTAGAAAACCTTAAAATTAAACAGACATAAATAAAAAACAATAATTAGAGCAAATAAAATAGAATTTAACTTCACTTTAACTGTACTGAGAGGACTTGAGGGTCCAATGGGGTGGTGGTGATTTAGAGGAGAAGATAGGTCATTGCTTGGAATTTGATTGGTTTTTATAAGCACAGGCTACACTTTGATTCTTGTAGGCACAGGCTGTTCTTGTTTTCTTGTAGGTACAAGCTACACTACGCCACACTATTTTCTTTAACTTCCTGTTAAAACAGGATGAGGGTGGCGCAAGCGGGATGAGTACCGAGCATTGCGTTCCAAACCAATTTTTTGTCATTCTGACGTGTTGACTACTACGAACTCAACGAGCTCTAAGGTAGTCGAGTACTGAGGGTCACCTGAATTTGTATTATGTTGTAGGAAAAAGCTTGTGTTGATTATGAACAAATACTTTTACGTAGGCAAAAAATAAAAACACATCCCTTAAATATATTGCCTGTTTGTGCAATTGTAATAACATAGTTGTCTTATTAGGCCTCCTCCTATCTGTGAGTAAATGCTTCTTGTCAAGTAGGTGGAAACTTTGGAGGATGAGATTAGTTCACTGACTCAGTGAATTGTTATTTCCACTTTAACACCACGTACAGCTGGTTCCGCTTATATGTCCTTCAAGCAAGAATCAGTCTTGCAAGTTGAGACATGACACATAGGGAAGTCTTTATAAGACAACCGTGAAGATGGCCAAGACTACATATAATTGCATGTAAGTGGTAGGTTAATAGTTGTTTTTAACTTTCTAAAAACATTTTACACGCTATTAATTTTAGTTAATTAATATAGAACACAGCAGTGTGTGTGTGTTTAGTTGTTCAGTCATGTCTGACTCTCTGTCACTCTATGGACCTCATCATGCCAGCCTCATATTGTGTCTGGTTGTGCTTATCCATAAGGTTATCTTGGCAGATACTGGAGTGGGTTGCCAGTTCCTTCTCCAGTGGATTGTGATGTGTCTGACCTCTCTGCTATGACCTGCCATCTTGTGTGACCCTATATGGTATAGCTCACAGCTTCATTGAGATACACAAGCCCCTTCACCACGACAAGGTAGCAATCCCGAAGGAATGGGACTGCAGAGTGCCTTTAATAGATCTGCAGGGAAGTCTAATGTAAATCTCACTTTTGAATTTTATTACAGTCCCTACCAGAAGCTGGCAATAATTCTGAGCACCGTGTGAGCTTTAAATAAATGTAGTCCAGAAATGTTGTACCCCAGCCTAAGTTATATTACACATAATTAAAGAAACATTGAACACATTTTTGTTACATCTAAAAAGGATATTTCATAATCTACCATTGTGGGGGGTTTTTTATTTAAAGGATGCTCTCAATGCAGAAAAAAAAAATTCAAATGTTTAACTGATCTGGGGGCTTGTTCTCATCAGCCAATCAGCTGTTACATAGATGTACTGACATTTTTAAAGAGCAGTAAGGATTGTGCACAAGAAATGCTCTTAAAACTGGAAACTGCCTACATTGCATTTCATTGCTCCAGGAAGGTTATGCCATAGACAAGGTAGATTATAGGAGTCAAGGCGAATACAAAAAGCAAACTGCCACTGATTCAGATTCACAGCTAACATCAGACTGGTTCAAAAAATAACTTGCGGCACTTGCTCATCTCTTTTGTTCAGATAATTGTACAAGTTCAAAGCTTCTTGTTCCCGTTGCTGGCCTTGCATTTTAAGGGACACAGCAAACATCCAATTATAATAGAATTAAAAGTTTGTCTACAAATATGCATATTTTAAATTTGAAGTAAAAAGAGTAGAGGCGCTCATATGAGAACAAACAGTATCTAAGTAGGTTTGTTCTATAGGCCCAGATTTCTACCCCGAGAGCAGCCTCTTTTAGCTCACTTGTGCCCGTCACAAGGAGAAATATCCTGTAGTATATCAGTCTGGTCACACTCAATAGAATGATCCAGCCCTGAAATACCAGGCAATTCTACCCTGAGCAGGAGAAACAGAAGTTTCTACAAGAATCAGAACCTGTTTTGTGTCCTTTTAAACAATATAGCCATATGTAAGTTTACATCAGTGTCCGTAGGGTCCTGATCCCTGTACTAAATAATCTGTATTACAGATCTCTTTCTATAACTACCCAGATTTAACCTTTAATATCCCAATGTATAGCAGCCACAGCGATATACAATGTCAGGTCTATATGTACCAGCAGATTCCTCTCCCTACTTCCCTAGACTATTCCTTTCTTTCCCACAACCCAATCATAATCTCAATAACACTGCTGTACCTATTCAGTAACCTGACCGTCTTCTGCTCGCTACACTAACATCACTTTTGTATTATCATATGTTTCTATGCAGTTACTCTGAACTTGTGCATACTGCTCTGCGCCATCATGTAGAGCGTCAAAATCAAGCGGAACTGTAAAAATGTTTTTAATTTGAAGCTCGTTTCTCTGTTTTTTAATTGTTTTTAAATGTTTCAGTGTTATCTCAAACTGTTCCTTGCGTTTTAGAGGGGGTCAGCTGCACTGGACAATATATTGAGTGTAGGGGGGCATTCGCTCAGTTCCTGAAGGGGTCCTCAATTAAATGTGTATATATTATCTTCATTGCAATAATAAATTTTGCATTTCTTTCCATTTGTGGCTAGAATTTAGCTGATAATTTGTGGTGGCAGCAAACAGAGTATATTGCCATTTGAGCATGCTTGTGATTTCAGAGCCTGCATGGTCAAGGAAGCTCCAAACAGCCATTAGGGAAGATTGCTTGAGGATTAACTAGGTTATGCAAAAACTCTTATAAAATAGTTTTATGTATATATCCATCGGTTTTAAAAATTCAAATAGTCACTTGGGTTTCGGTGCTGTGTTCTATGATATTGAGCAATATTGATAAATGTCAAGTCCCTTTAAAGCTCATTGATGATTATTATTGCTTTATTCCAAGCAGTGTGATGATGTCCATCCAGCCCCCTCCCAGAGCCAATGGGACCATTCAAGTGGTCAAACTCCCTTCCTCATCAATCTGGATTAGATGGACATCTCAGGGTTATCAGGAGCCCGAGTACAATGCTAGTCACAAGGGGCTCTCCCTGACCATGTGCTTTAATGAAGCCCATGATTGGAATGCACACAAGGCAGCTCATTAAGGATTTCATTAAGATGCTAATGTTTAGCGCTTCCTAGAAAAATGAGATTTTGGCTGTTCAATTATACAATTAAAGTCCTGGAATAAGGAAAAGATTGCAAAGCAATTGCTTAATGGGAGAAACACAAAAGTAAAGTAAAATTGCATGCAAATGTGCATGTTCCATGGGCAAAACAGCAGAGCCCTTTCCCGCTATGCCTACCCATAGTATCTTCCATTACATTCATTGCTGTTTATAAGCACTCCTCTATTTGTTTGTTTATCTGCAGTGGGGCAAGAAGGTCACATCAGTTTGTTGGCCACTAACCCTCACCTCAGGCTTATTACTCTCCATAGGCTTCTAGTCCCCACCACATGGTGGCCTGGAGGGGGGTCTATGACAACTCCTATATGGATAAATGGACTATGGTGTTCGAAAGGTCCTACATGTGGAGGTTAGCGCCCATGGTGTCCTTATGGACCTCTTTGTGATAGGGTTAGGGATCATGGGGGTCCTTATGAACCCAAGGTGGAGTTTAGGGAACCCCTTCTAGCTCATGGTGCTGGTATTGCTAGTGAGGGTAGGCATGGTTAGATGTGGGGTGGAGGGTGATGGCTTTATAATAGGGGTAGAGGCCCCAGTGATTGCTGAGGAGACCCTTAAACTTTATTTTATTATTGCCATGGTGGCTGGGCTAGAAGTAGGGGTCATAAACCGTCCTAGCATACTTCATTTTATGCATCAAAAATTGCAGTAGGGAAGAGTGCTGGGAAGAAGTTAGGATTAGGATTTTGATCCAAGGTTATAAAAATAATGTGGGAGATTTACTAACCTATGGCATGGGTGGCAGGTGGTTGCAATGACAATTTTCCTGATAGGAAACAGCCATTACAACCTCCTGCTATGCACATTGCATCTCTGTAATGCTAAGTAAATACTTTTATTCCTATCGCTATCCTTTTGTAAAAAAATATTTATTCCAATTAAAGTTAATAAAAAAAGCACACTATAAATTGTGGTCTCAGTGGTGGTTTGGGGTCTACTGGTATATCCTGCACTGTTTTCTAGAAATGACTGGAAAACACTTGTGCACGATGGCACCTTGCAGCATATTTCATTTCATTATCTTGAAGTATCTCTTTTAAGTGTAGGAAGCCGGCCAGTGTGCTCCAGCTTATACACTAAATGCTATTGTGCTGTATAATTCTCCCATTAATGACAATATAACATATTACTTTGTCTTTTGCTATAGGCGCACAATGAATGCATTGCCATGAACCCTGCATTGAATCTCCATTCAGAGCTATCCCATTACTATAGTCTACTAGACATAAGTGCTCTCCTCATCCAGACAACATAACACCACGGTCCTCCCAAGCTACCTATCCATATGATTTACTATGGTGTTCAATTTTTCAGCTGATCCTGTCTTTTATTTCCTCAGGAAATTTCTGTGTCATTGTAAACAGATGAGCTTTGAATTAATTCTGCTGAAATCACTGTTAGTTTTAGCTGCCGCATTTCCATTGTGCAGATTTCAAAATCTCCTCCAACTTCGGGAAGTTGATCTGCTAAAGACAAAACGGTAGATTTCACTGCAGCATAATTACATATAAAAGTAATATATAAGACTTTGTATTTTTCTTACATTCTAAAAATATTTTGGGTCCTTTCCTGTTGGTTGGACACCAGCAGTGCCGGTGAGCGGCCACTAGGGGGGACAGCCAATATTTTCCTCAATTTCCTAGTGATAGGGGTTAGGGGTTTAGGGTTTAGGGTTGAGGTTAGGGATAAGGTTGAGGTTAGGGATTAGGCTTTTTGGTTTAGGGTTTGGGTTAGAAATTGACTCAAATCTTTGCCACAGGGGTATCTGGACAAGGTGTTGCAAGACACCTGTTTCCACAAACACCTGGAAACTGAGTGAATCTCACCCACCTGCACTCACATAGCCTTATAGTGTATATTTTGCATAGATGAAGCAGAGTCGCACAGGTCGTATACCCCAGAAGAAAAAAAATCTCATTAAATTTAAAAAAAAAATACAAATTCCAATTGAAAGCAATAATGTTTGCCCAAGGATATCCCCTCCAGCATTCATGGGTTTATATGCCACAGATTTTGGGGACGAGATAGCCAACTGGATAACATATCATGATAACATATAATTTTGCCCTCATATTGCCTGTATGCGCACAAAGCCAGATATATATCAGCATGTATCCATATGAATGTACTGAGGATGTGTGCGTGTCCTGCTCTCTCTGTACTCCCCATTGGTGCAGATGCTGACCTTTAACAAAAAGCAAATATACTTTTCGCTGACCTGCAAGTCTGGCATCCTGTGTGTAAATGTTATCTGGATATTACTTATTGCTTTGAGACAGGGGAAGCCTGGGAGAATTTACCAGTACAGCCTCTACACAGCTTCCAAATGAATGAAAGACGCACAGCATGAGAGCACAGCCATAATATGAATCTATTTGCGTTCCTTTGTTTAGTAATACAATAAAATGTGTTCTGAATAGATAGATAGACAGACAGACAGACAGATAGATAGATAGATAGATAGATAGATACATAGAAAGTGTATATTTTCAAGAGAATGGTGCTTTAAACTTCTTGCCCTACACTTGTACAGTTTCCAGATTCTATTGGATAAATTGATTAAATTGAATATTGTTCTAAATAGATAGATAAATAGATAGATGGATCGATCTTTTAATGCATGGCCAGCAAATTCCTATTTGTTCATATGCTTATGTGGCTCTGGATCATGTACTAAACATGCATTACATGACCAAGCTGAACCAATACCTAAAGGCTTTTTATGTCATTTTTGTGTGTATTTATTGTTTTTTTTAATTTTTTCCGCTGCGCGCGGTTAGTGTAAATCCGTCATTTTTTTGTTTTAAGTCCCGCAGCTCGTATTTTTTTGTGTAAGTCCGTATTTAGTCATTGCATGTTATTTTTTCAAAGTCCCGCTTCTGTGGGTGTTTGTAACCGTGAGTGAGGCGTTATAGAGCCTCCACCTCCGCAAATGCGGCCCCTCGCTTCGTGAGGGTCCGCATTTGCGGCCTGCAATGAGCGTTCGGCGAGGGACGCAGTTCTTGCGAACTCGCAAAGCATGACAATGTTTTGTGGTTTGACAACTATTATATGTGATGGATAAAAAGAACCAGAGAAATAACGAGAGATGTGCCTGGCTTACTTTGGTCCATAGGGTCACAATACAAAAAGCAGTGAGTAGTGGAGGACGCTGATAGTGAACATGAAGGAAGTTGATGGACGTAAATGTCATACAATGGTGTATTTTTGCCTAGACAGATGTGGCCCAGGCCTAGGCCAAACACAATTTCATGACTTGGTCATGACATTGTGCTGCCCTAGGCATGCTCTGATCCCATGGAGCAACTGATTCCAGTTGCTCCATAGGATCAGAGCATGCCCAATTCTTTACAAGACTTTACGCTAAAGACAACAGATTCAAAGCCATATAAGAAATGACCAATTATGAATAATGGTTTCCCATTAGCAAAAGTTATTGTCCTTAGTGGGTAGTACAGGAAGGCTGACTGGTAAAAAAAAACAAAATTCAATGTAGGAAAAAGCTATTTTTAATGACATTTAATTGATAAAGTACTTGTTACCTTTAGATATATATTACTATACCTTATATTACCACATTACCATATTTGGAACATTCACTGTGTTACTTTAATTCCAACAGATATATTAACACGGTATAGTCTGTATATGGCTCTCTTTCTTGAGATGGAATGGAGACTGTATAAGAAAAACGAGCAAGTTAATAAAATGCTCCCTGCTGAGCGAAAGTCAAACAGCCAGAATCTAGTTACCAGGATGTGGCTGGTATTAAACAGTACTTTATCCTCAAGCACTTTTCGCTTGCTCCTTATAATGAAGGTGCCCCCTACCACATCTATGTGAACAAAAAAAAACCTTTCCCAAGGAGTCGCCTCCTATAAAGACTTTGATATGAGAACATCTCCCCTCTGCTCCTGTCTCATCACATCCGCAGAGCCGGAGAGCTCAGCAACTTTTCCTTAAACGGTTTCTGTGTCAGATAAGTGAAAGCTTCAAATATTCATAATCCTTAATCTTTTCTTTTTGAATGCAAAGTATTAATTTTAGTCAGTGCTCCAGGGCTTGTCACATCTGTCGTCCTGCTCTGAACACTGCCTGGGGCAGAAGGAACATGCTGTACAGCTTGCTGAGATTACACACATTGTCCCTTTCTGGGATGATAATATAGCAGGAAGATGGAGATCCTTGAGAAAACTTACATTGTTTTGTATTCTTATGCACAGCAACATCTGTAAAGTGGAAAAATAACATCACTTCATCTGATATAATTTTTCTGCATTAAAATGAGTGGGAAACATAATTTTAAATATCAAATTTAAAGGAACACTGATTTTTGTTCCATTGCAGTCATCTTAAGATATTATTTAACAATAGAAGGATCATTGCATTTATTAGGGGGAAAAAACTTGATAACTTACTTTTGTTGTGTTGCTTTGTGTCATGGCACCCATGCTTTCTATACTCTCTTTCTTTAGCTCCTAATCACATAGTCTGCTAGGCAGCCAATCAGAGTATACATCCTAGGATGTATACTCTCCAGATCCCCTTAAAGGGAGAACGAAGACCCACGTTTAATGCCAAGCATTTTATAAATGGATACATCTGAATGAAAAATGAATGATCAGTCCAGTCAAGTGGTTCCAAAACTGTTCCTTAAGACCCACCAGACAGGCCATGATTTAGGTCAAACACTGTGTGAGGAAAGGTGAGGCAACTAGTATTCAGTGAGGCTGTGGAGCCTCCAATTCCTTCACACAATGTTTGATCTGGGTCTTGAGGAGGGGTTTGAAAACCACTGGTCCAGTATCATATGTAGGATTCATTATGTAGCACAAGGATGTCTTTGCTGGCTTGGCCATGACATGCTCCACCCAGTTCACAAAAAATACATGGTTTATCTGACGCGCCAACATATTCCGTAGCGCTATATAGGGGTAAGTACATGGCAAAAACCAAAATGAACACATTGCAAAAGCATGGAGGGACCTATCTTTGAACGTGAAACGTACATAGAGCTTGTTTCCAAAGCACCGACACAAGATAAAGCCACATGAAAATTACAAGAATAAGCATGTAAAGACCCCATTAAGTAACTAGACAGATTAGGTTAATTAATCCCTGGGGCCTGCACATATTCAGTCTTTAGACTGAAAACAATACGGTCAGAGCTCCATAGATAATTAGCAACTAATGGCAATAATTACCATTAGAAAAATATTTCAATCTTGTGTGGATCAGAAAGTCTGATTTACGCTAAGAAGAAGACATTTTTTGAAAAAATAATCAATTGATTAAGTACTTATTATTACATTGTATCATATTCGGAACTTCCACTGTGTCCCTTTAACACGGGTAAATTGCTCTGTTTTTTGGCATCAGTTGTCATTGCCCCTGGCAGTAGCAACATTAACCAGTTTGTTAATGAATAATTAGACAGCGAAAAGTCTAATTATTAGTAGTACATCTTGAGCACTGCCTCATGTTATTTACTATGCAAATAGAGTTATTATATTTATTATGATAAGATGAGCTGAAATATGTAGTGACTCCATTGGCACTAATTACCCCCGGCATCACATCTGTAGCCCTGACATAACCATGTGCAAGGAATGAGTTCTTCAGATGTAGCGCTCGGCTAGACCTTGCATAATAACAATGAGGTGAACCTGCAAGAGCTGATTGCTATTAGTATTAGTTTATAATTGAGCTAATCAACCTACTGCCGTTAATTAGATGTGGCAGCTAGGAGGGAGGGGGAGGCTGAATGTTTGGATAGGCAGTGATCTGTTTTCAGTCTATCAGTGAAAATCTATTTTTGGAGAGGACAGATAATGAGTTAGGGGGAGAATGACAGCTGGCAGGGACTCATGGCCAAGGCAAACAATGCAGCTTTGACTGCGACCCATGGCTAATCCAACAGACAGATTGTCACAGGCTTCCCTGGGACTAGGATACATCTCCATCACTCTTATACTCACCATACATGTTTAATGGTGCATTAAGAAATTCATATCTTTAAATAGAAAGGAAATACGGTATAAATAAAAACTATAGTTGAATATTATATTAAAAATATATATTTTCTTACAGTAAACTTACATTAAAGTTTCCAATTTTACCAGTTAACATCTTTTCTGCTACATCTACTACTGTGGCCCCTATTTGATTGCCCAAATCGCAATTACATGAGTCCATAATGGAGCCCGTAAATGTTGCTGAAATTCAATTTGCTGCTTGTAGCTACACTTATTCCAATTGCGAGTTACAGGCTCAAAATCACAGCTGTTGTCAAAAATGTAACTCTGTACTATCTCCTCCTTTGATGTTTCAAGCCCGTAAATGTTACCAGTGCTTAAAGACGCAAAATCCATATTCAATTACAACATTTCAACAAGCCAGCAATTGCCTTCAAACTCATAAATGGCAAATGTATCAAAAAATGTATACAAGTATTAGATAGGACCCGCAAGTGGGTTGAAACAACTGTTCGTAACACTGCAAAAGCAAATAAACACACACTACTGTATTTAAAAATACTGGGAAAAGCAGTCAAAGGAATTATAATTAATTGCACAACAGTCTCAAGTTCTCAAATCATTTTTATTTGTGTGTTACATCGATCCCGGGAACCCACATAGACTAGAACAGTTTCTTTATTGATTTTTATTGAATTCTACATTTCTGGATTTCGAGTCCGATCGCATATTGGATTTCTAAACACTAATTGATTATAGTTTAAACTCCATGTTTTACTGAATTGGCTCTGTCTAAATTGTAACTTCCGGGCTTGCTTAATTGATCATGATCATGCCTTGAAATGCTACGTACGGGTTCATGTTTTACGTGTTGGGGTTGTGAGCATGTAATTGCCAGCTTGAGTCAATTGGATACACCTATATATGTAACAAATTTGGAACCCGCAGCCAAAAGTTCAATTTGAAGGTAATTACGGGCTTGCAATTGAATAGCGACCTGTTTTCTGCTAAAGCCCTATCCAAATGAAAAGTTAGTAGGCTAATAAGTCTAGTTACCCATTGGGTTTGGGTGTGCTTTTTTGCCGAAGCCCTATTCAAATTAGTTTTTTGAGCATACCCAGACTCCAGGCTAATAAGTGTAGTTTGGGGTGCTTTCATTTGCATAAGGCTTTAGGCTGAACCCAATACATCCAAAGCCCCATGAGATTAATGACAACAAGCACTCTCCTTTTTTTTTTTGCTATAGCTTTTGGTTGCGTTCTTCAGTCTTTGAAGCAGAGATTTTGAGACAGTAGTGCAGAGAGAAGAACTAGACCAAGAATATCAGAGTTACTCTTCTATAAAATAATGTTCTCCAAGATATCCAGCATAGACTGATAAGAAAATTCTGCAAAACTCTGAAAGCAAAGGTGGATAAGTACTGTTTGTCTATATTGTTATTCCAAAAATGCAATATCCGTGCGCCTGTTTGGAGTAGATATTGACAATATTTATTCATTTGAAAGATATTTCCTTAGTGGGTGGATCAGAAAAGCTGCTTGACAGGTAAACGTGGCAATGTAATCTTTCTGTAAGAAAATGAAACCACTTTTAATAATAACATTCACTTAATATAGTGCTTTTTGACACACAAAAAAAAACCTGTTCTGCAGCTAAGTGCTATTAGGAATAAAATCCAGAAAGGTTTTAAGAGTTATTATTGAAACTAAGACAACTTCAAATAACTTAATTTCTTATGTAGCTAAATAAGGGTTTCTATCTTCAAACCTCATATCTTACAATAAAAAGGGATGGTCATAACTGAATATAATAGTTACACAGTTAATTTTTCTTTAAAAGAGCATAATGCAAACACTGTACTCAAGTGTCCTTCAAGTAAGCACTTGACTGATTTCTCTTATATTTAGCCTGGAACTCCTGCCATATTTTATCATCTTTGTAGCTTTGGTGGTAGAGTCTTACCTCACTTCCTTGGAGCTGTCTCATTGCTAGAAGATTATCTCAGTGTAAAAATAAAGTGCTTGAAATATATGAAAAAGATAACAATACTTTTGCCCTTTCTACAAGTAATAGTCACTAAACTATAGCAGGGAAACATAAATCAGTTAAATAATACTAGTTTACTTGTTTTCTGTTTTAAAACCATGACAATATATTCAGCAACTCTTTGCAAAACTTTAGTGTAATTATAGCTTTTCTCCCTGTAACCATGTTCCTGTCAGAGGAGCTAATAATTAGTTTCATAGTAATTATTATATCCACACAGATGACTGCTAATTTGACTTTGTGTATTAGACCCTCAGTATTTGACCTTCATTTGTTCCGGACCATTTTCCTTTCAAGAAAATTAGCTAATGTCCTCCCACTGGTGACTCTCTGATTCTGCCCACCTTTAGCTAAAAGAAAATAAATAGCCCAAGGTTACAGGAGGCCTCTTTACTTATTTTCTGAGAACTGAGTTGTTAGCAGTGTATTACTATTTTTCTGTATTTATTCTGTATTTAATTATTCTAACATGCTTTTTATAACCCAACTAGCGAATTGCCCGTCACAAAATGACGGCAATAGAATTGTAAGTCAAGGAATGGTGTTTGGCACAGACATTATTTTTTGTGGTGGTCTGAGATCTCGGCGCTCATTGCGAGCCTCTTGGTTGTTGTAATTTTTTTATCAGGGGCGCTTTTGGTGTCATTGTAAGGTCGGCGCTGATCTGCTTTTTGTGCTTATTGCAAGGCTGTCCCCTGGTGTAGTTTGTGTGGTATGAGCAGCTTTGGCGCTCGTTGTGAGGCGTGCAGTGAATGTCTTTTTTTTAAACTTTTTTTTTGTGTATATGTTTTTTGTGATGCTAATGAAATAATTAGTAAATGAATAAAGTAATATACTTTAGTGTGCAGTGTGTAGTGTAAATAGGCTGCGTGCGCGAGGGGAATCCGTTAGTGTAGCTGGGTACTTCCGCATTCTGTAAGTTAGTGTTGTAAAATTGCGGCGAATGTGTATGTGGTAGGCGGGTTTGTATTATTTAGCGTCCTTGCTAATGGTGTATGTTGCAGCTTGTACAGGTTTTTGTAAAAGCCGTATTTGCTTTATGGTATTTAGCGTCGTGTAGCCTAGTTTTCGTTTTTTGCGGCGGGCATTTTTTCTCTCGCTTAGGAGATTTTCAAGTGGCTAAACTTTGGCAATATGACCAATATCGAGGTTTAAGCAGTGTTGCAGAGGTCCTGGGTGTCCCCCCTTGGTGTGGGTAAGGTTTTTATTTTATTTTTGTGTGTATATTTGTGTTTTTTAATGTTTGGCGGTGTGCGCGGGTTGTCCGTTAAGGTCGTTTTTTTGCAAGTCCGTAATGGAATTTTTCTAAGTCCCGCAGGTCGTAATTGTTTTTGTGTAAGTCCGCAATTTTTTTTTTCTAAGTCCCATGGCTGGTATATTTTTGTGTAAGTCCGTAGTTAGTCATTGCATGTTTATGTTTTTTTTTTGCAAGTCCCGCTTGTGTAGTGGTTTGTAACCGGATTGTGAGTCACCGTAGAGCCTCCACCTCCGCTAATGCGGCCCTTCGCTTCGCGAGGGTCCGCATTTGCGGCCTGCAATGAGCCTGTGGCTCATTGCAGCCGACGTGAGAGCCTCCACCTCCGCAAATGCCTACGGAGCTCATCTCCACCAGCGCATGAAGCGCCTTCGGCGCTCCTTGCGGCAGCAACAACCCGCATTGCTGACAACTATATATGTGATATACTGAGTTGATAAATATTTTACTTTATACATAGTCAGAATTTCATTATTCGTATGTTACACTACAAAGAAAGAATTTAAGAGGTATTTATCTCACTGTAAGTGCTCTTCATGGTGTGAAATAGCCCAAGATTATATGTTAAAATTATCTATATTTTTTTATTTCACAAATAACAGCTAAAAAATCTAGTTTTAAGTCAGTTTACAAACACAGTCTATCCTGCCTACTGACAGCTTCATGATTAATAACAAATGTCCATGCTCATGGTGAGAACACTGATTGATAGCAGTTTTCCATGCTCTCAGGAATGCACTCAAATATTAACCCACAACTGACCATTTAGGTGATTCCAACATGCCTTGCTCTGCACAGTTTGGTGTGTTGAGGATTTACTCTATTTTTTCTTTTACTCACTACACAAAGCTGTAGTGTTTGTCTGGCTGGGGGCACGTCAGTGATACATGTAAACACAAACTGTATTGAATTCTCAGTGAAAAATACACGTATTTAAAAAATTAAAAAAGTATTTTGACATGTTTAGGAGATTTTTACTGTACTGTGGCCCAGATTGTGCTAAATTAAGTTGCCCTTTAATGTTTTATTTAGCCTTAATACATTACTTCAAGGCATATCTAAGTGTCCTGGATTATGAATGCATCTCATAGAGGAGAATCAGTAGTGCATGAAAATACTAAAATAAATATTTACAAACTCAACCTGATGTTTGCTATTCATTTTTTTTGCAATTTGCAAGCTGCAGCATTTGTTAGTTGACACCCCTGAAAATCTCTGATAAGATTAGCATTACATTTATCATTTGTCAGGAGAAAGCAGAGGTTAGTTGATACATTTGTACCATACTCTGGGGTTCCTGTGTTGCAAAGCAGTTTGGGATATGTAGTCTTTCTGTCTCTCTCTTATTGTGCTCTGAGTCAGCTTTGAGCTCAGACCCCACCTCTGTACCTGGCTGCTCTCTTCAGTGTACTTGGTTATGTAAACTCCTTGTGGGTGTGCAAAGCTGCATTTTACTCTCCTGCATTTAACTTTGTAAGTACACTGAACTTATCTACAGTGCCTTGGAAAAATATTCACCCCCCTTGACCTTACCTATTTTGTTACATTACAGCCTTAAGTTCAATGTTTTGTTAATCTGAATTTTATGTGATGGATCAGAACACAATAGTCCAAGTTGGTGAAGTGAAATGAGAAAAATATATACATAAAACTATTTTTTAGAAATAGAAAACAGAAAATTTGTATGTACGGATGTATTCACCCCCTTTGTTGTGAAGCCCATGAAAAGTTCTGATGCAACCAATTACCTTTAGAAGTCACATAATTAGTGAAATTATGTCCACCTGTGTGCAATCTAAGTGTTACATGATGGAGGTTCACCTTCCAGCAGGACAATGACCCCAAACGCACTGCTAAAGCAACACTTGAGTGGTTTAAGGGGAATCATGTAAATGTGTTGGAATGGCCTAGTCAAAGCCCAGACCTCAATCCAATAGAAAATCTGTGGTCAGACGTACAGATTGCTGTTCACAAGCGCAAACCTTCCAACTTGAAGGAGCTGGAGCAGTTTTGCAAGGAGGAATTGGCAAAAATCCAAGTGGTAAGATGTGGCAAACTCATCGAGACTTATCCAAAGCGACTTGGAGCTGTGATTGCCGTAAAAGGTGGCTCTACAAAGTATTGACTTTAGGGGGGTGAATAGTTATGCACATTGACTTTTTCTGTTATTTTGTCCTATTTGTTGTTTGCTTCACAATAAAAAAAACATCTTCAAAGTTTTGGGCATGTTCTGTAAATTAAATTATACAAATCCCCAACCATACATGTTAATTCCAGATTGTGAGGCAAGAAAACATGAAAAATGCCAAGGGGGTGAATACTTTTGCAAGGCACTGTATATAACACATATTTTTCTGATAATCACTGCCTGTTTCTTACCAAACATTTGAAACCCAGAAAACTTATATATACCTTTAAGTGGTCGTATAAAAGCCTCTCTAAAGAATAGTTAGGTGAGACTTTATATAAAACGTTTACTGTGCATTTAAACAATTAATTAATATATTTTAATACTCTTCCCATGCTGCACAAGCTCTGATTCTCTCCACCCTCTGAATAATGTATTAAGGGTGGAGTGGAGCCCCCTGTAGAGAAAAGCCACATTTAATTTTGTTTAGTAGGCAGGCAAGTAATACAATCTGTTTGCTGCCAAGGGAGATAAAGGTAACCTTGTGAAGAGCAGCACTGTGCAAATGCTCTTTAAATATCAATAGAGGAGGGCTTGAGAAATCTTTCTTAGATTTAGGGTGCCAGCCAAAATATTTTGGAGCCAGGCATTTTAATGTTAAAATATATATATTACATCTATGTTTTGTTGTAAAATTCTCTTTAAAGAATGAATGGTGCTCCAAACATATCAATTAAGTAATAAGCAACCACTTCTGCTCTGTTGGTTTTTTTGGTTGAGTATTCTAAATTGTCTTGAGTATTATCTTTATAATTGTATCCTCAATCTGGTTCCATCTACATGTCTATCAAGTTAACTAGATACCATTAATTCATATGGTTTGATAGAATTGATGCAACTACTAATCTGGTCTTCTTACAGCCCTATTAAATTCAATTAATGTTGAAAAACATAGCCCGTAACGTAGCCCGCAAGACTTACGGCTATTAAATTGGCCTCTCAAAGCTACACACAAATGACTTGAGGGTTAGGTGCGGAAAAACCCTACGGGACGTGGAAATTTTATCTGCGCACACGCAAATCCTTTGCTCTCTCAAGTCTGTCACTGCTACGTTCCCAATTACGCTATTAAATTGCAACAAATCCACTGGTGTTCAACCCGTAACCCAAAAATGGAGCCAAGAAACCAACGGGTACCGGAAAGGACCCACAAGGGGGTAAAGTCCTATTCGTAGCACTGTAAATGCAAATATAAACACACTACTGTACATATAATTAAAGGGAAAGGGATGTTAGGTATCACAAGTAATAGCACAACATTCTCAAGCTCGCAAATCTGCAATATAAAATACTTTATTTTCAGTTTAATTTGCTTGTTATATCGATCCCGGCAATCAATGTGTTAATACATATAATGGAACTAGCATTACATATTTACTGACTTATCAATATTGCATATTTTCTGGAATGTGGGTCCGATCGAAACTCGTAATTGAAGACTGTAAGGCTTTGTAATCCCACCTCCATTTTTTCAGGGAAGTAATGATGACAATCTCTTTTGCACTTGGCTCCATCTAAACCCCTAACTAGGGGTTTGACTAATCAATCATGCTCACAGCCACCCATCCAACATGCAAAATATGGTTATGGGTTTGTGTCTCAAGCCCGTAACTCGCGTCATGGTCTAATTTAATAGCTCTGTAACTCAAGCCTGCAGCCGTTGCAGGGCTCACATTGCCACTACGGGTTTGGAATTTAATAGAGCTTCTATCTGGCGTCGGTCATGGAGAGACCAGTAAAGATGAATGGCCATTGGAGTAACACTGTCATACTTCTTTAAATCGGCATCCATACCTGCAACAAATAAAAAAAATCAGTCTTACTCATTGTTCTACATTCAAAAATGGAGGAAAAAACATATCAAGTGTTTAAAATGATTGTTTTAGTATACATTTCGAAAAAAATACTAAACATAACACAAGTCAAAACTATCCGATCATTTTAAATGTAATCTTAAAAAAAAAAAAATGGCTGAATAAATAAATAAATATTACACCTCGCCTCTTGTTCTCTTATGACCAGCTGCAACATAAGCACTTTTTGAGGAAATCAACCAAGTTTTAAATTTTTCAGTAATATTGACGATTATCAGTTTCTTTTGCCTCAGTTTGTTTTTCAATGTATTTATCACTTCCCATAAGTATTATATCATACCTGCTCAATTTTCTATACTGATTTGATGATAATGACATTTGATTGGACATTCTTGCACCTCACACATGATGTCATTAGACAATCTCACACATGATGTCATTAGACAATCATTACTCATTACCACAATGAATTATGATTATTCTTCATACAACTCTATAATTTTAGTACTCTATGACATAGTTGTGCACTCAAAAGTAGCTATAGTCATACTGTATTAAACATGTCTAGACACTGATTGGTTCAGTTTGGTCTGTGGATGTTTTAATATGTTAGAAACATGTTCAGGTCATAAAACAATCATCCACAATGCATTGTGTTTCTTTGACATGGGTTACAAAGTAAATTTTCTATTGTTTTTTTCTTTCCATACCTTGCATTGGACATTTATTTATTTCTGGATTGCTACCTTGTCATGGGGAAGGGGCATTTGTACCTCAAAGAAGCTGTGAGATATACCATGTAGGGTTACCCAAGATGGGCAGGTCATAGCAGAGAGGTCAGACAAATTGCGGTCCACTGGAAAAGGAACTGGAAATCCACTAGACTATCTTTGCCAAAATGACTTTATGGATTGGCACAACCAGAGACACAACGACAGATGTGCCAGGCGTGCTGGGGTCCATAGGGTCTCAATATAAAAAGTGAGCAGTGAAGGTTGCTGATAGTGAGCAGAAAGGAAGTTGATAGGCTTCATACAGTGGCCCAGGCCTAGGGCAAACACAATATCATGACAAAGCAGGCTCAGACAATAGGGAGTAATGCTTGATCCTGAAATTGTGCTCCCCTAGGCACGTGTAATAGAGCCACTCTTACTTAAACATATACATAAAAATACACATATGTTATGTCACAAAAAATGTATATTTATCATAATTAGTTTTGTGTTTTGTATCAAAATGAAAAGTACATTAAGTTCCCTTTTAAACATGTTTCTAAAATATGCTAGCTACTACTATCTCTACATTAAGGAGACTAATGCATCAAGCGAATTGAATTTAATAAAGGGAAATTGTATTTATAAAACCGTTTGCTTAATGATACCTAAAAGAGCATAAATTATTTTTTAAGTTACATTAGAAAAACACTTTTATAATAAACTGTAATCAGCTTTGATTTAAATGGTAAGCTGTTTGTTCCCTTGTAGTATTGTTTTGAATTACTTATTTTTTTTCTCAGGTATTTTCTGTATATCACATACTTTGCTGCATTGTTTACTTACTGAATATTTCATAACTTAAAGCACCAGTGCAGTTTGGGAAACACATCACATGTTTGTGAAGTACGTAACAAGCTAGCAATATGAGCGGTTGTGTGAGCAATGAGTTTGAGGAATATTTACGTCAATTTAGATTCAGTCTCTAATTGCGGACTCCTTAGCCCTTTGCTCTGTATATATATATATATATATATATATATATATATATATATATATATATATATATATAGTAAATATATAGTACATCTGTATTCACATTTGAATGTCTTAATCAAGTTAAAAAACCTGTTTTCAGCTTAGAATTCTGAGAAAAACAGTTAAGCTGAGCTGGGACATGCAAATATGCCCACAAATGCCACGCTCTTCAATCCATAGCCATTTTCAAACATGGCTTCTTTTAAGCTTATGCCTGTTGTATTACATAGCTTTAATGCAAAGCCAAGTCTGGATTTTACACAAGCCGATAATCCTATCCATGTAAAGCTGTTTCAAGCTTACTGGCTATCATCAGCATGGAGTGGGATCTCAGCTTGTGTTGTGGACCTTATGAGTAAGTAGTTCACTATATATCTATGTTCTTGTATATATACAGTGGACCCCTTGTTCACTGTGCCTTAAGGAGACATTGGCTACACCTCACTGACGAGGCCCAATGAAGGCCGAAACGTACGTCTGGGGTTTGTTCACACTCCTGTTCAGAGTAGAATTGCCTGGTATTTTGGGGCTGGACCACTCTAGTGAGTGAGACAAGACTGATACACTACAGGATATTTCTCCTTGTGAAGGGCACAAGTGAGCTAGAAGAGGTTGCTCTCAGAGTGGGCTATCATGTCCAAGGAACTAACCTACTTTTTGAGGATAGTTTGTTCCCTAATTGAGCACCTCTATGTTGGTATTTTCATTTTTTTATATATATTAAATTCCAGACAGATTGGTCACTAAATAGAGGCCTTTCTGTTCATATGCTGACACTGACTTCTAGATCTCTCCTTGTTGATCTGGAACCTGAAGGTGAAAGTGTTTCTTCTGAGTTATACTTCCATTCAATTGTATTGTTAAGCTACAACATATAGTAGCAGCTTATTAATGGCACTAATTAGAAAGTTAAGCTTTAAATACATACCCCTGTTCATTTTGGAGTAGTGGGGGCACATATCAGAGGGTCACAATTTGGCCCCAGGACCATGTTCCAGACATTAGAATGTGTAGATGTATTTAATACAATAGCACTGAATGTTATATGATTAGTAACACTGTATAAAAATCACCATTTCTATAGCCAGTATTAAGTAATGATTTCTTCTAGCTGACTTGCGCACATTACCATTTCCCCCGCAAAACATTTGTCATACTGTGTACTTGTCTGTGTTTTTATGTGCTATTTGCAGCATGTAATGTCACAGTACTGGCTGTTGTATTGATCCTGGAAAATATCAAGGTTGTTGTATGTATGTAATACACCAACATAATAAAAAGATGAAACACGTGCATCAAGATTTTAAAAGCCAACATAGCTAAATATGCTTTTGAAAGCTATGTATTAGGTACTAGGTAAGATGCTGACGGTTTATAAATAAAAATAACTTATATGAGCAGCTGGGATCTAATTAATCTTGGTGTTTTACTATTTACTTTTGCAAAGTCCATAAAAATGACAAATAGACAATATAGTTCAAGACAGATCCCCAAAATCCTAGAGAAGTCAAAATACCTGAAACAGACATCCCGGATCTACATATGTGGTACCCATAGGTGCATGTGCATCTCTGTTCCTAAGTTGTGTGTATATATATTTAAATATATATATTGTGGTAGCAGCTACCTTCTAGATTAACAGCAAGAAGATCATGTATTATTTTTTAATGTACACATACATTATTGCTTACATCAGCCAAGGTATAACAAATCACACAGTTCTCTTGTAAATTTCTTCATCAGTAGAAAGGGGAGCATTCGGCCCGCTCGTCTCTCAGAAATGCTCCAACCTCCAGGGACCCTTAAAATACCTTTTTAGCAACACTGCTGACAAATCCTCAGCTATACTGCCGCCTTATCCCTGGGGTTAATTTACACAGTCTTTACATTTGGAAACCGCTTTCTCTGTGGCTAGCTTCAAGGCAAAAACAGTTTTATCTTTAAACCGCTTTTCTCTCCAATCCGTCTTGGCTCTGCTCTGCTCTGCAGACTGACCTGGCTTTGATCTGCTGTGCAATCAGACTTGGCTTTGCTCTGCTCTGCAATCCGACCTGGCTTTGCTCTGCTCTGCAATCTGACCTGGCTTTGCTCTGCTCTGCTATCCGCCTTGGCTTTGCTCTGCTCTGCAATCCGACCTGGCTTTGCTCTTCACTGCAATCCGTCCTGGATTTGCTCTGCTCTGCAATCCGCCTTAGCTTTGCTCTGCTCTGCAATCCGACCTGGCTTTGCTCTGCTCTGCAATCTGCCTTGGCTTTAGTTTCTCTGCTCTGCAATACACCTTGGCTTTGCTCTGCTCTGTAATCCTCATTGGCTTTGCTCTGCTCTGCAATCCTCCTTGGCTTTGCTCTGCTCTTCAATCCTCCTTGACTCTGCTCTGCTCTCTGACTTGGCTTTTAGCTGCTAACAGCAGCTCACCAACAGGACCTCTTTCAGCAGATTTCACACACTGCTTACACTGCTTAGGACCAAGCCTAAGTGAGGCCTCCACCCATCTCTCTGCTATTGTCTTAAAGGCAATCCACAGCTGGGCTTCAATTAGCCTCTGATCACTGCCCAGAGTTAACTCTTTCTTTCTCCAGAGAAATCTTCCAGCCTCTTTAATTAAACCCACCTCTAGGGGCATTATTTGCTTGACTCTGTTACAATATATATATATATATATATATATATATATATATATATATATATATATATATATATACACACACACAGTAGACTCT
Source organism: Discoglossus pictus (assembly GCA_027410445.1). Classification (NCBI taxonomy): domain Eukaryota; kingdom Metazoa; phylum Chordata; class Amphibia; order Anura; family Alytidae; genus Discoglossus; species Discoglossus pictus. The sequence goes on along the minus strand of CM050167.1, from coordinate 40,297,690 downwards.
CAGTTATCCAGCACCCACAGGGATTTGTAGATGTCAGATAAATGTAGTTTCTGGTTGCTTGAAAGTCATTATTAAAATAGGTCTAGATTGGCTGCAAATAGGATGCTCTGCTAAGTATATTTGTCAGTGGGGGCTGCTAGCAGCAGCAGCTTTCACTCCTCACTTACACACAGGTACATTCAATTGGAGGGTGTGGTGCTGAACCCAGGGAGTGTAACACCAACACTGCACTGACTCAGTCACTCAGATAAAACTGAATTGCAGAGACGTACAGTGGATGAAATCTATCGGCCTGTAAGCATTGTGTGGCATGACAACCTGGCTCCTGGCATTTGTTGAGCCCTGTAAATCTTTTATTATCTAAAGTACAGTATTAAAAAAAAATCTGGTTGCTTAAGTTCTGGTTAACTGAGAGTCTACAGTATATATATATACATATAAATGTATGCAAAGCATGTTCTATACTCTTTAATATATATATAAATATACTTTATTCATTAGCACCTACATAACACATATATAGTTTAATTATATTTCCCACACACAAGAAACTGTTGATAATATAATTTAATTTATTTAATAATTTTGTAATGTAATTATATCACAGTGGTTGCTACAGTAACAGGTAAGCATACTGTTAGTACGAGCATATTTTGCACTGTATTCTATGCATTAAATTAATTACTTTTTAAGAATGTTATCAGCTGTTATATACAGATACACAATCAAACATATATGCATACTTACTTGTGATTATCAGAATGTTATTATACACAGATATATAATTACAGTAATTATGAACTGAGTTACTTAAAATATTATCAGCCTCATTCAATTGCTGCGATTTTGAGATCCGGGCTCGCAAATGGAGGTCGCTAGCTACTTTGCTATTTAATTGCCTTTCCGTTTGCGGGCTCCGATCGAAATACTTGCTACGAGCTGCAATCCATTGTGATTCTGAAAATCGCAAGTTACTTCCCTCCAAGCCTTTGATCTTTCACGGCCGCAAGATTTGCGGCCGATAAAATCACAAATCGCTATTCAATTGCTCCGATTCTCCCTCGCTACCCACTCTGTCAAGCCAAAAATTGCCAAAATTGAACCACAGGTTACTGGGACCAAGCAGGTCTTGCAAAGGGCTTACTTACAAATCGGAGCACTTTAAAAGCAAATATAAATTCAATACAGCACTGTAAATGATGGGGAACACAATGGGTGACATTAGAATTAAAAGCATAATATTATCAAGCTCGCACATCGCCAAAATAAAATACTTTATTTCATGTTTAATTTCCATCAAAAGTCCTACGGCTTCAACCTCCAAACCCGTAGGACTTTGGAATCTAACCTCCAAAGTCCTACAGGCTTGAATAACGAGTTACGAGCTTGGAGGTCATTCAAGCCCGTAGGTCTTTGGACGGAAATTAAAAATTAAATAAAGTATTATATTTTGACGATGTGCGAGCTTGAGAATGTTGTGCTTTTAATTCTAATGTCAACCATTGTGTTCCTCATCATTTACAGTGCTGGATTGATTTTATATTTGCATTTAAAGTGCTCTGATCTTACGGGCTTTAACCATGAGTTACAGGCTTGCGTCCGTGATCATGATCAAGCCCGCAAATGCTACTGCCAAGAGCATGGTTTCCAATTCCCGCAACCTGTACGCCTCATTTATGTTACACCACCACTCCACAAAACTACTCATCTACAGTTGTGTTGGTAGCAAAGGGCGATGCTCCAATCAGATACACATGCAAGAAGCCTCTCCTCTGTTATACTATTAAGTACATTTGAAACTCTTGACTGCAGTTAGAACTTTACCACAACACCTAGGGACCAGATATATGACGTTTTCCTTCTTATGTTTGGTATCCGAATGACTTTGGAATTCCCAAGACCGGACCATAGTCAATATGGATTCCCAAAATAATGGACGCAACCCAATAATGAATCTCACACTCATGATGGGGTTAAATGGCAACAGCTTCTTTATTGATCGCACAACTTTAACTTAATAACAAATAACTTCTTAACAAATAATGAGGTGCTTGCCTCACCCACCACTGTTGTACAAGGGAACCCCGTGCCCCCTGATTGCTCCAACCACAATACCTTATACTGCTGCTATTACCCACTGTCGGCAAGCACCCCCACCCTACACAAACCAGCTATGACAAACTACTATCTGCCTAACCACATTAAACCATACTACATACCAACCAATACCTACGGGCGGTCGGGAAAGAGAGCATTAAAACCTACAGCCCCACTGACCTAAGATGGCTGCTTACACTGTCTATTTAGATCTTCTCTGACATCATAACCCCTCTTACCCTACACCCTCCCACAATAGCCTCTTACTTCCTATTTTTTCCAATCTTATTCCTAGCTCAGTCAAACCCCACTAACATTAAATTGTTTGATCGTGGGTTACTTTCCTCTTTATCAACAACCTACATTGGCATTTCCTCTTCGGGTGACCTCTGTAAATAATGTGATCATCAGAAAAAAAGCAAGAAAATCGAGAGCTTGGGCAGCGGCACCTCTAGGATTTCAAGCTTTGAGAGCTAGAGTTCAAACTAGCTAAGTCATGCATATGTCTTCATTGACATGCAGTCTGTAACCTTTAAGAAACCATAGACTCTTGTCAATTATGTACTAAACTAACAAAATTAGCAGCACTGTAAGCCATGGACATAAAACAGTTTTTGGTAAAATCTGATGGGCTGAAGTTCTGATGTTTGAGAAGGAGGAAATAGGCAGAAATCCTAAGCCTTTGCTTAATATATTCTAAGACAAATAAGGATGTAGTAGACATTACTACGGAGTAGTGGGTGCAGAAGTAATAGAGGTTAAAAACTCTGCAGAAGAAGTTAGAATCTCTGCAGAAGTAACAGGGCTTAAAAACTAAAGTAAAATAATAATTAGGAATTCATACATTCTGATAGTGTGGTGAAAATAGCACCACACCCTCTCCCCCTCACAACCCAAAAACTGACATTCTTCAATGCAACTATAGCTCTCACACACAACTTCAACAATGGACCATGGATCACTCTAGGGTCCGGGAGGAAATGTAATTAGGTTAATTAAAAACTAGCTATATGACTTTTTTTCCTTTACATTTTTCTTTCTTTCATTGTTCAATGGTCATGTAATTAATATCCAGTTACAAACACAATGCTACCCTTTTTAAGAACATTATCACCCCCCGTCCCTCCAGTTTTTAGTCCTTGTGTTGTCTGGTTAGACTAGCACATCGTTATTGGTCGTGTTAATTACGAAGTGGACCAAACCCAATTCCTGACCCTCTTCATCACTGACAAAAAGAGCCATAGAAACTTTTTATAATATAGTCCACTATTTTTTTTTTTTTTTACTAAATCACATAAATACCATTTGCATTCTTCTGAAGGATTGGAAAACAGAGACAAATACACCACGACTATCCATACAGCTTCCCCTCTCCTTATGTATCCAGTCCATACCATACATGTGTATTCAGATGGTTGTAGAATATCAATAAATGATAAACTGTAGGTGACTCTCTGACAATCAGCGCCACGGACTGATACTACAGAGCAGCATCTTGATTAGGTACCTTATTGATTATTATTCAATGTAATTAGATTGACTTTAGAGTGTGCCAAACGTGTACTGAACAATTTACAGTACTGTCATTAAAACATATATTATAGCAGAAGATAGTACCAAAGTCAAAATGGTCAACACAATTGCTAATTCTGATCCAAAGAACTTACAATCTAACTCACTTAAAAAAATAAGGGAAAAGGTCTTCATACAAATATCCAGAAGATGTGCAAAACTTCAACTATGGTACCCAAAAGTATCTTGTAAAAGGAAGTCTATGAATCTATATTGCTAATGGAAATGTGGTGGAAGAGATAGAGGGGAAAACATAAGGAAAAAAGACAGAAGAGCGTATGGGAGTTGTCATTTTAGACTGGGGCTTAATTAAAATCTTTAGTTTAGTAGGAAAAGGAGCGGGCAAAAGGTACACACAGCTCATTTTCTGGATAGTAAAGGAGGACCCAAAACTAAAATATCCCCCTCCACTGGACTAAAATAATAACCTACTTCTTGAAGATTCAAAATGTAATTCAGACTTGTATATATTTAGATTATGAATGGAATAAGCCTATTTTATACGTTTGTTCTGTTTTGACTTTTCTTGAATAAATGATAATGCCAATGCATCAGAATGTATAAACCGTACTTTATTATTTTACTTTAGTTTTTAAAATCTGCTGTTTCTGCAGAGATCCTGTTCCATGTATCCACTACCCTGTAGCAATCTTGTTCTTCTAGGATTCTAGAAGATTTTAGAAATCTTCATCTTCTAGGTTTTTCCACACATTACCTTACACTGTACTCATCTAAAAGATACCAATATGACTTGTTTAAAGGACCACTCTACAATGATAAAAATATTTATTTCTATGACTAGGAGCATAATTAGGCAGTGAAAAAGTCACAGAGCTTGTTTTTCTATTAAAACAATGAGAACATTTTCATTTTGATGCTGCTTTTGGTCAATAAGACATTCATGATACTTTATGTGCAAGGGTTAGTGCAATATTTGCTGCAAGCGGCCAGCTACTGAGCATATGTAGGGGAAGAGGACAAGTGCCACATTCAAAAAGATCCTACTATATAATACACCTCTCTTCCCCCACCATACCCTCCACTTATTTTTTTAACCTTTATTTGTAACTAGCGACTTGCCCGTCAAAAAATTACGGCAATAAAATTGTAAGGCAGGTAATGCTGTTTGCCAGAGAGAGTAAGTGCATTTTGCATTCATCGCGTTCATTGCGAGGGTCCACATTTGCAGCCTGCAATTAGCCTTTGGCTCATTGCAGCCAACGTGGGAGCCTCCACAAATGCGTCCCCTTTGCGAGGGTCTGCATTTGGGGTCCGAAAGTCATACGGGGTCGTAGGGATGAGCGCCTATGCCGCTCATCTCCACCATCGCAAGGAGCACCTTTGGTGCTCCTTGCCAGCAACTGCGGCCCTCGCTTTGCGGCGGGCTCCTATGCGAGCCCGGAAGCTTTAACAACAACTTGTATTGCTGAGAACTATATATGTGATGCGCCGACATAGAGCCCGATTCAATTGCAACTCGATTGCTGTATGCCATATGTCTGCGGGTGTGTTGCAGGCTCCCGTTCGTCTCTGATTACGATGCTATTCAATTGAGCAAGAGCTCGAGTTACGGCCCATAAAGCCTGTTGTCACCTATGAAGTGCACCAAAATCAGTCAAGGTCGTAAGTTGCAATCCTGTCACAGGTCAATTAACCAATAGGAAGGACACCAATCAACGCCGAGAGAAACGGTTTAAAAGACTGTGATAAATGTAATTTTTTTACTTTGCTGTAGCTGAGAAAGTTCAGAGAGACATAGCGAGAGAGAGAGATAGACAGAGACTGAAAGAGAGAGAGAGAGTGTTAGAGAGAGCAAGTGAGAGTGCCAGAGAGAGAAATAGAGTGTTAGCGAGAGTGAGTCAGAGTGCTAGAGAGAGAAATAGAGAGTACTAGAGAGAGAAACACCAGAGGAGAGTGAGGAGAGGAGGAGAGTGAAGAGAGAGAGAAACACCTAAAGAGGGGAGTGAGGAGAGGAGGAGAGTGAAGAGAGAGAGAGGGGAACACCGGAGGTGGAGAGTAAGGAGAGGAGGAGAGATAGAGGTATGGAATGAGGTAGAGGAGGCAGCAGGTCAGGGAGAGGAGGTACAGGTGGAGGAGAGCAGGAGGGGGCGGGTGAAACCCCAGGCACAGTTGAGAGGGCAAGAGGTTGTGCCACAATTATAGCCACGAGGAGACAGAAACCCTCCTCAGGGAAGTCGAAGCCCGCCATAGCATCATCCATGGTGGTCGGGATGTAAGGTCTGCCGATATGGCACCTGCCTTGAATGAGATGACTGCAGCTGTGGCTTCATTAGGGGTTGCAAACTATGATGTTCTATCGGTTAAACACCGGTATGATGACTGCCAGATGAAGGTGAAGAAGAAGATGGCAGCGGAGGCCAGAGTAGCCTGTGGGACTGGTGGTGGCCCACCACTCAACATCACATGCTGTGGATGGGAGCGGACTATCAAGGAGTCTTTGGAGCCAGTAGCAGTAGTGGGCCTTCCAGAACAGTTGGACACTGGCTATCTGGAAACCCTGCAAATTGAGTATCATATACACCATCACACCCTTATATGCACACACATGACCCCACACACGTAGATAACTGGCATACAATAGCACTGTAAGATTTCTGGTTTTGACTACAGATACGTGGGGCATAAATAACCATGTAAATAATATAACATAATATATTATCATAATATTATCATCCTAATTGTTATCAATAAAATGATGGGTCTAATACCTGTAGTTAAAACGGCATCTGAATAGCAGTTGCCAATGCAGTTTGTATTAGTGTTATGTTTGCTGTTTGTTCAAAGTTAATATAAAACAAAACAGTATATATCAATTGCAATTGTATATATTTTGTAATGAGTTCCCCTATCCCTATCTTCCCCATGTTACACTGGACCGTTTAAAGCTGTGCCAGTTAACACTCCAACTGCTTGGAAGCAATCCCCAGCGTTAAACAAGGTACAGCTGTAGATCCACAATGATTTTACATCCAATAGAGAGTACATGTATGGGTGTGCACACTGCAACATATGTGGATACAGACTCTGAGGGACTGCGTGTGCATGTCATGTAATAGCCTAACCTGGACCATGTCTCATAAGCATGTTAACACCCATTGCTAAGCATTGGTCACAGATTGGTCAGTCTCTGCACAACAGATTCAGATGAGCATGTGTCCTAATGAACTGCAAATAGCACACCGCACCAGCTGCATATATATATATATATATATATATATATATATATATATATATATATATATATATTGATATAAGCCATGATCCACAATGATTATGATACAGCTCAATGTTTATCTGCGGGAAACAATCACCACAGCCAGCTACAAGTAAGTGACATGATGTCAGGGATATGGAAACACACAGCAAACAACTGTTCAGAGAATCAATACTCAAATACTATTGTCCTCTCATTTCAGTACCCAGGAGGCATTCAGAGACACAGGCGGTGGCTCCACCTGAGGCACCACTATCACCAACGCAGGTAGTGGTGGAGGAAGCCGAGGACCCGAGCCCATCACAGGAGGCTGGACCATCAGCAGCAGGACCATTGTGGGAATCACCCCCCAGGCCCTCACACACCTCACGGGCACGGTCCCAGCCCTCAAATTACTGGAAGCTCAATGAGCCACCAACCACCTTCAGGGATGTTGAGTTCATGGGGACCACTCTCAACAGGCCCACTACTGCCACCTGGTGACATTCAAGCTATACGTGTGCCGGACCCCAAACCTCTCCCACTCCTGACCGTGCCACAACAGATGTTGCCACAGCTGTGGTTTTCCCAGCAGTGGTTGTCCCAGCAGTTGTCGCAGCCATTGTTGCCCCAGCAGATGTTGCAGCAATTGTTGCCCCAACAGACCAGTCCAACACCATACCAATGGGCAACAGCATCCCTATTGATAGCACCATCTCCATTGCCAGCACCATCTCTATTGGCAACAGCACCATCTCCATTGGCAACAGAATCACTACTGGCAACACCATCCCTATCCCTACGAGATGGAATTCATGTCCCCACACTAGGCACCTTGAGTGACATATATCAGCACATCTGCTTGGCTGATGAGCACGAGATCCGAGTAGTCCAACAGCTGACAGCTCAGCTGGCACGTCAGAATGATACTGGTACCGGGCAGGCGGAAAGCATCCAAGAAATATATGGTGAGGTGAGGATGCATAATGTTTGGATGGCGAGGTACGAGCAAATGGCACATAGGGACAGACAAGTGTAGACACATTACTTGGCGCAGCTGGTGCAGTTAGCTGAAGCCCACTTGACTACACTCCAGCCTTCAGTTCCACAGACTCCACAACCACCGTAGCCAGAGCCTACTGCCTCCTCATCTCACCCCTTACCGCCAACGACAGCTGCTACACAGCCACCCCAGTTGGATGCACCCCTTAATCCAACAGCTCCTGTCCGTGGTAGAGGGAGGAAGCGTGTGGTTACAGAAGGTGTGGGCCCAGTGCTCAGAAAAAGGAAGTAGGTGAGAACGTCCCCAAAATCAGTGGTTGTCAAACCTCTCCCCAGGACCCACCACACAGACCATGATTTGGTTGAAACACAGTGTGAAAACACATGTGAAGCAATTCGAGGCTCCACCACCTGTTGAATACTATTTGCCTAATTTATTGTTTCCCACAAATCATGGCCTGTCTGATGGTTCCTGAGGAGAGGATTGAGAACCACTGCCCTAAGTCCTCCTCATCGACACTCCACAATGAATATAATTTTGTATTAATGTTGACATACTATTGGCTGCCTATAGAGTGTGTACACGTATGGTTATGTTGAATATTTCTGCAATTGATGTTCAATGTGGATTGCCATTGAGATGACATGTTGAAGTCAATCCAAATAGTGTTCTGATTGATATCTTGTTCTGGTCTAAGTAGGTCTTAATAGCCCAGTCTCACGACCATGAAGGCATGTTCCTCAACCTCCTCTTTCTGTGTCACATATTCTCCTAATCAATTTCTGATTATTCCTTTATATCTGATAACACACTGTGTGTGGAATAGATCTGTATGACATTATCCACGATTATGTTCATCTGTTTAGTTGAGCAGATATAGACAAGTTGTAAGTGCTTTATGTGTAAGTGCTTTGTCTCCAATTCAATGGAGTTATTACTGATAATCCTTTTTCTCACCAGATTCCGGTTGCAGTGGTGTAGTGACCACATATGGCCCTGGTAGGTGCTATGCATCATGCTTATTCTACACTATGACATTACCCCCTTTAGGTATTCCCTTGTTCACAAGCACAACCTCCCCGGTATCCACCCCCACCACACCCATGATGTTAATGCACAGTCTTAACCATTTCTGATTATGCTCTGTTTCATGAAATAAAGCTTTGTTATACCGTTCACAACGTGTCAGTGTGTTGTCAATGGGTGAGGTTTTTGGACATCCACATACATCCCATTTGTGTCACATTCCTATATCTGTATACTAATGAGCCTGAGTTACTATGTAATAGATTAAAACATGGCATAACAATAATAAATACAATATTAATAATAGCATTAGATATCATAATATATAATAATAATAATAATAATAATAATAATACAAAAGGGTTAATACACATGGAAAGTTCAATTAGTGATACTGTGGAGTATCAACATTCCCCTGAAGGCCTGATAGCAATATGACAGGTGATGATGTGAATTGATTGATAGCAAAACGTAATGGGAGGTCACCAAATGGGAATGGGTATACATTTTGGCACTTGGCCACCAGCAATGACGTGGGACCTTCCAGGATGGGCGTAGCGGAGATGGAGGTGAGTTGGCTGTTGTTCCATGAGCCTCTGCACAGCTTCCATGTGTTTTTGCAGCCATTCCTGATGGGTTAGAGTAGTTTAATGTGGTGTATGTTCCCCGGTCCCCTTGTGGATTGCTAAGTGGTGATGGTGAAGGGGCATGTGTACCTTGTTTGGGCAGGTCATAGCTGAGAAGTCAGACAAATCACAGTCCACTAGAGAAGGAACTGGCAACCCACTCCATTATCTTTGGCATGCAAACCTTGTGGATACACACAGACAAAGACATTAGTAGGTGTGCTGCAGTCCATAAGGTCACAGATAGTCGGACACAACTGAGGGACTGAACAAGCATATGTGAAATATTCCCCTGGTACTTATATAGATATGTGCCATGTGGCGGTGTAATTTGGCCACTATTTGTTGTCCCAATGTAGATGTGACGAGTGAAATGTATATAAGATGATCTCTGGATTTTTAGGGTCCACATTAGAGCCTCTGTGAGAAAGGGTTAATATGTCAGCCATTTTACATGTATTTGTGTTGCAATTTAATGAGGTAGTGTGTCTTTAATAGCTTTCAGCATGTTGCAGCATGGCTTTTCATATTGGCATAAGCATGATCATTACAACCTAGGAGGACAATGACATTTTATTTTTTTGCTATATTTGGAAGTTGTTGTGCATGTAATTATAACGCCTTCCATTGCTTTCCCCATGTTTTAAAGTGCATTGGTGTCTTCATATTGTCATTTGCGGTGTTATAAACTAGTCTGTAAACGCTTTGCGGGTCCTATTTGGAACCTGTAAGCTTTGGGGTGCCATTTGGCATTTTAGGGCTTGATTGCGGCTGGGGTCTTGAGCATTTTTTGCAATTAAATAGCTATTTGCGATTTTTGCAATCAGAATTTTTGTGGCCTTGAAAAATCAAAGGCGTTGGGACGTTGTAAGTTACGGGTTTAACCATCGCCATTATTTCAAAGCCGTTTTGCACCCGTATGGATCTTGCAAAAAGACCCCAATTGAATAGCAAATTAACTTACGGGCTAACGGATTGAGCAAAAGCTCAGTTGATTCAGGCTCATATTCTGTAGCGCTAAACAGGGTACATACAAGTCAAAAACAAACTTAAAAACATACTTAAATTTGCTGGATTATGAATGCATCTGATAGAGGATAATCAGTAGTGTATGCAAACATTTAAACACAGTCAGCAAAATGTCTTGTAATTTCTGACAGTTGGAAATTACGGTTAACACTTTTCAAACCCAGGCTAAATTATCATAAAATCTAAAATGATTTGTTTTAGCCAATCAGGTAAGCTGAAACATTTGCTTTAAGCTCCGGGGTTCCTGTTTGTGCTGCAAAACAGCCTGGGATAAGTAGTGTATCACTGATATGTGCTATGTATTGCTGCTGACATAGAGATTGCCTGAGCAAGCAACAGAAGGTAAAATATTGGGTTAGTATTGCTCCCCTGATGCTGCATGCTGATTGGGGGGATCAGTTGCTTGTGTAGACACTGCCTGGAGATATCAACATAATCATTAGAGGGATTTGTAGATATTAATAAAAATTAAATATTTTATGAAATGTGCTGCATACATATAGGCTGCTTTTTGCCTAAAGGTTTGCAGAAATGTATTACTTTTGGATATGGCTTTTTATCAAATTACAAAAGAATGGAGGGTCCTGTTATTAAGTTTAAGGCATGGTTGAGGTATAGAAGGATTAGGTACAATATATTGCGTAAATAACGGCTGGAGGTGATACGCTTCTTTAAATAGATGAGTTTTTAGTGAGATTTTGAAGCATTCGAGGAGCATAGTCTAGTTGAATGAGTCAAGGAATTCCAAAGAATAGGGGCAGCACATGAAAAGTTCTGAAGGCAGGAGTGAGAGGAGGAAAGAATAAGATCATTGGCAGAGTGAAGAGGACGGTTGGGAGAGTATTTAGAGAGAAGAGCAAAGATATAAGAAGGTGCATTATATGCTCTAAAGAATATAAGCAGTTTTCTCCAACTACTGTGGTCCTTAAAAAAAAAATAACATATGGTTCTTTAGATACCAGCAATAATTAGTAAAAATGGTCCACTTTCTACATTAGCCCTCCTTCAACAATCCAATGCAGCCGGGTGTCATTCTGACATATAACCTCTAGAGGGCACCGATAGTCTATCCTCTGGTTCTATATGTGATGGGTGAAGGTCACAGGTACATGGTGTCCACATATAACCTGATGGAGCTCACAATCTGATGGATGCTGTGTCCAGCCCTGGAAAACTTATGTTTAGTGTCCTTCAGGCAGAGATGTATGACTTTATCTGTGACGTGTGAGCGAATGAGGTGCATCAATATAAAAGTAATCATAGGATTTACACGTATGGATCACATAGCTTACAATGTCAGGTCTTTTCAACAAAACACCAAAAAACATATTAATGGAAAAATGTATGTCTAGGTACTATACTATTTAAATGCTACAAACTTTATATATTTATATTTATGAACTGTTCCTCACATATATATGTGTTGAAAATGCGTAGGTTGCATCATAATAATTGTAAATATTATTCTGCCAGGTATCTGCTGCCACATATACGAATACTTATAATTAGAAAGTCCAAAAAGAATGTATAATAAAAAGAACAACCGTTACACACATGCACCATCATGTAGTGCATGCACACACACCATCGTTTAGCTTATGGTCGTCAAATTAAATAAGCAGCACTTTTTGTTCCCATTTGAATGTCATTGTTTCAGAGTGAAGGTCTGCAAATAAATAGTTCACAAAAAAACAAGTTACAAAATATATTTCCTGCTCAGAATTCCGAGAAATACAGTTATTGCACTGCACTCTGGGAAACTGGGCGGGGACGTGCAAATGAGTCCACAATGGATAGAAAGCTGTGGGTAGGTCTAATAGTTTGTGCATAATCCGTCCAGCTTTAAAGCTGTGTAATACATTGAGCATATGCCTAAAAGGAGCCATATATAAAGTGGTATTTGGATTAATGGGTGATAATGCTTTGTAACAGACTTTAAAAAACAGTTTTTACAGGCTTCATTCATTTAAAAAACAAACAAATATTTTGGGGATTTACATTAACAGGAGTTAATATTACTTTTTTAACCACCCCATTGGCCCATACTGCAAATATGCTAAAAGTATAGTGAGTAATAAACATCTAAAAGCAGGATTAGGGCCAATCTTTATAGCTCTATACTACTGGGAACACGCCAAGTACATACACCACACATGTACAGATCACAAATTGCACAAACAGCTCTACATTAATGTGCACTGTATAAATTAATATACACAATTAAAGATATAAACTTAGCACAGTATTTCCCATTGACTAACAATCACACATCAATATGTAATTACACCAGCTGTTATATACAGATATACGATCAAACATATATGCATAATTACATGGGATTATCAAGATGTAATTATACACAGATATATAATTACAGTAATTATGAACAAACACAAACTAGAATATTATCACACCAATAATATAATGCAACTGTCAAATCATGGTCACTACTGTATGTATAGCTAGGTAGATTAACAGGTAAATAGATAGATGGGTTTCCTGGTAGTCCAGTGGTTAGGATTCGGTGCTTTCACTGCTGTGACCTGGGTTCAATTCCAGTGAGGGGACCAAGAGGTCACACCACCTGAAGCCATGCAGCGTTGGGCCTGGTCAGTAATTGGATGGGAGACCAACTAGGAATACCAGGAGCTGTATGCTGTGGCCCACCGGAGAAGGAACTGGCAACCCACTCCAGTATCTCTGCTATGAAAACCAAGTGGATTAGTATGGTGTGTTACGGTGCATGAGGTCATGGAGAGCCGGGCACGACTGTATGACGCGCACACACAAAAAAAATAGATAGACCTGTAGATAGATAGGTAGGAAGATACCAAGTTATCATAGACTACAAGTTATTCAGTAGCTGTAGTTATATAGTATTTTGCATGAAAAATATGAAGTAAAACGTGTTTACACTTCAATGACATGAGATGCAGAGAGCATGCTTTAGTCTATAGATCTCATTCGCTGGCAGAAGGCAAGCCCCCAAGACCAGTTAAACTTCTGAATAGGTTTTTGTGCTTTGAGACTTTTATTTAATAAAAAAACACACTGTGGCACATTATCACATCCCCTCATTCTGGCGTAGCAAAGGAAAACATTATTTCCAAGTCCCTTTAAACATATGATACAACACGTGTATGTCTTACACTTCTCTTCCACAACTATAGTAAGAGCTCCCTGACAACAGGAACACTCACTTCTGTGAGCAGTTAGAGTATATAAAGACAATAAATAGATATAACTATTATAGATAGATATTGTTAAACTTTATATATATCATATATAAGAGAGATAATGTAGATAGATCGATCAATATCTTAATGTTTTCTATTGATCTGACCTGTTCTATTAGGAGATACAGTACATATACAGCAGCCATATTATGCCACAAACTATAGATAGATAGATAGATAGATAGATAGATAGATGGATAGATAGATAGATAGATAGATAGATAGATAGATAGATAGATAGATAGATAGATAGATAGATAGATGACAGGTAGATGGACAGGGAGACACCAGTCCAATATATTACTGTTTAATGTAGTAGAACTGCCCTGTTCTATTAGTAGATGCAGTACATGTACATTAGCCCTATTATTCCAGACTGTAGAGATAGATAGATAGATAGATAGATAGATAGATAGATAGATAGATAGACAGACAGGCATACAACAGTTCAATAGATTAGCGTTTTATGTAGTAGATCTGCTGGGTTATATTAGTAGATGACGTACATGTACATTAGCTAGAGCCTGTAGAGATAGAGAGATAGATAGAGTAGATAGAGTAGATAGATAGATAGATGTTTGGATAGATAGATAGATAGATAGATAGATAGATAGATAGATAGATAGATAGATAGATAGATAGATAGACAGACAGACAGATAGATAGATAGATAGATAGATAGATAGATAGATAGATAGATAGATAGATAGATAGATAGATAGATAGATGGATAGATGTTTGGATAGATAGATAGATAGATAGATAGATAGATAGATAGATAGATAGATAGATAGACGTTTGGATAGATAGATAGATAGATAGATAGATAGATAGATAGATAGATAGATAGATAGATAGATGGATGGATAGATGTTTGAATAGATAGATAGATAGATAGATAGATAGATAGATAGATAGATAGATAGATAGATAGATAGATATATGGATGGATAAATGTTTGGATAGATAGATAGATAGATAGATAGATAGATAGATAGATAGATAGATAGATAGATAGATAGATAGATAGATAGACGTATAGATAGATAGATAGATAGACGTATAGATAGATAGATAGATAGATAGATAGATAGATAGATAGATAGATAGATAGATAGATATATGGATGGATAAATGTTTGGATAGATAGATAGATAGATAGATAGATAGATAGATAGATAGATAGATAGATAGATAGATAGATAGATAGATAGATAGATAGATGTTTGGATAGATAGATAGATAGATAGATAGATAGATAGATAGATAGATAGATAGATAGACGTATAGATAGATAGATAGATAGATAGATAGATAGATAGATAGATAGATAGATAGATAGATAGATGTTTGGATAGATAGATAGATAGATAGATAGATAGATAGATAGATAGATAGATAGATAGATAGATAGATAGATAGATAGATGTTTGGATAGATAGATAGATAGATAGATAGATAGATAGATAGATAGATAGATAGACGTATAGATAGATAGATAGATAGATAGATAGATAGATAGATAGATGGATAGATGTTTGTATAGATAGATAGATAGATAGATAGATAGATAGATAGATAGATAGATAGATGTTTGGATAGATAGATAGATAGATAGATAGATAGATAGATAGATAGATAGATGTTTGGATAGATAGATAGATAGATAGATAGATAGATAGATAGATCGATCGATCGATCGATCGATAGATAGATAGATAGATAGATAGATAGATAGATAGATAGATAGATAGTGCTGTTTGTGTTACAATTAGAGCAGGTCTGCCCTGTTACATTAGCGGTTGCAGTAACTGTACACCAGCTCTATTATGTCTGAGCCTGTAGGCTGGCGCTATGCAGGGGTTCTCTTACACTCCAGTGCCAGGCTATAATTAGCTATAATGGCAGACAGACTTACTTTTCTGCTAGGATTCTTAGCAGGAGACAATTACACTGTAGCAGTAAAACTAGACATGCTGTAAATATGTAAACTTTGCTGGAAAATCTATTCTTTGCCTGCTGTAAATCAAAAGAGACATAACTCCAGAGTGCAGGCAGTGGTGCCGGGCTTGTTTACCCTATAGTAAGCGGCTAAGTGAACGTCACATGAGGACAACAGGAGGAGGTTGGCTGCAGCTGCTATCCACGGCTCGGAGCCAATATTTGGTGGTTCAATATTATCTCATCTAGGATGTACAGAATAATAGCTTGTCACAGTAGTTACAGTGATTGAACTTGGATTAAAAAGCAGTGGTACTGTGACTGAGAGCTGCATATTTATCTCTGCCCATGGGTGGCCTACATAACCACTGGGATTAGAAAATATGAAATAAAATAAAAAAATAAAAGGACCATTGACAGCATTTTTTTCTTTGAGGACATTTGACAATGTTGAACAGTGTGTATTTTTTTTAAAATGAAGAACATACTGCTTTGAATGTATAACTATCTTTGGGGGCTTGTCTCTGTCAGCCAATGTGCAGCAATATAGCTTCATGAGTCATAAGTGTATGCCAATGAGATCTATATGGTACATAATTGCCTATATATACAATGTAATTGCTTATAAGTGTACAGACTATATCCCAATATATCACATCATGCAAAAACTGTTAAGAAGCAGTCATAAAAAACATAAGGCGGTTTGTTAAGACAGTCAACAATGATCAAGTGATCCATAAAATGTCTTGACAACACTATTGACTTAAAGAGTCAAAATTAAAAGTTAAAATAATCAATCTTTTTTAATAAAATACTTCAAAGAGTTTAAAGAGCACAATCTTACTTTATATAAAAAATTCAAAAATTATTCTCTACTCTCATGATTGTATATTATTACCAAATTTAGGGTGTACCTTGCAATGACTACATAGCCAATCATAAAGGCGCATAATGGTGTTTCATATAAATGATTAAAGTACATGATTACATTAATTTTAGCCTCCTCAATGAAAGTCATATACAATGTACTGTTCATTTAAGTGTAAGAAGACCCCAGATTAACAGATTGGCACATCTTCCTGGCCCATCTTCCTGTTCTCTCTCATGCAGGATGTTGTTTCAGATCTGTGGCCCAAGCCCAGGCTCACGCATGGCAGCTTCACACTTCCAGTGTCTCACGCTGCTGAGACACACAATATATCACACTAGTAATGTGGATCTCCTCGCCTTTGGGGGTGGCCTTAGGTTACAGCAAGAAAGGAGGCAGCGTCAGAAGTTGAGATTAATTAACTCCTTTTAATTATGGCCCTTTTAATATTGGCATTGAGTGAGCTCATACGCTCATAGCACCCTACAGTGATGAAGTCTGTGATGTGCCCTGTTCTTCACAGTGTATATTCAATATTTTCTAGTTTACCCAATGAAAAAGTGGAACTATCTGCTTTGTTTTTTTCTTCTCCTCCATTTCTTACCCTGACCATTTTAATCTATTAATTCTCCTCTCCTCCTTCTTCTCCATTTCTGTTTTACCCCTATCCCTCACACTCCCATCCTTATTCCATCCACTAATGCTCTCACTATAGAGGATATACATTTTTACATGTTGTTTGATTTAAAGTATAGTTCTTCAAAATAAGAAATTAAAAAAATATGATCACAATGATCCTTCTCCTGATCTTTCTGCTATGACCTGCCCATCTTGTGTGACCCTACATGGTATAGCTCACAGCTTCATTGAGGTACAGAAGCCCCTTCACCACAACAAGGTAGCGATCCAGAAAGGGATCATTTTACTAAGTCACTGTTAATAATAATATAATAAGGTAATATGCGCTAAAGGGTGACATTTTGCTTTCTTGGCAATGTCTAATCTTAGAACACATGCCCTATATGATAACATAGGAATGGTAAGACTCTCCAAGCGTTGACACTTTAGTAGATATGGCCCATTGTCTAGGCACATCACATATACACGAACCCAAGTAATGTGAATGTTTATGTAATGAGTAATTATGTTTGTGGAAAGAACTATTTAACTATTATTTGTGCTCAGTAGAGCATGATCATAGTTAATTATGATTAAAGAAAAATACATTTCAGCACAAAATAAGAGAACTTGCCGAGGATAAAAGCAAATAGTCCAATACATCCCGTTTATAAAGTGCACAGTGAGCAAAGACACTTGTTAAATAATGTCATTTTAGCTTGTGATAAATTTTAATAAGCTAATCAAAAATGGAAGTTTGACTATTAAATGTGATAATGACTAATTATTTAATAAATAAATATGACTTTTGGCCACCTTGAATATTTTCAACAGCACATATTGGATAGGAGAGTTGGAAAAGATAAGATATTCAAAGGCTCAGCCATTAATTATATTGTCTGGGTTTCATTATTCTGGGCAAATACTCAAATACTCCTGTCGTATTTTAAAATAACTTTTTTTGAAGAACTACACTTGAAAATATGTAACATGTTTTTAGAATTTAAAAATGTAATAGCTTTTTATTTATTTATTATTTTTTATGCAATTATGCCGCAGTGGAATCTACCATTTAGGCTTCAGGAGATCAACTTAATGAGGTGAGAGGAGACTTTGAATACACAGGAGTTTTCTTGACAGGATTAAAGGAAGGCGCATTAGTTTAGGTCACATCTATCTGAGAGAGAAACAAGTAGCAGCAGGTAGGAAAGCAAAATGTAGGACGCATAAAAGAATAATTGCACAGAAAAGTTCCAAAACATTGCTTTTATTTATTTTTTTCAAAAGCTGTGATATCAACTTAACCTAGATTATCAGTGCATCTGAGGAGAATCAGTAGTGTATGAAAACATTTTTTGCATGAAAAAAATACCAAAATAAACATTTAAACACTTTGAAGTACAAGATGTCTTGTAATTTCTGACTGTTGAAAATAAGGGTTAACACTCTCTCCAAACCCAGGCTAAATTAGCATTCATTTGAAAAATTGTTTTGGCCAATCAGGAGGAAGCAGAGCCTGGAACATTTGGGGTTGCTGTCTGTGCTGCAAAGCAGCCTGGAATATGTAGTCAGACTGATATGAAAATAAATAGTACTTTCTAACATGTGCCAATCTGTGTAGCATTCACACTAGATTACACCTGCAGTTGTCTGTTCTCCTGCATCACTGCTGCTGGTGTTTACATTTCCCACAAGGAGGGCAGAGAGAAATAAGCTGTAACCCCACCAACCATGTGACTGGCAGCATTTCCTCCTTGAAGTCACAACCTGTACCCACTGTTATGTAACCCCCCTAGGGGTGTGTAATTCCAGATAGCAGTACCCAGCATATAAATATGTAAATACATTTAATTTTTTAATATAATGTATATTTTTCTGCTACTCAGTGGCTGTTTACCAAAAAGTTTGGCTTAATTAAGCCTTATGATAGCCTTATACTTATACAAGGCATGCTTAAATTCCATAACTATGTCCACTACTTAACAGAAGTCTGTCCTACTGATCCACAGTCAGGAGGTCACACTTCTAGAGGAAGGACGTGCTCTACTGAGCTTTATCTATGGGACTGGTGTGGCTGCTCACCCAGGAGGTTGTGGAGGAAGCTGGAGAGAATCTCAGAAAGCCTGTAGATCTGACTTGGCCTATGGTACAAAAAAAAAACTAAAATAAACTAGAGCTGTGAATGTAAAATTACACAATGGATTTCAAAAGAAAATGTAAAAGAACTTGGAGTACTTGATAACTCTGGAATGCAATCAGTAAAGGTTAATATGGAGACGCATAGTAAAACAGGCAAGTAAGTGGAAGATCATCAAAGAAAGATGTATCACTTCATCAGACAACAAAAGAAAGAGAGATATAGAACTGGAAAAGAGAAGAGAATCTTACAAAGATGCCATAATGACAGGTAAAATTTAGGTGCAGAGACTAGGCAAAGCGGCAAAGTTTGCAGCAAGGTTCAAGTGGAGAATCCAGAGTATGAAGCAGGAGAAGCTAAGACCCCATCCAAGGAAGAGAAGTCTGCAAAGGAGGAGAAACTTTCAGTATTGGATAACACTACAGGCAAGTCTACTGCTCCCCACAGCCCACTGCTTGAAACATGGAGAAAGTGATGGAGCAAAATAATGCAAAACTGTTTAAATGTCCTTTAAAGAAATGTCATCTCCTTATCTACTTAAGGAGAAAAGATGGACAAAGAGTGATCAACCTAGAACTATTATTTTGTTTTATTTTTCTAAATCTTTATGTTATGAACCCTTTAAATGGGTCAGGTCAGATATGGATGGAGCATTTCGGGAAATATGTTTTTGTAAATGTCAGATTGTGATTACTATGTAGTGCAAGATTTACATGAAAGAACTATTAGAACAGCCCAAGAAAAATGATATGAAGTACTTTTAGAGTATAAATTCTCACATGCCTAAGAGCGAGAGGGTGTTACCCCACAAATGCTTACTGAGCTGTACGTGTGTAATATTAGATTTTCATTACTACCCCAGACCAACATGTGGAGGGATCATAGAGACTATTAGAGCTTCTTCTAGTAGATTTCTGTTTCACAAACTGCACTGTTAGGAATTCCTGTGCTTGAGACCCCAAAGTACTATCAAATGATATATACAGTGGGACATCTACAGTATGTTTGTCAATAATACGTTCTTAAGAGCCCGATGGATACTGAATCAGATTAATATGGAATCCATTTTTTACATATCAATTAAATAAAATTGGAATAATCCGTTCCCAACCATAAATCTGATACAGGAGCAATGATGGCAGAAGCTGAAGAGGAGCAAAGGAGTTATTGTTTAGAAGGGGAGTCACCTTACATTAAACATCAGGTAACTCAAATTCTGGTGATCAATGCCTATTTTGTCCCTTTCCTGCCAATTCACTAGCACTCTACTTAGCAA
Organism: Discoglossus pictus; assembly: GCA_027410445.1. Classification (NCBI taxonomy): domain Eukaryota; kingdom Metazoa; phylum Chordata; class Amphibia; order Anura; family Alytidae; genus Discoglossus; species Discoglossus pictus. The sequence goes on along the minus strand of CM050167.1, from coordinate 40,277,047 downwards.
AGAACTTGTCCAATGTTGACCCCGGACCTAAGCTGATCAGGAGTAAAGGTAACATGCCATTTTATATTTCCTTTTTTTTTTATCTCCCCCTTTTTTATTTATTTATTCTTTTATTTTTAGCTTTTTTCTACCTGTTTAGTTCTTAATTGGTGTTATTCTTTTTTCTTTTTTCTCTCCATTTCTCCTCTTTAGTTTTTTACTTTAGTTTTTGGTTTTCTCCCTTTTTCTTCTAGAATACTTTACCTTGTTTTCTTGAGCATTATTAAGCTCCCGGTTTCATATATCGGGAAAGTTTAAGTTAAGACTAGAGGAAGGAACTCCTCTCTATGTTAATCACAGAAAATGATTACAAATTTGAGAAAGCCACAGATAAACCACAGATTGGATGCAAGTTTTCCAGGCCTTATTTTATGTTTTTGAATTGATGTGCCAAGTGCTTTTCTTTTTTGTTTTGTTTAAGTGCCCAATGTTGACATAAGATTCATGTATATTTAATACCATCATGGAATCTGTACATTTTTCAATTCAATTTGCTGTTGCTTATTGTTTATTGACTTCAATAAAAAGATTGGAATAAAAATAACTTGTCCAATGTTATCTGCTTCTTTCTGTTATTTTCTAAGGTTTGTGACTAATATTGGGTTTTTGGACAAATATAGGAGCATTTTTTGCCTACATTTTGGATTTGACTAATATAGGGGCGGATGAATATAGAGATTCAAATTATTACCAATTCTCAAATATCATTTAATCCTGACACCCTGAGATCAATTAATGTTCTGGTTATTTATCAATGAGAAGCAAAGTGTGAAGAGCACTGCATGATCCAAGATGGAAGTTTTTATAACTATATATCATCTTTCATGGTCAGCAGCCTGTTATAAAATGTATCCACCCCCCAATCCATCTGAAAGCTATCAGACTTTATCAGAGCATTAAAGCATGTTTTGGTATCCCACTACTGACACCACCTAAACTGGAGTGACAGCATGCACTGAAATGGGACACAATGAGGAAAACAGGAGACAAAGGTAATAAACAGATAACTGTAAAAAAGGGAAGTTATGTGTAAGAGGAGTTGTAGAGAGTAGAAAGACTTATTGAGTTGGAAAAACTGAGAGTCAATGAGGGGGTGGATAGTACAAAAAGAGGAGGCAGAGAAGGAAAACACAAGGTTATTAGGAACCATATACATTATGGGTTTAATATATGGCCTCTTGTAGTATGTCCTACAAATAAGCTATTGCTTGGTTAATTTTATCTCTAATTTAAATTTTAGTACCCTAAGGAAACTTAATTCATGAAGTCCTCTTTTTGAGTTGGAGAATTACAATAGTTCAGCTCCCTGAAGGATGAGAATAAAAAAAAACTCATTAATAACATAGGAAGGTTTAATTTAGAACAGAATGTCACCTTTACAAAGCTGTATTCAGTTTCATATATTTGAAAAAATGGGTGAAAGTATGTTTTTATTGGAAGACATAATAGGAGAAAAACATTCAGTATCAAATTCTGTCTCCAAGACACATAATACCTTTCAAGATAGGCTGCACATTTATATCTAACTCAATATTACCACTAATAATATATACAGAGATGCTGTAAATATCTATAGGTATATGACATCTACCTGGTTTATGATACTGGGGGTGTGGGAGTCCCATGTATTTGATTAAAAAAATAATATGGGTGAACTATGAAGTCATGATCCTTATTTCTATCAGCTGTCTTTCATAAAGACTGTAGTTTGAAACTTGTGTAATGAAGCTGTTTACATTTTAACATTGATTAAGATTTTACTTTGGTATACATACTGTATTTCTTAGTTCTTAAATAGTTCTTGAAATCCTAGAAGTAGCAACATTTATTATTATTTTTTTGACTAATAACTTGCCCGTCAAAAATGACTGGACAATGTTTGAAGTGTCGCTTCCCCCCTCCTCCCTCCCCTGTATCTCTCCCCCCTCCCCTGTGTCTTTCACCCCCTCCCCTGTGACTCTTCCCCCTCCTCCGTCCCCTGTGTCTCTTTCCGCCCTCCTCCCTGCCCAGTTTCTCTTTCCCCCCTCTCCCTCCCCTGTGTCTCTTTCCCCTCCTTCCTCCCTCCATTGTGTCTAGTTCCCTGTCTCCCTACCTTGTGTCTTTCTCCCCTTTTGACGGACAATGTTTGATGTGTCGCTTCCCCCCTCCTCCCTCCCCAGCCAATAGAAAATGGGATAATGGATTAGTGACCACCACCAGCACAAACCAGGCCCATCACCACCAACCCCACGGATTCCAGCAGGGCCCCCCCCCCCTTCCCCAATGGGCCACCACTACCACCGCCTCTTCACCCAGTCATGCCCGGCCTCAGCAGACCTCCATCCCAATGTCCGCCACCGGAGAGTTGCTGGTCCTAACGTGGGAGCAAGTGGACGCTACGCAGAGGCTCCAGACCAGTGTCTCCTCAAACCAAGCCTCATGGATAGCAGCCTGCGGGGGACCTAAAGGGAGGTGAGGAGGCACAACCTGATGATGGAGTCCTACATGGCCAGGCTGCTTCATTCATCAGATAACCAGAGCGCACTCATCCAACTGAACATTGACGCCAGCCCAGAGGCATCCGCTGCACACCCGCAGCCTGGCCACTCCTCACCTCCTCCAATGCCTCCTCCGATGCTGCTCCCCCTCACCTAGTGAGAAGGTGTGTGGGCATGTGGGGTTGCGGAGCTGTGGCAAGGTGGAGGAGGATGTGTTTTGGACCTTCTCAACAGCACTCCTTAGTGACCATCTATTGGTCCAAATGTTAAAATAATCGAGCCTGGGCAATTAATGAGACACTAACACACTCTACGAAAATCAACAAATATCACACCAAATCTCCCTTTGAGAAATGCTGTATCAACAATCCCAGAGGTAAGGCCAATATAGCCATCATTTACAATCAGATGGTGTCTCTCACCAACAGGGTTAAACCACATTACCAAACTGCATGGGAGGCTGACTTGCAGGTAACTCTAGACGACAGCCAATGGAATAAGATCCTAAAACAAGCCAATACCTCTTCACTAAACGTGACACTAAAAGAAAACTCTTTTAAGACAATAATGAGGTGGTACCTTACACCAGCAAGACTCCATCTTCTGAACAAAACACACCCTGACACATGTTTTAGGGGCTGCACAGACACTGGTACACTGATTCACATGCTGTGGGAGTGTCCGAAAATAAGACCCATATGGACAGCAACATACGACCTATTAGAAACACTTTTGGGGACAACAGTAACACAAAAGCCTGAGGAAGCTTTGCTAGGCCTTCCAATTACGGGGCTATTCAAATCAGAACAATGTTTAACAACACAGATATTTTTGGCCACGAGATGCATCATAGCTAAACACTGGAAACTTACCTCCCCTACTCACATTGAAATACTTCACAAAATCAGGTTCATTCGGGCTATGAGCTCACTTTCAGCTGAAATTGATGAAAGATACCGTCGATGGGCCTCCTGCTGGGACTTATGGACTCTACGAGGTCCACAATAAGGTTCGTGTGAACTACTTTTATGGGTTGACCTGATGTTTGATCTATGGTTTCACCTTGCTGTACCTCCTAGACACATGTCTGCTTTGAGGAATGTATATATGTTCAAGACCTTGTGTGACTTTATATATATGTTTTACATGTTCATGTGTTATTCTAACCAAAAAAGAAAAACTTTGAAAGAAACTTTTTGATATATCTTGTTGATACTTGAGAGATTTGTTATATGATTTGCTGAACTTAAGATGTTCTATTTGTTTATTCTTTCAATAAAAAAGTTAATTATAAAAAAAAAAATAATCGAGCCTGGCTACAGAATAGAGGATCATGGTCTATGTAATTGTGATATTTTGTAAGCAGGTGGCTACCCTCAACACATTGTTGAGGATCCTCTTTTCTGTGGACACGTAGGTTATGATTAATGTCACAATCTGCTTCTTCAAGGTAGCTTAATATGAACTTCGGTCAAACCTACCCCAGCAGAATCATGTAGTTCCTGATCTCTGTGGCACAAAATATGGCTTCTAAAGAGGGCACGACCCAAAAGGTACTGGCAGAGAATAATGCATACAGGTTATAAGTGGCTCATGGCAAGACCACTCCCCAAGTCTCACACTTTTGATATGTGAAAACTATCTCTCAACCTTTATTGAATGAATCAAAACAACATATTTATACTCTCCTATACCACACCCTTGTGTACATTTGTGTATGTCTGATGTCAGCCCATCTGGCTTGCAACCTTAAGCTATAAAAGCTCTTGAGATCAAATTCACCAGATATCTATAGTTGGCTAGTGAAAAAAAATATTTATGTTAATCTCAAGTGTTTGCTTAGGACTACTTGAAGTACATACATCTGTATTGACCCAAGGTCTGTATGTGTGAGTGTGCAATGATCTGAAGCTAACTTCTAGGCAGAGCATGTTTACCAATTCCACATATGTTCTATATAACATTTTCCCTCTTATAATATATTATAACTAGGATACATAATAACCATGTACAGGCAACATATAATACACACGATAATACATAATCCCAATGCAACAATGTCATGCTCCCTTGGCCATATTCATAAATTACTGGCAATATAAGTCTTTAAACAATTAAATCATGATACTTTCTCCCCCTTTACTTTCTTGTATAGCATGGGAAGTTTATCCTCTCAGATAACTTTCCACCGGTTTTGTTGAGGTTACAGTCCATCCATGCGATAGCCTCAGTGGCTCTCTGGGTACCCTGCCTCCCCCTGTCCAGGGCAAATACTCACTCCTTCCCAGTGGCCTAGTGACCTTCCCAAGCCCCTGTGGAGACTTATAAAACAACTGCCATGGAGGACCCTTCAACATAGTCCAGGGGAAACAGTACATCCCAGCTTGTAAGTCCAGCATAAACTTGGTAGGATCCTTACCCAGCAAATCCCTCTCCTTCCAGGCTAGGGAGACCTCCTGTCCTACTGATTCTGGATCAGTACTCAGGCCAATGGGTAAAATTGTAGAGTACACGGTTACCTTTGTCAGGCCTGAGCTTTCTCCTGAATAAACTGGGATGCTGGAGTTGCAACATGGGCTAGTGACATTCTCTGGTGTCATCCATGCTGGATTAATGGGCAGTTCTGACACAAGCAGTTGTGGTTCAGTAGCCAACCTCTCTCCCAACAAGCCTGGCCAGTGGCCCCTTCTTGCCAGGGTTACAGGCACACAACCAGTGTCTTTGAGCAGCTGCAGGGGAGTTAATGTAGGGAGACCAGGCGACAAACCTCAATCTGGGGTACCCTCTGGCTCTTTGGTCTCTGGATCCTCAGGTGGAACCTCCTGACTCTCTCCTTCTGAGACTGCATGGTGTGTAGTTACAGGCAGCCCTTGAGAAGCAGCTGCTACTGCCTCTTGTTCAGGCTGAAGAGCAGGGCTACTTTCTGTTTCTGCTCCAGAGCCTGTGGCTGACTCCTGGACAATGGTCATCCAAGGAACCTCTCCATTATTTCCACAGTCAATTGGTAGGGCCCAGTGCTCATTTGGTTCTTCTTTGACTCTAGGAGCAGTGTAGTTTTCCCCCAGTTCTTCCCCTGTGCCTGGCACTCATGTGGTTTGGCCCTATCCCCATGCCTTTAACTGGGTGACACTCAGTCCCCTAAAGATAGGGACCAGTGCTTCCTCTTCCCAGTCAGCCCCATGGATGAAGGCATCCTTGTTATTTTTTTTACCAAAATTCTCCCCACAGTCCAAACCTTTATTTTCTGACCCAGCCTTGGCAACATTCAGCTGGGTCTCTGTAGTATGTGTTAGGTGGTTCTGTTCCATGCCTGACTGGCATGAGCCTTACCAGCTGGGTGGCCAAAACCCATCCAGGGATGCTTCATCCAGCAAGTCTATATAATCCACCTCCAGCTGTAGCTCCTGCCGGATCAAAGGCCAAAGTAGGTTATCTGTCTGAGAGCCTGTCTCCAGTCCCAGCATGGGACAGCGTTTGGCAAACAGACACAGCTGTCTTTACTCTGTCCTCAAGCCACAATCTGGATCCCCATGTACAATGTCCCAAAGTGCCTCTTCCAGCCCCAATGAAAAATTATGAGGTATCCCAACAGGTCCCACCCAATAAGCATATTGCACTTCCAGGGCGACCTACTCACATACTAATTCTTCCAGCCATTCCATTAGCTTGTGACCTGGCCATAGTTCCAGGAATTCCATCCTTTTTTTAAGAAGGCCCATTCCTCGATAGTCCTTTTCAGTCACCAGAACATTCTCTGTCTCAGTGTTGTTTTAGACTTGATAAAAGGAGGTCACCTCTTGAAAGCTCATCCCTCTAATTAAAACATTAGTCCAACAAAAAAGTTATCACTTAATACTGCAATACTCTGATTATTTATCTGGACTACTGGACATGTACGTCTATTCCACTCTATTAAAGTCTACAAGAGTTAGTAAAGTGAAGAAACATATATATTCACAACAATTATTATTTTCTTCTCTCTGATTATGTGTGAAACTTTCTTTTTATTATGATAGTTTTTTTCTGATTTTATTAATCAAAACTGCTCCAACTTAGACTGGTACTGAGCAAGTAGATACATTTCAAGTCATCTTTTAATTCCTATCAAATAACGTTTATACATTTTTTAATCCTATAAAACATACATATCATCAAGCGTGCTCACATATGTATGATTTCTCTTTATGTATAATTATTCTCCCTTGAAGTACATTACTTACATAACATTGATGCAATTATTATTATGAGTTGATTTGATCTGTGAAGGAATGACTCTTTTTTCCGTTATCTAACACTCATTTTTTATGACAGCCAATTGTACTTATATTTATGTATATGCTATAGCTGGTACTTTGCTGTGTCACTTTAAAAAACACTCTCGACCTCCCACATAGAGAAATGCTTAAACATGAATGGGAATCCAATCTCAAGCTTAAGGGTATGAAGAATGTTCCATGATTACTTGAGCACAAGGCCCATTCCAGTCTGAATTATGTTATACTAGAGACCAACCAAAAGTGTTACAGAGGCTCTACAGAAAACAAAAAACAAGGCCTATTTGGGACACAATCCATCATATGTTAGATACTGTGGTGACATAGGAACACATGATACACTTGGGTGGAATCTCCCATAGCCCAAATGGTGTGAAGGAATCTGGCAGCAGTGCTTGCAGATATATTTATGCAAGCCATATCCCTCATGTTGTTATTTTGCCTGTTGTACAGATATCCAGAAAACCAGATGGCCATTGGAAATCCCCACTCCCTTTTCTCTCTTGTATTATTTTAAGAATAATGGGCAGGACATTATATTGTGCAACACCAGGCATTAAATGACCACTACACTGCATTTACCAGTAAAGCTCATATGTTTGTTGGTTATTAAAAGCAGTATGCAGTATGGGGGGGGGGGGGGGCAGATGTTCCTGTTTGCTGGACTAGAAAAAAATCTGATCCGTCTTGTTTCTGCTTCAGCCTGAGCATGCTCAGTAAAGGGAGGTGAGGCTATGATGTTTCATGCACTGTCACTGGGTAGGGCTTATGGTGCAGCTGCAAACATGTTACAATAGAGCTGTTAGCTCTATATAGGCAGTGGCGGTGGAGCTAATAATGCTATGGTCCATAGCCAGTGACATCAGCCCAGCCTGCTTCAGTGCTCCATAATAGCCCACGGGAAGAGTTGTCCACGGCTCTGGTTGAGGAGAAAACATACAGTTTAAAATCTAAGAATAAAAAATAACTTTTGTTTATAACTGCATACTTTCAGCCTTATTAAATTGCAATTTGGCAAATTCTAAAGGGCTCTATATAAGCACATAGCATATTTTGTTTAAAGAAGTTTTTAGTTCGTGAAGATCTTGACTTTGGATAAAAGTTCACAAACTAAAAACTTCTGTAAAAAAAATATGCTATGTGCTTACATAGAGCCCTTTAGAAATTGCTGAATTGCAATTTAATAAGGCTGTTTATTAGCCTATGCCCAGCAAACAAACGCATGAGCTTTCCTTGCAGTGGTCCTTTAAGTGGTATAACAGAGTTAAGGTGGATTAGCTGAATTGGTGGTACTTCGAGTCCTCATGTGAGTGGACAGAGGGTGAGGGGTTCCCAGCAGTTGCAGCCTCTATAGTAAGAGGTTCAGCATGGATTCCCGACAGTATAGAAAAAAATTACCTACACCACTAAGGGAAACCAAGAACATTTAATTTTTGAGCAATTACCCAGGATTAATTCTGTAATTAAAATGTACTATGAGTTTATCCTGAATCTGAGCATACCAAAGCTCCCAGAAGGTATGTGTTTATTTTTTAAATGGCTTCATTGTGTTGTGTTTTACACGTATATTGATCTGAATGAGTCACTAGACCGACCAGTTATGCTCTGCACCATCAGATAGGTTGAAAGACACTTGGAGAAAGTGTTTTCCTTTTTTTAATAGTTGCTAGACTCCGCTATGGGGATATTTTATGGTTGCAGAGCGTTTAATTCCTTGCTGACACTGATATATTTATGAATAGACTATGCAGCTTTCCAGATTAATGATAATTTATGTGGAGAAATAGTTCAGGGACCTTTCCTGTTGGGTGGCTGCTAGCAGTGGCGGCTGCATTGGCGGCGAGCAGCCACTAAATGGCGCTGCCGAGATTTTACTGCCAATTTTACTGACTTTCGTCTGAAATGTTACTTAATTTCATAGTGTTAGGGTTAGAGTTAGGGTTAGGATAAGAGTTAGGTTAAGGGTTAGTGTTAGGGTAAGGGTTAGTGTTTGAGTAAGGGTTAGTGTTTGGGTAAGGGTTAGGATTAGAGTAAGGGTAAGGGTTAGGATAAGTGTTAGGGTTAGGGTTTGGCTAAGAGTAAGGGTTAGGGTAAGGGTTAGGACACAGGTTGATGTAAGGGTTAGAGTAACAGATTATCATTATAAATAAATGATTTTAATAGGGTAAGCGTTAGGGAAAGGGTTAGTGTTTGGGTAAGTGTTTGGGTAAGGGTTAGGATTAGAGTTAGGCTAAGGGTTAGGATAAGTGTTAGGGTTTGGCTAAGGGTAAGGGTTAGGGTAAGGGTTAGGACACGGGTTGATGTAAGGGTTAGGGTAACAGATTAAGGTTAGAAATTGTGTAAAATGTCGACAGCGCCATCTAGCAGCCCCACACCACGCTGCAACCGACACTGCTCCTGTACACCCAACAGGAAAGATCATAGCTCAGTGCTGATAAAACATACAGCAAATGATCTATGTTTAACACTATTGTTGCTAATGAGACAGAGAGAGACCCCTGATTGCTGGATCCCGAAGCTGCTTGTCTTACTTAAAGCCATTCATCTACATTCAATTGATTAACCGGGCACATAAAGAAGCTCATTGGCTATGTGGCCAAGCCTCCTCTGCCCTCATCTCCAAATATTCCCACAAACACCCTCTTTTCTCTGCTAATGACTTTAATTTCCTTTTCTCCTCTATTATCACCTCCTCTCACTCTCGTCTTCAGGAATTTTCTTGTGCTACTCCTAACTCTATGGAACTCCTTGCCTATCTTCCTGCCTCAAAACCTTCACAAACTCATTAAAAACACATCTGCTTAAAGATGCGTAACAATTCATTTTTAAAAACAGATTTGATTTTATCCAGATACAAATATTTCTGGCCTTCTTCTCTTACCTCTCATTGTCAGATGTATTTTAATATTAGAATGTAGCCTCTTAGATTTGAAAAATACCTATTATAATTTAAAAAAAAGAAACAAGAAATCATTTATTTGAAAGAAAACATAATAGCACACATATTTATTTATGAGACTGCTATTAAGTTTTATGGCTACATTGGTTTCTATGAAAGTGCTCACAGCAGTGGCGCTCATTAGTGTTATTTACTGATTATTTATTTATTGCAAATTGCTATAAAGAAACAGTATGATTATTTTGAGTCACTTTCGATGATCCTCACTGTATATACCTGTGTTTTCTGATAAATTGATCGCAGTGCCAATTTAAACTATATTAAATAAAACTAGGACTCAGTGTACCATAAAACAAGGAACCCAGGTCTAAATATTTGCTGCCAATTTTGCTTTAGTGGTCTTATAAAGGGCCTCTAAAGAACACTTAAATAAGGCTTGAAAAGAAAAGAACCTTTAGTAAACTTTTACTGGATATTTAAACAGTTACATACTATTTTATTCAATGACCCCCCAGGCTTTATAAGCTTTGGATCGTTTCACCTCCTGAATGAAGTATTGTGGCCGGTGTGGACCCACGCAGGAGAAAGTGCCATATTGAACGCACATGAGTAGCAGGGAGCAGAGTAACCTGAGCCGTTAGCCGTATATAAATACATTTCTACTCAAAACCCATTTAGGGTGACTCTTAAGGGGATAGAGAAGGCCCTCTTTACCAGGTTCCAGTGGGGATGGGAGGTTTGGGCTACCACAGAAAATACATTTATTTTCTGTGGGACACTATTAAAAAGTTTGGAAAAATGCACATATATTAACACATACATTAAACATTTTAACAGTTACTTACTGTTTTTCAATGACCCAACCAAGCTATATAAGTTCCTGATCTCTCCATCCCCTTAATGAAAGTATTGTGGTTGAGGTTGGCCCGTCCAGGGAAAAGTACCAAACTGCAAGCCACTTTCTGAAACACACAATAATTGCATGTGGACGTGTAACATGGGCTGCTAGCAATGTGCACAAATACACTTTCTAGTCACCACCTACAATCATACTGCATTTGTGGTATGCAGAATTAGGCAGTCCTCCCCACTAGGTGGCTACGCTACAGAACATGCGTCTTTTGGGGGGTGGTGATATCTGGATTTTATATAGCCTGGGGTCTGATAAAAAATTGTAATTCATTGTTTAAATACATAGTAAAAGCTTAATGTTTATGTATATATAAAGTGTGTTAGAAAATATAATTCCAAAATATGTAGTTAATCCACCTTAAGCAACATAACAAAGTCAGAGGTGCTCATCAGAGAACGAACTAACCTTAATAGGTTAGTTCTATAGCCATGATAAGCCACTCTGAGAGCCCCTCTTTTAGCTCACTTGTGCCCTTCACAGGGAGAAATATCCTGTAGTATATCAGTCTGGTCCAACTCAAAAGAGTGAACCAGCCCCGAAATACCAGGCAATTCTACCCTGAACAGGAGAAACAGCAAACCCCAGACGCGTTTCGGCCTTTATGGGCCTCGTCAGTGAGGTGCAGCTGAACTCCCTAAGGCACAGTGAGCAAGGGGTCCACGTCTGGAGTCCCCTATTACCTTTAGGGAGACTAAACCCTAAAGGTAATTTACATATACAACATAACATTTCGGGGCTGGTTCACTCTTTTGAGTTGGACCAGACTGATATACTACAGGATATTTCTCCCTGTGAAGGGCACAAGTGGCTAAAAGAGGTTGCTCTCAGAGTGGCTTATCATGGCTATAGAACTAACCTATTAAGGTTGGTTTGTTCTCTGATGAGTGCCTCTGACTTACCTTTTTTGTTAATCCACCTTAAGGCAAAAGAGTATTCCCCTTATCTCACAATAAATATTATTGGGTACTCAAACAACTGATAAGGAAGTGATTACATTTATCAGCAGAAAAAGAACCAGACCTCCAATAGAACAGGTCAGCCTTTCTGTGTATCACCATTTATATATAATATTAGTGTTAGAAAATATCTATACTTAGGGACACTCAGGAATTTGCATTCAATATTCAATGGCACTACACCAACAACTGAAAATGTGCCGCCCTAGACATGGGCCTTGGCAAATATACACCTCTAACTTACAGCAGTAGGCTCATGTATAAAACCAATGTGAGCAAAGTGTGTGCGTGTGTGTGTCATCTGTTTTGTCTGTGTGAGAGCAGCAGGTGGTAGCATGGCAGGCATGGAATCCTAATGGCGTGGGAAGGGCAGGGTCTCCATATATGGTGTACCCCAAGCAAGACAGAAATAGTGCTTACAACTCAGACAGCTCTACCAGGAAAGACGTTCACCCAACACCACTTCCTAACGGTAGGAAACCGATATCAGCTTTATTTCATTTTCTGGTTGGCATGTCATGATTATTGGGATAATATCAAAATACTGGTGTGCAGTATCTGGCTGTTTCTGTTCTTAAGAGAGGTTTTTGTTGGACTTAATACGACAACAGTTTTAATTTAGTGTGAACATAACTGATACCTAAATAAATGCAGAATGCAGGGCTGCTCTGGAGCTGAAAGGGACAATGAAGTCTCAAGTTGTCTATCAGCCATTTAAAATAACATTTTGTATGACAAATTAATGATTTAAAGTCGCTAAGTGTGAGCTCTCCCTGTGTAATGACAGCTTTTGAAATCTTATTATTTTTCCATTTTTACACTACGATATAGCACAGGGCAAAAGTGCAGCCTATCTGTCATAAAATGCAAATGGATTAGCCATGTTGCTCAGTTTGTGCTGGGTAATAACAAGAGCTGGTGCTAGTTTTAATTCCCAAGACTCCCTCACTATGGTGAATAGATATCCCCTGATTTATACATATATTCTGGAGACAGGGATATATCTCACAGCTTGATGGACAGATAGGGTCGGATGGCGATTGAGATGTACTATTTAATTGTAAGTAACAGCCTAATTGTATCATTCATAACTCCTAATGCCTATAGGAGTGGGAAGCAGCTCCTATGTCCCTCCAGGCAGACTTGCACAGTCCACTTTGGGGGAAATTCCCGAAAAATGTGATTCAATGTGTTCTATTTTCTATGGGGAAGAATTGACATCACAGTCCTTTACAGGCTCACAGCTTAGTTCATTTGTGCCACAATTCAGTTGACTGTATTTGTGCATAATGTGTAACTGAATTAGAGGGAGCATATTTGGCAATGGGGCTGTGTTCTGTACCAAAATAAATGGTATAATAAATATACGGTGCTCTGTAAATGATCACAGTGGTCAGTTTGGTTCTGTATTGTTTTTTGCATAACTGAACATGCTAAAGAGCCATATGTTTTACAAAGTAAATAAATAAACACAACCATTATATTTTACGTTTATATGCAATTTCTCTTTACTAGGTGGCTCAATTTTGCGTTTTTCCTTGCTGTTTGTTTCTTGCTCACATGAATGTGTCCTGAGAACCCTGGCAAATGTAACTGCCGCATTCCCATTGTGCAGACGTATACTCCAGATAAATTCAAAGTCTACTCTGATGGTAGAATGGTAGATTCCATTGCAGCAGAATTACATATACAAGATAATAAATTAGAGGCTGTATTTTTTTTGCATTTTAAAAACATGTTGTATTTTGGGCTTTAAACAGCAAGATTCAATAACATTATACAGAATATCATTGGATACATCTTATATTATTACCATACTGTACATCCCTACTGCCTTCGTGATTTAACAACATTGCTGTAATTTACTATCATGCCAATATCACTTTCCAAATAGCAAATGTTTCCAGTCTTAGTTTAGGAAATCTTTGTGCGTTGTAATATATTTGTTTGTGTGTTGTTGTTTAGTCATTCAGTCATGTCCAACTCTCCATGACCCTATGAGCATCTATCATTATGTTGGTCATGCTCATCCATATGGTTATCTTGGCAAAGATGGAGTTGGTTGCCAGGTCCTTCTCCAGTGGATCATGATTTGTCTGACCTCTCTACTATGACCTGCCCAACTTGGGTGACTCTACATGGTGTAGCTGACAGCTTCATTGGGGTATACAAGCGCCTTCTACACGAGAAGGTAGCGATCCAGAAGTGGATGTGTTTGCTAGGTATGCGTAAAACAATAGCAGTTCACATCCAAATTTACTACACACCATCATCAATTAAAAATAATGCCCACCGATATTCATAAAATCTACTTACCTTATCCCTCTCACTTTACAAGACAGATAAACAAACTGTTAAAGAAGATATTACTGATCAAGGATAACAAACTCAAGTCCTTGAGTTATCAGAGTGTATTTTTGGGACATCTTGATTTTAGTAATCGTGAGTCAATCAGTTTCTTAATCATTTTGATTTACTTTCATGGCTTGGCTTTGGTATTCGAGGACCAACGTCTATTATAGATAGTAATGGAGCTTCTCAGCACTGCATAGTATAGGTAACAAATGATCATATTTTTTAATTTTTTATACATTTTCTGATTAGATGTTTCAAGAGCTCAAAAAAATAAACTGCAAATATGTTCAAGGTACAATGCATTATATTGAGAGCCCACCCAATTAAAAAGGTGGTATGTTAATGATGTTCTAAAAGAGCACTGTAGTGCCACATATGCAAATCACTATACTAATTATGAGAAAAAATGCTTTACAAAGTGTATATATATATATATATATATATATATATAAAAATATATATATATTTATTTATATATTGTTGTTGTTGTTCAGTCCTTCTGTCGTGTTCGAATCTCGGTGACCATATGGACGCAGGCTACCAGACACATTGGTCTTTGTTTCTGGTTGTGCTTATCCATTTGGTTTTCTTGGAGTGGGTTGCCAATTCCTTCTCCAGTGGACAGCAATTTGTCTGAACTCTCTGCGGATCTATCCTTTTATAGTTACGCCGTAGTTCGCCACCCAAAGCCCGCAGCCCCAAGCCGGCAAGTGAGAACTTGCACAGTAAAATGTAGAGCAGTGGTAACCCCTAACCTTAAGCTCTAAACCCTAAACCTTTCCCCTAACCCCTAAACCTAACCCTAAGCTTGGCTTCAGGGTGGTGTGACCTCTTGGTTCCCTGACTGGAATCAAACCCAGGTCGCAGTGCTGAAAGCACCAAATCCTAACCACTGGACCACCAGGGAACCCTTGTGTGTATATATTTGTATATTAATGAGCTCTTATTTAAGCCTAATGAAAGCACTGGTAGTTTTAGATACTGGCTCATTCCCATTGTCCAGATATATCAATGCACAATCTCCTCCCACCTCAGGAAGTAGATCAGTGGAGACTAATATGGCAGCATTCACTGCAGTATGATTGGTATATAAAGTGTAATAAATTGAAGGATCTATTATTTTTTCTTAGAATCTAAAAACATTTTCCTGTTTTCAAGGGAAGTTCTTCAAAACAGTATATTTTGAATATGCGACTACAATCTCCCTTTAAATTGCATTTGTCTTGTTTGGTTTAATCAGCAAAATGACTAAAAGATAATAAAAATATAATCAGCCTCTTGTTAGATTTAGTTGTGCCTCGTCTGACAGTGTTTATGGGACACACAGCCTCAGACTATAACAAAACGTAACTTGAAGATTGTAATTAGCAGGTACTCGGTGCACGATTGTTATATTGATGCCGCAACAAGAACTTCATCTAACACAACCATTCACCATCGTCAAATGATAACGGATCACCCCAAATGCACGTCGCTGATGAGCCTGAGCTAGTCTTAATTATATGACGCATCAATAGAAAGACTAATTTTTAACATCCTATTCGTTAGAGTTAATTGACAGCATAGCCGGCGTCTGGTATGTACAGAAATGTAATGTTTTCCAGGCAAATGAGCAGCTACATTATGCATTTCACCACCTGCCATCCTGTCATATTAATTAATTATCTATTATGAGTATATGTTTAGTTACAAGCATTTGCCAAATTAACTGCTAATTCTAAGTCCATTATATATATATATATATATATATATATATATATATATATATATATATATATATATATATATATATATATATATATATGTAGGGTCTATACTGTTATTGTGTTGGTGTACATACATGTATATATCTAAATATGTATTTACTTTTTGTCAGATAATTTATCATTTGTTTAAAAATGTGTGAAAAAAAAGAGTTAAGTGACGTTAAGATGGGTTAAGTGGAGTTAAAACATCCTCTTCTGAAGAACTACAATTAGGCGATATGTTTTTACAAAGTTAAAAATAATAATACAACTTCTGATGTATTACTTTTATATGCGGAATCTACCAGCTTTAGTTACACCAATTTCTGATAGGGTGAAATATGTATAATCATCAGCTTCTAATTTGGCTTAATGTAAATACATTAAAGGGTCCATTTCTATTTGGAATCTGTTTTTCATTTTAAGACTGGTGTGTGTGGATGCGCCACAGCACCACCTGGTGGTGTAAAAAAATTACTGCAGCCAAAGAACTATTCCATCCTCTGATCTGGCTCATAAGGCGGCCGACAGAAGAGGCCTTGAGCTAGGAGAGGTGCGCCCGAGGCTCTGGGGGCCCTAGTGCCCGTGTCGAACATAGCGATGGCTTCGCTGTCGACTCAGTGCCGTTCGAGTTGCGCCAGATCAGAGGATGGAATAGTTCTTTGCCTGTAATAAAAAATTTCACCACCAGGGGGTGCTGTGGCGCAGAGCTCAACACCAGTCTTGAAATGAAAAGCGGATTCCATATAGAACATATCCCATGAATGTTAGTGAATACTGTGAAGGGGTCTAGTGGAGTAAGCTGTGATAGAATGTGATGTATCACAGCTCATTGCAGCCGTTCTTAGTGAATCTACCCCACTGTTTTTGCTCATTCTACACTGGACATTAAAAAGGCCAATATCTGTTAATGTTTATGTGAAAATAGATCCGGCATTGTATCATTAATAAGCTCTATATCATTGCCTTATATCCCCATGGCATGGCCTCCTCATCAAACTATTTTTTCTGCTCAGTAATTCCATTCTTTCAGTCAATTTATTGATTAGGATAATTGCTGAGAATGAACTCACATCAGGTGTTATATGGACTTCCAAGCCATCCGATGCTCAAAACTGTTTTTTTTCTTTTTCTTTTAAGGCATTTGAAATTCCCATCAGCCTCATTAGCTGCATGCGCGAGGAGTCACATCCTAGCAGTGTCAATACACTAAGTAAAAGTGAGCACAGCAACATAAGGAGGGGAGCGCTGCAAAGGCACGTCTGCTGACCCCTATCTAATCATTAGCTCAGTATCTTTATCAGCACCGCAGTGGGGTGTGATGGTACAGAACGGCCCTGCACAAGCATATTTTGGCCTTAGAAGCAGATAAAATGAGTACAAGTCAACCCATTTTCTGTATGTGAGGCTGAGAAAATAACCCATAAATTGAAAATAAGACGGAAAGCTCTTTAGGCCTGTGGTGTAATGAAAATACAAACTAAATACAGTGTTTTACAGGATATTAATATATGGATGTTAATATTGCAAGATGAATTTTAGAATAAGAAACCATAATGTACACCTGGACAATAGAGGATATAAACCTGAACTTTTTCTGCCCCCTGCAGGCCCTGCGGCCCCCTGTGTTCCCCCTCAGACTCCTGTGGCCCCTCACGGACCTCTGCAGCCTCCCTCAGCCCCTTATGGACCCCTCTGTCTTTGCGGGTCCCTGTGGCCACCAGTGGACCTCTTTAGCCTCCCTCAACATTTTGTAGCCCCCTCAACATTTTGTAGCCCCCTTGGCCCTTGACAAATTTTATTTTTGCACCGGGGCCCCCCCCCATGCACTAGCTTCACCACTGGTCACAGTTATAGATGGCTTATTGATGATCTTGTATGTTTAGTTGTGTCCGACTCTCCATGAGACTTCAGCACATTAGGCACATATTTTGCCTGGTTGTGATAATCCATAAGGTTTCCATGACAAAGATACTGGAGTGGGTTGTCAGTTCCTTCTCAATTGGATCACAATTTGTCTGACCTCTCTGCTATGACCTGCCCCTTATGGGTGACCCTTCATGGTATAGCTCACAGTAAACAAGCCCCTTTGCCACGACAATTTAGCGATCCAGAAGGGGTCACATGTAGTATCACCCTGTTAAAAAATGTCTATATCTCAATGGTTGTGCCAATGAGTATTGGAAGATAATCATCTGTGCCCAGATCAAAAAGTTGTTATTGTTTAGTTGTTCAGTCGTGTCCTACTCTCTGTGACCATATGCACTGCAGCATGCCAGGCACATCATGTCTGTAAGGTTATCTGGAGTCAGTTGCCAGTTCCTTTTCCAGTTGGCTGTGATTTGTCTGACCTCTCTGCTCTTAGCTGATTTTACATGGTATAGCTCACAGGTTCGTTGAATTACACAAACCCCTTTACCACGACAAGGTAGCGATCCAGAATGGGCAAAAAGGTTCTAGCCACCAAAAATAGTAGATTTTACACAAGATTTTTTGATTTAAGTATGCATTGTGCATTACATAAAAATGGACCTCGGGCCTTCTGCAAACTGTTTCTACAACAATGTTAAGATCTCATTTTAAGAAACGTTTTACGTGTGCTCCAGCTGAGTTACCGAAGTCTACTGAAAAAGGATGTGCTTCTTCTACCCTGATTGGCTGTAGCTGACATCCCTGGATCACAATTTGTCATAGGGAGGTATTGACATTACTGCAATGCTGTGAATATAATTTTTTTTACTTGTACGTGCTTTCTTTTATTAGGCAGCGCTTATAAGATCTGTTTTTAAACAAATAATCCCTGTATGGATCTGCCTACTGCAGTGTATGCAGACACAGACTCTATAGGGCTTGATTTGCAGTATAGTGTCCTAGCCTATCAGGGACCATGTCTCAGCAGCATGTTGCAGAATGTTGCTGAGAAATGGTCACTGATTGGTTAGTACGAGACACTGAACAGTAAGAGCTCCAGCGTCTGTGTTTTCATAAGATGCAGAGGGCAGGCCCAAGCGTATAATATTTGTCTTATTTTAGACAGAGCTTTTAAACACTTCTTAAGAAAAAAAAGTACAGTGGATATAAAAAGTCTACACACCCCTGTTAAAATATCAGGTTTCTGTGCTGTAAAAAAATTAGACAAATAAAAATCATTTCAGAACTTTTTTTGTGACCTATAAACTGTACAACTCAATTGAAAATCAAACTGAAATATTTTAGGTGGAGGTAAGAAAAAAAAAAAAGAAAAATAATGTGGTTGCCTAAGTCTGCACACCCTCTTATAACTGGGGATGTAGCTGTGTTCAGAATTAAGCAATCACATTCCAAATCGTGTTAAATAGGAGTCAGCATACAACTGCCATAATTTAAAGTGCTTCTTTCTTGATTAACCCCAAATAAAGTTCAGCTGCTCTAGTTGGTCTTTCCTGAAATTTTCTTAGTTGTATCCCACAGCAAAAGCCATGGTTCACAGAGATATACCATGGAACACAGTGAAGACAGTCATCATCAAGTGGAGAAAATATGGCACAACAGTGACATTACCAAGAACTGGAGCTCCCTCCGAAATTGATGAAAAGACGAGAAGAAAACTTGTCTGGGAGGCTATCAAGAGGCCTACAGCAACATTAAAGGAGCTGCAGGAATATCTGGCAAGTACTGGCTGTGTGGTACATGTGACAACAATCTCCTGTATTCTTCATATGTCTGGGCTATGGGGTAGAGTGGCAAGACGAAAGCCTTTTCTTACGAAGAAAAACATCTAAGCCAGGCTACATTTTGCAAAAACACATCTGAAGTCTCCCAAAAGCATGTGGGAAAAGGTGTTATGGTCTGATGAAACCAAGGTTGAACTTTTTGGCCATAATTCCAAAAGATATGTTTGGTGCAAAAACAACACTGCACATCACCAAAAGAACACCATACCCACAGTGAAGCATGGTGGTGGCAGCATCATGCTTTGGGGCTGTTTTTCTTCAGCGGGAACTGGGGCCTTAGTTAAGATAGAGGGAATTATGAACAGTTCCAAATACCAGTCAATATTGGCACAAAACCTTCAGGCTTCTGCTAGAAAGCTGAACATGAAGAGGAACTTCATCTTTCAGCATGACAACGACCCAAAGCATACATCCAAATCAACAAAGGAATGGCTTCACCAGAAGAAGATTAAAGTTTTGGAATGGCCCAGCCAGAGCCCAGACCTGAATCCGATTGAAAATCTGTGGGGTGATCTGAAGAGGGCTGTGCACAGGAGATGCCCTCGCAATCTGACAGATTTGGAGTGTTTTTGCAAAGAAGAGTGGGCAAATCTTGCCAAGTCAAAATGTGCCATGCTGATAGACTCATACCCAAAAAGACTGAGTGCTGTAATAAAATCAAAAGATGCTTCAACAAAGTATTAGTTTAAGGGTGTGCATACTTATGCAACCATATTATTTTATTTTTATATTTTTTCTTCCCTCTACCTAAAAGATTTCAGTTTTTTTTTCAATTGAGTTGTACAGTTTATAGGTCACATTAAAGGTGGAAAAAGTTCTGAAATGATTTATCTTTGTCTCATTTTTTTACAGCACAGAAACCTGACATTTTAACAGGGGTGTGTAGACTTTTTATATCCACTGTACATAACATAGTTACACAGATACAGTATATTATATACCTAGTAAAAACCAGAAAACTTCCATATCCCCATAAAGTCTGCTCATTTAAATATATGATACACAGATATACACCCTTAGATTGTAAGTTTGCGAGTTTTCAATTGTGTGTCCGTGTGTTGGAAACAAGCACTATGTACATTTGATTATATGCTCAAAAACAGGGCCCTCCATTCTTTATAAGGTGTTAAGTTTGTTTTTTGCCATGTACTAAACCCCTGTACAGCGCTACGGAATATGTTGGCGCGATATAAATAATAATAATAATAATATGGAAGGTCCGTGCCGTTTTCTCAAAAAAATAAATGTAATGGCTTCCACGTTCATTAAAATAATATAAAATGTGATGCATTGTAAACTGTATTTGTTTTTAACTTTTTTACATTTTTCTGATAATAATGTCTAGTTCTTCAAATCACATATTAAAATACAATGTTCCTTTAATAGTGTCTCTGTGACACTACGTAAAATTAATTTTGTCCTCTGTAAAAAAGGCCCATAGACCAAACTGTATGTTTGTGACATCGATGTGACATTCGCTTCTTTAGCAGACACTGTGCTTACAAGATCTGAGTGATCTGAAGAGATAAACACAAGTGACCTGAAGCCCATTCACTGTGATGGGATGACACTAACACGGCTGTGATCTATAGACAACTGGACTCGGTCTGTCTGCTACAAGGTGACATTGACACTGAGTCACCGAGTACTTTTCAATACCAATGACCTATAATCAGAAATTACCTTTTCCCTGACTAATCTCTAAGATGATAATATAAATGATTACGGTATATATATATCACTAATATCGTTTCTAAAGTGTGCACTTTAGAAACTATATGTACGGAATACAGACACAGGGGAGGGAGGAGGGGTAAAGAGACACAGGGGAGGGAGGAGGCAGGAAAGAGAGTAGGGAAAAGAGGAAAGAGAGAGAGGGGAAAAGAGACACAGGGGAGGGAGGAGGGGGAAAGAGATACAGGGAAGGGAGAGGGGGAAAGAGACACAGGGAAGAGAGAGGGGGATAAAGACACAGGGGAGCGAGGATGGGAGAAAGAGACAAAGGGGAGAGAGGGGGGGAGAAAGAGACACAGAAAGGGAGAGGGGAGAAGAGACACGGGGAGGGAGAGGGGGAGAGATACAGGGGTGGGAGAGGGGTCAAGAGACACAGGGGAGGGAGGAGGCAGGAAAGAGAGTAGGGAAAAGAGGAAAGAGAGAGAGGGGAAAAGAGACACAGGGGAGGGAGGAGGGGGAAAGAGATACAGGGAAGGGAGAGGGGGAAAGAGACACAGGGAAGAGAGAGGGGGATAAAGACACAGGGGAGCGAGGATGGGAGAAAGAGACAAAGGGGAGAGAGGGGGGGAGAAAGAGACACAGAAAGGGAGAGGGGAGAAGAGACACGGGGAGGGAGAGGGGGAGAGACACAGGGGTGGGAGAGGGGTCAAGAGACACAGGGGTGGGAGGGGCGGGGAGAGACACAGAGAAGGGAGAGGGGGGAAGAGACACAGGGGAGGGAGTTGGGGGGAAGAGACACAGGGGAGGGAGATGGGGGAAAAGAGACTAGGAAAGTAGAGGGGGAAAGAGACACAGGGAAGGGAGAGGGGGGATAGAGAAATGGGGAGGGAGAGGGGGAGAAAGAGACACAGGGGTGGGAGAGGGGAGAAGAGACACAGGGGAGGGAGAGGGGGAGCGACACAGGGGAGGGAGAGGGGGGAAGAGACACAGGGGTGGGAGGGGGGGAGAGACACAGAGAAGGGAGAAAGGGGAAGAGACACAGGGGAGGAAGGAGGCAGGAAAGAGACTAGGGAAAAGGGGAAAGAGAGAGAGAGCGGAAAAGAGACACAGGGGAGGAAGGAGGGGGGGAAGAGATACAGGAAAGGGAGAGGGAGAAAGAGACACAGGGAAGGGAGACTGGGGATAGAGACACAGGGGAGGGAGGATGGGAGAAAGATAAAAAAAGAATGGAGAGGGGGAGAAAGAGACACAGGGGAGGGAGAGGGGAGAAGAGACACAGGGGAGGGAGAGGGGGAGAAAGAGTCACCCATCAAGACATTTCATTTGCAGTAAAAAATCAGGTGAAATTGAGTCACTGTTGGGTTCCATTCCTTCAGGTTGTCCATCCGTGTATATATGCCCTGGTGATAGTTTGTTTTCTATGTATCCTTTTAAACCACTAAACTTGCTAATGGGTGAAATGTTTTTTAGAAACCATCAACTAAATACAGTATTTAGATTTTGGATATACATGTTCACACAAGAATACAGTGGAGTAATTCAGCCTAGGCCAGAAAGGTGCAGGGCAGGAGACTGGTTTTAATTAGTGTCAAATAGCTATGGAATAAAGTACATAGATGCAGAAGAACACATATACAGTATGCAGTGACATGTCGGTATGTATGAACATCTAACACTATATATAGTGGGCCTCAAGCCCGTAAAGCCCTCCTGCGACCGCAACATGTTAAGTGGCTGACTGAGATGTGATTGGCCGTTACGATCCGCGTTATGATTTAGTGTGACACAGCCTCTCAGCCAATGGAAAGCGTTGTAGCCGCAGATGATTGACAGAGGGAGATTATAAATTTGCGTTCCACCCGCCCATGAGTTGACTGTATTGTATTTTCGGACGAAGTAGCATGCAGGTCCCGGAGTTGGTGGTTGGTTCGAGTTAGAGAGACAGTAGGAGAGTTTGGAGAGAAGTAATTTGTGGTTTTGTTCATTTATATTACTATTTTACACTTAATCCCTGATTACACATATTTACAGATTACACATAATTGCAATACACATAATTTAAACAACACACATAGAGACATATTGAGTTAGGTCAATCTATACAACCCCCCAATCCCAACCCCCCCATCCCCCACACTCCATCCCCCAACAGTTATTAATTACACATAATACACACTCCCCCCCATCCAATCATACATATACAGCCAAACTTTGATTGATTATCCTTATTTTATTTTTGTTATTATTATGGAAGGAGGAGAGAGGAGGGGAGATGAGTGGTGGAGGAGAGGAGAGGTGAGGAGTGGTGGAGGAGAGGAGAGGTGAGGAATGGTGGAGGAAAGGAGGAAGAGGTTGAGGAGGAGGAGTAGGTGGCAGAGGAGGAGTTGGAGGAGGAGGAGGTGTCGGAGGAGCTGGAGGTCCCCAGTCCCACCTCCTCCACTCCAGAGGCATCTGCCAGCCACCCACAGCCCAGCCCCTCCTCTTCTCTCAGCATGCCTCCGCCACTGCAGGTGCCGCTGCCTCTCGTGGGGTTGCCTCCCCCTGCCCCCCCTTCCCCCATCACCACCAGCAGGGAGATGGCGGTCAGTCAGTCACATACACACAATAATGTAAATTGATAAATAGCAAAACATAATGGGAGGTGACCAAATGGGAATGGGTATACATCCTGGCACATGGCCACCAGCAATGGCATGGGACTTTCCAGGATGGGTATAGCGGAGATTACTCCTGATGGCGAGGAGTTGGCTGGTGATCCATGTGTTTTTGCGTCCATTCCTGGTGTGTTAGAGTAGATTAGTGTGGTGTATGTCCCCCTGGTCCCCTTGTGGATTGCTAAGTGGTGGTGGTGAAGGGTCTTGTGTACCTGAATGAAGCTGTGAACTATATCATGTAGGGCCACTGTAGGTAGGCAGGTCATAGCAGAGAGAGGTCAGACAAATCACAGTCCACTAGAGAAGGAACTTGCAACCCAATCCAGTATCACCTGTCATATTGAATAGCTATGTGCGATTTTCGCGATCACAAGTCTTGCAGCCTTGAAAGATCAAAGGCTCCGGGAGGCTGTAAGTTACGAGTTTAACCATCGTCATTTTTACAAAGCTCATAAGATCGTAAGATGCCTATTGAATAGCAAAATAACTTGCAACCTCACTTACGGGCTAGCGGATTGGCCGAAAGCTCAATTGATGAGGCTCTATGACTTTTGCCCTTTGGAAATGCAATATCTGTTTGATCAGACACTGGTTAGTAGTAAAGGTGTGAGATGTACCAGTCCTGGAAATATCTGGCGCTGTGAGTGACTGACAATACTTCCTTATATCCACTACCAGGCAAACAGTAGTTTTCATTATTTGAGCTTTTCAGAAAACAATCTCCACAATCCTTCCCTAATCCTGCTCCCCATCACCGTCCTGTGGTGTAAGGGATGCTTAATTCTTTGCTTCCTCCAGAGCTCGGCACCAACTTGACAGCGAAGAATTCTGATGCACTCAAAGGACATTTTAATAGTGGAGTGAGGAATAATCAATTCCACTTGAGGACACCAATCAATAATATCCAGGGGACGAATGAATCCCTATTAGATACTCTCAAAGCAAAGGCCTAGAGAGGTCGAGGGAGGCTCAGCATGAGGTTCAGTGCACAGGTACAGAAGGTTGCACATATACCAATGAAATTATTAAAACACTGCAATAGATTCAACAACAAAAGGCTTCGCTATCAGACTCTACCTTTCGATTTCAACCAGCTTAACCCTTTGACGTTTCCTATTATGTGAAAGTATTTAATTGAAATCCCCCGGAATGTGCCTGAAATAGAGTTAGAATTCCATCCTCTACAATGGATACCAATATGTCATTACCAGGTCATAATCAAATGTATTTAATTATATATTATACATTAAAAGGTTAGGTAACATTGATAGCTTTTTTTAAAACTTTTAAACATTATCGTGGAATGTTTTAGAAAAATATATTGTGAGATTTGAGTGGATACAATATTATAGGCATATTTAATTTTCCTGGGTTATGAATGCATCTGATAGAGGAGAATCAGTAGTGTATGAAAATATGTTTTTGCGTGAAAAAAATGCAAAAATAAACATTATTATACTTACCCCAAAGTTTGCTAAATCTCTTGAGATTGCAAGTAGTTGATTTTTAGAGTTAGCACCCTTAGAAAGCCCTGCTAATATTTGCATAACATTCATTATATTTTTTGGCCAATCACACGCAGTTAATACATTGTATAAATCTGTGATAGCAGTTTGTGCAAAAAGGAATCATGCACACGGAAGCAGGAGGAGCCCAGACATTGCTCTGTAGATCTCTGCATTGTGTTGCTATTGGCTTGAAGGTTAGCATAGAGTTAAAATCCGTACGCAAATGCAGTGTTTCTATTGGTAGGTACCAGGTGCCTATGTAAGCAGTTCTGGGGGTGTGGAAAACAAGCTTTATTTTTAAATAAAATAAATATGTACGTGTATAGAATGACTCCATGTAATGGAAACTTAGATATAACCTTAAAAGGCAATTTTTTACTTTATGTTTTGATTGGGATTTATTTTACGAAAGCAAATGAATAAAATGCACTTTTATTTAAAAACAAGCAAATCTTTAAAAACTTGATTAGGAGAAACTGACAGACTGGCAAGCTTTTTGCATCAAGCTCAATCAACTTAACCTCTTGATGCTATGCATTGTGCTATCTAATAGTGCAACTGTGTCAGGTCACTAATGTAAAAGAAAAGGATTTGGCTGTCAATACAACACCAAAACAGGAATATATGGGATATAGTTAAAGTCAGCATAATCACAGATGCTTCATAGTAAAAGCTTCTGTCGTTGTTCTTATTTATACCAACCACAAACAAACTCTAATTATACTTATTCATATGCATATTTTTCATTTGTGCAATAACTGGAACCTGTGCTGCATATATTTGACTGGATAAGGTAATAGACTGAAGAAATGATACATTGCAGAATTTTCTCCAGTGAACAATAGAGCTTGTTTGTTTCCGTTTCCAAGGCTCCCTCCAATGGATGATATAAACAGAAATAGGGGTGATCTTATAAGACCTTTATTAGGCTGCTCAGCCGGGGTAGGCAATTATTTTTTTTACAAAATTCACCAAGGTCCAAATCTATTTGTGAAAATAAACTCAAGGTCTGGAATACATATTTTTATACAGGAAGAACCACGCATATTTTAATATAATGACATTCCAAAGGCTGCAGGATTAACTGTTAGATATTGTAAACTACAATTGTAGGGGAAACCTTTTAAGTGATAGATTACCGTACTCAGATTTTGAATCGTCATCATAAATTAATAGTAAATGTAATAATATAGTGTAAGTTATAGTCTGCCCGGGTTCCCTGGTGGTCCAGTGGTTAGGATTTGGTGCTTTCACCTCTGTGACTTGGTTTTGATTCCAATCAGGGAACCAAGTGGTCACACCACCCTGAAGCCGAGCAGGGTTGGGCCTGCTCAGCACTTGGATGGGAGACCGCCTAGGTATAACAGGAACTATATGCTGTGGCCCACTGGAGAAGGAACTAGCAACCCACTCCAATATCTCTGCCATGGAAACCAAGTGGATCAGCACCATGTGTTTTGGTCCATGAGGTCACAGAGAGTTGAATGTGACTGAACAACACAAACACACACATAGCCTGCCCATTATAGTCTATATAGCCTATTATATTATATTTTATATATATATATATATATATATATATATATATATATATATATATATATATATATATATAAAACTAGCGACTTGCCCATCAAAAATGACGGCTATAAAATTGTAAGCCAGGCAATCAATGCTGTTTGCCACACAACGTGGGGCTTTTGCTTCTCTGAGCACCTTCGGCGCTCATCGTGTGGCTCATATATACAGTATATATATGAAAAGATGTAGAATTATTCTGTTTGGCTTCAAGAAAATCTAGTTAGCTGCTAAGTATTAAAGATTTTTATACACCCCTGCTTATCGTTAACACATTTTTACATATATGTAGACACATTTGAACATGCAGTATATAAATGTGTTCATTCTCAGTTTGAGTACCTCTGACTTTGATGTTGTTTATGCATATGACCCATAGGTGTTTTCACACCCTAAGGGTGATGGGGGACTCCAGAAGTGGTGATGAGGCCCATAGAGGCCGAAACATACGTCTGGGGTTTGCTGTTTCTCCTGTTTAGGGCAGATTTGCGTGGCATTTCAGGGCTGGATCACTATATTGAGTGAGAGACTGATATACTACAGGATATTTCTCCCTGTGAAGGACACAAGTGAGCTAAAAGAGGCTGCTCTCTGACTAGGTAACCAGACCTATGGGACAAAACTACTTAGTTGTTGTTTGTTCTCCGATTGTTGTTGTTTGTTCACCTCTGACTGAATATGTAGTCACGTCATGTAACACAAAAGCCAATTCACAGGACATGCACGTACACAACATAGAGGTTTGTGGGTAACAAAATCCTTACTAATATCTAGTACTCACCATTTTCTCAGCAGCAACCAACAACTTCATCCTTAGTTGAGAATTACAGTGTCTGTACAGCTAGAAATAAGGCACCCTCAATAGAGGAGCGCCCCTAGGCAACTGCCTAATCAAAAATCCAGCAATGGGTCTACATTTCATTGGCATGTGCATAACATGTTCTTGTACTTACAAGTAACATGGAGCCCGATTCAATTTGAAGCACGCATCTCGCGGTATACAGGCTGTATGTATGTCTGCAAGTTAGGGGCCGAAACCGTAAACCATGCACTTGTATGTAGCATTACAGGGCGGGAACATGATCAATTAAGCAAGGCTGTAACTACCCATTTAGTAACAGCCAATAGAAAATGAGACCGTCATCATTAGGTCAGTAAAATATGGAGGTTACATGTCAATCAATTAGCGTTCGGGGGTCCGATATGCGATGGGACTCGCAAAATACAAAATAATAAAAATGAATGCCAATACTGTTCTAGTCCATGTGGGTGGCCTGATATGTATTAACTTATTTATACCCAAGATTGATTTAACCCGAAATGAAACGTACATTTTTTTTTATTGCCGATTTGCGAGCTTGAGACTGTTGTGCAATTAATTCTTTCATTGCTTTCCCCGTCATTTACAGTGCAGTATTGATTTTTTATTTGCATTTACAGTGCTACAGACATGTCTTTAACCCCTTAGCGAGTCCCATCTGGTACTCGTAGGATTTTCTCCTACATTTGCCATTTACGGGTGTGAAAACAGTTGTGTGCTTGGGGAATTGTAGCAATTGAATAGCAATTTATGATTTCATCGCTCTAAAATCTTTCAGACGTGAAAGATCAAAGGCTTTAAGTTCCGGTTTTAACAACCGCAAGGATTTCAAGACCGTAACCCGTTTGTAGCCCCCAAAAGACATCAATTAAATAGCAAAATAAATTACAACCTCCATTACGGACTACTGTCAGTTACAATTGCTCAATTGAATCGGGCTCATGGTCTTCACAAATACGTAACTGAAATTGACAAGCACTGCCACAGGGTTGTAAAAACCAGTGTGAGCAGGGAAAAATTACTTTTACCGTGACATTTGTTTGGTGCACCACCTGCACCACTGGTAGCTCTGCCTTTGAGTAGAAGGTCAAAACTGCAATGTAACTTTATATTATATCAGGTAACTGCAGATCTTTGTTTTTACCAGAAACTTATTTTGATGTTTAGAATTTTATTTACTTAAAAGCAAATAAAATTCTAAACATCAAAATAAGTTTCTGGTAAAAACAAAGATCTACAGTTACCTAGTATAATATAAAGTTACATTGCAGTGACCTTCTACTCAAAGGCGGAGCTACCAGTGGTGCAGGTGGTGCAATGGCACCAGGGCCCTCTTCTGCTGTGTATTTTTTTAATTTTGCATCTAATTTTTTTCTGCAGTGTAGGCAGAAGGTAAGGGAAGTGGAGCATCTATGGAAATGGTGTTGGGGGAGCTTGGCGAGCATTGCTGCTATGGGTAGGGGTCTTTAGGGCATCAGCTATTGGAAAGGGTCCCTGGGGAGAGGTGCTGTTATGACAAGAGGTCTTGGGTGGAGCAGCTATGGGAAAGGGTCTTGGAGAGCGGTGCTGCTATGAGAAGGGGTCTTGCACCAGGGCCCTCCGTTCTCTAGCGCTGCCATTGCTTCAGAAATATGTTAAAGGTCTAATGTAACTACATACCAATGTGAACATTTTAGTACAACTGATCAGAGTAAACAACTTTTTCATTCACTATAATTAGAAAAGGTGAGAAAATCACTTCTTTCTAAGCTATCATGGGAAAGCTGTTCCTTCCATCTTTTAGGAAGTATTTATTGCTGATGACAGAGTACAATAAAATTACTCTTGACTTATTCATGGTGGATGTTATACTTTAGCATTAGTAATGGCTTTTCGATAAAGAATGTAAAAACAAAGGCAGGACAATCCCTGAGGAAGTTGGCTTGGGACCACTGAAACACGTTGGTCTTTGATCCTGTACAATTATATATATGAGAATGAAGAAATCCTATAAATAAATTACTTTTGTGCATTTACTTATTTTTGTTTTATGTTATTTTCACCATTTGATTTTTTTTTTCTTTGTAGTTTTCCTTTCTTGTTTTGTTCCCAAATTAAAGACACAATTTCCATTCAGCCTTTAGATATTTTGCCAAGTTGTAGCAATAAAGATGAAGGTTTATGGGATCTGCCTTTTAGCTTTCTTATCTTTTTCATATTTTCCTTATGCAGCATATAAATCTAATCCCATCCCCAAGGACAGTCCAGCACCAAAATGATAGTTAAATCTCTCCAATTAAAAAATATCTAATTCAGATATGCATATAGACAATAGTTTATATTAAAATGCATGCAGTTGAAATTATAAATACATATGGCTTTGTCGGAATTAATGTCCCATGTGCTTTAATCCTATTTAAGTGCAAATGTTTTAAGTTTGTGTTTGGATGAGTATTCTGCAATGTATGAGGATACTTAGCAGTTTACAGTCATTCCCATAACAATCCTTACAGGCCCCAGCTGACTATTTCAAGAGTTTCATGCTGACTGTATGCCACTGTACTCGCTCACAACAGTGTTTGCTTATGGTAATGGGACTATTAACAATTTTTGGGATGCTCAGTCAGAAATGAGGTGACATGAAACAGTTGCTCAGTGTCAAAAACTTGTGTGAGAAGGGCTGTGCGCTATATATATATATATATATATATATATATATATATTTTTTTTTTTTTTTTTTTTTTTTATATATATTTGTTGTTTAGTTGTTCAGTCATGTCTGACTTTCCATGAACCTATGAAATGCAGCATGCCAGGCACAATTGTTATGTATCTGGTGGTGCTTATCTATAAGGCTTTGTTGGCAATAATATTGTTTGACCTCTCTGCTATGACCTGCCCTTTTTGGATGACCCTTTAGTGCACAGTTTCACTGAAATACACAAGCTCCTTCACCATGAAAAGGTCCAGAATGGGATATATATATATAGTTGTGCTCAAAAGTTTGCATACCCTGGCAGAAATTGTGAAATTATTGCATTTATTTTGAAAAAATGACTGATCATGCAAAAACATGTATTTTATTGAAGGATAGTGATTGTATGAAGCCATTTATTATCACATAGTTGTTTGGCTCCTTTTTAAATCATAAAGATAACAGAAATCACCCAAATGGCCCTGATAAAAGTTTACATATAAACTGAATATTTTGCCTGGTTACAGACACAGATTAAAATGGCAATTAAAAGTTAATTTCCCACACCTGTGGCTTTTTAAATTGCAATTAGTGTCTGTGTATAAATAGTCAATGAGTTTGTTAGCTCTCACGTGGATGCACTGAGCAGGCTAGATACTGATCCATGGGGAGTAGAAAAGAACTGTCAAAGGACCTGCGTAACAAGGTAAGGGAACGTCATAAAGATGGAAAAGGGATATAAAAAGATATCCAAAGCCTTGAAAATGCCAGTCAGTACTGTTCAATCACTTATTATGAAGTGAAAAATTTGGGGATCTCTTGATACCAAGCCAAGGTCAGGTAGACCAAGAAAGATTTCAGCCACAACTGCCAGAAGAATTATTTGGAATACAAAGAAAAAACACAAGTAACCTCAGGAGAAATACTGGCTGCTCTGGAAAAAGAATGTGTGTTTTTTTCAAGGAGCACAGTATGACGATACTTGAACAAAAATGAGCTGCATGGTCGAGTTGCCAGAAAGAAGCCTTTACTGCGTCAATGCCACAAAAAAGCCTGTTATAATATGCCCACTGTAATTTGGAGTGACGAGACCAAAATAGAGCTTTATGGTCACGCTGTTTGGAGAGGGGTCAACAAGGCCTATAGTGAAAAGAATACCATCCCCACTGTGAAGCATGGTGGTGGCTCACTGATGTTTTAGGATTGTGTGAGCTCTAAAGGCACGGGCAATCTTGTGAGAATTGATGGAAAGATGAATGCAGCATGTTATCAGAAAATACTGGCAGACAATTTGCTTTCTTCTACACGAAAGGCTGCGTCTGGGACACTCTTGAACTTTCCAGCATGACATGACTCTTAGCACAAGGCCAAGTTAACCCTCCAGTGATTACAGCAGCAAAGGGTGAAGGTTGTGGAGTGGCCATCACAGTCTCCTGACCTTAATATCATCTAGCCACTCTGGGAAGATCTCAAACATGAAAGACGACCAAAGACTTTGCATGACCTGTAGGGGCCTCATAGACAACTATTACAGAAGATTTCACGCTGTCATTGATGCTAAAGGGGGCAATACACGGTATTAAGAACTAAGGGTATGCAAACTTTTAATCAGGGCCATTTGGGTGATTTATGTAATTATTATGATTTAAAAATGAGCCAAACAACTATGTGATAATAAATGGCTCCATACGATCACTATCCTTCAATAAAATCATTTTTTTTGCATGATCAGTCATATTTTCAAAATATATGCCAACATTTCACAATTTCTGCCAGGGTATGCAAACTTTTGAGCACAACTGTATATATATTTATATCTATCTATATATATATATATATATATATATATATAGTAAATAAATAGTACATTTGTGTTCACATTTGAAACAAGATAAAAAAACTGCTCAGAATTCAGATGCACTGCATTCTGGGAACCTGGGCAGGGACATGCAAATGTGCCCACAAAGTCTTCGTTCTTGCAATCCATAACCATATCAAACATGGCTTCCCTTAAGCATATGCCCGCTGTATCAAAAAGCTTTGAGCAAAGCTAGGGTTGGATTATACACAAGTTAGGAATCCCACCCACGTATAGCCGTTTCAAGGTTACTGCCTCTCATCAGCATGAGGACGATAGCTTGTGTAGTGGATATTTTGAGCAGGTTCACCACAACAATCATTTAATATATGGTGGGCAAAAGAGAAATAGAAGCCCTCCACCGTACAGAAAATAAATAGTACATTTGCGTTCACTTTTGAAAGTCTAAAACAAGTTAAAAAAACTGTTTCCCACTCCGAATTCCGAGAAATACAGTTATTACACTGCATTCTGAGAAACCGTTATATATCAGCGGTGAAGCTACTACAGGTGAACACAATGGGGCCCACAGCTGGGTAGAAGCCCTCTGCTAAAAGCAGCAGCTGTCTGAAGTAAATGGGGTCTATTCATTTATATAAGGAGAGGATGATCTTGGGGAAGTCTTGTCATGTAGACATATTTTTGGCTGTTTAATGACCCCCACATTGTATAGAGAAGTTGAAAGTTATTTTACAGGGAATCTTTTTTACTGGGTCCTCCATTTACTATCTCCGCCACTGGTATATATATATATATATATATATATATATATACATATACATATATATATATATATATCCTGTATAGTGCCCCACCCAAAAGAATGGTCCAGTGTTGAAATATCAGGTTAGCTAGTTTCCTGTTTGAATGAGAAATTGCTTGGTATTGCAGGGCTGGACTCTTCCTTTGGATATGGTCAGGCTGAGTGATTGTTGATTAATGCTGCTAGTAAATTAACTGACCATGAAGTATTAGACCCTAGAGTTAAATCCCACTGTGTGTTGAATGATAACATTTAAAGCTTGCTCTGTTACTCCATTTGGTTAGGCCTGGGGCGCCCAGTCTGATATTGAATCTACTTTAATAATACAGTGAACCAATAATACAATTTAGAGCCAGTGCTTCACATATAAACTGTACTAAATTAATAAATTAAAATAATATATATATATATATATATATATATATATATATATATATATATATATATATATATAAAATTACATTATTTAGCAGGGACAATTCATGAAACTAAGTTTTAATTAAAAAAATATTCACTATCCTTGCTGGACCCTGAAGGCATACATGATACTTTGAAGGTGTGTGCATGAGAATGGTATTTGCATCCTGTAGAGCAGTGCTTGCAACTATTGATGTAAGCAGGCTCCTTATGAGCCTATGAAGGGGAAGGGGTGTAGTGTCAATTTCAATCAGATCTAATAAGCCTCATGACCACCTCCTGTCCACTGACAGATAAAAAACACACCCTCATGACCCAGATTTTCAGAAGTCATGCAATAAAGACAAAATTGATTACTCTGCTCATTAACAGTTTTCGAAAAATCTGATTCTCTATACAAAGGGCATTTTTGTTCATGAATTACACCGCTGCTAATTGTGTTTGTTTAATACATATTTAAGGGGTGCTGTTTTTTCTTGAACTACAGTAATCCTTTATTTTTTCTCAAATCATAATTTTATACAAGATAGTATACAGTGTATTATGTACATATAAAATATGTAAATACATTGCGCACAATGTAATGTATTATGGGACCACCATACTTGTGTACTTACAATATGCTATTTTGCAACAGTACACTTGATAATGGGACAATATTTTTAGAAAGCAAAAAATACAGCTTTTATTTAATAACTTGTACATGCAATTATTCTTCAATGTGTGCAGTCACTGTCTTGTGAGAGGTTCTGGTTTTCCCTTATTTTCTACAGGGATGGACTTAATTAACTAATGAGATTGAGTATTGACAATAAGGATCATGGCCATGTTTAGGTTTTATGCTCCCTTATGCCATTCGTTAATCTAGCCATGAAATGAAAATATGTTCGCTTTTGGGGAGGAAAGCTATGATAAGTCTGGACAAGCTAGTAAAAAGTAAAGATATTACACTATCAACACAGGTCTGCATAGTTAGAACTGTGGTATTCCTAGTAGTACCCTACGGATGTGAGAGCTGAACCATAAAGAAGTCTGAGCGCCGTAGAATTGATGCCTTTGAATTGAGGTGTTGGAGAAAACTGCTCAGAGTCCCTTGGACTGCAAGAAGATTCAATAAATCAGCACTTCAGGAAATCAAGACAAACTGTTCACTGGAAGGTTTGATCATGAGGCTGAAGCTGAAATATTTTGACCATATCATGAGAAAACAGGGTCCCTAGAGAAGACTCTGATGCTGGGAAAGTATGACGGCACAAGAAGAAAGGGTCGACAGAGGCGGAGATAGATGAGATAATTGAAACAATGAACTTGATGGAGCTCAGAGGGGCAGTAGTTGACAGATGTGTCTGGCGTGCTGCAGCCCATGGGGTCACTTGCAGCTCCTCCTTTTCTATTTCTATCACACCCCTGATAAGACCCAAATGTAGATGCAGAAAGCTCTCAAGGTCTCCTCAAAACAGCAGCCATAGTGGCACCACCTATTACAGCATAATTGCATTGATTAGTTAATAAATGGAAGGATATTTGAAATATAATTTTCTAAAATAAAGCTTGTGCCCATTTTCAACATATAATATATATATAGCATTATAGTAATCCAATGCATGATATAGCTATGTGCAGATCCAGCAGTAACAGGCAGCAGTGAATACAATGAGGTACCAGAGGAAGAAGAGGGGGCAGCACGCGGGGTCGCGCAATGTGTGAGCGCGCTTGCATACAGTGCCTAGCAGCAGCAGGTGACGCGCCGCGGGGGCGCGCTTTGATATTAGGCTGCTGGAGCTGCAATAACCTGCAGGGCACCGATGTAGGGAGAAGGAGGGCTGGGGAGCCCCATATAGCACCCTAATACTGCTCTTATTATAGGACAGGCCCCACCCAGGTCCCAGTAACATGTTAGATGCTCAGTATAAGGCTGTGTAATGACACTGTCCCGATACATAGACCATGGTGACCATTATATAACTAGTTGGAAGCAGTGGGGACCCCTCAGTGTGCTCCTCCTATAGCGCTGTCCGTGGGATGAATTGATGCCTTGTTAATTGTCTTCTAATTAAAGGCTCCAATAAAGCGCTGTACCAGAGGGAGGACACGGGGAGAACCGGAGACACCGATACAGAGGGGGAGAGACAGGGGGAGGAATAGAGACAGGGGGAGGAATAGACAGGAGGGGAGGGATGGAGGAGAGGATGGAGAGGAGGGAGTGCTGAGTGATCAGAGGCCGTCCTGCTCCTGGCTCCTCATGGACTTTCCCGGAGCCTCCGGCCGCCGCTGCTGGACCACAGGACCGTGAGGGGGATAGTGACGGGAACCTGCGGTGAGTGAGGGGCATGATGGGACAGGACTGGGATCAGACATGGAGCCACAGAGTGGGTCAGTAACTGGGACGGGGATCAGTGATTGTATGTGGGATCAGATATGGGACCAAATACTGGATCTATACCTAGGACTGGGATTAGTATGTATAACTGGGATTAGTATATGTTACTGGCATTAGTATATGTTACTGGGATTAGTATGTATACATTAGTTCAGTATCTATAACTGGGTTCAATATCTCTAACTGGGATCAGTATCTTCAACTGGGATCAGTATCTATAACTGGGTTCAATATCTCTAACTGGGATCAGTATCTATAACTGGGTTCAATATCTCTAACTGGGATCAGTATCTTCAACTGGGATCAGTATCTATAACTGGGATCAGTATCTTCAACTGGGATTAGTATGTATAACTGGCATTAGTATATGTTACTGGGATTAGTATATGTTACTGGGATTAGTATATGTTACTGGGATTTGTATATGTTACTGGCATTAGTATATGTTACTGGCATTAGTATATGTTACTGGCATTAGTATGTATACATTAGTTCAGTATCTATAACTGGGTTCAATATCTCTAACTGGGATCAGTATCTATAACTGGGATCAGTATCTACAACTGGGATCAGTATCTACAACTGGGATCGGTATCTATAACTGGGATCAGTATGCATAACTGGGATCAGTATCTACAACTGGGATCAGTATCTATAACTGGGATCAGTATCTATAACTGGGATCAGTATGCAAAACTGGGATCAGTATCTATAACTGGGATTAGTATGTATAACTGGGATTAGTATCTATAACTGGGATCAGTATCTATAACTGGGATCAGTATTTATAACTGGGATCAGTATCTATAACTGGGATCAGTATCTTCAACTGGGATCAGTATGTATAACTGGGTTCAGTTTCTGTAACTGGGATCAGTATCTATAACTGGGATCAGTATCTACAACTGGGATCAGTATCTACAACTGGGATCAGTATCTACAACTGGGATCGGTATCTATAACTGGGATCAGTATGCATAACTGGGATCAGTATCTACAACTGGGATCAGTATCTATAACTGGGATCAGTATCTATAACTGGGATCAGTATGCAAAACTGGGATCAGTATCTATAACTGGGATTAGTATGTACAACTGGGATTAGTATCTATAACTGGGATCAGTATCTATAACTGGGATCAGTATTTATAACTGGGATCAGTATCTATAACTGGGATCAGTATTTATAACTGGGATCAGTATCTATAACTGGGATCAGTATTTATAACTGGGATCAGTATTTATAACTGGGATCAGTATGCATAACTGGGATCAGTATCTATAACTGGGATCAGTATGTATAACTGGGATCAGTATGCATAACTGGGATCAGTATCTATAACTGGGATCAGTATCTATAACTGGGATCAGTATGCATAACTGGGATCAGTATTTATAACTGACATAAGTATCTATAACTGGATTAGTATGTATAACTAGGATCAGTATGTTTGACTGGGATCAGCATGTATGACTGGGATCAATATGCATAACTGGGATCAGTATAACTGGGATCAGTATGCATAACTGGGATCAGTATCTACAACTGGGATCAGTATCTACAACTGGGATTAGTATGTATAACTGGGTTCAGTATCTATAACTGGGATCATTTCATATAACTGGGATCAGTATGTATAACTTGGATGAATATGCATAACTGGGATCAGTATCTATAACTTGGATCAGTATCTATAACTGGGATCAGTATGCATAACTGGGATCAGTATCTATAACTGGGATCAGTATCTATAACTGGGATCAGTATGCATAACTGGGATCAGTATTTATAACTGACATAAGTATCTATAACTGGATTAGTATGTATAACTAGGATCAGTATGTTTGACTGGGATCAGCATGTATGACTGGGATCAATATGCATAACTGGGATCAGTATAACTGGGATCAGTATGCATAACTGGGATCAGTATCTACAACTGGGATCAGTATCTACAACTGGGATTAGTATGTATAACTGGGTTCAGTATCTATAACTGGGATCATT
Organism: Discoglossus pictus; assembly: GCA_027410445.1. Lineage (NCBI taxonomy): Eukaryota > Metazoa > Chordata > Amphibia > Anura > Alytidae > Discoglossus > Discoglossus pictus. Next base: position 40,239,342 of record CM050167.1, on the reverse strand, counting down.
TCATATAACTGGGATCAGTATGTATAACTTGGATGAATATGCATAACTGGGATCAGTATCTATAACTTGGATCAGTATCTATAACTTGGATCATTATGTATAACTGGGATCAACATGTATATCTGGATTCAGTATTTATACCTGGGATCAGTATCTATAACTGGGATCAGTAGCTATAACTGGGTTCAGTATCTATAACTTGGATCATTATATATAACTGAAATCACCATGTATAACTGGGTTCAGTATTTATATCTGGGTTCAGTATCTATAACTGGGATCGGTATCTATAACTGTGTTAAGTATCTAACTTGGATCATTACGTATAACTGGGTTCAGTATTTATATCTGGGTTCAGTATCTATAACTGGGTTAAGTATCTAACTTGGATCATTTTGTATAACTGGGTTCAGTAGAGGCAACTGGGGTATATAACTGGGATTAGTACCTGGGAGCATACTCTATAAATGGGAAAATAACCTATGATTGAGACCAGTGACTGGGACAAGAATCCTAACTGGGAACATAACTGTAACTGGGATCAGTAAATTCCCTGGCTGGTATCAGTATCTGTATCTGTTACCATTACATGCAGCTGGGAACATAATAGTTAACTGCAAACAAAAAGTAATTTGGACCACAATTTGTGACTAGAATCAGATTATAAAACTGGGGCTGTAATCTCAGATTGGGAATCAAATCTGCAACTTGGATTGATGTGTGTAGCTAAAAGAAAACAATATAATTGTGTGTTAAAAATCAGTATCTTGAATTAGAAAACTGTAATTTGCACCAGAATCTGTATCTGTGGTCAGAAGTAGTAGGTAATTGGGTCAGAATCAAGCTGGAATCATTATCTGTATCTGTGGCCGACACCTGTATATGAGACCACCACCTGTTATTGGGACCAGCAGCTGGATCTGGATTAGCATCTGTAACAGGGATCACTGGCTGGAAATGGGATCATCATCTGGTTCTTGGATGAGAGTCGGTGGTCCAGTAGCTGTAACTGGAAATCCATGTTCGTGGGTCTGTGGCAAGGCAAGTGTTAACTGAGAGACTGTGCTTGTAACTGGGTATGAGCACACTACACATAACTGGAAATCAATGTTAGTAACTGAGCAGTCTTTCTTACTCATAATCTGTTCCTGCCAGTGGTAATCCTTCTTGGGAACTGTGTGTGCCTGCAGCGTGACATATATATATATATATATATATATATATATATATATATATATATATATATATATTCTCTACAGCTGAATCAATATATATCATTATAATCTGTAGTTAGGAATCTGTCTATAGTCAATATATATATGTAGGGGTTGAAAATCTCCAGGAGCAGAAATGTGTATCTCTGGCTCCTAAATAGTTTTCCTAAGTGCAATGTACCTCTATGAAAGACCTCCTATCAGACACAGCCTGTCTGGCTCCCATATATTTTTCTGACTCCTAGGATATTTTTGTCCACCCATATGTATATATATTTTTAAATATAGACAAGAGTATATAAATCTATCTATCTATCTATCTATCTATCTATCTATCTATCTATCTATCTATCTATCTATCTATCTATCTATCGATCTATCAATCTATCCCCAATGTCTGTCTGTCTATCTATCTATCTATCTATCTATCTATCTATCTATCTATCTATCTATCTATCTATCTATCGATCTATCGATCTATCCCCATGTCTATCTATCTATCTATCTATCTATCTATCTATCTATCTATCTATCTATCTATCTATCTATCTATCTATCTATCTATCTATCCCCATCTCTGTCTATCTATCTATCTATCTATCTATCTATTTATCTATCTATCACCATGTCTGTCTGTCTATCTATCTATCTATCTATCTATCTATCTATCTATCTATCTATCTATCTCTATCTATCTATCTATCTATCTATCTATCTATCTATCTATCTATCTATCTATCCCCATCTCTGTCTATCTATCTATCTATCTATCTATCTATCTATCTATCTATCTATCTATCTATCTATCTATCTCTATCTATCTATCTATCTATCTATCTATCTATCTATCTATCTATCTATCTATCTATCTATCTATCTATCTATCTATCCCCATCTCTGTCTATCTATCTATCTATCTATCTATCTATCTATCTATCTATCTATCTATCTATCTATCTATCTATCTATCTATCTATCTATCTATCCCCATCTCTGTCTATCTATCTATCTATCTATCTATCTATCTATCTATCTATCTATCTATCTATCTATCTATCTATCTATCTATCTATCTATCACCATGTCTATCTATCTATCTATCTATCTATCTATCTATCTATCTATCTATCTATCTATCTATCTATCTATCTATCTATCTATCACCATGTCTATCTATCTATCTATCTATCTATCTATCTATCTATCTATCTATCTATCTATCTATCTATCTATCTATCTATCTATCTATCTATCTATCTATCTATCTATCCCCATGTCTATCTATCTATCTATCTATCTATCTATCTATCTATCTATCTATCTATCTATCTATCTATCTATCTATCTATCTATCTATCTATCTATCTATCTTTGTGTGTATATACATATATGAGCTTTTGTGTAGAAATGTATTTGACTATTTAATACATTTTATAAAAATGTGATTAGAAATCTAGATTTCATCAAGAATCAACATCTGTAACTTGATTTTGTATTAATAACTCATTTTCTGGATATTTCTCTTTATGTGCATTAGGACTGGTAATCAAACCTGGGTTTACCAAAAAAATATATATTATTTTGAATATGTAAATCTTATTGTGATATGCCATATGTAATTGGAAAGTGTACACTGGTGCCCATTTATGTATGATATGTTATTCATGTTTATCCAAACATCTATTGTGTATTTAACCCTTTCATTGGCTGAGGGCTGACATGGCATTTGAAGCAATACATTGCTGGCCCCTCTGCCACTGAAAAGCTTAAAGGGAATCTGACAAACCTCAAAACTTTATATTGAAACTGGTCTGGTTTGTACTTGAACTTGCACATGTGAAATGCTGAGAATCATTTTCTTTGATTCAATGACGTTTAAACAAGTGTCTCTTAACATCTTTACATGCATGCTTAAAGCATGCAAAAGTTGTGTTCCTTGTCCCTTTAAGTATTTCTTAAAGGACTGCTGAAGTTCAAGAGAGAATTATACTTGTTTGTCAGTCATGTACCAAACTAACAATATTAGCAGCTGTGTAAGCAATGGGCATACAACATGTTTGGGGAGATATCTGAATTTTTGAAGACTCTGTTTATAAGTATAGGAATCCATATTGTGTTTGTTACATCAGAGCTGGAACATAAGGGGCTTGTTTTGGCTACCAGTGAAGAGATGGAAGAGGGGAACAGAGAGCATAACTGGATAAGACTGGATAGCTGTTATAAGGAAAGATGTCATGACATTATGTCTCAAAGACAGGAAAGAGAGATATAAAACCTTCAAACATTAGTGGATTTAGTAAGGTTCTAGAAGGAAGTATCTTTCAGGAAAATAGCAATGCAAGAACAAGAGATTGTGATTTGTAATCGTAGGTTGGAGAATATAGAAATAATTTGATAGGGACATAAAAGTGAAGGAATTCAAGCATGGGTTCCTTCTCAATGGCCCAAAAGCAGACCCCTTGCATCCTTTACTGCAACAATAGTTCTCCAGAAATGTAAACGCCCCTCTCACACACACAACTCCCACCAATGTATCATGGATCCCTCCAGTGTCATATAGAGGTATACATCAAAATCTAATCTAAGAAGTAGACCTTTTTTTTCTGTTTAATTGGGCTCAGACTTAAAGTTTTCAAACATTTTTTTTCATTGTATGGTTCTCCTTTAAAGGGATATGTAAGTAAAGTGGATTATGAGTGCATCTAATAGAGGAGCATTAGTAGTGTATGAAAAAAAAAATTTGCATGAAAAAATACCAAAATAAGCATTTAAACACTTACCTTGAAGTTGGCAAAATATCTTTAAATTTCTGTCAGTTGTAACTTAGGGTTAACAACCCTCCCAACCCAGGCTAGACTGGTATACAATTTGAAAATTGTTTTGGCCAATGAGGAGGAAGTAAAGACTGAAACATTTGTATCACAATCTGGCAGTTGCTGCCTGTTTTTTCTCTCTGTCTGTCTCCTTATGGGCAATTTCAGCTGTGACCCCACCAACCATCATTTCCTTTAGAGGTTACACACTGTACACTTTATGTAAGTTTCCTAGGGGTGTGCACATCCACATATCAGTATCTAGCATATAAATATGTAAGTACATTCATTTTTTCAATATATTACATATTTTTCTACTAATCAGCAGCTGTTTATTAGGAAACATTTGAAACCCAAGAAACTTACATATCCCTTTAAGGTAGAAGGCATGGTCTAAATAGATGGGCGTATCTCCATTAAAATCTATGTTTTTAAGACTTTTATTATATTTTGGAATTGGGGGAACAATTCGGTTTCTTTTATAATTTTTATATTAATGTTATACAATATAAGTGTCCCAGATTATATATCTTCTGTAGAGAGTATGCGTGTGCGGCTCGGTGCACCCCGCCATATAATACTTGTACGTATCTGCGTGTCTGGGAACATATCAGGGTGTCTGAGACTCCTCGGCGTGTTCTAATAATCATAAATTGTAGATGGGAAGCCGTGTGCATCGCTGAGCCTGTACAACATGGGGAGCCGGGCCTACCACAGAGCGGCGGTGACAGGAAGCCCACGATTGGCTGACCATTTGTAATTGGGTGTTCAGGGAGTGGAGAATAAACAGTTTTAGTCAAGTTGTGCGCTGGAGCAAACAGAGCAGCGCAGATATTAGTCTAAAAAGGAGAAATACAATAATATCAATGTTACGCACACGGTGTGAGGACAATTTTTATAAAAAGTCAGGTCACCTAGATCTTATGTCTGCCACCAAAACACTTGTGATATTTGTGATATTTTACCAGGCCAGGATTTAAAGGGTCACTTTTTAGTTCTTTATTTAAAATATATTGTTTTAAAGAACTACATCTGCGGCACAATATGCAAAATGATTTTGGAATGTGAAAAATAATAATATGGGCTCTAATGTTTTTTTTTTATTTTCAATTATATTGCAATGGAATTGGATGTTTCCTGTTTTCTACCCGAAAACAGTGGCGGCCAACGGCCAATAGGTGTCGCGGACGAGATTTTCTTTAATATTTTGTTAGTCTATAGCTTATCATCTGTCACTACCCTAAACCTAACTCCTAACCCTAAACCCTAAATCTAACCCTAATCCCTAAATCTAACCTATAACCCTAACCCCTAAATCTAAACTTAATTCCTAACCCTAACCCCTAAATCTAACCCCTAACCCTGTACCAATTTAATAGTGATTTTCGAACGTAACAGTTACGGGCTTGACAGACCAAAGGCTTTGCGGTAAAATACTAAGTGACACCTGTTTAAACTTCATTGAAACTAACAGGAAATGCACAGAGTATAGTTTAGTCTGTAGATCTCATTGGCTGACAGAGGACAAGCCCCCAGGAGCAGTTGAGATGTGAATAAGTTATTGTGCTCTGAGATCAGGGAATGTGTTTAACTTATTTTTTGATTTTCACATGGGCTTATAAATGTACAATTTATCATATATATATATATATATTTATATATATATATATATATACATATATATATATATATATATAGATAGATATATATAGATATGTATATATATATATATATATATATATATATATATATATATATATATATATACACATACTGTATATATATTCCCCTGTCCCTTTGATCCTAGGTGACTGCACCCCAGAGATCAGTATCACTAATACTATCCTGCTGAGTGTCCTAATGACTCCAGGGTACAAACACTGCTTTAGGAATGTTAGTGGGACTTCAGCATAGTGTGAGTCATAGTGTATGTTCAGCACACAGTTTTGGTTTAATTTGAGATGTTATGCGCTAAAGGTCAGGTTTAGATTTAGGGCATTGGTGCGAAAATAGCTTGGCCACAAATATTTAATCTGTATTCCAGCTCTGTTTCTAAAATAACACCTCCATTTAGGGCTAAGTGTAAAAAGCTACACAAAATCGTAATACAAATGTCATTAAGATTTAATGAACACTTTAGTTCCGAATGATCTATTATATATTTAAAATAGTACGCATTGGTCGTGGAACGTGTTTTCATTTGTTTAGTTAATATATGTTTAGCAATAAATCCAGTATTTAAGGAAAAAACATTCAATGTAGCTTTTAAAACATTTGACATTTAGCATTGTAGCCTCCAGTACATTTTTCTTCATTCCCTATTCGGTACATACATAGGATAAGAACAGTTTTGCTCAGGTAATTGTTTTGATTTTTTCCGAAAAATATATCTTTGTCTGTTGTGGCCACTGCATTAGGGTTGCCTCCAGGGCAGATTTACTCTAAGCCCGTGGATAACTAAGAGAGAAGCAGGTCTTGTGGAAGCTGTGCCACTAAAGTTAAAATACTAGTTTTGAAAATTACATTGATTTTTGTTCTACTAATATTATCTTTTTGTTAATTAGCATTTAGAAATAATATTATTCTATTAGTAATAGAGAGAAATAATAATAACTCTACTGTATCCATGGGGTCACAGAGAGTCACACATGACTGAACATCTAGACAACAACAATGTAAGCCCTTGAAACATCACATAGGCTTTTATTTTGCATGAAAAATCAGTTCTCTTAAGTTTATTAAACAATGTATATAGGTTCAATGTGAATGTGCGTCTGGTGTTAAGTGGTTGCAAGGCCAAGTGTGACTAAGTAGTTGTAAGACTAAGACTGGTCAAGTGGTTGTATAGCCAGGTCTGATCAACTGGTTGTAAGGTCAAATCTGATCAAATGGTTGTAAGGTCATGTCTGGTCAAGTGGTTGTAAGACCAAGTATAATGAATTGGTTGTAAGACCATCAGCCTTATTAAATTGCGATTCGGTAAATTTAAAAGGGCTCTATATAAGCACATAGCATATTTTATTTACAGAAGTTTTTAGTTAGTGAACTTCTATCCAAAAGCAAGGTCTTCACTAACTAAAAACTTCAGTAAAAAAAATATGCTGTGTGCTTAAATAGAGCCCTTTTAAATTTACCGAATCGCAATTTAATAAGGCTGCAAGTCTGATCAAGTGGTTGTAAGACCAAGTCTGATCAAGTGGTTGTAAGACCAGGTCTGATCAAGCGGTTGCAAGATCAAGTCTGATCAAGTGGTTGCAAGACCAAGTCTGATCAAGTGGTTGCAAGGCCAAGTCTGATCAAGTGGTTTTAAGGTCAAGTCTGATCAAATGGTTGGAAGACCAAGTCTGATCAAGTGGTTGCAAGATCAAGTCTGATCAAGTGGTTGCAAGACCAAGTCTGATCAAGTGGTTGCAAGATCAAGTCTGATCAAGTGGTTGTAAGACCAAGTCTGATCAAGTGGTTGTAAGACCAGGTCTGATCAAGCGGTTGTAAGACCATGTCTGATCAAGTGGTTGCAAGATCAAGTCTGATCCAGTGGTTGCATGACCAAGTCTGATCAAGTGGTTGCAAGACCAAGTCTGATCAAGTGGTTTTAAGGTCAAGTCTGATCAAATGGTTGGAAGACCAAGTCTGATCAAGTGGTTGCAAGATCAAGTCTGATCAAGTGGTTGCAAGACCAAGTCTGATCAAGCGGTTGTAAAAGGCCATGTTTAATCAAGTGGTTGTAAGACCATGTCTGATCAAGTGGTTTTAAGTTGAAATCCGATCAAGTGGTTCTAAGGTGAAGTCCGATCAAGTGATTTTAAGGTGAAGTCCGATCAAGTGATTTTAAGGTGAAGTCCGATCAAGTGGTTTTAAGGTGAAGTCTGATCAAGTGGTTGTAAAAGACCAAGTCTAATCCAGTTGTTTGTAAGGCCAAGTCTGATCTATTGGTATTAAGACGGAGTTGGATCAAGTGGTTGTAAGGCCATTTAGTTTTCTTAGCCAGCTGAAAAATCTGAATTATAATATTAATTCATTACAAACTGAATGTAAAACTGAATCAGGCCACTTCCATCATAAGTATATTTAACCTAAATATAATACATTTTCGAAACTATATCTTACTCAGAATCCCTTTGTAATGTTTGCAAAATACATTTTTAAATATAAAATAAAAAAGTTTTACTTTTGTAATAAGGAGGTGCACAAAAAGTACAGTATATGAATCAATATTTTGTACCAGTGGAAACATGAGTGGAGCATCTTCAGCTATGTGTGACCCCTGTGCATAAACATATTCCAATGTACTGCACTATATCTTCAGGCAGCCTGCTGCCATTGAAAATGTGTTGCCTTAGGCCTGGGCCACACAGGCCTTGGCAGAAACACAATTCAGGGTGAAATGCATGTAAAATACTAGAATAATATGTGTCTTCCACACTGCTATCTTGGAACACTATTTTGCATGTCGGATGAGGGGGAGTGTTATCCTACTGGGACTTGCTCATGTTTTCAGTCCTATTGTCAAGTCTCCATTCATAGTGGCAGTGTTTCAATAGCACTGAATATGGATGTAATCTGCATCTAGAAACAAATGCCTGCCACCATTAAAGCCATATTTAATATAATAGGTAAAACATGTTATTGTGCAGTTATTTGTCTTAAGATTTCTAAAAATATTCTGCACATTATCAAGGCGACTGCGACATAAGAGCTTATTATCAATATATTTAAAGGGCCATTGAAGGCATTTTGGCTTTGTTGCATCTGAAAGAGGACATTTAAAATGTAATAAATGTTCTGCAGTGGGAAAATTAAGTTCCTGGAGCAGAATATACTGCTTTGCATCTATAACTGCCTTTGGGGGCTTGTCCCTGTGCAATAATATAGCTGTTTGAGTCATAAGTGTCTGCCAATGAGACCCGGAGTCGTCTTTTTCTCTGCTCACACAGAGGTGTTTCCTGTGGCATTTCCTATTACGTTTACTAAATATTTTTTCATGAAAAAATACACTTTTACGTTTAAACATGCTCTTTTTAAATTAAAAAAAACTAAATTTCAGATCACTCATTCCCAGTGAAAAATACTTTTTAACGTTAAAACAGGGTCTATTAAATACTTGTCAGAGCATCTGTAAGCAGCCTAGTGGCATGGACGTGGTTAAGCACTGCGTGGCAGAGGCAGGCGTGCTGTATGCCCTCTAATTCCCATCCTCATTGTGCCCATCTGAAGAGTGCTAATATAGCCCTTATCTCTTCTGATTTCTGCAGCTGTTAAAGTGACACTTTTCTGAAAGAAGTCACCTTGCACAAATGAGTGCTTGGGGTTATGTTCTTTCATCTGGCTACCTTACAGCTTCCAGGACACGTTTAATCCATTGCTTGATAACATCACTCTACTAACCTGTTCAGTGCCAGTGCCCTGCTGTGTAACGGGCTCTGGGATAGGGGCTTAAATTACCACAGAGGTATATAACAAAATAACAACTTTAGCAGCTCTGTAACCGATGAACATAAAAATATTTTTGGAAAAAAATAATGTTTTTGAAGACTGTTTAGGTGTAGAAGAATCTATCTCATCTTTGTTTCATCACTTTCGGAGAACTGAAAAATTAAGTGTATGTTTATATAAATAGAGGGATGTCCCCATGCTTAGATTGATTTGACAGCTTGCAACAAAAAAAGTAAGCCTGGCTCTCCGGAAATGTAAATGCCCCTCTCACCCACACAGCCTTCATCAAAATATTGTGGATGCTTCCGGCAAGAAAACATTTTTTTTCTTATTAAGAACTAGCTTTATGGCTTTTTCCCTGCCTAATTATGTTCTTAGCCATATATATATGTTTTTTTCATTTCATTGGTTATCTTGGAACACCATACTTTAAATATTAAAATGATCACACTCATCCCAGTGAATATATTTTGTACCAAATATGAAATGGTTTGATTAATAAAATAAAAACATACATTTGATGGGAAATAATAGCTGATAGACCCATCTAGTCTGCTCATTCTATCTACCCAGAATAACGTATAGAGCCACATCAACGTTATATATATGGTGTAGTTTAAAACAACAGACAGCAGTGTTCTCCCAAGCTGGCATTTGGGCGCGCTGTCTGCCTATCCGTTTTGGAGCATTGACCGGCTTGAGTTTCAGATGTTGGGCATAGATGCATTGTGGGGATGTGTGTCCGCCAAACTGTCCAGTCGTGTCCCTCACCTGGTCCTTTGCGCCACCAGGCGGCTGAAGAACCCTGGACAGTAACAAATACTTTATCCATTTAATGACATTTTCTGATCTTCCCAATTACTAATCATTGCTACTACCTGTAAACTTGCACATGTGCAGACTGATTCTAACAATTCCTTCTCAGACTGAGAACAATGTCCAACATTTCATCAAACATCATTCAACAAATCTGGGGAGTAATTTGTAATAATGTAATAATACTCAGCCTATAAAGTACGTGTCATAATGTCATCACCTATATAAACATGAATCTTTACTGTGTCCCTTTAACTAGTTCTCAGGAAGGCCTTATGCGTATCTCAGACATGCTTGAACTCCTTGACTTTATTTTTCCATATCGCTTCTGGAAGGATGAGACACTTTCTATACTTGCACTATCCCAAATCTTCCAATCTCTTAAAATCATAACCCCCCCATTATTCTATTCTTGTTTTTTTAAAGATATTTCTATCCTGAAACGTATTAAATCCTTTGATGTATGTGAAGATTTCAAACATATCACCCCTTTCCTTTATTTTTTTACCTTATACACATTAGGGACATCCATCCAAGTCTTGTCTTTTAGCTGCCCTTTTGTATTGTCTCAAGTCTATTAATATCCTTTTAGACACAGTGGGATTTGATCTTACAACCTTGCATATCAAAGGTAGTTACTGTAACCTGTGAGCTGTGCTACATTTCAAACCAAGGCCTCTTGTTCTTGTATTTTCTTTTTTTCTGCAAGATGAACCTTATTATTATGTTTATTCTTAAGCCACGTTTGCACTATGACAACTACTTAATTTAGATCAAATCTCCTCTGCATTTCTTTTAATTGTCTTGTTATATTTTCAGTGCAATCAGACTTTGATTATCGTAGTTCAAATGGGAATCACTCACAGCTCCACAAATCATTACCTCTGAACAATAGGCTCCTTTCGCGGAGAGACAGATCACAATTTCGTTTCTGGGGTGTTTTACGGAGAAACAGACAATGCTTCAGAAACGTCCGTGATTTGGTATCCTGGAGGCAGAAAGAGACCCCTGATGTATGACCACATTAGTTCTTCTCTTAATGAGCATGTAGCTAATCTAGGTCACGTTGCCTTGAGATTTGTATGTTTTATCATTATAGGGGTGAATCGTTAGAGTGATATAGAGCTAAGTTAAACATCAGCAGTTTAATGTGTGTTTTTTTTTATATTACTTTCTATTTATTTTAATAAATACGTACAATAGCACAATCCCCTAGAAACTGATATGTAAAATGCATCGTTAAAATGATCCCCACACCGTGGCTATTTCTGTCATTATATTCTATAATTGATATTAATTTCTCCAATGAGATGTTGTCACCTTGACTAAAGTATTACTGTATGTGTATGCACCAGCTTTAGGAATTTTAATGGTACAATTAAATTTCTATTGAGAAGTGAATATAGAAAAGATCACATCGTATTTGCAATTTTGGTGTACTTTAAAGGTATATATATGTGTGTGCTTGATTGAATGCTCAATAACAGGGCCCTCCATTCCTTTGCATTGTGTTCAACTTGTATTTGACTTGTACTTAACCCCTGTATAGCGCTACAGAATATGTTGGCGCGTTACAAATAAGATATAATAATATAGACTTTTTATGGATTATGAATGCATCTGCTAGAGGACAATCAGTAGTATATGTAAACATTTTTTTGCATGAAAAAATCCCAAAATAGATATTAAAGGTATATCTAAGTTTCCCTGTTATTACCTTTTTCGGATCCAACACATGCTGCTTATGTTAGAAACACACATTACATTGTCATTTTATACACATACAGATTTATTTTATTTAAAAAAATAAAAATGGTTTCCACACCCCCAGAGCTGCTTACAGACACCTGGTACCTACCAATAGAAACACTGCATTCAAATATGGATTTTAACACTACTAACCTTCAAGACAGTAGCAGCACTATGCAGAGATCTAGAGATCAGTGTCTGACTCATCCTACTTCCTTATACAGGGGGACTACACATCCCACGATTCCTTACTGTCATCATTGATTGTTACATTGTATTAAAATGTTTAGCTGCCTGTGATTGGCCAAAACAAATTATGAATTTTATGCTAATTTTATACAAGATAAAATAAATCTGTATAGAATGACCCAATGTAATGTGTGTTTCTGATAGAAAAAGCTAACAACGAAACTTCCATATACCTTTAATGAATTCCTTCCAATGTTTAAAGTAGCCCAGAAGGTGAGTGAAATTTGAAAGAATTACTGTCAGTTTGAAAGGAAATGGAAGTGGAAATTATGCATGATAATTATACGCAGCGGCAGTACATAAGTTACAAATACCGAGTCCTGAATCCTACTTATAAAGCAAATACAAAATGTCAAATGCAACTTATGGTGCTGCTTAAAAATGCTAAGAACTTTAAAGCCTTTTTTTCATTCTCATTTTGGTAGTTGTGTGTACATTTAACATAATGCAAATGGCTAGAATTTTTTGATGGACAAGCGCATCATTTAACCATACCAGCAGAGATTTAGGGGTTGCTTTTGGCCCCCAATAAAAATGTCTGCATAGTAAACACCCGTAAATCTATTTGCTTATTGGCTAATCATAGGCCTATCTATATAGACAGCAATTTACTAAGGAGACAGTGGGACAAGAAAGGCTATTTGCATTTTATGGCATTTTGCTGAAATAAATTAGATTTTATAAACCATTTAAGACCTCTTTTATAACATTTTACACAATTTAAAGGTTGTCAAAGGGAGATTAACACCTTCAAAATCCATTATCACCTCAACAACAGCTCAAACTCTTACATCTGCCTTCATCTCCTAATTCTTCCCCACCAGCCTTCTTCGTTCTGCTAACAATCTTCTTCTTTCCACCTCTCTTATCACCTCCTCTCATTCCCGCCTTCAGGACTTTTCTTGTGCTGCCCCTATTCCCTGGAACTCCTTGCCTTGCTCCGCTAGACTATCCTGCATCAAAACCTTCAAATCCTCACTAAAACATATTTGTTTAAATAAGCCTACCACCTTCCACCTTAACTTGCTCAACTTATCTTTCACTCTCCTGTACCTACCCAAGTTTTCAATCCTGCATGGGGCTTTGGGGAAGTACTTTGGACACCGGATTCTAAGCTCAAAGATGGGGCCCTCCATCCTTAGCAACGTGCCTTGATCGTAACCCATGTACAGCACTACAGAATATGTCGGCGCATTACAAATAAATGATAATAATAATAATATTTAGTGTATTTTCTTATGAAATATCTGAATTGATAATGTGCTAAATACTGTAAGAGTTTTAACATAAATAAGTACAGCCTTTTTGACTATGGCATTCAATGTTGCTTTAATGGCAGTAGTCATTTAGCCTTTGTTTCTAACAGGATAAGACACCTTAGAGAACTGGAAATATGGATTCAGATAACATCTCTGTTTAGTTCTATTGAAATACTGCCATTGTAGATAGATACCTGACAATACAAATAAATAGCAGAGAAAGCCACAGTAGGGCAACCTTTCCCTTCAGGCTATAGGCCAGTTGTCAGTCCAAGATGTAAGCAGCCATGATACTAGCAGAGTCTCCTAAGTTTAAGACCTTAAGAAAAATGTATTTACGATCAGGGCCTACACATCTTCTAATTTTGTTAGTTAATTACATACTTCACAAACATGTGAAGTTTTTCCCAAACTGTAGGGATCATTTTAAGTAGTGTTTGTCTAAAGATGATGTTGCATGGCCATGTGCCATCACTGTGCTCCGTGGCTGATGCCCAGAGACTTTGGCAGTATGTGGTTAAACGCAGCACACAATAAATGGTCATGTCAGTGCTGTAAAGACAGGCAGTTGATGTTTTGGAGATGATGGGAGAGAAGTGCCCTCCTTATCATGGTCCTCGGGGATTCCTTGTCACTCGGATACTTAATCTGAGAGTTGTTCCACTTATGTGCACTGCTAGTCGGGAGATGCAGAGGTCTCAGGCAGTTAGAAGATGTGAGTAAATCACAGAAAAAAAACATCTCATTGAAAGCTGTCCCTTGTTGGAGCCATGTTCTATTCTCTTCCGCTATAATAAACAATATTTACCTGCGGCAGAGTGGGAGGTTTAACTCTTTCACTGTCAGAGAATGGTCCTATGCTTCTGATTCCATGGCATAGATTCACTAAACTATCACTGTACAGGGCCAGTGAAAGATGTAATAACAATATTCCACATAGATAATGGATACACGTTTCAACCTTCTAGATCTACTTGACAGCTCCTGCAGAGCTTAGTAAATCTAGGGGTAAATGTGTTAAAAGTGTCTTGAAGTCCCTTGTATGTAACATAGCATGTTTTAAAGATTGCATACAGTGTGTTATTCATATGTAAAGTTAGTGATGTGACATTGGTTTATTGCATGTGCAGCTGTTGAAAAAGAGATGGGGTACAGAAGGGAAAGAGACGGGGGAATCAGGAGAGGAAGAAATGGAGGAGAGGAAGAGATTGGGTATAGGAAGGGAAATCGTGGGGGCATATAGTAGAGATGGAGGATACAAGAGAGGAAGAGACAAGGGAATCAGGAGAGGAATAAATGGAGGATAGAGGAGAGGAGGAGATGGGATATAGGAAGGGAAGACATGGGGGATACAGGAGAGATGGAGGATACAAGAGAGGAAGAGACTAGGGAATCAGGAGAGGAAGAAATGGAGGAGAGGAATAGATAGGGTATAGGAAGGGGAATCGTGGGGGCATACAGTAGAGATGGAGGATACAAGAGAGGAAGAGACAAGGGAATCAGGAGAGGAATAAATGGAGGATAGAGGAGAGGAGGAGATGGGATATAGGAAGGGAAGACATGGGGGATACAGGAGAGATGGAGGATACAAGAGAGGAAGAGACTAGGGATTTAGGAGAGGAAGAAATGGAGGATATAGTAGAGGGTATAGGAGAGGGAGATAGGATAAATGAGAGGGAGAGAGAGAGGATAAATTAGAGGAAGAGATGGGGATACAGGGGAGAAAGAAGAGACAATTGATAAATGAGAGAGAGATGGAAGTGGGGGATACATGAGAGGAAGAGGGGATACATGGAGGAAGAGATGGGATATGCATTAGAGGAAGACATTTGAGATACTGGAGAGGAAGAGATAGGATACATGACAGGAAGAGACAGGGGATCAAAGAGAGGAGGAGATAGTGATACAACAGAGGAAGATTTTGGAAATTCAGAAGAAGAGATTGGGAAGTATGGGAGGAAGAGATGGGGATATAGGAGAGGAAGATATGGAGGATACAGGAGAGGAAGAGATGTGGGAATCAGGAGAGGAATGGATGGGGATACAGGAGAATAAGAGATGGGGATATAGGAGAGGAAGATATGAGAATATAGGAGAGGAAGAGACAAGGGATAGAGGAGATGGAGTGATGGGGATACAGAAGAGGACGAGATGGGGGATACAGGGGATGAATATATGGACATAAAAGAGAGATACAGGAGAGGAAGTGTTGGATGATACAGGGGTGCAATAGGTGGGGGATATAGGAGAGGAGTAGATGGGGGGGTTGTGGAGGATGAGATGGGGCATGCTGAAAAATAATTGGGGGATACAGGAGAGAAAACAGTTGGGATATAGGAGAGGAAGAAAGAGATTGGGATACAGGGGGAGAAGAAATAGGATACAGTAAAGGAAAAGACAGGGAATACAGTAGAAGACGAGATTGGGATATAGAAGAAGATACTCCACCAGAAAAGATTCAGTATCCCCGGACAAACATCTTTTAAATCTATTCTCCTGGGTTCCTGAATATCTTCCGCCTGGCTCCTTTATGTTATGTTGGATTGTACTGTATAAATATGTTAGCTGCTACGTCTCTCTGCCTCCTTAAGTTTCTTTACATGTTTTACACTTGCAGTTTAATCGCGTAGCCTTTTATGCGCTGTGTTATTTTTCCGTTCAGAGCGCTTTTCAGATTTGGCCCTAATAACCTAGGTGTCTTGGAAAGTACAACACATGCTGTGTTTGTTCGGAGTTCATGCCTGACTGAGGCAGCCATGCGCCATGCATCGCATGCTGACTGCTCCCGCTGCGTGATCAGTAAAGTAGCTCCTGATATGAGAGTGCTTGGACGCATTGCTGAGCATTAATATTCCACGCAAACAGACAACTGGAAGGTATCTACACAGTGGAGCATACAACCACACAGCACAGGGGAAATGCACAAACAATTAGCAAGAAACAACATCTGTCTGCCTGTCCATTTGTTCATCCATGCGTCCCCCCATTTACTTTCTATTTACATTTAATAATTGTTACGAAACATGTGCGATTACCTTGGAAGATTGGCAGCATCCTTGTGTATCTAGATAACTATGGAGACCTTAGCTGGCTTAATGGCCACTTTATTCCTAGATGTACAATATGTCCTTTTAAAGAACAATGCTTGATAATGGAAAGTGGTAGAAAAAAGAAGCAAACTTAATTTACTACCGTTTTAAATGTATTTATGCCGTGAGTGAGCCACCATTTTTTTTCTGTGGTTCGTCTTCTAAAAGGTGGAGACCGTGATGGTGCATAGAAGAAAGGAAGGGTAGGAAGAGATGGAGATACAGGGTAGGAAGAGGAGGGGGATACAGGAGAGAAAGAGATGGGATATAGTAGAGGAAGAGACGACGGATCAAGGAGATGAAGTGATGGGGATACAGGAGAGGAAGAGATGGGGAGAAAGGAGAGGAAGAGATGGGAATACAGTAGATGAAGAGGTGGGTGACACACAGGAGAAATAGTTGCAGGATATTGGAAGAGATTGGGGGTTTTAGGGGATACAAAAGGAGAAGAAGACAAGAGGATATAGTAGAGGAGGATGTGGGATATAGAAGAGGAAATTTACCATGACAATTCTTTCAAAAGGACTTATGAAAATCTGTTTAGTTTATATGGACTAAGAAAGCAGCTGAAATAAGTGGATCAAACACAGCTGTGGCTGCCTGTAGTAGATATTTATGGAATATAAGAGATAATAAAGGCTGTTATTTTTTTTAACTTTCTTAGAACATTTTAAACAAATTATATACAACATTTTATTCATAACTTGCATCAAATATGTAGATTAATAGTAAATGAAATGGCCATGAGTAATAATAATTACAGCAAAACTACAATCATTGCGGTGGAGAACTAAAAAAGTAGGTGGAGATTTAGTGAGTTCACCATGGACTTCATTTGCATACATTTACATAGCGTGAATAAGGGTTGTTTTGATAGGTTATGATCTATCACAGCTCTTTGCAAGCATTCTTAGTGAATATGTCCCATTTTTACAGGTGCATGTAACAGGCTGTATGATGCAAATATATATAATCAGATTGCAAGCTCTTCTGGACGATAGACTCATTTTTGTATATTGTGCTACAGATGTGACTGTGAGAAGATATATATAGGGGCTGTGTGCTTTTGGTTAATAGCAGGCAGGAGGATTATAGATTTGGACAGACTTGAGTTGTGTGTTCTAGGAAGCTTCGTGTTTTATCACTGTGTCAGGAGCACTGGCAGAGGAGCGGCCTCTTCTAATGGTTGTGCCTCACATTGTGTGGACATAGTGACAAATACCACTGTCAACACAGAGAAATAGTCTCTTTGTCTCACACTCCATTGTGAAGGCCCCTACTAATTCTCCTTTATTCTTCACTGTAACATCTTGAAGACACTACAGTCTGTTTAGTTGCTGCAGGAACGGGAAAAAAAAGAACGTGTTGGTGTGAAATCCGACAAATCTAATAGTTGTATTAACAGCGCTAAAACAGATTTTGCTTTTCATTTATAGCTATTATGACAGCAAACAAAAGCCTGCTGCTCTTAATTAGATCTCAGCACGGCGCCAGCGATGTGTCCTGTTTTACTGTAATACTGAGGAAAGGGTTCCATTCTTTCAGTGTTCTTAAAGGTACACTACTGCCATACATTTTATTTAGCTATATAATGGTGGGTACACCTGAATAATAAAAAATGATCTGTAACACTAATCAGAAACAGCGATGTGATCTGGATTAGGAACTGTTTAATGTGTTATATTAGTTCTATATATGTATGTGTGTATATATATATCATTCTGAGTACACTTACATGTCTCACATAGGCCAAAGTACATAATATTTTCCCCTCAGCCAACATTTTCCTGTACCTAAGGATTCTGGATTTTTGTGTGCGTTGTTCAGTAGTTTCCGACTTTCTGTGACCTCATGGACTGTAATACACTATGCACATCTTTATGTCAATGGTCATGCTGATCCACTTGGTATTCATGGCAGAGATACTGGAGTGGGTTGCCAGTTCCTTCCCCAGTGGACCACAGCATACAGTTCCTGGTATTCCTGGAAGGTCTCACATCCAAGTACTGTCCAGACCCAACACTACATGGGATCAGGGTGGCGTGACCTCTGTGTTCCCTGACTGTTATTGAACCCCGGTCGACAGCGGAGAAAGCACTGAATCCTAACCACTGGACCACTAGGGAACCCATAACGATTCTGAATAAAGACAAGCAAATGAAGATCAAACAGTACAATCTTTTTGCCTCAGACCTACTAGCATGGGTGTATATATAGTAAATAAATAGTACATCTGTGTTCACATTTGAATGTCTAAAACAAGTTAAAAAACCTGCTTCCAGCTCAGAATTCCAAGAAAAACAGTTATTACACTGCATTCTGGGAAGCTGAGCTGGGACATGCAAATGTGCCCACAAATGCCTCGCTCTTCAATCCATAGCCATTATCAAACATGGCTTATGCATGCTGTATTACACAGCTTTAATGCAAAGCCAAGGTTGGATTAAACACAAGCTGAGTATCCTATCCATGTACAGCTGTTTCAAGCTTACTGGCTACCATCAGCATGGAGCATATATGAGCATATATTTATATGAGCATGTGTATATATGTATACAGGGGTGGAAATTTCCCAGGAGCCATATAGCCAGGGCTTATAACATTTGTACTTCTGGCACCTAATTGTTTTCCAAAAGTATAATGTATCTCTATGTAGGACCTTTTTCCGAGCTCCTAGAGAACAGTCTGTCTGGCTCCTATAAAATCTTCCTTTATTTAAATATATGCATCCGTGGTTCTTTAATACATCCGTGTCTTCCAGTTTAGGATTGGTGTCATATGGATCTCACTTCTGCTCATTGATGCACGTATCTAACTTTGAAGGCATCTAAAAAAAAAATATCATGTTCTGCAATGTCATAAACTTTTCAGACTGCTAATCAATGTCAGTGTTGGAAATCTGATTTACAAGCTTTTTACATTTAGTTCCGCTGCCGGTAGAAAGTAAAAAGAAATAGTGCATAAAAATAGATCTGATGTAGTTTCCTTCAAGATACAATGTCATCATATTTTTCTAGGGCTTATATATAAAAAAGCATTGTACATTTAATTATTTATTTTTTTAGCTGAGATAAGTGTTCTTACCTCTCTACTAAGTTAAAATGTTAAAAGGACATTGAAGGCACCAGATGTGCTCAATACCATTAGAAAATAGTAGAAAAATGTTTTCCTTTTTGAAATTGCTGCTAAAATAATTGAGTTATGGGTTTTTGAAGTAAGTGGTTGCCTCTAACCTTCCCCAGAATAATTATCTGCATCAGCTTGTGACATTTATTATAAACAGCTATGCAACCAGGAAAAGGAAATGTTTAATGTATAGGCATAGTGTAGTAGTTTAATCATTTAACTATGAAACAGTGATTTTTGATTTGAATCACATCACTTTTATTCCTTTTTCTAATAATAAATTTGGTTACAGCATTTAACCAAAATATATGTAATCTGTAAAGCAGTGATATGAGACAGGTATGTGTGTTAAAATAATGATTTCAGCTAAATATGCGATCTATCCTGTTATCGTGTCCGTCGCTGCATTATGGCCTCCAACCGCTAGATGGTGCTGCCGACATTTTGCAGCACTGCCAATATGTGTATATAAGTTCTAAGCTTATAATGTTAGCTAAAATAGCATAAAATACATATTATGTTTTGGTCAATCAGAAGCAGCTACAACATTGTTGCATGTATGGGGATTCAGTTTGTGTAGAAAAGTATCATGGGATGTGTAGTCTTTTGTTTCCGGCACATACCACTCTCCTCCCTGCTGCTCTAGATCTGTGCACTGTGCTGCTGTTGGCTTGAAGGTTAGTATAGGTGGTTGGCTTGAAGGTAAAAAACATACTTGAATGCAGTATTTCTATTGGTTAGTACGGGATGCCTATGTAAGGAGCCCTGGGGGCGTGGAAACCATTTAAAAAAATTAAATAAATCTATATTTCTTTTTAAAAAAAAATGTCCACACCCCAGAGCTCTGTGTGTGTATATAATAGCTCAATGTAATATATGATTCTGATATATGCAGCATGTGTTAGATTAGAAAAAGTTAAAAACAGTGAAACTTTTTTATCTGTGAGTTTGAAGGTTTCAAAAACGTATTTTATTTTGGGGAAATACTATATAATTTGCAGACGGGTTAACACTCCATGACCGTTCTGTATTTTACTGGTGGCTGAAATATTTCTTCAAATGTTTGTGTCAGGACAATTTTGACTGATTTGGGAAATCTTGAATTTGTGATCTCAAAGCATCCTAAAGTTCTTTTTATATTTGATTGATTTGAAAAAGCAACCAATGTAATAAATGATCTAGCCTAAGGGTATTTGATCTAGACTCCAAATGAACATATTGTAAGGTGAATTTGATTGTCAGTTTTCAGAAATTCCAAAACGTCTGGGCTATTTTCAGTTAAAACTAGCTTTAACTTTACGTGCAATTGAATGTGACACTTATATCTGTGTAGTCATTTATACACTAAACCCTGAGAATCTTAAATCCATACTGGCCATGAAAGTATTGGACTAAAAGTGCTGTTTATTTCAGAATGATGTTAAGGACATCAGCGGAAAAACTCACCCCATATCTATGAGCTTCTGAAGAACTACACTTGTTAATGGCTCCCCAAAAATAAAGATAAGAATAAAGCATTTAAATATTATCTTAGTATAGGAAGTCATTGCTTTATATTTACCTGGGTTGCCACATGTTAGAGGATCGTTGATGCAAATAAGGTCAGAGTTACCCATATTTAAAGTTTAGTGCAAGATATTTTTTTCACAACTTAATTGGCATGTTATCTGCATCCAGGGTACCATTCTAGATGACAAATAAATAAAAAAAAATAGCATGCATAAAAGTGACTTGTCTGTATGTTCTAAGCATGGGCGTAGGAGCCCCCAAACATCTGGAGGGGATCATTCAACTCTACTCCCAGGACAGGAAGCAGGGGCTGATCTGCAATGCCCTGGGGCCCTGCTCTGGGGGGATCCATTGCTGCAATGCCCCTCAAGAACTTTTTTTTAAAGTTTTTTTGTTTTAAATCATAATCCCCAATATATTTAAAAATTATATATGTATATATATATTTCTATATTATATACTGTATAATATATAAATAATGTAATATATATTGCATTATATGGTGATACCTTTTTTTTTTGACAAACATATTAATTTATAATGACAAGCTTTCGAGAATTGACTTCTCTTTATCAAGTCTTGAGCAGTACCGAGAGATGTCCAGATAAGGATCATATATCTGTTCAGAGTTTAGGTTGGTACACAGACAAGTACCATAAATAATGTCCTATGAGTATAGAACATAGCAGAGCCCAGTTTGGAGATAAGGTCAATATCAATTGAACATGTGAAATGTGGTATAAAACATGAATCACAAAATATTTTGGTAATGAGATAAGAATCCTAAATCCATATTTAAACCTTTTTTTTAAATAAAAAAGTGTATTCATTTTTAATTCAAACGTTTTCCGCTCTTGTAGACTTTTGAAATGTCCTCTGAGTATTTTGATTTTCAGGGTTTGGATGGAATGGTTATTCTGGGTGAAATGATGTCCAACCGGGGTACAGTAACTGCTGTCATTATGCTTTTTTATGGAGAGTCTGGGTAGATTCATTCTCATGTGTAGTTTTTGACTGGTTTCCACAATTTAACAGCCCTTTCACCTACAGTACATTGTATCATGTACACTACATTGGAAGATATACAGGAATATGATCCCCTGATGTTATAGGTCTTGTTGGTATGTGTGGCTATTTCCTCTCTACAGATGTGTTGGCATAGTTTGCAAGAGTTGGTGCCATTTTCTTTGTAATGCTCCTCATTGGCCAATCTTCTGCTGACCAATGTTTGTCTGAGATTTGGTGGCTGCCTAAATGCAAGAATGGGAGGTTTGGGGAATATATGTTTCAATTCTGCATCCTCTGATATCAGTGACTGTAAATCCTTAAATATTTTGCGTATTTCTTCTAGAGCATGGTGGTATGTGGTGACCAGTGGTGTACATGAAATGGTTTCTTTAGTTTTGTACTGTAACAGGGGTTCCTGGGGGATTCTGATGGCAGAGGTTACTTTCTGAGTGATAACACAGGGTTTGTAACCCTTTTGCCTGAAGGAGTCCACAGTGTTTTGCAGTGTTTATCACAGTCCTCGGTGTTTGAACATCTGCAATGATATCTGAGGACTTGACTATGGATAATTGCTTGTTTGGTGTGGGAGGGAAGGACACTAGAATTGTGTAGGTAACTGCATCTGTCTGTAGGTTTCCTATACACAGATAAGTTTGCCTTTGTGATGGAAATGGTAGTGTCCAGAAAGTTCACCTGTTCTGCAGAGTAATCCATTTTAAGTTTGATAGATGGATGGAAGGTATTAAAAGAATTGTGGAAGTCTTTCAGTTTTTCCCCCCTTCTGTCCATATGATGAACAGGCATCTATACAACGTTGGTATCTGTAGGGTTTGTGGACATATGTGTACAGGAATCTCTTATCCAGGAATGCATACATAGGTTAGCATATTATTAGCACTCATTGCAGTCTCCATTATTTGTAGGTAAACATATTGGTTGACGGTGAAGTAGTTGTGGGTTAGGATATATAAAGATACATTATGGGTCAAAGCTTCCACAGGAAAGACATACTGCTCCATAGCGCTGGTGGCCAAATCTGGTAATGCATGATTACGTTTAATTTTGCTATTTTGTGGCCCCTATTTATTTAATCTAGGGGTGAGGATCTGTCCCCCCCATCCCCCACAGTTCCTACGACCCTGGTTCTAAGTCATACAATTAATATATAGGTTTAGGATCCAATATTTTTGCTGCTCCCCACATATTCCAAATGATTAAGGGTTAAAAGAACCCTGTATTTCCCTAATAACAGCAGGTAGATATATTATTTAGCCACTGATCATTATACATTTCTTATTCAATGATTTAAAAAGCAAAATGTCACTATTTAATTTACTTTCAAAAATATCAGCTTCTAGTACTTGAATTGAGCTGCTTATCTCCTCCCCCTGTGAGGTAAGCAAGGGGGCGGAAGCCATACTTGTGTGAAGGATGAGTAATGGGCAAGTGTGATTTTTATTGGGAAGCAGGAGGTTGATCATTACCATATTTCTGCTCTAAAGGGACACTGATATACATTTTTTTCTATTTTGCTTTTAAAAGATTTTGTTCTTAACATGCAACTTGTAAGTAATGTATTTCAAAGAATGTTTTTTTTAGTTTGAATGCCTAGTAAATTGTAAAATAATCCTTATGTTAATGTGAAATTCCTCTCTCTCTCTCTCTCTCTATATATATATATATATATATAGTGAATATGATTTATTATTTTCTGCATGTTAATGTTTGACAACATCAATTTGGGGTCTTTAGTATTCACTCTTTAATTTTATATGTTACAAATTACAACAATTAGCAAAAATTATAGCATTTTTGTAAGGATTTTCTATACGAGCAGTCTTGAATAAAAAAGCTAATAAGCTGCGGGATTCTACATAATTTTGATAAAACAGCCACTTAGGTAGGATTATCTTCAGATAATTATATTGCGTTTCTGTATATATATATATATATATAAAATCATATTAGATAATATTCTATGAACAGACAAGATATTAGATAATAGCTAAGATACTGTAATATTTTATCAGCTAATTCTGGAGATGATAAAATGTATGATTAGCAAATAACTGAAATACTAAAATCATGAATTAGCTATTATCTCAGATACCGAATTAGATTATTAGCTAATACATTAAATACTGCAGAATAGCATTAGATAATAATATAGATATTGCAAATGGGGCATGCAATAATGCCTCAGATTCTTCAATAGATTATTGTTGTTGTTGTTGTTCAGTTGTGTCTGAATCTCTGAGACCCAATGGACGGCAGCATGCCAGGCCATCTATTGTTATGTCTTTAGTCATGCTTAAAGATACTGGAATGAGTTACCAGTTCTTATTCCAGTGGACTGTGACTTTTCTGACCTCTCCGCTATGACCTGCTTATCTTGGGTTACCCTAAATTGTATAGCTCACAGCTACATTGAAGTTCACAAGCCTCTTCACCAGGACAAGGTAGAGATCCGGAAGCTAATACATTAGATACCTATTTTGAATATATTGTTCTTCCCATACCTCACAGATTTCTAATTCTGCAACAAGAAAATCGGTGGGACATCAAGTAAATGCCCATATACTTTATAATACCCCCTATTTCAGCAAATCAGGTTATTACCGCTGACTATATCTCATATCTCCCCCAAAAGGGTGTTCTGTATTATTTGATACTTCAGTGCCTAATATTTTAGATACTGTAATAACATAATCCCTTTCTGGATCGCTACCATGTCAGAAGAAAGGGCTTGTGTACCGCAATGAAAATGTGAGCTATAACATTTAGGATCACCCAAGATGGACAGGCCATTGCAGAGAGGTCAGACAAATCACGGTCCACTTGAAAAGGAACTGGTAACCCACTCCAGTATCTTTGCCAAGAAAACCCTATGGATAAGCACAACCAGAAACACAGACAGATGTGCCTGACGTGCTGCATCCCAATAATCACTGAGAGTCGGGCACGACTAAAGGATTTAACAACAACAACAACAACAACAAATAACATAATGGCTAAAACCTTTTTATACGGTAAGAGCATCGGATCTAAGCCTCAGATACTGGAATAGCAAATGACCTATTAACTTACTGGAATAGCATATGAAGTAATACCTTAGATGCTGCAGTTGTGTATTAGCTAAATCCCTTTTTTAAACTGCACCAATAAAACGTCTTTAATTGTATTGACATGTTACACAGGATTAAATTAGAATGAAAGGAAATTACCACATTTAAATGGTAATATGCTTTTCTATGACATTTGTCCCAGGGGCTTATGCTACTGTATGATGACATCATTACATGTTGGCAGAACATAGATGAGCTGGATATTACTTTAGTCATATGATTCAGCTTTCATTCCTAGCCAAAATGACTCATAAGTGGAAAGATATTTGGCTATCTTTTATCTGTCAAATAGACTGAAGTGAAATTATGTATTTTTAGAACTTTTGTTGGCACTGAGTCAAGCACCTGACACTGGTGACCATTACACTCTCACTGTTTGCTTTCTCACTTTTCTGTTTTTCATGATTTCTTTTTACAGTCTTCTTTATACCATCAAATCTTTACCAAAACCTAGAAAAGACCCACATTGTACTAAAACATACCTGTAAGGCAGGGGTGGGGAATGTCCAGCCCACGGGCCGTATAAGGCCTGCAAAATCATTTGGTCTGGCCCTTCCACCCCTCCGCACGTTGTTAAGTGATACGCACATGTGCACTCCACCGCTGGGCGGCCAAGAGGAGCACATGCGCTATGACCAGAGACACAGCGTCGGGAGAGAGAGAGAAACAGGACAGAGAGAGGGAAAAACAGGAGAGAGAGAGAGACACACACACAGGAGAGATAGGCAGGAGAGAGAGAGAAACAGGACAGAGAGAGAGGGAAAGACAGGAGAGAGAGAGACACACACACACACAGGAGAGAGAGACAGGAGAGAGAGAGAGAGAAACAGGAGAAAGAGAGAGACACAGGAGAGAGATAGAAGAGAGAGTGAGAGAGACAGACACAGGACAGAGAGGGAAAGACCGGAGAGAGAGACACACACACAGGAGAGAGAGGGGGGGGGGGGGGAGAGAGAGACATGAGAGACAGACACAGGACAGAGACAGAGGGAAAGACAGGAGAGAGAGACAGGAGAAAAAGAGAGACAAACACAGGAGAGAGAGATCGAGAGAGAAACAGGAGAAAGAGAGAGACACAGGAGAGAGAGAGAGGCACAGGACAGAGAGAGGAAAAGACAGAAGAAAGAGAGACAGAAGAGAGATAGACAGGAGAGAGGCACTCAGAGAGAGACAAACACAGGAAAGAGAGAGACACGGGAGAGAGACAGGTCAAAGAGAGAGAGACAGATGGATCAGAGAAGGAGGGAAAGACAGGGGAGATAGACACACAGGAGAGAGAGTATGAACAAGAGAGAGAGAGAAAAACAGGAGAGAGAGGCACAGGAGTCAGACACAGGACAAAATGGGAGAGAGAGAGGGAAATACAGGATAGAGAGATAGATAGGAGAGAGAGAGATAGATAGAAGAGAAGGAGAGAGAGATAGGAGAGAGAGAAATAGAAGAGAGATAGAAAGATAGAAGAGAGAGAGAGAGATAGAAGAGAGAGATAGAAAGAGAGAGATAGAAGAAAGAGAGAGATATAGAGGACAGAGAGAGAGATAGAAGAAAGAGAGAGATAGGAGGGAGAGAGAGACAGAGCAGAGAGACAATCACAGGACAGAGAGAGGGAGAGAAAGAGAGAGGGAAAGTCAGGAGAGAGAGAGAGTGAGAGAGAGGGCAGAGAGATAGGCATAGGAAAGAGAGATAGAACAGAGAGAGAGAGTCACAGGACAGAGAGAGACAGGACAGAGAGGCATAGGAGAGAGAGACAGGACAGAGAGAGAGGGCGAGTAGTACATCTGTGTTGACATTTAAATGTCTAAAACAAGTTTAAAAACCTGCTTACAGATCAGAATTCCGAGAAAAACAGTTATTACCTCATTGTGGGAAGGTGTGCTGGGACATGCAAATGTGCCCACAAATATATATATATATATATATATATATATATATAAAGAATAATGTTGCAGTGAAATGCACTGCCCAGTGGATATGAGATTTCGATATTGGATCTATAAATAGTTCTGCTGGATCCAGCGTATTCATCAATAGATCAGTAGTCCAATTTGCTCTGGGACACGCTGGGCCTCAATCAAATGTGATCAGGCCAATTGAATAGGGCTCTATATAAGCACAGAGCATGTTTTATTTAAAGAAGTTTTTAGTTAGTGAACTTCTATCCAAAAGCAAGGTCTTCACTAACTAAACACTTCTGTAAATAAAATATGCTGTGTGCTTATATAGATCCCTATTCAATGGACCTAATCACATTTGAATGAAGCCCACATTCCTTTTAATGTGTAATACAGGTAGGTGTAAAACATTATTTAGAGATATGCCTCCCTAACATATAAATAATTTATTATATAGTACTTAAAAGGGGAATTTCCACATTTATTTCATGAAAACACACAAATATGAAAGGTTAAACAAAGACAGTATTTGTTTTGATTGAATCACCTTTAAATAACAAATATAAGATATTTGTCCAGCATATATTTTTGGCGGTAAGGGGGTCTCTTGTTAAATATTGGAATAGAGGATGAGAGTTGGACACAGCTGATCAAATAATTGACAACAAATTGTCCTTTCATGTAATGTCTTACAGAAAATCTGAAAAATATGTTGCAATTAATTGTTGTTGTTTAGTCATTCAGTCGTGTCCAGCTCTCTGTGACCCTATGATCTGCAGCACGCCAGGCACATCTATCATTATGTCTGTTGTTTTATTGGCAAAGATACAGTAATGGGTTGCCAGTTACTTCTTCAGTGGATTATGACTTGTCTGACCGCTCTGCTATGACCTACCCATCTTAGGTGACCCTAACTCACAGCTTCATTGAGGAACACAAGCACCTTCCCCACAACAAGGTAGTGAAATTATAACATTTGAAAAAATGTTTAAGATTGCATTTGTTACTACTTATGTATGTTTTTATTTTGTGGAATTTAATGTATTTTTAAAAAAAAACACACTAAAATTATATGAGAAAAAATAAATCCCCCACATTTAGCGTGCTTTGCAGGGGGGCTGCAGTGTCTATGTCTTATGGGAAATGTTACCATTGCTGTTTCCAGAAGTGCATCAAAGTCCATGTTAAGGTTAGTGAATTTGCCCCGTAGCATTCTGCATCGTGTAACCTGGTTGACTCAAAACCTCAAGAGCAATTCTAAACTGTGGCAGTTCCATCTATTACATCTCACATCACCTTCCTTCTCTAACTTGAAGACTTCTTGTACTCTTTTATGTCCTCTTTTATATAAAACCAACCGTTGTGTAGCTGGATCTTCAACAAAATAAAGAAGGGAAGTATATTTCAAAGAATGATACTAGAACAAGAGGTCATGTTCTGAATGTAGTGTTAAAGGCTTAGAAGCAATACATGATAGTAAAAGTTATTGAGGAATATACATGAAAACTATTTGAACAGATGGTGGGTAATTCAGTAAGGTAACTCAAACAAGCTCGGGCTAGACATAGCCATAGGGGGTTCCTGAATATCGACAACGCCAATAATGGAAAGCAGTTTGAGGTTTCCTAACAGATAGGGCATTGGCTGACTACTTGCCACTATCTGCCATCGTCTGCTATGTTTTTGGTATGAACGCAATCATGGGTGGTGGCCAAGCGTTCAGGAACCAGAGAAGCCATTACTAACGTTTTTGATACTGAAAAAAGGCTACCAGCCCAAAATCACTTGCTTTCATAATAATGGGACATGGCAAAGGTCCTATTTATTGCAAATTGAAGACGTATACACATACATAATTGTAATTACAGTTGATTATTTTTAAAAAAATGAGAGGAAGTGTTTTGGTGTTTTGCTGCCTCACAACCTGGAATTTACATGGATTGTTTGAGGATTTGCATCATTTAATTTACAGAACATGCCCACAACTTTGAAGATGTTTTTTTTTTTAATTGTGAAGCAAACAACAAATAGGACAAAATAACAGAAAAAGTCAATGTGCATAACTATTCACCCCTAAAGTCAATACTTTGTACAGCCACATTTTGCCTTGTTGCTTTAGATAAGTCTCTATGAGCTTGCCACATCTTACCGCTGGGATTTTTGCCCATTCCTCCTTGCAAAACTGCTCCAGCTCCTTCAAGTTGGATGGTTTGCGCTTGTGAACAGCAATCTTTAAGTCTGACCACAGATTTTCTATTGGATTGAGGTCTGGGCTTTGACTAGGCCATTCCAACACATTTACATGTTTTCCCTTAAACCGTACAGAGTGGTACAGGTTTTGCTTAAGAATATCTCTGTATTTAGCACCACCCATCTTTCCCTCAACTATGACCAGTTTCCCAGTCCCGGCTGCTGAAAAACATCCCCACAGCATGATGCTGCCACCACCATGTTTCACTGTGGGGATGGTGTTCTTTGGGTGATGTGATGTGTTGGGTTTGGGCCAGACATAGCGTTTTCTTTGATGGCTGAAAAGTTCAATTTTAGTCTCATCAGACCAGAGCACCTTCCTCCATACATTTTGGGAGTCTTCCACATGCCTTTTTGAAAACTCAAAACGTACCATTTTGTTTTTTGCTGAAAGTAATGGCTTTCTTCTGGCCACTCTGCCATAAAGCCCAACTCTATGGAGCGTACGGCTTATTGTTGTCCTATGTACAGATACTCCAGTCTCTGCTGTGGAACTCTGCAGCTCCTCCAGGGTTACCTTAGGTCTCTGTGCTGCCTCTATGTTTAATGCCCTCCTTGCCCGGTCCGTGAGTTTTGGTGGGCGGCCTTCTCTTGGCAAATTTGCTGTTGTGCCATGTTCTTTCCATTTGGTTATGACAGATTTGATGGTGCTCCTGGGGATCATCAACGATTTGGATATTTTTTTTATAACCTAACCCTGACTTGTACTTCTCAACAACATTGTCCCTTACTGGTTTGGAGAGTTCCTTGGTCTTCATGGCAGTGTTTGGTTAGTGGTGCCTCTTGCTTAGGTGTTGCAGCCCAGGGGCCTTTTTAAAAAAGGTGTGTATATGTAATGACAGATCACGTGACATATAGATTGCACACAGGTGGACATCATTTCACTCAGGTAACTGGTTTCACCAGAGCTTTTTGTGGGCTTCATAACAAAGGGGGTGAATGCATACGCACATGACAATTTTCTGTTTTCTATTTCTAAAAAATAGTTTTATGTATATATTTTTCTTATTTCACTTCACCAACTTATTGCCATTCACTTCACCGACTAGTGTGTTCTGATCCATCACATAAAATTCAGATTGACAAAACATTGAACTTAAGGCTGTAATGTAACAAAATAGGTCAAGGGGGGTGATTACTTTTGCAAGGCACTGTAATCCATGACATTTAAATATGCCTTTAACTAACAAGTGCATTTTTTCTTTTTAACTTCAGTTGTCCGTTAAGCATATATCTGTAAAATATCTCCCTCTCTCTGACTTTCTTTATCTAGAGCCATTCATTAATTCTTACAGTTCTAAGGAAGAAAAGCATCTCCACCTATAGTTTAGATTAATCATAAATCATAATGGTGAAAAGTCTCTGAATCTGCAACTACTACGTTGAGAGTTTATTAATGGCCATAGATAAGGAGACTTGGAGAGAGGAATCATTCATAGATAATTAATACTTAAATTCCCTTCTGGATCTCTACCTTGTCGTGGTGAAGGGGCTTGGGTACCTCAATGAATCTGTGAGCTATACCATGTAGGGTCACCCAAGATGTGCAAGTCATAGCAGAGAGGTCAGACAAATCAGGAGTTCACTGGAGAACGAACTGGCAACCCACTCCAATATCTTTGCCATGTAAACCTTATGGATAAGCACACCCAGAATCAAGATGTGCCTGGCGTGCTGTAGTCCATAGGGTCATGGAGAGTCGGACACGACTGAACAAGATAAGGGGACTTAGAGAAAGAGGCATCCTTTATAGATAATTAATAATTAAAATACCGAATGTCTAACACTTCTGCTTACATATGTCCTGTTACTTTCCTCTCCTTTATACTCTCGCTCACTTGTTATTCTGTAACTGCGGCCTTGAGCGGCTTAATCTGACCCCGGAGTTACATAGAACTTCAATACAAGTTTGTGAATCTAACACTTTTGATCCTCTGCCGCTGCCTAATACAAAATATTGCCAACAGTTGAAATATATTCATTTGGACTGTCATATCAAACAAACAAAATTGGAAAATAAAATGTAGGATAAGCACGGCGGCGCCAGCAGCGGGCGGAGAGGATGGTTCACCATCTGTTGTGTTTGTATCAAATAATAATAAAGTTGTGAGAACTGAGTGAAACGCTTCATAGTATTCGGGGCAGGATTGCACACAAACTGGCAAAATATTTCAGAAAAATACTAACAGATTTGGCAACTTGTGTTTGTGAGCTGTGGACCAACTTAAATTGATAAAAAGAGAGAAAAAAGCGTATCATTGATAAATCCCCGCAGGTCTGAGCTGGTCTGCGAAACCGCAATTCAGGACCTACACATGAAAAATTAATTTATTACAGTAGATACACAAACAAAAAGGAAGTTCTATTAAATAATTAATGGGCTACATGTTGTTACAACAGTGTGTTTGACTCACAACACCATGTATCTCTTATCCTGGACCAGCAGACTATATCAGAGTATTTGCATGAGCAAAGCAATGGCAAGACTGGACCTATGGAGACTAAGGATAAGAGTTTTTAGTGAGGATTTAGTTAAAGGGATATGTAAGTGACCTGGATTATGAATGCATCTGATAGAGGAGAATTAGTAGTGTATGAAAATATTTGTTTTGCATTAAAATATCCCAGAATAAACATTAATTAGCTTACCTTAAAGTTAGCAAAATCTCCAATGTTTTTTGGCATTTGCATTTGATTGTGTACGCCCCTAGAAAACCCCACCTAAATTAGCATAACATTCAAATTCAGAATCAGGCTAATACATTGTATAATTCTTGACCTCAGTGGCTTCTGGCATGCTTAGTACAAGAATTGCAACAGTTTCATCCTGTCCTATGTACCAGAAAGGTCAAAATATGTACCCTGATGTATTTCCTGTGTGTACCCACCCAGCTTATGTAAGCGTCCTGTGGGTGTGAACAGCTGGATTTGACTTTTGTGCAAATAACTTTTTAAGTAAACTGAACTTTTCTATATAATACATGTTTTCATACACTACTAATTCTCCTCTATTGGATGCATTCATAATGCAGCTCATTTACATTACCCTTTAAAGGTATATGGAAGTTTCCCTGTTTGTAACTTTTTATAATCTAACACAACCTGCTTATATCAGAAACACACATTAAATTGATTTATTCTATACAAATACAGATATGTTTTATTTTTAAAAAATTATTTTCCACACCCCTAGAGGTGCCTAAAAAGGCACCTCATACTAACCAATAGAAACACTGCTTTTATGTATTCTTTTTAGCCCTATATTAACCTTCTGGAAAGTAGAAGCACAGTACAGAAATCCAGAGAAATTGAATAATTCAAGGGAGGAGGGAGAGTTGTGTTAAGGGATAAAGACTACACATTCCATGATGCTTTGCAGCAGAGACTAACTTCCAAAATATTGCAACAATGTTGTAGCTGCCTGTGATTGGATAACATTAATTATGAATTTTATGCTTATTTAGCTTGGATCTTCAGGGGCGTTACTTCTAAGAATCAACTGCCAGAAAATTTAAAGGGTTATTTACCTCACTATAAGTGCTCTTCATGGTGTGAAAGAATACAAAATTCTATGTTAAAATGATCTATTGCTTTTTTTTCTAATGACACCTAAAAAAGTATGGCCTTAGGACTGTTTACATAAAGACTCCTGATTAGTTCCATGGTTAACAAAACTGGCCGATGCTCTGTGTAAAGACAAAGATTTATAGTTTTTCACTGAATTTCAGGAATGCAGCAGGAAAAGTTAACCCCTAACTGACATTTTTTTTGTAGATTCCATCAGCCATTTGTCTGCACAGATGATTTTGTGAAGGGCTAACCCTCTTTCTGCTTTTGCTCACTGCACAGAGCTCTTGATGTGCGTGTGTCTTGGGGCATGTCAGAGTCTCATGTAAACAGAGATTTCATGTATACATTTATCTGTTAAAAAAGAACAAACCGTATTAAAAAAAATATAAAGTATTTTCAAAAGTATTTCAACATGTTTTTAAGATATCTTTTCTTTTATGTGGCCCAAACTGTGCTGAATTTAGTGTCCCTTTAAGAAATTTGCAAACGTCATGATAAATTTGTTTATTTTGGTATTATTTTCATGCAAAATGTTTTTATATATACACTACTGATTCAGATACGTTCATAATCCAGAGAACTTCTATATAACTTTAATGGACCACTGTTCTGTTGACGAATCAGTTTATTTATTTAATCATTTATTAGTAATAAAATAGATTAAACATATATAGTTTTACAATTTAGATTTTAACTGTTCCAGACGTTGGCACATATGCTTTACTCCACCCTCTATCAGTTGCATGAGGGAGGCAGAGGATCTACTTAGGAAGCTGTCCTGACAGTAGTCTTTCTCTACCTTTTTTCCTGCAGTAGCCACTACAGGCATTCCAAGACTGGTCAGAAAATAGATTAAGGCCACCGCCTGGGCAATCCTCTCCCACCTCCTGGACATTTAATAGTGGTGGAGAGAATCAACTCCGTTAGACACAGAAACACCAAAGTTCAAAGGTAAGTTTTAAAAGCTACACTTTTTTTCTAATTCAAATACTGATGTTATTGCTATTCAGATATTAAAAAATCACATTAAACCCTATTGTAGAGAATGGGGAGCAAGATTATCTTTATAAAAATTGGAAACAGTGTACTAAATAAAAAAGGATGTTAGGATACTAGAAACACAACCGACTTCTTCCACACAAGGACTCCGGACCTAAATGCTTGCTCCACCCAGCAGAGAGTTGATTAAGCACATTAGTAGAGTGTGAAGGTATTTCTTAATAACAACTGTTTTTAATAATACTTATTTAAATGCATGCATTTAATTTCTTCAGTAATTGGTAAAAAAAATAAATAAAAAAAATACATATATATATATATATATATATATATATATATATATATATATATATATATATATATGACTAAGAACATTATTAGGTAGGAAAATGTCAAAAAACCTAATGTAGAATTATAACAAGATTTTTTTTTTAATCTGCTGGTCCTTGGAGGGATCAGTGATATTTTGGTGGAGGTTGTATGTGTTAGATTGGTGTTTATATTTCTGCAGGAGAAGGCTTGCAGTTATAGTTGCAAGCTATCTGCTTCTTGTCATCTGTGTGGCAAGGGGATATAAATCAGGTTCCAAAAGGCCCAATTTTGTAACAAATCCACATCTCCTCTTCTCCTACCCATACCTCCACTGATAAACACACCCATTCAGACTTCAGATAACATGGAAACGCCAACAAATTAAGATTTTTCTCTAAAAATGGGTTACACAGCTGCTAAAGTTGTTAGTTTATTAAATACATCACTAAAATGTCAGGTTTTTCCTACAATACAGTGGTCCTTTAAATATGTCAGTAATTAGACCATATAAAAATGATCACCATTTGATTTTGCAGTCTCTGCCTGGTCATTTTTTTTATTTATAAGACATTATAACCCCATCACAACTCACAATATCACAGTGTGTGGGCAAATAATTCAGTGGCGCCTTCGTGGCAGGCTATTCAACACAAGCCGCCATATCCAACTTCAGGGAATAATAAAGCCTGCATTATCTGCTCATTGTTTAGGACTTGTATTGTTTTAGGATCTAAAAGAGACTGTTCCATTCTAGCAACCATACATAGTCAAGGTCCTCTGAGAAAACATAGCTTAAAGTTGCATACATCACATCCGTCATGTAGATTGTGCTCGGAGCTTGCCCCCAATGGCAATACATAACAAGTAAAAGTAAATAGAAATCCTCAGCTTTCAATAATACCACTGGCTGTAAAATAATTTAAAGTGCTGTTCCCATTCTGCTGTTTGATTTATTTTTTTCCAAGAGGTACTCTGAAGCCGGAATAGTTTGTGGAAAACCAGCATTGAACTTCTAGTTATTATTATAATTATTATCTTCTATTTGTAACGCGCCAACATATTAGGTTAGGTACAAGGCAAAAACTATTTGAACACATTGCAAAAAATGGAGGGCCATGTTATTGAGCTTAAAGGGTGCTTTAAGGGGCTTTCCCTAAAGCACCGACACACGAATGAAAACTCGCACACTTACAATCTAAGGGTTATGGGTGAAGAAGAGGAGTGATAGGTGTGTTGTGCATATTAAGGCTGGAGGTGGTACAATTATATATACAGATTTTTTATGAGGTTTTGAAGCATTTGAGACTGGAGAATATTCAATTGGAGCGAGGCAAGGAGTTCCAAAGAGAATGGGCAGCACAAGAAAAGTCCTGAAGGTGGGAGTGAGAGGAGGTGATGAGAGGAGGAAAGAAGAAGGTCATTAGCAGAGTGAAGAGTGCGATTGAGAGAATATTTTGAGACAACAGCAGAGATATA
The DNA here is from genome assembly GCA_027410445.1 of Discoglossus pictus. Lineage (NCBI taxonomy): Eukaryota > Metazoa > Chordata > Amphibia > Anura > Alytidae > Discoglossus > Discoglossus pictus. Next base: position 40,203,453 of record CM050167.1, on the reverse strand, counting down.
AGGGGGTGCACTATTGTTGAGGGCTTTATACGTTAGGGTCTTGATTGTACATTTTATACTGGAGGCAATGGGAAGCCAGTGGAGTGACTGACCGGGGGTGCTGCAGACATGGAGCATTGGGTATGGTAGATGAGTCTAGCGCAGGGGTGGGCAAGTTCAGTCCTGGAGGGGCCACATACGGGCCTGGATTTGAAGATATCCTTTCTCTGCACAGGTGAGTCAATCAGGATGACTGAAGAAGTGAGGATTATGGATTGGAGTGGAGACAGACGGGTGATGGGAAGGCCAGCAAGCAGAGAGTTGCATTAGGCAAGGCGAGATATGATGAGAGAGTGAATTGAAATTACAATTATGTCTAGTGTAGGTAGTGACATATTGTGGAGATGTTTTTTAGGGGAAACTTCTAGAAAAAAGGGTTATTTCTATATTTGTCACATAAGAAAAAGCGTCAGTTGTTGTAATATATGTATTAAATATGAAATGAGTCATTCTCACCCTAACAACAAGTTTGTTTCTTCTTAAACAGAGATCACCACTGTCTATATAGTGTATGAGCTGTTTTTCTCTACAATAAATCCTTCATTAGAGATTCAGCAGTGATTCTGCTTCATTATTAGGATGATAATAGGTGGCTTGAGATACTTCCCTTCTGAGTGTTATTAAATCATTTAATATACTGTATTAGAAAGTTTCTATCATGTCAACCCTCTATTTTTTGTTCTCTAAGTTTAGGGTTTTTGATCTGAGACCATCTTTTCATTCCCCCTTGTGCCCCTTCGGACCACATCAACACCAAGGTGGGAGCCCAAAGATCTGCCAAGGAGGGAGCCGGGTGACCTCTTTTTGGCTAAGATTTTGGCAAGCACATGTTATATTTAGAGGCCAACCTTTGCAAGACTACTTACATAGTGAATAGCTGGTTTCCCCACCATTTTTATACTGAAACTCCTCCCATCTATTTTATGGCAGGGGGTGGAGCTTAGTTCTCTGTATCTGCCTCATTGCTGTACATGTAATGTGCATCACAATCTGCCACAATTTGCAAGAGGTAGGCTAAAGATGGCGGAGAATGCATTTTTTGTTGTATGATTTCTCAAAAAAGATTATAATAAATTAAAAAAATATATATAAACTGTTCTGCACTAATAAGCATCCTGTCCCACTTAAAGAAAACGTTGCATATTGAAGGACTAGACTAAAAAAATGATGGGTACATGTATAACCCATCGAATGGTCTTAAAAACAAGACAGATCCCCAGTTATGACATTTCTCCTTAGGTTTCATAGTGGAATTTGTATAGATTTTTTCATCTATGTAAAAAATGTTAGCTTCCCCAGTTGATTAGTATGATATTTGTGACTTCTGCTATCGATGAATCTATATATCTTTGGAAGCAATAAGACTACTTGAACTTTGACCTTCTCTAAAACCTGCCGTACTGATTTTCGTAAATAACTCACCCTATTTGGAATGAAATTGTAACTGTCACCTTGGAATAAAACAAATTGGTGCAAATAGAAATTGAGCTTGTCTGCAACACCTAATATATAACCCACTAAAGTTCATCGTTCCTTTGGAGCCACATTGGACATCTCATTAGGAATCTGTTTAATATTGATGAAAAGTTGTGAGTAGTTCAATATTTGGTGCAATCTTTTTAGATTGGCTGGAAATTCTTATATTATGAGCAAGATATAAAGATCCTAACTAGTGAACAGAACTTAGATGCCAGCTAGATTTTCTTGGAGCTGGGCAGATTTTTTGGACTTATGGAGGACGTGCATTTTTATTCATAAATTCAATATTTTTAGTGGCACTTTTTTAAAGATCTATGGAACATACATATACAATACAATAAGACCAGGCTTGACAAATCCCTGGAGCTCCTAAAGACTTATTTCTAAATATACAGTGGTACCTCTATATTCATCAGCCCCTATATTCGGCAAATCCAATATTAGTCACATTATTTAGACAAAAATGGTTATATATTCATCCAAAAATGCAATATTTAAAATACAGACAGAAACAGACGACATTGGACAGGTTCTTTGCTAAATCAAATGCTAGTGAATCTACGAAAAAGGGACAAAAAATACTTTCTTCCTTATTAAATTCCCTCAACTTGTAAAACCCGCAGCCTGTAACGTAGCCCACAAGACTTACGGCTATTAAATTGGCCTTGTAGAGCAACCCGCTAAAGATCTGCGGGTTACAGGATGTCGAAATTTGAACTCCGTGGCCTCGAATACTTTGATCTGTCAAGCCCGTAACTGTTATGTTCGAAAATCGCTATTAAATTGCTACAAATTCACTGGCGTTCAAACACGTAACCCGCAAATGGAGCCATAAAGCCAACAGGTACTAGAGAGGACACGCTAGAGGGGTAAAGTCCTATCCGTAGCACGGTAAATGCAAATATACACACACTACTGTATTTTCAATGAAAGGGAAAGTGATGTTAGGCTTTGAAATTAATAGCACAACATTCGCAAGCTCGTAAATCTGCAATATAAAATACTTTTTTTAATGTTTAATTTCCGTGTTATATCAATCCCGGCAATCAATGTGTTAATACATATGATAAAACTAGCATGGACTAGAATATCATATTTACTGAATTATTAATATTGCATTATTTCTGTAATGCGGGTCAGATCGAAACTCGTAATTGAAACCCGTAAGGCTTTGAAATCTAACCTCCATTTTTCAGTGACATAATGATGACGTTCTCATTTGCCATTGGCCCTGTCGAAACCCATAACTACGGGTTTGACTAAGTGATCATGTTCATGGCCTCACATCTAACATGCGCAAGAACGGTTTACGGGTTTGCGTCTACGGTCCGTAAATTGCTGCATGGTTTCATTTAATATCTCTGTAACGCGGCCGAATTTCAAACCCTGCAGCCTTTGCGGGCTTGCCGATGCCGCTACAGGCTTCGAATTTAATGGGGCTGTTTCATCACCAGAATTTTAGTTACCGATGTTTACTGGAAGGTGACTCCCCTTATAAACAATAATTCCTTTGCTATTATACACAAGTTAGGAATCTCAACCATGTACACCTGTTTCAAGGTTACTGCCTCTCATCTGCATGGGACCGGTTCCTAGCTTGTGTAGTAGATTTTATGAGCTAGTCCACCACAACGATCATTTAATTTATGGTGGGCAAAAGAGTCATAGAAGCCCTCCACCATACAGTAGTACAATAAATGAATACAGTATAAATCTGTATATACCGCTACGAAATATGTTGCCGCATTACAAATAAAGGATAATAATATTTAAGCAGAGGTCCCCAAACTGTGGTCTGTGCACCACCAGTGGTCCATGATCTTCAATCACTACACCTAGTCCGTGGAACAGCTAGAAATACAAGAAACTATGAAATAAAATGATTAAACAAACACATAAACACATAGTGCATCAATGCATATGTACTTTATTTAATTACTTATTTGAAGGCTACATACCGTTATAGTATAATGTATAACTAAAAAGCTGACAAATCATTAGGTGGTCCTTCCAGACCCTCAGCAATGTTTCGATGGTCTACAAAAAGTTTACCCAATTTCGTCAGTCCTTTAAAAATAAAGTTTGGGAATATGATAGCGTAAGCTGACTGTGTCTCCTTAAAAGCATCTAAAAAGAAGATTCTTAAGAGAAATTAGTTCATATTTTTTAGAGTTACACAGTCGAAATAAAAATAATAACTGTGTTTTTATGAAAACCATACATCAACTCCGTTAGTAAAAAGCCACAAGTTGTTAAAGCTGATCTTGGTAATTTGATATTATCAACATCAATTTTATTTTTATGAACACTGTAGTTGATTATGGCAATATGGCGAGAAGGCTCTGAGTTTGTTATTACGGCTGTCGTGGTCGGAGGAATTATTTGGACAGGTCATCGGAAAAAAAAATCTCTGGCTGTAATAAAAGTTATTAATTATTTTTATGGTTGTACCTGGATGGCATTGACCTCACTAATCTTGTGTAAGCCCAGAGATCATGAGAGCCACATTATGGGTCCTCATGGGGTGATGCCATTATAAGTAACCTTTGCCTTAAAGGTCATATGTGTGTCAGCTAGTGAGAGCCAATTCAGACTGACAGAGCAAAGCTCATTTGAGTGAATTATTTGTGTTGATTGAAGAACTTGCCGCGGATTCATTACCGTCTCCCGGGGGACGCAGATCCAATTGGCATTCTTCAAGGTAGAAAGAGATTCATTCCACGGAGGGTTCCTATCTCTTATGACCTATGGAAAGCATTATCAGAGCGCATCTCTCATACGAGAAGATGAAAATGTTTTAGTTCAATGGAAAGCTGTATGTAGCCCTAAGGGAGGAGGGAAGTACTGAATAACCCTTTGTTGTCATGTTGCTGATCTGTTCATTATGCTGGTGGATTCATATATATTGCTATTGAAAAATTCAGCCAAAGTTAATTATAGTATAGTATGTACAGTGTTCGCCTTCTGGATCGCTATCTTGTCGTGGTGAAGGGGCTTGTGTACCTCAATGAAGCTGTGAGCTATACCATGTAGGGACAACCAAGATGGGCAAATGGTAGCCCATAGGTCAGACAAATTGCAGTCCACTGGAGAAGGCACTGGCAACCCACTCCACTATTAGTTCTGCTGAAAGCACTGGCAGTGTTAGCTGCCATATTCTTATTGTATGGAAGATTCCTCTGTATTCAGACTTTTTTCCAACAGAACCCCAAATGGTAGGTTCCATTGCAATATAGCTGTATATAAATTGTAATACATTAGATACAGTATTATATTTTGTTGTTGTTCATTCGTTCAGTCATGGATGACTCTCGGTGACCATATGGACCGCAGCACCCAGGCACATTATATATATATATATATATATATATATATATATATATATATATATATCACATATTATAATTGCCTAACTACGATCCGTCGTCACGCTGCGTTGCGTAGTGCGTACGACTTAGCGATGAGCGCAGCAGGCGCTCATCACCCTGCGAGCCTCGCTCAGCGAGGCAAGCCGTTAAATCGTAGCACTTTGGCAATGAGCGCCACAGGCGCTCATTGCAGGCGAGCCTCGCGCAGCGAGGCGAGCCGTTAAATCGTAGCACTTTGGCAATCAGCGCCACAGGCGCTCATTGTAGGCGAGCCTCGCATAGCGAGGCGAGCTGTTATGTTAAATTGTACCACTTTGGCAATGAGCGCCGCAGGCGCTCATTGCAGGCGAGCCTCGATTAGCGAGGCGTTAAACCGTAGCACTTAGAAAAAAAAATACGAGATGACAAAAATTACGAGATAAGCGGCGGAACCAAAACACAAAAAAACCCCACTAAATACACACTAAAAAATAAAATAAAGGTCACTTACAGCATGGGGAACCAGGCAGGACGTCTGGAAGTGAGTTGGAAATCCAATTTACAGCGATTTAGCCGAGTTACAAAGATCGAAAATCGGCTAAGCAAGAAAAAACTGGCCGCCCAAAAAAATGAAAATGAGGCTATACTTCTACGAACTGCGTAAAACACAGCCACAGACGTATGTGTTTGAAAAACAACGAGATAAAGGATGCGGATTAACCGCGCAATGAGTAAAAAGACAGTAGCGAGTGCATTTTACGAAACCCAATTACAGATTTACGCATTAACACACATTTAACGACTTTGTCTCGCGCAATTTCGGATTTCCCGCCTAAACCAACGCATTTGATGAAATATAAGTTGCAAGTTACAAAAATAAAAATTTTATAAAAAAAATATTGTATTTATTTTAAGAAAAAAAAAGGGACAAATGTAGCGTCATGTTGTGTGGCAAACAAATTTACTGTTAAACCGTAGTACTTTAGCGGGCTTAGCGAAGAGCGCCGCAGGTGGCGAGCGGCGAGCCGTTAAACCGTAGATAATCCGCTAAGACGCATACCACACATTATCCGCCATTTTAGGATAATGCGGAAGTACACAGCTACGTTAACGGTTTCGGATCGCGCAGGCACACTATTACACTGCACACGTTCATCACGCTTACACAGCAGCTCCACACCACTAATGCTGCAGCAACATCAACACAGATTGCCAGCTCTTCAACACAATGCATAAAAATATGTAAATTCATTTATTAATTTGAATTCTATATTTCAGTAGTACACAGAAAACAACATTAGCTACCTTACAATTCCATGTGTATATTTATAACTAAACAACTTTTAAAACATACACATCTGATTGCCGTCATTTTTTGACGGGCAATACGCTAGTATATATATATATATATATATATATATAGCCACTTCTGTATAGCTTCCTTTTCGTGGTACCTCAATGAAGCTGTTAGTTGTACCATGTAGGGACACTCAAGATGGGCAGGACATAGCACAGAGGTCAGACAAATTGTGGTCCACTGGAGAAGACACTGGCAACCCACTCCAGTACCTTTGCCATGAAAACCAAATTGATTGGCACAGCCACAAGATGTGACTAGTGTACTGCTGTCCATGGTGTCACAGAGAGCTGGACTCGACTGAACGACACATTTACAGTGTGGTCCGTAAAAGTCCACACTGGTCATTTTTTTCTGTCTGTGAGGCTTTCCTCACATACAGTGACTGTATCAATATTTAATGTTGAATATTTTTGTATAGTATAAGCCCCCATTCATTTGAAATCAGAAAAAGCATTAAACAATAGATTAACTGTTATACCATTAGTTCTATTGAAAGCAAAATACATTGAACAATAGAGGAGCTTGTAAAGCATTCGTTCTGCTGAAAGCACTGGCAGTGTTAGCTTCCATATTCTCATTGTACTCAGACTTTTTTTCCAACAGAACCCCAAATGGTAGATTCCACTGCAGCACAGCTGTATATAAATTGTAATACATTAGAGACGGTATTATAAAAAGGCTTACATTTGAACTTTAGTGTTTAGCCTTCAGCAAATATACTTCTCTCCAGCCCTATATACTTTGTAAGGTCTAGGAGAGAATCTGTCCATGCAGCAGTCTTGGTAGGAGTATTTATCTGCCTAGCAAAACCTAGACTGGGCCCAATAAACTTCAGAACCGCCTGCTTGCATACCCCCACCCCCCGAACACATAATATGAGGTGCTGAGAAGCAGCTCTGCTAGTCCCGGAAACGTTAAAATCTACATTAAATTAACTTTCAAATACTGATTTTATTGTTCAGCTGCTAAATAAACACATGAAACCTTATTATTGGATCACTACAGAGTCCCTTAATGATGTTATTGTAAATGAAAGATATGTGGAAATTTCAATTGCCTATTAACTCTATCACTATAATATAATCAATAGGTCATTTGTGTGTCTGCTTAAAGCACAGTGTGCTCATTAGGTCAGTACTGGATCTGCTTATAAAATTCTAGTCATTTATAACCTTTTTTCCTTGGGATTTAATTATTTTATCAATGTAATGCTATGAAAATGGTAAAAGATTATATTAAATCACATTGTCATATTATCAATAAACGAATCCGGTAAGACAAGAGATATCGTGCATTATACGAGGGGTTAAACTGTGTTCATTAGAACTGTCAGTATTTGCTTATTAAAATTGTCATTTATTACCTTTTTGGGGAATGAATTATTTTGTCAATTTCTGCAATAAAAATGATGAAAGATGTGATTAAATCATATCCTCGGTTTATCTATAAGGCAAGACGTTGGGTTTATTAGAGGAATGGTTATTAAGGAACCAGAGCACATGTCTCGCTGCAAAATCCTCCACTCTCTACTTGAGAGAAATATTGGTGTGAAATAATTTTTGTCTGACCTTTAAAGGTGTCTTCAGTCGTGGTGATTGGATGGAGTATTTCGCTAGGTGCTAGATTTGGACATTGGATACTGATCTCCCCTCCGCTGTCTGCCATTCCAACTGGCGGTTCATTTACTTTTAATGACTTTCCATAATCAGGAAAGTGACACTGCAGAGGTTCGAAATATAGTATAATTTAAAACTATAGGTTAAAAAAAAAAGTACTTTATCAATTGAATGTCCTTTAAAATGAATTTGTCTCCTGGAAAGTTATCAGTCGTCCTTTCTGATCCACTCACTAAAGACTCTGTGGTAAGTTGCTAACAGAGAAATCAATAATTGCTATTTACCCTATGAGGCTCTGAATATATTTTATTCAGTGTAATGTGCCATGCGCAGAACAAACGACTGTGCATGCTGAGACCCCAGGGACTAATTACGCTAATTAGAGACATGACTCCCTGGGGTCTGAGCACTCTCAGTCATTTGTTTTGCACATGGTTTACACTGAAGACAATAGATTAAAAGATAAAACGTATATCTAAGTGTTCCTGTTCATAACATTTTCTTATCTAACACATGCTGTTTATATCAGAGACACAGATTACATGGATTCATTGTATACACATACAGATTTATTTTATTTAAAAAACTAGCGAATTGCCCGTCAAAAAATGACGGCAATGAAATAGTAAGGTAGCAAAATTAGTAAATGAATATATTGTACCTATTTTGAAGCATTGTGATGAAGAGCTGGCAATCTGTGTTGATGCTGCTGCAGCATTAGTGGTGTGGAGCTGCTGTATAAGCATGCTGAATGTGTGCAGTGTAACACTGTGCGTGCGCGAGACCAAACCGTTAGCGTAGTCGTGTACTTCCGCATTGGTGTAAAATGGCGAGTAATGTGTGGTATAGGTCTGTATCGGAATATCCGTAGGTGTTTTGTGGTGTTTTGCGAGTTTCTTGTGGTGTTTTGCGAGTTTAGAGTGCTGTAGCCTCGTTTTCGTTTTGTTCGGCGGCCATTTTTTCTCTCGCTTCGTTTTTTTTTTAGTCTCTAAACTGTTTTATTTCGAGTAAAATCGAGGTGTAAGTTGCATTTTTGAGGTCCTGGGTGCTCCCTCTTGGTGTAGGTAAGTTTTTTATGTATGTGCTGTGTGTATGTATTGTGTTTTAAATGTTTGTATGTCGGCGTGTTGCGTCCGATGTTTGCGAGGTCGTAATGTGTGGTAACGTGTTTCGTACGTTGTTTGCGTGCCTCGTAAAATTTAGCGAGTGTCGTAATTTGTGTGTCGTGTTTTTTGAGTAGCGACGTGAATTTTGCGAGGGTTTGAGGCCCTTGCCCAGTGACCTCGCCAGCAACTGAGTCCCTCGCTTCGCGAGGGGCCTCAGTTGCTGGCATGGAGCGCCTTCGGCGCTCCATGCCAGCAACTGAGGCCCTTGCCCAGTGACCTCGCCAGCAACTGAGTCCCTCGCTTCGCGAGGGGCCTCAGTTGCTGGCATGGAGCGCCTTCGGCGCTCCATGCCAGCAACTGAGACCCGTGCCCAGTGACCTCGCCAGCAACTGAGGCCCTCGCTTCGCGAGGGGCCTCAGTTGCTGGCATGGAGCGCCTTCGGCGCTCCATGCCAGCAACTGAGGCCCTTGCCCAGTGACCTCGCTACGCGAGGGCCGCGGCTCGCTACGCGAGGGCCGCGGCTCGCTACGCGAGGGCCGCGGGCTCGCTACGCGAGCCCGCAAGCGTGAGCAACGACTCGTACGCTCACAACTATATATGTGATTGGCTTCCACACCCCCAGACCTGCTTACATAGGCACCTGGTACTAACCAATAGAATCACTACATTCAAGTACATTTTTTTAACCTTCAAGTCAATACAGCACAGCACAGAGATTCAGAGCAGCATTGCCCGAGCTGCGTCTTTGCTTCCTTGTGGTGGGTAAAAAAAATGACACATCCCTTGATGCTTTGCTGCAGAGACTGATCCCCAGACATTGCAGCATAGCTGCCTCTGATTGGTCACAGCAAATTAAGAATTGTATGCTAGTTTATCTTGGATTTTCAGGGGCATTCCTACTCAACATCAACTGCCAGAAAACTGAAGACATGTGCAAACTCTAGGGTAAGACGATTTTTTTGATTTTTGGCAGAAAAACAGAGCTTAAAAACAGTTCTTAATAAAATAAAGTACATTAAGGTATAAAATACTAGTTATTTTATACCTAGTAAAATCCGGAAACCTTCCATATCCCTTTAAGCCAGGGTCACAGCCTGCATCATAGCTTGTAAATTGGATTTGGTAGCAAGTTCTTCATGGTTCCTTTCATCCAATCACGTTACTGATAACTCTAGTATAACTGGAACTAATATATTTAATAACTTATACTTATAACCAATATGTGTAGATGGGACGTTATGATTCAGCATTTTTATATTACATGTTGGGCCAGGGCTATTGAAATGTGTCATATTGGAGTACCCCTTCATTCCTGTTACTCTATGATCCATATCTGCAAAAAGCTGACATCTCCAGCACACCACAGATTAGTACATAAGGCCCATGTATAATTTGGCTCTCGTTCATCAGATTTTGAAATTTGCAAACTAATATTTAGAACCAGGATCTCCAAGATTCCATATTCATAGGATGCTCATTTATTTATTATTATTTTTATTATTATGCTTTATTTGTAATGCACCAATATATTCCATAGTGCCATACAAAAGTTAAGTACAAGGCAAAAACAATATTAACACATGTAAAAGAATGTAGAACCTTATAAGATTGTAAAATCACAAAATCTAAATGATTTAGGTGATAGATGGAGATGGCATAGTTTAAGGCAATAGGGTTGATAATGTTCAAAATGTGTTTAGAAAGTTGAAAACAAACAAAATGAAATACAATCTTTAATTTATTAATTATTATATGCAATTATAGTGTAGTGAATACCACCATATGTTTTTCTGTCTATCTACATCAAAAGGGGTGAAGGGATATGAAAGGAACATGGAAGGTTTCTGAATTTTACAATATCTATACCTATGTATCTATTTACTTTTATTTTATTACACTTTGCTTAAATGCTGTTTGTTCCTAAAATCCTGCGAAAAGTATCTGCTTGTGTCTGCCCTCTGCATCTTATACATTTTGCCAGGTATTATCAACTCCACACTTGATAATTGGATTAATAATTGATAATTGAATTACAGTGTTGGCTTAAGTAACAAAAGAAAAAAACCTAAATCTTTTGGGCTTCACTAATATCATTTATGAAGTGTGCGTAACGCTCCAGGGGAGCGCAAGCGCACTTCACAGACTATTTGTACGGATTTCTCTACATGCCGCAAGGGGGGAAAGAGACACAGAGGAGGGAGGAGGGTAGAAAGAGCCCCAGGGAGGGAGAGGGGGGGGGAAGAGACACAGAGGAGGGTGGAAAGAGACATAGGGAAAAGGGGGGAAGAGACAGAGAGGGAAGGAGACACAGGGGAGGGGGAGGGGGGAAGAGATACAGGGAAGGGAGAGGGGGAAGAGACACAGAGGAGGGAGAAGGGTGGAAAGAGACACATGGGAGGGAGGGGAGGGGAAAGACACAGGGAAGAGAAAAGGGTGAAGAGACACAGGGGAAGGATATAGGGGGAGGAGGGTCTGAAGAGACAAAGGGGGAAAGAGACACAGGGGAGGAAGAGGGTGGAAAGAGACACAGGGGAGGGAGGGGAGGGGAAAGACACAGGGAAGAGAAAAGGGTGAAGAGACACAGGGGAAGGATATGGGGGGGGAGAGACAAAGAGGAGGGAGAGGAGGGAAAAGAGACACAGGAAAGGGAGAGGGGGGGAAGAGACACAGGGTAGGGAAAAGGTGGGAAAGAGACGGGGGGGGGGGGGCAAGAGACATATGTAATATTATACCGTCATTTATGGGTAAACTACTAGTGTATATATATAAAAAAAATCATATGTCAGGCAGGACTAAGAATTTGCTTTCCTCCAGAGCTACGTTCAGTGCTGATAAGGATTCTGGGAAATGATTAAAGCATTAGACAACCTTTTTGCTTCTATCAGCATTAAACCTGAATCTCCTAGACATATATGTGGTGCATATAACAGCACTTCATGGCTAAAAGTTCAGCATCTAGAAACCCACAGATAGCTGTTTCGTTCTACTGGGTATCATCAATGTAAAGCTGTAATGGTTTCTCAAACCAGGAATAACTGGCTGAATAACTGATTTCAAGGGAAGCTAAAACATGATATTCTAAGATCATGTAGATATCGTTTAATAAAACATTACCTCGGCTTTGATTCCTTGAAAGTCTTATAGCTTTATAAGTGAACTTAAAGTCGCACTGACAGATGACATTGTGAGGCCATGTACAGATTAAATGTTATTAATTATACATACCGTAGCTTTGGTTGCACCGGAAATGTATTTTAGTGTATTATTAATTAGTGAATTGTCTGTGAAACTCAGAACAAGGTCTGTGATCTCCTGTAACAAGCTTTAGCTGAGTAGGCAGGGTTAACAGATCTGATCCACATAGTACAAAAATATTAATTTTGCACGTGGAGCTGATGTCTGTGTCTTTTGAAGAGCTGCATTTGATAATGTGCCAGATATTATTATAAAAAACACCTTATCGAGAACAAAAGCAATGGTAGCTCTTAATAAACAATGACATAAAAAAATAATAAACTAAAGGCTTTATAATTATTTTTTCCCTGTTATCAAGTTTAATAAGAATGGGACTCATGTTTTTTTAATTGGCAGAACACATTGCAAAGGAATACAATGACAACCCTTCCACGAGTGTAATGGTTAAAGGAAGATTACACCTAGTATCAAGATTTTGTCATTCATTGAAAAGAAAAATATATATAAATAAACAAAACATTTATTTTTACAGCATCCTATATTTTTATTTACTATGTCATGGTACAGATCCGACCGTTGGAAATATTAATTTATAACTAAATATAGCACATCTCCCATCTAGGGCAATGCATAATCTGTTAGGTAAATTGCTTTTTGCTAATTGTTCTAGCAAGTGTCATATAATATTCGGTTTTTGAAAGGAATAACTGTCAGGCTGCTTTGCATTAGGAAAATAAGGAAATGTAAATCACATATACACAGGAAAGAGTGCTTAAAGGGGCACTGAAAGGCCATGGATGGCGAGCAGAGAGATAAGACGCAGGGAGAAGAGAGAAGGAAGAGGAGAGGGAGGAGGGGAGATTTTTGATTGGGAGGGGAAGGGAGGAGAGAATGAGAGATGTTTAGGGAAAAACAGAAGAGAATTAAGAAGGGGAGAGAGAAAAGAGGATTTGGACAGAAAGTAATGGCAGACTCAACAAACCTGGAAGCTATTAGCTCCTACAATTTCTTTTTTGTTACTTTACATATATTTATATACATAGATATGTCCCTGGCTCCAAAAATGATCTAGTGGCTCCTTCATGATATACCTGGCTAGAACTTAAGTAGTAGATACATTTGACATCACCTGGGTTACAGTATAAGGGAAGACAAGAGAGATGAGAAGGAAAAAGAGAGATGAGTAAGATGGGAATGACAGAGAGATGCCCAAGAGAAAGAGATGGGGAGGGTAGAGATAGGAGCAAGAGATAGATGGAAAGTGAGGGATAGCAGCAAGAGAGGTAGAAAGAGGTTGGAAGGGTAGAGATAGGAGCAAGAGAGAGAAAGATGGGAAGTATAGATAGGAGTAAGAGAGAAAGAGAGACATGGGAAGGGTAGAAATAGGAGCAAGAGAGGGAGATGGGAAGTATAGATATAGGAGTAAGAGAGAGAGAGACATGGGAAGGGTAGAAATAGGAGTGAGAAATGGAGAGAGAGAGAGTGATTTAAAGAGTAGATATAACAAGAAATGTAGAGAGATATTGGAAAGGTAGAGATAGGAGCAAGAGATAGATGGAAAGTGAGAGATAGCTGCAAGAGAGGTAGAACGAGGTTGGAAGGGTAGAGATAGGAGCAAGAGAGAGAGAGAGAGAGTTGGGAAGTGTAGAGATAGGAGTAAGAGAGTTAGAAAGAGAGAGAGATGGGAAGGATAGAAATCAGAGCAAGTGAGAGAGATGGGAATTATAGATAGGAGTAATAGAGAGAGAGAGACATGGGAAGGGTAGAAATAGGAGCAAGAGAGGGAGATGGGAAGTATAGATATAGGAGTAAGAGAGAGAGAGACATGGGAAGGGTAGAAATAGGAGTGAGAAATGGAGAGAGAGTGATTTAAAGAGTAGATATAACAAGAAATGTAGAGAGATATTGGAAAGGTAGAGATAGGAGCAAGAGATAGATGGAAAGTGAGAGATAGCTGCAAGAGAGGTAGAAAGAGGTTGGAAGGATAGAGATAGGAGCAAGAGAGAGAGAGCGTTGGGAAGTGTAGAGATAAGAGTAAGAGAGGGAGAAAGAGGTGGGAAGGGTAGAGATAGGAGCAAGAGAGTTAGAAAGAGAGAGAGATGGGAAGGGTAGAAATCAGAGCAAGAGATGGGAAGTATAGATAGGAGTAAGAGAGAGAGAGAGAGAGAGAGAGACATGGGAGGGGTAGAAATAGGAGCAAGAGAGGGAGATGACAAGTATAGAGATAGGAGTAAGAGAGAGACATGGGAAGGGTAGAAATAGGAGCAAGAGAGGGAGATGACAAGTATAGAGATAGGAGTAAGAGAGAGAGACATTGGAAGGGTAGAAATAGGAGCAAGAGAGGGAGATGGCAAGTATAGAGATAGGAGTAACAGAGAGAGAGACATGGGAAGGGTAGAAATAGGAGTGAGAAATGGAGAGAGATTTAAAGAGTAGATATAACAAGAAAGGGAGAGATGGATTGGAACAGTAGAGATAGGAGCGGGAGAGAATGATATGAAGGGTAGAGTTAGGAGATAGAAATGGAAGAGTAAAGATAGGAAGAAAGGGGAGTGGGGCACATGGCTACGGGAAAGGGATATATTGATGCACTCAGAATCAATGAACAGTGTAAGGAGGGGTTTTAATGTAATGACAGACCTAGATAGTCTTCTGGTTAGGTGGCCTTGTGTCATGTGGCTTATTGAAAATATTGGAATGATAATTCCAATGTATTTTATGTAAAAAGTGAATGTTCCTCTTCCAAGGGTTGACGTTGTAGCGCTTTAATTCTGTATGCCTCCCAATAATATGCCAGATGCCATAGCACATTTGACGAAGAGGCTTTTACTCTAACATTCCCTCCAATGTCATGTAATTTGTGCCTCATCGAGGCTACTATCAGTTAATGTAAGTCTATAGCGAGGATGCTGCTTCTAGCCTTTAAATGTGCTTTCAAATGCCTTTAAATGCCGCCCATCTCCATTCAGAGAAATAATGAAAATAAAGCCTGCTTCTCTAGATGCCTGTTTACTGTGGAAACTAATGAAAATGGAAGTGAAAAAAACAGTGCTTTGCATTTATAAGAGCATTTTTACATATTTTATGCAACAAATTCAAGAGTTTTAAAGGCCGCTGAAGTTGTTAACTCTGCTCCGCATCATCATGTCAATCAGATAAAATCAAACGGTAAACATGTAAAAACTTTTTTATTTAAAGCTCTTTTCACCATTTTATAGTTATTTAAAACTGCTGACATGATATCTTTTATGGCACTCAAACTGTTCATTGGATTTATAGGCACATTTTCTCAGGTCTTGGGTGGACCAAACATTGCAAGCTCCCTTTAAATATTGTATTTGTCTTTATTGCAGTAATACATTTCACATTTATTCCATTTGAGATGATAATGCTTAAGGAATTTCTGGCTACCGCTGTAGGAGTTGTATTGCCATTTGCAGGTTGCTTATGATGTTTGGTCCTTGCAGAACCTGCAGAGAAATTGGCAGTGAAATGAATAAGTAGGTTATGTAGAAGATCTTATAAGAAAGCATCAATTTTAAAAATGCCAAAGGTTTTTACTTGATTTCCAGTGCTCTGTTTGATGAGCAATATTGATGAATTCCAAATACTTTTTATATGAATAAAATGGCTATTTTGGTACATGTTAACATCTTCCCTGATGCCTCTTGTATCCCCCCTGAAAATAGTCACACAGACTAAAATGTATTCGCTCCCCAGAGTCCCAGGCCCCCACTCCTCTCTCTCGCTGGGTGACGCATGATCAGTACAGGCATTTCACTGCCATCCTAGACTTCATCTCCCTGCTGTAATGAGCTAGATTTCTGAATCAGGGAAGGAGTCTCCTATTTGGCTCGCAGCAAAGATGCTGATGGTGTAACCCATCGGATTATCCCTTCAGCAATTCACTCCGTGCACGTTCCTAATTAGTGCTAGACTGCTGTTTGATTCGCTTGCTTTATTGCCTTGTGTTGCTCTAATAAGTCTCACTCTCCCTGGCTTGTGTTTGCCATTCCCAGCAGCTGAAATCAGCCTTTTTAATTGCACCAGTCTACGAGATCTCACTCAGCCCTCCTTATTATCTCCCTCCCACAATAGAAGCAGGCAGAGCAGACTTTGAGCCTTAGGCAGCTCCAGATTACGTCTGCCTCATCAAGACTCGCTTCACCGGCTCTGCCTCTCTCTGTCCAGATCCTCTTTAGTTCTGGATGTCACCAGAAGTCCAAGTCCAGCAGGTCTGTCCTAGCCCTTCGAGGACAGATGCTGCCAGCCCGGGGCGATAAAGCAGAAAATAACTATCCGGTTGAATTAAGCAGACACCCACGAAATATGTCAGTGCTAGCAGAGTCTGGTAGTGGCAGTGGCCGGTATATGAAATTGAACTGGAATCTGATATAATAACAGAATTTTATGGGAAAAAAAGAATATCTTAATACAGAAGTGGCAGCCAAAGCTGAAAATACTTGCCAAAAAAGGGATGCAGTCGTCTTATACTAAAATGTTTTCTTTTGAATAACTACGGGCAAAACAGTTACAGGTTGTAAAAAAAATGCATCCTTCAATGTATTACCTTTTAAAGGCACATCTGCTGATCTACTTTTAGATGCAAAAGGAGGCAACTAATGTGGCAACTAAACTACCAATGCTTTCATTAGGATTAATGGCATATTAAATAGTTTATACAGTCACACCCTCTTAAAATAGAGGTTGAAAGAAATAGCCCAGTACCCCCACATCTAAATAATAAAGATTAGAAATAATGTGACCAAAGTGGTCCTTTAAGGTAATTGTGTAGTATAGTATATTTTATATACATCTATGGCCCACTAGAGAAGGAACTGGCCACCCACTCCAGTATCTCTGTCATGAATACCAAGTGGATTAGTATGGTGTGTTACAGTCCATGAGGTCACTGAGAGTCAGAAACAACTGAACGACACAAACACACAAACACTTAAAAAAAAAGATCAAAATACCAGCTGCTGTGATATTAGGGGGTTTCACTAAGCATTACTGGGGCTGGCTGTGCTGTACTGTATGGACAACTGTGATATATATTTCCTTTGGTGTCAAATTATCATTGCAGCCTTTTGCAACCAGCTCAGTTTCCTACATTATGAATGCATCTGATAGAGGAGAATCAGCTGTGTATGCAAACCTTTTTGCATGAAAAAATACCAAATTAAACATGTGCAAACTCACCCTGATGTTTGTTAAATCTTTTTTTGCAAGCTGAGGCATTTGTTGCTTGACACCCCTGTAAATCCCTGCTAAGATTAGGATAAAATACATAATTCATTTTGGCCGATCAGGAGAAAGAATAGGTTAGCTGATACATTTGTATCATACTCTGGGGTTCCTGTGTTGCAAAGCAGCCTGGGATATGTAGTCTCTCCATATCCTTGTGCACTGATTCAACTGTGATCTCAGACCCCAACCAACCATGCGATTCCTTCCAGCTGAAAGGTCAAAATCAGTACTTGGTTGCCTTTCCTGTGTGTACTTGGTTATGTAAGCTCCCTGTGGGTGTGCATATATGGATTTTACTCTTCTGCCTATAAAATTGTAAGTACACTGAACTTACATATATAACAAATATTTTTATGATAATCACTGCCTGTTTCTTATCAAGGAAAAATATTGTTTCCTTCTCATGCACATTTGCACAAATTATTCTCCACTCGCAGTAAAGAACAAACCAAGTGGTGGAGAGTTTGCACTTCTTTCCTGACCTCATGATTACAGTGAATATAATGAAGGTCACTGCTGCAATGTATGGCAAACTTTCCCAGCACTCTGAAGCTTAATACTGTATATGTAGTCCAGCAAGCTCGGATATAAGCAACTGACAATTATTTCTATCCATTTTGATAATTTCTGCAGTTGAACATTATATGTTGGTTGAAATGTTGATGTAGGCTGTAAATATATTTCCATGCATTTTCCAGTTACTTTATATTCATGGCTACTTTAGGGAATAATTGTTCAGGTTGCAAATTTAGAACTGGAAATCCTTTTCACAGGCAGTAGTTTTCAAAATGTGGATGTCAACAAGATGTGAATAGACACTTACTTATATAAAGTAGAAATGGCACATGACTGCTAGCCATTTAAAAGCCCACTAGATTATGGAAGCCATTTAAGATGACACATCCTTCATAGTACTGCACAATTATCCGCTGCATGCATTTTTTTCGAGTTGCCAACGCCATGAATGCTGTACATATTCTTATTTTTCTTTCTATTTTATGGTTTATTTCCTTCTCTTTCTTTCCTGATAGCATCAGTGTTTCAGATTTACTTTTTCTTGCTCTCCTTTTCCTTTTGCATACATTGTCTAAGAAAGTTCAGTCCAAATAATCATCTTTAAACAGATGCGTTTTAGTGAGGTTTTTAAAGGATTTGAGGCAAGAGGATAGTCTAGTGGAGCGAGGCAATGAGTTCCAAAGAATAAGGGCAGCACAAGAAAAAGGCGGAAGTGTGAGGAGGTGATTAGCGAGGAGGAAAAAAGAAGGTCTTTAGAGTGAAGAGGGCAGTTGGGGGATTATTTTGAGACAAGAGCATAGATATAAGAGGGTGCACTATGGTTGATGGTTTTATAGGTTAGGGTCATGATTTTACATTTTATTCTGAAGGCTATGAGAAGCCAGTGGATTGACTGGTGCTATCTGCTATATGAGGCTATCTGCTTCCTCTTTCATTTTGCCTCTGCAGTTCGAGATATTGCATGAATAAATGCACTTGTACATCTGACAAAGTAATATATATGTCTCTCATTAAGCCTTATAATACTTTTGGAAGGAATGTAATCTGCATTTCACATTTTCAGACAATAGGTTAGCCTTGAAAACTATGTAAGGGAAGTACTTTTCAGCAGTATAAAATAAAGTCTTCAGAAACATAAAGAGAAATGTGCATTAACCTAGCAAATGAGTAGTTTATAGCAAAATCAATACCTTAGTTCATAGGCTTGGCTCCCCTAGCTGGTAAAAGCTGGTGATTATGATTGAAACCTCCCTCCCCCAGTCTAAGTGTCCAATTCCTCAAACTAGTAAAAAAATACTGGCTTTTTTAATGTAGGGTGAGGAGAAGTCCCATATTTCACCATCACAGCCGTCTTTCATGGCCATCACATTTCCAAAATAAGATCTTACAATTATTTTGCATAGTATGCATTACCGTTTTGTAGCACTAAACATGTATTTACAGCCATCTGTTTTATTTTTACCTAAAATTGTACATATTTAAACCAATATCTATTTTTATTTTATAATTACTAGTTGAATTTGCAAGTATAAAATAGGATTGACGTAAGATTAGACAATATTGTTTTAGGCTAAATTGAAGCCTAATGATGGTAGCCTTTAAATGCTCCATAATATGCCAGAGGCATCTATGCTGCTCTCTAATCCTTTTATGTGGTGCTCACCTTTCTTAAACCAGAGCTGGTTCTAAAATATGGGCAAAGTGGGTGCAGGGTGCCAACTTGCAAAGGTCATCATGAATGTTGCACAGGGCTTCATGTCAATCCCGAGCACCCTGGACCAACCATGTATGCATTGGAATAGGTTCTATTTTAAATAGATGACTCAAGAGAGACTTGTTGGACTCTCTGGTATCAAGTTTAACTACTATTTCTTCCTCAGAGAGATAAAGTATTAGTATGTGACATTGCAAATAAGACACAATGGAACAAGTTTGGCACAATGAAAATACTTTTATTCTACCTTTACCTTACAGCTTACCTTTGTTTCGGTTCCCTTATCTTACTGTAGCATAATACTGCTATCTTATGGTTAAAGTATCTATGCATTTTGACGTGTAAAAATAAAATTTGACCTTGAACTACACTGAAAATATAGATAGTTTATCCAAACAAGTAAGCGTTCCATTTTCCTTATGACTTTTATAGGGTGCACGTTCTAAGATCTAACAAACTAAGTAAGCGTTCCATTTTTCTTGTGACTTTTATAGATTGCACGTTCTAAGATCTAACAAACCAAGTAGGCGTTCCATTTTTCTTGTGACTTTTATAGGGTGCACGTTCTAAGATCTAACAAACCAAGTAAGCGTTCCATTTTTCTTGTGACTTTTATAGGGTGCACGTTCTAAGATCTAACAAACCAAGTAAGCGTTCCATTTTCCTTGTGACTTTTATGGGGTGCACGTTCTAAGATCTAACAAACCAAGTAGGCGTTCCATTTTTCTTGTGACTTTTCTAGGGTGCACGTTCTAAGATCTAACAAATCAAGTAGGCGTTCCATTTTCCTTGTGACTTCTATGGGGTGCACGTTCTAAGATCTAACAAACCAAGTAGGCGTTCCATTTTCCTTGTGACTTTTATAGGGTGCACGTTCTAAGATCTAACAAATCAAGTAGGCGTTCCATTTTTCTTGTGACTTTTATAGGGTGCACGTTCTAAGATCTAACAAACCAAGTAGGCATTCCATTTTCCTTGTGACTTTTATAGGGTGCATGTTCTAAGATCTAACAAACCAAGTAGGCGTTCCATTTTCCTTGTGACTTTTATAGGGTGCACGTTCTAAGATCTAACAAACCAAGTCGGCGTTCCATTTTCCTTGTGACTTTTATGGGGTGCATGTTCTAAGATCTAACAAACCAAGTAGTTGTTCCATTTTCCTTGTGACCTTTATGGGGTGAACGTTCTAAGATCTAACAAACCAAGTAAGCGTTCCATTTTTCTTGTCACTTTTATGGGGTGCACGTTCTAAGATCTAACAAACCAAGTAGGCGTTCCATTTTCCTTGTGACTTCTATGGGGTGCAAGTTCTAATATCTTTCTCTGATCATTAAGTCAGGTTGGGCCAGCCATGCCATAGGCTGACACTATAATACATGGACCAGACATATATTTTCCAACTTTCCAGGACACAGTGGCACCCAAGCTCTTGGTACTTTCATACCTCGCTCACGTCTTGTGCTTTCACTCTCCTCCCTCCTGCTATTGTCTTCTCTTTCTTTATCTCTCTCCCCCCATGCCTCCATAACCTTATCAAATACACTTCATATGCTGACTAATGATATACACTCATATACATTTACCATGAAAATTGTGTGCAGCGCTTATAGCCAGTCCTCTTAAAACATAATACCTGCTTTACATTCCTGCTCTACAGTATGTAATAATATATATATATATATATATATATATATATATATATTGCAGTTCCTACTAAAAGATGTGTTTATTAATATAATAATCAGCAAACATAAATTAATTAGCAATGTTTACTAGGGAATTTGTATGATGGCGCTGAATGAGATGGTGTAGCTGTTGCCATGGTAACCAAGTAATACGTCTTATTATTGACCATGCTGGTTCCTGGTAGCCTATAAGCAGATGGTCACCTTCTTTTTATAGGGCTTTTCTATAATGCATTCAGCTTGTCTGCTTGAGAGGAATAGACAAGGTCAGCGTCACAATGAGCTCCACGACAGAGAGGCCTGTGTGTTATACTACTCCATGTTTAACTGTGTGAGATTGTGGCAGTTCTGCTCCCGTGCTCTGAATTTTACTGTCATTCAAGTTAAGCATTTTGAACAGCTTCTGAGACAGGGATGCACATTCTCCCGGTGACAAAGTTACAGGGAAAAGCACTATGTGGCAGTGTCGTTAACCCACAATACATCATTTAAGAGCACAGTATCATTAGCCACAGCACATCATTTAAAGAGACAATCGATAAATACAGGTACAAGATAATAGCCCTTGTGAATCTCTGCATCTAAGGTTGGCGCCAGCGTTTTTAAGTGCCCCCTCTATCACCCTGCATATGCCTACATTTGTATACATAAACATATACAGGCGGTCCCCAGGTTACAAGCGACCTGACTTACAAACAACCCCATAAGACTTTTTTATGAGTTTTGTTTTATGTTCTGTTTGTTTGAAATAAAAGAAAGAATACAATAGTTTCCGTAACTTATTATTACAGTACAGGGATATTATTATCATTACTACAGTGTATTATTATTACCACATATAAGCCATTGTTGTATTGTTATTATTATTATAATTATTCATCAGGGATCTGACTTACATACAAATCCGACTTAAGAACATTCTCAGGAACAGATCTCGTCCTTGACCCAGGCACTTGTATTTTTTTGAGTATATCCAGATTTATACATATTTATGTAGAAACATCATACAATTTGGCTTCTTTGTTTATTATAATTAATTATAAAGTCAGTATTTTCTGTGATCTGCCCAGGAGGCTATATTGATAAGAGTCTTTATATGTATTCTTCCCAGCAGTGATAAACCTAGACAGGTCGAGTGAAAATGTATAACAGTCTTTTGGGCAGATTCTCTCCCACCCCATGTAAACCTAATAATGGGGTGCACGTTCTAAGATCTAACAAACCAAGTAGGTGTTCCATTTTCCTTGTGACTTTTATGGGGTGCAAGTTCTAAGATCTTTCTCTGATCATTAAGTTGGGTTGGGCCAGCCATGCCATAGGCTGACACTATAATACATGGACCAGACATGTATTTTCTAACTTTCCAGGACACAAGCTCTTGGTGGCTAGAGAGAAGCGGCACTGCTGGAGGATGCAACACTAACGTTCATATGTACGTTTTAAAAACCATCTTGATTTTATTTATAATACCTGTACTGAATTAATTGCCAGTCAATAATGAAATAAACAAAACACCACCTATTATGTGACACTCACAGTATTCTTCAGGAACAAATTTGCAGAGATAGCAAATAATACAAATAAAATCTTGTCATCCTGAGTGTTTTATGGAAAAAAAACAGATAATTTAAAGTGGATGGTAAAATCAGAATGTTCGAATGTAGTTATTTAAAAAAATACAAATCACTCAACATTGAAACGTGCACTAATTAGAATTTTTAACAACCGTACCGCTGGTTTATAGATCTGTTTTTAGAAGTGTTTACTATTGTCGCTGAAAAAAACAAGGCATTAAATGCATTTTCAACAAAAAAAGGAGAGCAAACAGACCAAATGTATTCAACATATTCAAATGAAATATACTTACAAAAGTAGCATGTGCAGGGAGTTAAAAACTCTGATGAAGTCCAAAAGATAAAACGCGTCAGTGTTTTAAGTGGTTAGTTTGCTCTCCCTATTATTTTTTTTATGATTTAACGCTAGATTTTGCAAGTGAGACTTTCTCTAGGCCTTCTTATGTTTTCTGTTGTTCATGTAATTACCGTAATTTGAAATTTCTGTATCAAGACTTTTTATAGGTTATTGGTAACATATTTTCCTAAGTATAAGATTCACTGGAATATAACATATATTTATTTTTTATGGGATATACAAAGTAAAATGTATGTTTTCAATATAAAGAGCAGGTTATTTCTATGACCCTAATTTTCTATTATATTAATCTACACTTTTTAGACCCATATCTATGGTCCATGAAAGCACCACTACCGTATGAAATAATAGTCTAACTAAGAGCACAATTATTCAGAAAAAATTTATAAAGCTATTTTTTTTATAGAAAAAAACAATGTTGATGCCTCTGTTGGGCCATGGATGAATACATGCTGCATATTATTTTTTATTATTCTTTATTTGTTACGCGCCAACCAGGGCCTCGCCAGCCAGGGGCGTCCCAGGCACAACTTATTTAAAAAAAAAATGTGCCAATTTATTCATAAAATAAACAGCTCCTGCTCACTCATTCTATATACATATACCCACTGCTTCCTCCATACTAGACAGATAAATTAAATATATAGCTCCAACTATATAGGGAAGTGCCTAGTTGGCCTAATGACATATCTGGCCACGGCACCATCCTATTTCCTAGCGCTATACAGGAGTTAAGTACAAAGCAAAATACAATATTTACACATGGAAAAAGGGAGACTTGCAAACTTAAGGGAGTGGGAGAGGCAGAAACAAGGGCAAGAAAAAAAAAGATTAAGATGGGTCAGGAAATAAGTGAAAGTTGGTATGTGGAAGTTGTGTCTGAGACTGTGCTCAACAATCCTGGTAAGAATGGTTGCATTTCCTGAAGCATGGCGTCTTCTTCTGTGCTATTGAGTGGGAAGGGACGTGATATCAATTTCAATCTTATTCAGTTACTTTAACAAAGACTCTCTCTTCCCTCTTTCCCCAACCATCTCTCCACAGATGCCAAAATATACACCCTCATGATCCAGCTATAAGTAAATGATTTAACAAACACAAATGTATTCTAAAACTCATTCACATCCTCCACCCCCCAAAAAATTAAGTATGACTAACACAAGCGTGTGTGTTTTTTTTTTTTTTTGTAACTACAGTGTTCCTTTAAGAAAATGCATTTGTAAAAAAGTACTTTCTTAATAATTTTTTCCCACGCCTTTCCCAGTTAATGCTTGTGGGCTTATTCGTTATGCTCTAAAGTCGTTGTTTCGGCAGCAGAGGCCAAAAAGCCTAATTACTGTCAGTGTTGGCTTTTGACAAAGCTACTAGATCAGCATATTCACATAGTGCGGAAAAAATATAAGTCAAGCAGTCAAAACATCCCAGTACAAAATGCTTTGCAAATGTTATATTTTTTTATTTTTCTCCTTAATGGGTAATATATGGGGGAGTGAGGGGGTGTTCACAAAAATTTGTAATCACGATCATAAAAATGAAATACATTTACATATTGCTAAGGTTAGGTAGATTTAAATACTGCTGATGGAAATCATATTTACATAATCATGTTTTTAAAGGCGAAAGTTAAATAATGTCAATTTTAGAGGAACAGTCTTGTCAGCATCTTCTATGTGTGCAAAAGTTTGCCGAGGTTTCCTTGCTGAATTGAAACTTTAAGGGGCGCTTTAAGCAAAAATGTACACTGTTTACTTGTAAGCGACCCATAGAGTAGAAGTTTCTCAGCTTCTGGGACCTCCTCCCTTCTCCTTGTATTCTCTCCTGTAGGCTGTCATTTTGCATATCTGTGACCTGCAAAACCTCAGTTTTGGGTACACTGACAATAATAAAATGACAGGATTTTCACATTTACACAGCTACTTTTCTACATTCTATACAATCAATGTGTTATCAATGATTATTGTGATTGGAAATCCTGTCTGTTAGTGTTTTTACATCTTCTAACACACAGCATGTCACCGTCTAATGGCTGTGTAGCAGCATAACACTGGTAGTATGAATTCCCTCCACACTGGAGGGAATTCATACAATCCTTAGCTCCTTAGCTTACAAAATGCAGTGCTACAGGTCATAGGTGTACATGATGGCAACCTACAGGAGAAAATACAGGGAGAAAGGAAAAAGATTCCATATAGAGAAACTATTGCCCTGTGGGTCAAATTAGCTATTTATATGTAATTAAACATTTACATAAAACAAGCAAATGCCCAAAGATTCTCTTTAAAGATGCTCAGCAGGTAGCCTTTGGGATATATGCAAGTGGCTCTTATATATGCTATTGTGACCTCTAGAACATTGGGATTGTGAAGATGTAGCAGAAATTGTGTAATGTCCCCAAAAAGGGAAAGGGTTTTTTTAGTGGGAAAAATATATAGAGTTTGTTTTTATTTATTTTTTACAAAATTTAAATTATTTGAAATTGCAATTTACAAATCTGACCTAATACGATTCATAAACTATTGCACTATTTCACCTTTTTAGATAGGAGCTTAACAGAAAAGTCCTAGAAAGTCCCAAATAATACTTCCAAAAATCTGTCTGGATATACCGCCATCCAAATAAATTATTAGCAGAGGCAACAAATCTCATGTATATACATAACTAGCTTTTCTGATCCTATAGCTAAAGCTTCTATAGACTATAGGCTGGATGATCTCTAATATAAACATGTCAACCCTATCTAGTTTTCCAGCTGTCCAGGAGAGAAACTTTCCTCGGGATGTTACGTGGCCTATATGTCCTTGTGTATTGGCCCAGTGCACCGTGATCCTGCGTACAAGAAGGTCCAGCCCTTGAATCCTGATATATAATTTTAGCAATTTTACTACAAACTTGACTATAGTATAGTCAACTAAGGATTACCATTAGCCAACACCCCCAATAAATACACAGACACCAGTATATTTGAATAATAAAACCACAGCTTGTTTATTAATATTAATCTTAACATTTGGTTATCCAAAAGAATACAGTGGCACTTGCCCCTCCCTCAGAAATGGATATTTCAAGGGAACCCCGTACCCCAGGAGGACTATCACAATCTCCAGACCTTAAACCACCATCTTTTACATAATAAGGATAAGCACCCCTGCCATACCCGTGCTGTGACCATAACCTTACCCTTAACCATAACCCTGTACAATACTTAAAGGCTTCACCGTAACTAATGACCCCAAAATATCAGGGAGGATAAAAATTCTTCCCGCTTGTCCTGCTCTCAACTGGTAAAAGACCTAGAAAGTTCATACTTATATCCTCCCCTATTCATCCACCAATAGCTTTGCATTATTCACATCCCTATTCCAAACCCCCCCCTCAGCCGTGGGCTACATATAGGATTAAAGCTATTGTGTGGCCATTTGAGGATTTGGGCCTTCATAAGAAACAGGCCATCTATTACTGCTCTGTGGACCTGTGGTTCTTCAGCACAGTAAGGGTTACACAATGGCCAACTTCTTGTTCAAGAAGTTAATGATTCATACAATATTATGTTAATGTAATAGACACTAAATGATAGAACCATAGGCATGGTCACAGATGAAACGATAATTCCTCGTTGACCATAAGGTTTCCTTATTTCATTCCAGTTCTTTATAACCCGTCTTCCTCTCCAGCAGCTCCAAATAGCCTTTATGCCCCCTCTCCACACTGTATTAAGCTAAACATGTGCAGAGTGTGTTGTGCCCCTGGATATAACAGACAGAAATAACAGGATGCATTTATCAAGCATGTCACCCTGTCGGCCTTGCGGCTCACTGGAAGGACTTTATTACTACGT
Source organism: Discoglossus pictus (assembly GCA_027410445.1). Classification (NCBI taxonomy): domain Eukaryota; kingdom Metazoa; phylum Chordata; class Amphibia; order Anura; family Alytidae; genus Discoglossus; species Discoglossus pictus. Next base: position 40,176,379 of record CM050167.1, on the reverse strand, counting down.
CCTCAGCATGGAGAGAGGGAGATGGGAAAGAGGCTGATATCGTGATTATTATTACTTTATTTTTCTGAAGTGCTGACCTTGCAGCCAGGCTTTACAGCATTGAAATCATATGCTGACAAACAGTTACGGAGCAAAAAGCAAAACGGTATCACCTTTCACAGAGACACAACAATTATAAGCCAATTTGCTGTTGTTTTGTTGCTGACTTGGTCCAAGGCCGTGTTTATGTAAAGAGATACTGAATACCTGGATGCATTTAACTGGTCATAGAACTCACATATCTGTCCTGAGACATGGAAGTTTTCTGGATTTTTCTAGGTATATATATGTTTCTATTTACTTTTATGTACTTTATTTAATTAAGAAGCAATTAAAAGCTCTATTTTTTTATGCCCGTATGTGTCTGCCCATTGCAGCTGACACAGACTTTGTAGAGCTCGATGTGCTCCTTAGCTCACAAAATGCAGTGCTACATGATGGCAGCCTACAGGAGAAAATACAGGGAGAAAGGAAAAAGATTCCATATAGAGAAACTATTGCCCTGTGGGTCAAATTAGCTTTTTATATGTAATTAAACATTTACATAAAACAAGCAAATGCCCAAAGATTCTCTTTAAAGATGCTCAGCAGGTAGCCTTTGGGATATATGCAAGTGTCTCTTATATGCTATTGTGTAATATCCTAGCCTATCAGGGACCACGTCTCAGCTTGTTGCGGACGGATGGCCACTGATTGTTTAGTACAAGACACAGCAGAGAGCAGGTAATATTTGATTATATATTGATTTTAGGCAGCAGAAACAGAGCTTTTAAGGGCTTATTATTCAAGAAATGTACATAAAAGTAAATAGATACACAGGTATATTATATCCCTCGTAAAATCCAGAAACCTTCCATATACCTTTAAACGTGCAGGTGTTAACCATTACCTAGGGATTTTGTGCATGAAAAAAAAAAATCTGCAAAAGCTTACAAATACTGCAAATGCAGCCTTGCAGTATGCTTAGAGGAAATGCAAGTGTATTCATTTTTAAAGTTATTTATTTTTAACTGCAGACACGCATGTTTTTGCTTTTAATGGAGAACAACCTAAAAGTGATATCTTTCTAAGATGTTTTAGAGCGATGCTGTAATGCTATTTTGTGATCTTTTAGTGTAGGGGAAGTTTGTGTAAGTGGCATGAAGACCACCCGTCACCTGCTGTCCTGCACTTCCTCTAATAAAATGAATCAATCAGGAGATTATACAATCAAGCAGAGTGCCCAAGTTCCACATCCATCATGTACATGGAAAGTGTCTGCTAGTCCATCCCATGCCATGTTTTTGAGACTCAACAATGTCAGTCTATATGCATATAAATGTGCATCTAGTATTGTTGATGCAACTTCATAAGATGCATGTAGGAAGAGATAAGGCTGAAGGCCAAAGGGAGATGAGCTAGATTTTATGTACAGCACCACTCCACCTTACTGTTTTGTTTTCCTGCTTTTATTCCTTGATGTTCTCATCCTGATTTTTTTTAATTACATTAATAACAGTTAAAAAATTAATTCAGTTTACATGCAAAGTCTCTCCTGCCTCATGGCTGTTGCATGAGTTATAACAGAAAGTCAATCTGCTTGTGAAGACAGTGATTAAAGGCAGTTTTCCATGCAATTAAGCCTACACTGACCAGTTAACCCATAACTGACTTGTTTAGGTGATTCCAACATTCTATGCTCTGTACAGATGAATTTGTTAATGGTTAACCTTTCTTTTTCTTTTGCTCACTACACGGAGCTGTAGCTGCAGATCTGGTATGTGGGCAAGTCTGTTATACATGTAAAAACATATTTGACTTAATTTGATTTCTCAGTGAAAAATGCACATATTAAAAAAATTCTAAAAGTATTTCAACATGCTTTTAGGAGATCTTTACTGCTATGTGGTCCAAATCGTGCTGAATTCACTGCCCCTTTAAGAATGAAAAGTTTGTGCTGTTTGCCACAGATGTCCCAGAAGCCACATGGAGCTTTCAGAATTTGAAATTAAGCATGTCTTTTTTGTTATGTATTTCGTAGGCCAATATATTTGTAGGATATGATATTATAGATACAGTAAGTCACTTTCTTTGTCAGTACAAGGCAGTGATACTATGGCAGGTTTCACCTTGTTCCTAGCTTTATTTAATTTTAATTAACAGACAAATTGGTTGGCTCTGAGAGTTCACAGGTTGCATAGTTTATCTTTTGGGGGCACATCATTCAAAATATGTAAACATAACAAAAAAACTCCATTTGTGGATATGTAAAATTCCACCGTTAGGCAAACAGCCCAATATTTAAATGGTAACTCAGAAGGTAGTGAGTTGCTGAGTAGATTATGATATCTCTTAAAAGACAGACATATATATTTGTGATTTATTGGTCTGTCTAAGCCTTAAGATGTAAATCTTCAGCCATGACCACACTAAGTGCTTTATTTATAGCAGCCAATGTGAGCTTGTGGATAATGTTTCTGAGCTTTTTCTTTTCTCTTTAACCTGTACACCTAGAAGAGAGTGAGTGGCTAACAGAATATGTGTGTATATGTGAGAAAGTAAATGTCTTGCTATGTATGTGTGCCTAAAAGCGTTTACATTACAGAACACATTTTCTTGAAGGAATGTGCAAGTAAGGAGGGATTTTATAAACAAACATAAGTCAAAAATAGCATGCGGTTATGCATAGCTTGCAAAACGTATGTATATTGATTTATCTGCATTGTATGTACTCTAGTCGGTGGTATGGCAGTGCAGAATTGGACAGGAGTTCCGGGCAGGGTGTGGTGGAGCTTGGGGACCTTCCTAAACAAAAAGTGCATCCCTATACAGAGAGAGTGATGAATGCATGTGTATCTATGTATGTGTGCTTGGTACAGTCAGTGTGCCTGACAGATTATGTGTTTCTCACAGATAGTGTGTGCCTGACAGTTTGTGCGTTCCTCACATATAATGTGTGCCTAACAGGTTGTGCGTGCCTCACAGATAGTGTGTGCCTAACAGGTGGTGTGTTACTCACAGATTGTGTGTGCCTAACAGGTAACGTGTTCCTCACAGATAGTGTGTGCCTGACAGTTTGTGCGTTCCTCACACATAGTGTGTGCCTAACAGGTTGTGCGTTCCTCACAGATAGTGTGTGCCTAACAGGTTGTGCGTGCCTCACAGTGTGTGCCTAACAGGTCACATATTCCTCACAGATAGTGTGTGCCTGACAGTTTGTGCGTTCCTCACAGATAGTGTGTGCCTAACAGGTTGTGCGTTCCTCACAGATAGTGTGTGCCTATCAGGTTGTGCGTGCCTCACAGATAGTGTGTGCCTAACAGGTTGTGCGTGCCTCACAGTGTGTGCCTAACAGGTCGTGTGTTCCTCACTGATAGTGTGTGCCTAACAGGTCGTGTGTTCCTCACAGATAGTGTGTGCCTAACAGGTTGTGCGTTCCTCACAGATAGTGTGTGTCTAACAGGTTGTGCGTTCCTCACAGATAGTGTGTGCCTAACAGGTCGTGTGTTCCTCAAAGTTAATATGTGCCTAACAGATTATGTGTGTTCACGACATTGTGCCCTCATGTAGTGCACGTTCAGATGAGCTTCCTGTCACCCATTCCCTAGCACTGCCAGTTATATGATATGTAAGTATTCTGGTCATAAATTATTCACTTCAGCCCAGGCAGAATTATATGAAATATTAGTAGGATTTAAATAGTTATTTGGCAGGGGATGAACACTTATGAGACTTTTGCAGTCCGTATGAGTCTGGAAGGCTGCATAGTGTTCATTGGATATGCCACAGTGCTCCTAAAAGTGCATCAACATGTCTTCCTGCATCTCCTCTACACAATGTTGGATGTGGAAACTGTGATGAAAACTTTGTATTGTCCCAGTAACAGCAGAAGTTACAAGTATTAGGTTGGCGCTCCTTAGTTACTTTGGTTCAGATCACTGACACGGCTTAGTGGGGGCCACTGATGTGATCATCCCCAGGCACCGGCCAAAATATGCTTTGGACGGAAAACAACCTGCAACATTGTTAGAATCTTTTTATGGAATGTTTTATCTTTATTAAAGGTCCAGTTAATTCAGCACAACTTGGAGCACACCACTGTAAAGTTCTAAAAAACATGTTGAAATACTTTTTATTTTTTAAAAAACTAGGTGCCTTTTTCACAGTATAAATCATAAATGAAATCTCTGTTTACACAAGTCACTGACAGTGCCCCTAGACAGACCCCCAGCAAAAGCTCCTTGCAGAGAGCAAAAGCAGAAAGAGAGTTAGCCCCTCCCAAATTCATCTGTTCAGAGAAAGGACTGCTGGAATCCGGTAAAGATGGGGTTAACAAATCCTGCTGCATTCCTGCAGTTCAGGGAGAAACTATAAATCTTTATGCTCACTGAACCTTTACCGCTTGGTGTCAGCAAATGTTGTTAATCATGGAACAGTTAGGAGTGTGTTTATAAACAGATCTAAGACGTTAGAGTTTTAGATATTATTAAAAAGAAGGGGTAATAATGTCTGAAGGCGGTATGATTATGTCAGTATTTTTTTATGTACCGCTATAACATTCTGAATACTGACATAATCATACCGCCAGGAAGGTTAAAGACTGTATTTATTTTTATATATTATAAAAACATTTTGCTCATGTTCAAGTGTAGTATGGCCTTCAGTGGTTCTTTAAACTGTATTTTTTTGCACTGGGCCTACACGTACCAAAGTTTGTCGCCAAACTGAAACATACAGCGGTTTGAGATGTAAGCCTCGCCTAATACATCAATACAACCATCCAGTGTCCCTCCATGCAATGCTTTTCCTGTAAGCGGCTGCAATGACTCATTGCATTTGTGTTACTGGCACATTGTCGGGGTCCACCACCTGTTGCCAAGCTTATAAGAGGTAGATAATAAGGTGGGAAAGTCAATGCCATCGCCTCCTGCAAGCTAAGCCTCGGTGACGTAACCCCCCTCTTTCCCCAGCATAGCTGCTCCTCCATATCTGTCCCTCCTCCCTCAGATAAAGTCTGCAGGATTTATAGCTTTTCATCCAGACACAGATCTGTTTCCCAGTCGCTGTGTGGATTATTTTGCCCGCACAACACCCCCCATCCCCGCTCCCCGGCCTCCCCCGCTCACTCCTTCATGTCACAGATAATAGCTCTTTAAAGCATTTCATGGGCTCTGCCACAGGACAGAACAATTTCAGGCTGATTTTCAAAATACTAACGGAGATTCCTGGTACCAACGTGATATTTATGAAAAATTACTAAACTAATTCAATACCAAACAAGGGCAGGCAAGGACACGAGGTACCTTGTGACTACGAGAGAGCCACGGCCAACTGTGCCACCGTCTAGTTCTCATCTACAGAGAGATCCTCTCTTTATACACAGCCTACATTTTATTTATGTAAAAGGGACATAAAATATTAATGACCAAAGACGCCGATGACTTGAACGTGACATATCTAAATAGATTAGCAGTAAGTCCCTTTAAAAGAAATAAATCTTATATTTCCATGGAAACTAACTGTTTTTTTTTCTAACATTGCTATACATTTTAGGTACACTGCATTAAAGGACAGCTGTGATAATTTTTTCTATAAAGTCTTTTGAATAACTAAACTTGATAAAGGGCAAAATGGTTTAAGAAGTATAAAAAAATCCTTAACTTTAATATATAATTATTCTATACTGCAGGGTTCTGTTTTCTTTTCAGAGCTGATACTGTCTGCCACTTTCTCAAGAGGGTGTGTCCTTGTGAACTAATAATCTTTCCATTAGTTCTAAATAAGGCTGTCGCAAAGGGGTATTAGTTGCAGAGCACCGCTTAACCTTTGTCTATTGAGATGAAAGTGTTTCATTTGCTGCTTTGACAGCCTTGTTACTTATGCTTGATGGCTTCATCATGGTCTTGAATCTAGAAGTCTATGGAGCCTAACCTACGTATTGACCCAAGTTTGAACTCGGCCTGGATCATAGGTATGAACCGGGTATCGAGGTTGGCTACTGGAAGTGCCCACTGGTCACCCTTATAGTGGTATTGACCCCAACATATTTTTATTGGACCAAAAACACATTCCGCACAAAAAAAGAAGTGCTCAAAAGATACTAAAACGACACTCAGCCAGGTAGGCTCCAATGACTTGGAGGCCTAGGGACAATAACCAGAGCCTGAGCCCCAACATTACACAACATCATAACTTTAAAAGTGTGATTGTCTCTTTAGGCAAGTCATATGGACATTACAAGTGTCCACAAGGGCTAATGTCCTTCCATAGCCAGTTGTCAGTCCAAAAATGTTCCATTAGTCCAGGTAGTCAAAACAAAGGCACTGACTGTTTTAGCTGGCACTTTACCATTATGCAGATAGAAACTTTGAGCCTGATTCAATTGCAAGCCTGCATCTCGAGGGATACAGGCCGTATGTCTGCAGGCATGCTGCGGGCTCATGTTCGTCTCTGATTCCGGTGCTGTTCAATTGAACAAGCCCGCAAGTTACGGGCCGAATTCCAAAGTTGTAAACCATGCACTCGTGCGTAGTAGTTCAGGGCGGGAACATGATCAATTAAGCAAGACCGCAACCACCCATTTCAAAACAGCCAATAGCGAATTAGACCGTCATCATTACAGCAGTAAAACATGGAGGTTACATGCCAATCAATTAGGTTCGGGGGTCCGATATGTGATCAGATTTGCAAATCCTTAAAATACAAAATAATAAAAATGAATGCAATACTGTTCTAGTCCATATGGGTGGCCTGATATGTATTAACTCATTGATTTCCGAGATCGATATAATTCCGAAATTGTCTTGTATTTAAGATTTGCGATTTCCCCGTAATTTACAGTGCATGATTTATTTATTTTTGCATTTAGAGTGCTACGGAGAGGCGTTAAACCTCCTTGCGGGTCCTCTCTTGTACTCGTAGGATTTTCTCCTACATTTGCAGTTTACAGGTGTGAAACCATTTGCGGGCTTTAGGAATTGTAGCAATTGAATAGAGATTTGCGATTTTAACAAACGGAACTCTTGCGGACGGAGATCAAAGGCTTCGGGAGGCTGTAAGTTCCGGGTTTAACAACCTGCAAGGATTTCAAGGCCGTAACCCTTAAACCGTTTGGAGCCCGCAAAAAGACGCCAATTGAATAGCAAATTAATTTACGGCCTCATCTACGTGCTACAGTAACTTACGATTGATCAACTGAATGGGACTCTTCCTTTGCATTTAAAGTCTGCTCCTAGAGTTAAAAGTTCTTCAGTAGAAACCAGAATGGTAGATTCCATAGTGACTTGGCAGTCTTCAAGTCTAGTTCTTCAAAAGACTAGAATATGTAATCCTAGTCCTCAAAAGGAGAATAAGTAGCAAGTATTCTATTTAAAGGAACATGTCCAAAATGTATTTTCATGGAACATGAATAATCTAAAGTCTTGAAAATAAACTTCTCGCTTGGTTTGTCTTGTTTTTTTTTACCCAATAAGAGCATAATTAAGCAGGAAAAATTCATACAGCTAGTTTTTAATTAGAAATGTTCTTTTTGATGCCTCTGTGGGACCCTGGAGAGATCCATGATACGTTGGAGGAAGTTGTATATGCGAGAGGAGAGCTAGGGTACATACTTGACAAAGAAGTGTTTTGTGTTCTTGCATTGCACTGGTCCTTTAAAGGGCCACAGAGATCCCATATTTACAGCATTTAATTTATTATTTTTTATGATGCAGTCAATCTTACTCTTTACCAGACTATTCAGTAAGATGGAAGCTTTCTCATTCATATTCATATGTTACCCTATAGGGGGACTCATTTTAAATTTAGAAAGGTGGATTGCTACCATGTCATGTTGAAGGGGCTTGTGTACCTCAATGAAGCTGTGAGTTATACCATGTAGGGTCATTCAAGATAGACAGGCTATAGCAGAAAGGTCAGACAAATAGCGATCCACCAGTGAAGGAACTGGCAAGTATCTTTGCCAAGAAAACCATATGGATAAGCACAACCAGAAACGCAGACAGATGTGCCTGGCGTGCTGCGCCCATATGGTCACCAACAGTCGGACACGACTAAAGGACTCCACAACAACAATTCAAACATTAGTGAATAGGCTCTGTTGAATATCGTAGGAACTGGAAAGGTCTCATCTAATGAAAAAGTTATTATTTTTACCTTTTACACAAAAGAAATGAGCAAAAGCAGCTATAAAATAGAAATATTGTTCTGAAATATTGCTCCTCTCATATTTTCTATACCCTTGCGAGTTTTCTTGTTTTGCTTATTCTAGCTGTTCTTTCATGTATTTTTCCCTTTGTTTTTTCACATAGGGAATTAATTATACATGATTGTTCATGCCTATATATTGCTTGTACATGACCTGTCATACTAAGTGGGTATTATATTATTCCAATATTACAATAAACAAACTATTTTTTCTGTACTTTAAAGTTTGGCGGCTGATTATTAATAGTTGGTGTTTGCTTTATGATACAGTAGTTGGTTGTTCTCTTTTTTCATGTAATTTTGGCTTCTTAGATTGTTAACTCTCATGAGAGCAGATCCCTCATCTCCTCAAAAGTTATTCATATGACTATTGTACTCTAGCGCTACACATTCAGCTGCACTATACAAATAAAACAAAAATAATGGTAGATCTTCTGGATTGCTAACTTGTCGTGGTGAAAGGGCTTGTGTACCTCAGTGAAGTTGTGAGCTGTACCATGTAGGGTCACCCAGGATGGGCAGGTCATAGCAGGGAGGTCAGACAAATTGGAGAAGGAACCGGAAATCCACTCCAGTATCTATGCCACGAAGCCTTATGGATGAGCACAACCACACACAAGATGTAGCAGGCGTGAAGAATTCCATAGGGTTATGGAGAATTGGACACGACTGAGCCACAACAATGGTAAGATGGAAACTGTTTTTATTCACAGCGAGGACCCTCTTATTCACTTTCAAAATCTGATGCTCCAAAATCAATCTTTCTTTTTGAAAATGTTTTTATTGATTTTTCAGGAGGAAACAGAGAACAGGGATAAACTGTTTGGTGTTTGAATAAGACACATATGGACTCTGCAGTGCGTTTGCAGTCACTGTCACTCATTCTCTTGCTTTGCTCATTCAGAGAATCACTCCACCAGTTGCAGAACATCACTTCTTCCATATAGAGCTGGTACAAGATAAATAAATAATTTCGCTACCGTTTTGATGACGCCAAACCGTGGCACACTGAAATTTACAGGTGTCAATACGTCACACTGTTGACTAACTGATAAGAAAGAACCAAACTCTGTCCACTTAATTGGTTGGCCGCATGAAGCAGCTCGTTAACTGCATGGCCAATTTCCAATGTCGTTATCTATGTAGCTACTTTTGGGCGGACATCAAAAAGCTATACAAGAAATAACTAAAATAACTGTAATTAAGTCAATTCGTGATCAGTTTAAAGTAGTGCACATCCGTTTGTGGTACGTTCCACGTCCCTCTAAGAACAGAAGAGAAGTATACACAATATCAGCAAGACGAAATAGCACTGCGAGACTATAAATGTATTGAATCAAGACTTTTATCAACCTGTGTTATCAGTAGCAAAATGTCAGATTTGAAGTGCGTTTTGAAACAGCACAATATGCTCGTAAACTGTCTTAGTTTGAGAATTATTACATGGTGTCTCCAGTTTTACAACACACAAGAGGCTCCCGACCTACATAAGAATGCCAATTCTACCAACAGGTATTAAGTACTTTATAGTATGTTAGTATTTAACACCCAGCAGATGTCAAGGCTTCTTTTCATAAGTTAAGGAATGTCTAAGTGTATAAAAATCACAGAGCTCTTAAGATGCATTTATTCTGATTACTGATACATGGCTGAGTGAGTCATATTTTAAAGCAGTGGCCCTCAGAGGCCTTTTTGTGGTCTCCGTCCTGTGGTGTGAAGCTGTAGAGAAGGTTCCTCAACCTCACTTTACATCACATTTCTGCCACTAGCTCTATTTCATCCCACAAGACATGTGTTATCTCTTTCCGTCTCCATGTTCTTCTTTCCTCAAATGCTTATAATACCATATAATTATAGTATGCTGTTTTAAAAAAACTAAAATGATTTAGGATTTAATAAAAGGAAAGGAACCTTTCTATTTTAATAAATTATCAGCTACGTACGCCTTGAGCATAAAATAATTTTAGAGAAGTTTAATAGAATCTGTTGTGTGTTGGGCAATGGTGCGTAACAGAGGTCACCAAATGTGGCCCTCGGGCACCTGCCATGCGCCCCCAACCTGTTCTTTAGAGTGAGAGAGCTTCAACAACACACAGTCCATTATGGTTCTCTAAAACTAGCAAATAATACCCAGTTGGACTTCTAAATACATTTACTCATTATCTATACCTCTATTGTCAATACCTTTGTTTATTACAGAGAGTTTGCCATTTTGCTTTGGGTAAAATAAAATGTTTTAAAGCACTCTGAGATTCTTTTAAGGGCTCATGGACCACATATAAGGTCCTCCAAGTGAAATACGTTGCCCGTCACTGGTCTAGTGTTTTCCACATTTGAGCTCTAGGCTTGCTGACCATTAGCCAGAGGGTGCTTATATTTTAAAGATAACAGTGGGGAAAGGGGATCATGACCTTATTGGCAAGTAAGTATGTTTATATCCCAAATCTGTTTGATATTACTGATAACTGTGTTGTCACTGGTGACATAGCATGACCAAATTAAATATTGGGGAATGTACATGCATGGGCCGTGTTGTAGATTAGATTGCAATGGTAGCATTAGGTATATGCGGTCTAGCTATCAATGCAGGATAATTAATAGCAAAATGGGTGCAACTTTAGTGGAAAATAGAAAATCAGAATTTTTCAGAAAGTGCTATTATATTATTATTATTTTAATACAGGAACAGGTTCACTGGTGGTCGAGTGGTTAAGATTTGGTGCTTTCACTGCTATGACTTGAGTTCTATTCCAAGTCAGGGAACCAAGAGGACACACCACCCTGAAGCTGAGCAGGGTTGGGCCGGGTCAATACTTGGATGGGAGATCGACTAGGAATACCAGGAGCTGTGGCCCACTGGAGAAGGAACTGGCAACCCACTCCAGTATTTCTGCCATGAATACCAAGTGGATCAGCATGACAGCGGACATAAACAATGTCCTAGTGTGTTACGGTCCATGAGGTCACAGAGAGTCGGAAATAACTCTGAAAAAAAAAAAACCAATAAAACAATACAAGAATATTATATAAAATGGAATAAACTGCCTTTTTTAAGTCTAGGAAACACTGGCTTTTTATACTAACCCATTCTTAATAACATAGGCAGCAACAATATATCACCTAGGTTCAACATTAAGTAGAAAATATTCCCTATGTGTGTGTGTATATAGGAAGTAATTCAGTAGCCCACCCAATATTATACATTTAAACCAATGTACATCTTTCCTTGTCCAGACGTTTCTGACAGTGATTGATGGAGACTTCCTTCTCTGCAAATATCAATATTAGGTTAAGAAAGATGTCTGCTATATGTTGTTCCATAAACATCAATAAGCAGACATGTTATACTATTATATTAAAATCTCAGGGTCAGAAATGTTTGAATACAGGAGGTTTGTGATAATATCCACCATATGTTCAAGGTTGTTAAAATGACTCACCGCCTGATGTTTCTTGTACAAATATGGCTGAGAACTATTTGTACTATGTATTTTTCATGCCTTTTCTTGCAGGCTTGACCCAGCCTAAGGTGGGCAGACCTCCCCTTTAAAGGATCACTGAAGTGTCATATTTATTGTACACTCGTAAAAGGGACCCCAACTTGATAATGGGCAACTTTTGTTTTAGAAAGCTGAAAATAAATACATCATTTATATTAAATCTTGCTGAACCCTGAATTCAGATAAGATCTCTAATGATTTATATTGAAATACTGCACCATAAATGTCCACTTATCAATCTAACTATATAGAAGAGCAAGTCTAATAAGGATAACCTCCTCCTGAGGCTACAATTTTTTGTTCATGGTTTCTTTTTTTTAAATCTTTTTTTATTTCTGAAAATAAAAATGTATAAAACATATCACAAACATTGTAATTTCCATAGCATTCAAACATATTTAAATAGTCCTCATATAAGATTAAGACAAGAAAAGCATTTTTCTTTTCCCTTCAAAATTTGCTTTCACATTATCAAATGAATCGTACTGTCAAAACACAAAAAATACATCAAACATTACCAAAAACAAACAATCTGACAAACACTGAAGGTGTGTGTGCCACTTGGGGGGGGGGGGGGGGTGTCCCAGAGACGAGACAAAGAACAGGGGTTCATATGAGATCAGGAACAAGATTTCAAGTTAATAGTCTGTCTTGAGACTCTCCCAGTGTTTCCATTTGTACCTGTTATTTTTAGTTATATTCACTGCCAATAGATACTTGTCAAATTGGCGATTCCGAGAAATGATATTAATTATCTCTGTCCAAGTTGGAACTTTTTCTTGCTTCCAACCTCTCACTATTAACCATTTAGATACTATCAAAATCTGCCTGATGAATTGCTTGTATTTCTAAAGACATTTCCACAGGGAAAATTTGTAATATAATGTTCTCAGCTTACCTTTTCTTTCTGAACCTTGGTACATCCTCACCATACATGGAGATAAGTCCCTACCTGCCCACAGTTTCTCCAACATTGTATACTTTTCTCGTCACAAGTAAATTGACCAATTTTTGCTTTTACAATATACCATTTATTTAAGACCTTGGAAAACACCTCCCTATAAGCTGCATTCTTTATGAACTTCTTGGTGTAACCCAATGCTATATACCATCTCTCTAAGGGCCAAACACACCCTAGGTCTTTTTCCCAAGCCTTTGGGAAATCAAAATAATGTCTCAAGATAGTGAAGCATTTAGATATCAAATGGCTCCTATCTTTAGACTTCATCAAAGCCTCCATGGGTTTAATCGCTGGCAAAAGACTAAAGAGCCAATAGATCCTCTATATATACATATCCTGTAGCTTCGTTACACCCCACGTTGACCAAAGATTAATTGTAGTTTCCAACAGGTAAAAAGGCATTATAGGGCTTGGAAACGACATGAGATCATATTTATTTTTAATAATCTTCCAAACCCGTAATAGTTCACCTATCACTGTTGCTTCTTGTATCAGATCTTTATTTAAAAATTCAAATGTCCACTTATCTATCTAACTATATAGAAGAGCAAGTCTAATAAGGATAACCTCTTCCTCAGGCTACCATTTTTTTGTTCATGGTTTCATACTCCCTTTAAGTGAAGGTTATGTGGATGTATCCTTGTGTTGTCACTGCTCATGTCATGTCATGTGATCTAATGCAAAAAAGTGATGATGATACAAGTGAGGTTTTGGAAAGCAGATATTAATGGGTTGAAGTTGCTGCTTTTTGGACGTGCTGTAAGCCAGTGTATGTAAAGCTTTAATTAAGCAGCCCGTGACAGCACCACAGAAGTAGGTCAGTGGATTTCTTGATGAGACACAGAGTCTTTTTTTTCCCTGCGGTGATGTGCAGGGAGGTGACATGGTGACAGGTAGCAGAGACACCTAGTTAACCTCTTAACTGCTAGTGGGATGGGCATGCTGATGCTGTGACTGTGCATTTACAAACTGAACAGAAATAATTGTGTTTGTATATATTATATATGCATGTGGATATCAATACGCTCACTCTCTCTTCACTAAGCCAACTGCTTCTGGTGCAGACATGATCAGGGTTTTGAAGGATCCATGAAGAATAGTCTGTCTACTAAAGTACTTGTAGAGCTTTCTCCTCAGTGTAACAGACTATTTAATTAATTGAAATGTTTATTTAACCCAGTAAAAGTCCAAGCACCAAGAATAGGTTTTATCTCATAAAGTTAGAAAGAGGCTACTGATAGATAGCTGGATAGATGGATTGATAGATAGTTTGATAGATAGATAGATAGATAGATAGATATTTGTGGGGATATTTCCTGTAAGCCTGCAGACCATATGACACAGAGTAATATGCTGGTATGTCACTTTATGACAATTAATATAAAATGGAAGTTTGGATATGTTTATTGTACAAGGTCTCTCTAGTGTTATTTCTGCATCCTAGCATTATTATAAACAAAATTATACAAACTGATGTTTTGCTAACCACTATATTACACTAATAAAGGCTGAGCGCCATAGAATTGTAGAATTGATGCTTTTAAATTATGGCGTGGGAGCAAACTGCGGAGAGTTCCTTGGACTGCAAGAGGATCCAATCAATCAATACTACAGGATATCAAGCCAAACTGTTCTCTGGAAGTTTTGATCATGAGGCTAGGGATGGAGGATAGATAGATAGATGGAAAGATAGGTAGATGGATAGATAGACGGATAGGTGGACAGATCCCAAATGCAAAAATAGTTTAGGAATAGAGGAAGAGGGAGCAGAGAGATAAAGAAGGTGAGAGAGGAGCATGAGTGCAAAGGACAATATAGATAGATCGATAGATAGATAGCAGGATAGATATATAGATAGATAGATATATAGATAGATAGATAGATAGATGGACAGATAGATAGATAGATAGATAGATAGATAGATAGATAGATAGAATGATAGATAGGAGGATAGATAGATGGATAGATATGTGGATAGATATGTGGATAGATAGATAGATAGATAGATAGATAGGTAGATAGGAGGATAGATATGTGGATAGATAGATAGATAGATGGATAGATCCCAAATGCAAGGAGAGTTTACGAATAGAGGAAGAGGGAGCAGAGAGATAAAGAGGGTGAGAGACGAACAAGAGAGTGAAGGAGAAGATAGATAGATATATAGATAGATAGATAGATCCCAAATGCAAAGAGACTTTAGGAATAGAGAAAACAGAGAGATAAAGAAGGTGAGAGAGGAGCAAGATAGTGAAGGAGAGAGAATGAGGGAGAAAAAAAATGGAGTAATGAAGGAGTGAGATAAAGAGAGATGGAGAAAAAGAGAAAGAATGAAGGAGAGAGAGAAGTAGAGATTGAGTTAGTGAATGATGGTCAGAGAAAGGAAAGAGAGATGGATTGAAGGAGAGAAGTGTTGCATAAGTGAGAATGAGGGAGAGATTGAGAGTGAGTGAGAGTAGGAGAGTGATTTAAAGCGAGAGATGAGGAAGGAGAGAGAATGAGAGAGATAGAAAGAGTGATGAGGGAATGAGGTAGAGAGGAGTGGCAAAGAAGAGAGTGGGAATGAGAAAGGGAGAGAAGTAGAGGTTGAAATAGTAAATGAAGGACAGAGTAGGAAAAAGAGAGACAGATGGATAGCGGTACAGAGAGGTGATGAATAAGGGAGAGAATGAGGGAGACAGAGTGCTGGGAGGAGAGTTTGTTATAGAAAGTTAGCAAGGGGGAGAAGGAGATATAAAGCAGTGAGAACTTACTTAAAATGATTTTACTTTAACTCTTTGTCAGAACAGAATCAACACATTACAAACCATCCTGGAGCAGGTACTAGTTATGCAGGTGTATTACTGACATATAGGTAACGGATTACCTGGTTATATTGCGCAGACACAGCATTGTTATACTTGTGCACAGTATAACAGCTCATATACACAGTGCTAAGTGGCACTGCAGCATTATCTTGGCTCACTGGAAGAGCGGGGAGGTTTGTGATTCATTGAGGAGCTGTGAGATAAGTTTCTATACAGAGCAAAGGGCGGGAGGAGGGAAGAACATGCTCCATAAAAATGCTCCTGGAGAGCCCATGCAATGCTATTAAAAGCACAGTAATGACTTGTATCAGTTTATGTAGATTTGCTCTGCTGTGTTACTCAATGTCTGCTACTTGGCAAAGCCGCTTGGATAACATTTAAATCAGGCTGCAAGTGTAATTAAGCCGATTCCATCAGCACATCCCTCCTTTGGAGACATTTTTATACGTGGTGAGTTAAAACATGACAATTTGGAAAGCTGAAAAGCTGCAAATTGAGCCAATAAAGTAAGACACACAAATAGAAAGAGACTGTATCATTTACTGGAGGGGGAAATGAGTCTGTTAATCTGACACATCTTTTTTTGGATGATGTTAACCATGTCACTGCCAGCATAACCAATGGTGTGAAACATTCTCATAATGGATGTACTGAATCCAGATAGTGTTATAGTCCCAGCATCAAATTAGTAGCAGGAGTTGGGTTTTATGTAGCAGCATATTTTTGTATAGCAGGCACAATTACCTTTGAAGCATATACCAATATATATTATTATACTAGTAGCTCACATATTTCTTCATCTAGTGAGATAGGATTCTCTTTTCGGGGAAAGCTTTCAGCCTAATGGGCAGCTCAGTGCATCTTCTCACTGTGCATTTCCTATGTATTACTGGGATGTCCAGGCTTGTGTATGCTCTGCCCAGCTGCCCTCTAATCTTTGCAACTCACCTTCCTAACATCCTTCATCCTGTGATAGAGAGCCATTCATCACTTGTCACGTCATGAGCCCAGCCACTGCCCTCAGCTCCCCTTGACCTCCTCCAGTGAGGTGGGATAAGGACCATTTTTCAGCAGCTTGGCCAGAGATAAATAGCTCTCAGAGGGTTGGCTCGAGAGGAATATGCATTAACCTCTCTAGCACCATATGGGCCTATGCTGATCTGCATTGCATTGCACTTTCCTCACTCATCTTGTTTCTCTAAATGTAGGCCATGCTGTTTCAGTCTCTAGATTTTGGGAATCTTTATTATGTCATTAGCAAATGGCCTCTCATATCACCAATAATAGTTTTCTGTACTAATAATTACTAGGTCAGAGTTTCCCATGCAGTATGTTGAAATGTAAGTGTATTACAAATGATAGGGACTGACAAGTAGTAAGATCTAGATCTGAATGGATTTTCTTCATGATATATTCTATGATGGGTATGTGTGTGTTATCTATAATGGGTGATGATCTATGAGATGGATGTCAGAGGGTGGGAGCATGGTCTGAAAGGGATAATAGCAAGGACTGAAACATGAGACATTTGTCCCCCAAGTCATTGGATCATGAATTGGTAGGTTGTTTTTGCCATAGGCTACAATTTGCCAGTAGGCCCTGAATCAGAGATTAAGTTGATGATCTTAACTATGAGTGGAGTGATCAGGGAGAGAGGTTGGATGATCTATAAAGGCTAATAATCTATGCATTGGTATATCAGGGAGTGGCTTTATAATATTTACAGATGATCTATGAAAGTATGATCAGAGAGACGTTGACTGATCTATACGCAGTGATGGTCTGTGCAAGGGGTGATGAAGGAGACTGTTTGGGTCATCATCTATGTTCATGCTGACTAAAGAGAGGTTGGATGAATTGTAATGTGTGATAATCTGATGATCAGAGAGAGGCTGACCAATCTATAAAAAAAGATTATCTATGCAAGAGATGATGAGGTAAATGTGGGAAAATATGTAAGAGATTGTGATTTATGGGCGGTGATTAGAGAGAGCAGCAGATCTGTAAAAGGTGATGAACTGTGCAAGGGGTGATCAAGGAGAGCTTGGGTGAACTGTAAGGTTGTGATAATCTATGACATGTATGATCAGAGAGAGATTGGCTGATCTATAATTAGGATGCAGTGTAAGATATGATAGTCTATAATAACCAGGGAGAGGCTTGGTGATCTGTAAGGACTGATGAGCTATGAATAGGGTGATGAGTTAAAGTATTGTGTTTTGTAAAAATTAAGCATTTGCTCTATTACAGACACAGTATGATTATTGAGCATTGGGAGAATGCCAGGCACTTGCACATGTTCAATAACATGCTAACTTTGGTAAGTACCTAGCGAATGCCAGGCACTTGCACATGCTCAATAACACGCTAGCTATAGTAAGTACCTAGAGAATGCCAGGCACTTGCACATGTTCAATAACATGCTAACTTTGGTAAGTACCTAGAGAATGCCAGGCACTTGCACATGCTCAATAACACGCTAACTATAGTAAGTACCTAGAGAATGCCAGGCACTTGCACATGCTCAATAACACTCTAACTATAGTAAGTACCTAGAGAATGCCAGGCACTTGCACATGCTCAATAACACTCTAACTATAGTAAGTACCTAGAGAATGCCAGGCTGCGTTATAAACGAACTGTAATTAATAAGGGTATAGAGTATGCCAGGCATTCGTGCATGTTCAGGTCCAGACTAAGCATGAATTTCAGGCACTTGCTTATTCTGGGTTACATCCATCTGTGTTAATATGTTCTGTTACTATTTAGTTCAGTGTTCTACCAAACAGTTTCCCTGGTGTTCCATTATAAGTGGCTAGTTGTTCAACTAACCAATGGTCCAAAAAAAGCTGTATCTGTGTCGCAAGCATTGTACAAAGGGTAAGAAGGCATAAAAAAAAATGTAAATTAGAACTAATCCATGGCTGGGACAGGAGAGGGTGCTACGCTTTTTTTTCTGAGGCTCAAATTCTGTGCAAAATATGATGGAGGCAGCCCTGATAATGGATTGGTTTCCTTGACGTGGTTTGTAGATTGGATTCTTGGCGATTGGTTGTGGGTTGGATTCTTGGCGATTGGTTGTGGGTTGGATTCTTGGAGATTGGTTGTGGTTTCCATGGGAGTCTTTGTATAGACCTGAGGTTCCACCAATACTTTTGGAGCCCTAAAGAGCTCCCATGGTGAATTTGTTTTGGATTCACAACTTTAGTGTAGTAAATAGTGAATGCTAGTATCTTATATATGATATTTGTGATTAGTATTTATCTACATATCAGACACTTGTGCATAATTAGTGTTTATGAACATCTTCAAGATGTATTGAGGCATTTAGACTACTGATGTACTATATTTCTTTCTGATTTATTTTTTGTACAAATACTATTTTTTTTCTAGAAATAGAAGAAATGTAAACATGAAATATAATTTGGCATTATAGCATCCTCCAATTCCTGCATTTAGCTGATAACAAGTTCAAAAGAAACCCTAATAAATCTGGCACGCTTATAAAAGATAACGTAGTTCTTAATTAATTCTATTTATCATATGCTAAACAGGAGAGTCTCTGTTATTGTAACATAGTATGAAGGTCTAAAGCGTGAACATAATCAGGATGTGTTTGTATTGTGAAAAAGTGGCCTTTAATATGTATGGTGTTATTAATAGAAAACCTTATTGTTTGTATACAATGCAATACATTGTAATTACTTTAAATTACATGGTTATTCCAAAAGGCGTTCTGTGCAAGGAAAATGCGTTTTTTTTATCTGGTTACCCTGCCTCATTTAACAGTTGCCAGAACCAGTCTCAGACTGATGAGTCCAATGTAAGGATGAAACAGTTTGTCTTAATGAGTTTTCTGGCACTATGCTCCCAACCAACAGCCACGTCAAATTCGAAGCTTGTATCTGCAACGTGAGACCCGCAACGGCTGCGAGCCTGACGAGTTGCAGGTTTACGGTGCTATTAAATTAGAACAGGCTACGAGTTACGTAAACCATTTTTCGCTCATTGCATGTGCGGCCGTGAACGTGATCAATTAGTCTAACTCGTAGTTACGAGTTGGGATGGAGCCAATGGCAAAAGAGATCGTCCGAATTACGTCACTGAAAAATGGAGGTTGGATTTCAAAGTCCGACGGGGTTCAATTACGAGTTACGATCGGACCCACATTCCAGATATAATGCAATATTCATTAAGCCGTAAATATAATATTCTATCACATACGAGTTACAGTATATGTATTAACAAATTGAGTGCTGGGATTGATATAGCACAAAAATTGAACATGAAATAAAGTATTTTTTTGGGCCAATTTGCGAGCTTGAGAATGTTGTGCTATTACCATCACTTTCACGTTTAATAAAAGTACAGTAGTGTGGTGATATGTGCATTTAAAGTCCTACGAGTTGGACTTTACCCCCCTTCCATGTCCTCTCTAGCACTCGTTGGCTTCGTGGCTCCATTTGCGAGTGATTTTCATGCAATTTAATAGCTCAGTTGGAACATAGCGGTTACGGGCTTGAAAGAACAAAGGATTTGGGGCTTGCGAAGTTCCACGTTACAAGTCCCGTTTGGCTTTTTTCGGCCTTGGTGCCTCTTATTACGCAAGTCGTCTGCGGGTTGCTTTAAGAAGCTAATTTATTAGCCTTAAATCCTGCAAGCTAAATTACGAGCTACGATTCCTAAAATTGTAGCAAATTAATGGGGTTGCAAGTCACTACATAAGAGCAGCATCCATATTTTAAAGGAAACCATATTGAAAATGGATAAAGGCAAACATAGATATACAGATAGTTCCATTTACATATCACTACACATAATCCTTATCTGCTGTAGAAGTGCTATATTTTGAGGAATTGTGTAGGGAAACTGGGCTGCTGTGTATGTTAAAAATTGGCTTTCTTTCCTTATTTTATCTTAGACAAGTTAAACGCATCCATTTTTCAAATATATATAATCAGAACCTAGTTTTACCATCTGTTGTTGCATCCCGGGAACTGGGAAGACATTTTTTGTGAGAATCCCAGCTATTGACATGTTTCAGAAAACAAGTAGTAGGGAATCCTTAAAGGTTCTTCACTGATTAGCTAAATATGTATTCTTAACATGTATTTTGCTAACTTTATAAAACTCTCTCAGTGACTATATGGCTATACTGTATTTGAATGTTTCTGCCAACTATTAACATATATGGCTGCAATAATTCCTTTAGGAATTAGACACTTAAGACATGTCCTTTCGTAAAACATTAATGCTAATTGTAAATCTGAGTGTTTGTATAGAGTTTAAGATTTTTTTAATTTGGAAGAACTTAAATATTTCACTAATTGACATATTATCTTGTAACTTATCTTGTAAATCCTGACTAAACCTTGTGAGATCCACCACTGATATGTCAGCTTTTCCCTTCCTGGCTCTTATGTTGGATCACCAGTGACATTAAAGAGTTTTTTTTTTGTAAGGTTCCACTTTATTTTATACTTGTTCCATAATGAGATGGAAGGTGTAATATAAGGATTTTAATTTCCATAATTAATTTAGGGTCATTGGCTGTTCTTATCAAAAACTCTATATTTTGGTCTGACTCAGATTCCATCTTTATCTGATTTCATCTTGGTATGTAATCCAATCCGTGCCAAACCTAGACCTGTGCTAATTGTGCCATAGATTCGTCATTGATAGACCTCCTCCAGATTTATGTTGGAACATCATTTGTTTGCTTACTCTAAGTTTCTTTGCTTTCCAGATAAATCCATTAAATCCCTTTTGTAGAGATTCCAAATCTGACTTTTATATTAATACAGGCAGGCATGGAAAATAGTCAAGAATATGGGACCAAGTTGACATTTTTAGAGCTTGAATGTGTCCTTGCCAAGATTCATCTGGACAATTCAGATTTCTAGGAAGTATTTTAGTTAAAGAGTTTTCTATTAAGGTAGGAGAAGCCAAGAGGTGTCCCACCATTGGTGGAATTAGCATACCAAGTCACTCATTAATATACTGAGCCACACATTGGTAGTGGTGTATATTTTAAGAATTATTTATTTTAGAAGAATGAAAAAGAATTCCTGGTGAAATGTGTAGCAAATGTTTTATTGAAAAAAAGAACTTTAAAAATGGAAACATTTCTTATTCCCTTTATGTTCTAGTCAGTGGAGACGGTTATGCTTGAGATATATCACTGGCGAAAAAATGGGGAATGAGTTTTAGTACATCTATATGTAGTAGGTAGGTATATACGTAGATACTTGACAGACAGACAGATTGATTCATAGTCAAATAGACAGACTGATCGGAAAATAGACAGATTGATATAGATATAGATACTGAAAAATAGATTTAGTGGGTTTATTAGTAGGTATGGACTATAAATAGGTAAGACATAGGTAAATAGGTATCTAGTTATATAAGCAGATAAACAGCTAAATATGTATATAGGTAGATAGGAAGATGTGTGTATTGGTAGAAATATACATAAGTACTAATCTATTTTGCTAGATAGATGGGTATATAGGTAGATAGGAAGATGTGTGTATCGGTAGATATATACATAAGTACTAACCTATTTTGCTAGATAGATGGGTATATAGGTAGATAGGAAGATGTGTGTATTTGTAGAATGACCAGTAAGTAGATAAGTAGGCAGATGCATATTTAAGTAGATTCAAGTAAGTGCATAAGTAGGTACATATTTAATCATTAATTTGCCTTAGACATGTAAGATCTTCCTGAGAATGATCTAGGTATAATGTGGAATTGTGCCCATACAATAATTCACCTACTAAAGGTACAGCGAGTAAGGAGGCCAATGTCTGGAGCTCCTTATGGAGACTAAACCAAAAGCGTCACGTGCTTACAGAGAAAAACGAAATCATAGGTGGTCAATCGGAGAACGAACTAACCCAAGTGGGTCTGTTCTATGGGCATAGTAATTCACTTGTGCACTTCATAGGGAAGAAATATCCTAGCACATATCAGTCAGGCCTGAGTGATCCAGGCCGAAACACCAAGCAATTCTTTATTCAAATAAAACCAGGATCCGAAGTGCAGTGTGATGTTGGGAATGTAGCTTAGAATGCAGAAATGGTGATTTTCTTGATTTACTGTATATGAGCCAGGAGACGCTGGCTATCCTTATCCATTTCATTCACACCATCAGGAAAAAAACATCAACTTCTTGATCCCCGGGCACTAAAAGATTAGATTGTAAGCCTAGTCGGTCAGAGGTCACAGTGCTTGTAAAACCTGCCAGCCCTCAATAAACATAAAATATGATCTTTTGTTATAGATTAACTCTGGCTTGTGGCTAATGCATTGCTGCGAGATGGTTGCACACGAGTGGAGCAGGTCACAGACCCTGGAAGTTCTTCCAAATGGCTTTTTACACATGGTGCAGCATGGGGTGAGAGGTCTCCTACACCAGCCATCTATTTTCCTGTAGCGCATTGTCACCCTATTTTCCTGAGAGGCACCAAGAGTTTTAGAGCTGAAATTTGAGCTTTGCTATTGTTAATTATCTGTAGTGCTGAATTTTCTAGTATTCTGGTATATAGGGATATCTTAAAATTTGAGCAATATAAGCACACACAGTGAACTCCATTAAGGTGTTTCTTCCTAGCAGCTAAATTGTAATCAAATAAAAAAACAAAACAATATAAAGTAGAATAAGGATACATTTTAAATATGAACAATTATTATAAGAGAAACATAGCAGTAAATAGTATTTAAAGGGCCAATGCAAGTACTTTTCATGTTAAATCTATGTTTTAGTTCATTATAAAAAAACATAAAAAATACATGTGCAAACAGTAGCAAATGAAAGCTTTAGCCAGAAAATATAATTTAAAACCATAATGTACCTTATTAATGGCTATTGCTGTACCCCTCCTTGCCTCTCCCATTGTCCTGAACGCTACTGAGAGTAAATGAAAGATTTCAACGGCTATACTACTATTCCAGTCTAATCTCAATTAAAATATTTAATTTCCATGTAAAGGCATATTTAAATTTCCTTGATTATAAATGCTCTGTGAACAGTACCTGTGTTCTTCATGTCACTTGTGCTCCAGTGAAACCTTCAGGTCCTCCCGCCTTCCTGGCTCCGGACCAAAAGGTCCAGGAAATCAGTACTTCACCTTAGGAAGGGGGTGGGGGGGGGGGGTTCTTTCCTCCATTGTCAGGCTGGAGCACTTTGATGAAGACTGGATCTTCGCTAGAGGAGCAGTTGCCACCAGTTCGCCCAAGCTCATACTCCTGGAGGAACAATTGCCATCAACTCCACCCAGGTTCTGCCAAGGGGTCTCCGGTCAAAAGGCCCTGTCCCTCAAGGGCTGGCGAGACCGCTTGGTCTTCAATGGTGAGAGAAGAGTGCTGAAAAAACAAATAAATACACATGCTCATGTTATTGGCTGGTGCCGTAATCAATTTTTAGAAAAATCAAAAGTGGTCAGATAGGGTACCTGCCACATACCCCATCTAACATAAGGTGAGGCCAGAGGGAAAGCTCTCACCAAAACCTAAGTGCTGGGGTGCACGTGAAATGTGCTCCCTAACCCAAAGGCCGTGGGTGGCTAAAAAGTGGGCTCTTGTTGCAGATAAATGTGCAGCTTCAACATTAGCAAGATATTGGTCCTTTCATCACAGGGGGTCTGTTAATAGCTAAATTACAGTATACATGGTGGAAAATGGAAAATCTATATCATGGGCAAGTAGTGCTATTTCTCTATTTTAAATTATTAATACAAAACACATGGTATAAATTGGTATTTTAATTAAGCTGACATTTTTTCTGATTTCTGGGAGTCATTAAGCTGTGATGCAGGCTGTCAATGTTTCACTTTACATACGGTTTAAAGCGATTAGCAATATGTTTTTTTCTTTTTATCTAAGTGGTTTTGAATAAATGGCTCACTATATTAGTTTGCATAAGCACAGTCTACCCATTACTGAGTATGCTTTAGAGCTGCAGAATCACTTAATATTGTATGATACCCAATAAAACATTATCTCGATATACTGCACCACATGATTATTTTGCATCTATCATTATAGTGAAGTTGGAGTTTCACCTTTTTGCCTTTGGTTTGCCTCCACATTACAAGGTGTCTATTTCTGGACATTGCGCAACCAGGGAATGTCAAAGGCACAAAAGGAGCTTGTTCAACAGCTCTGGCACCCACCCCCCACTGTACTGGACATTGCAGAGCGCCGTGGGACTGACCCAGCATTGCAGGCTGCTATCCTTCTTCAAAAACATATTTCTTGTTGATCTTTCCTTTGAAATAAGCTTTGTGTAATTTTTACAATGCCATTTTTTATTTTTAGCATTTTTTTATATGGTCAAATTTTTGGGTCATTTTGTTGCTCATTTAACCATTTCTGTTTGGAGTTCATTTTAATATACATGTAAGTTTATTATATTCCTATTAAAATGGAGTTGAGAGAAGATATCTACATTGATATCTACATCTATCTGTTTATCTATCTATCTGTCAATCTATCTATCTATCTATCTATCTATCTATCTATCTATCTATCTATCTATTTATCTATCTATTTGTCTATCTATCTATCTATCTATCTATCTATCTATCTATCTATTTATCTATCTATTTGTCTATCTATCTATCTATTTATCTATCTATCTATTTGTCTATCTATCTATCTATCTATCTATCTATCTATCTATCTATCTATCTATTTGTCTATCTATCTATCTATCTATCTATCTATCTATCTATCTATCTATCTATCTATCTATTTGTCTATCTATCTATCTATCTATCTATCTATCTATCTATCTATCTATCTATCTATCTATCTATCTATCTGTCTGTCTGTCTGTCTGTCTGTCTATCTATCTCTCAATATTTATCTATTTATATCCCTCTTTCTCTATTGCATGTATACATATTGAATGCACTTAGGATGACTTATCATCCTAGGTAGCATCCTAAATGACAAACCGGTGGCTTTCACCTCTGTATCATAACTGCATATAATATAAAAACAGATAATGACCATCCCCTTTTCAAAGTCGGATAAATCTCATGTTTTACCCATGACAGCGATGGTTGATATTCTTCCAGAATGTCTACATGTCACCGTAAATACCTACCAAGCTATCTCATGATATGTGCCGTATTTCATTGGCTATACACTGCTGACGTCAAAAGTGGTCATAAGAATGTGACTCGACCCTGTATATACGTGCCCGGATTGGATACAGTAGGTAATAAATTAAAGACTGGTTGTATTTTTCTTTATTTTCTAGACAATCATGCTGTTGTTGTTTAGTTGTTCAGTCTTGTCCAACTCTCCGTGACTCTATGGACCTCAGCACCACAGGAACATCTGTCCATCTGAGCTCAATTAAGCTCATGTTCATTGCTTTAATGTCCTCTATCCATCTCCTATTCTGTTGTCCCCTTCTCCATGTGCCTTAAATCTATCTCAGCATCAGGCTTCTCTAGGGAATCCTATCTTTTCATGATATGGCCAAAATATTAGAGTTTCAGCCTCATGATCAAAACTTCCAGTGAACAGTTTGGCTTGATATACTGTAGTATTGATTAATTGGATCCTCTTGCAGTCCAAGGGACTCTAAGCAGTTTTCTCCCACACCATAATTTAAAAGCATCAATTCTACAATTCTATGGCGCTCAGCCTTTATTAGTGTAATATAGTGATTAGCAATACATCTGTTTATATAATTTTGTTTATAATAATGCTAGGATGCAGAAATAAAACTAGAGAGACCTTGTACAATAAACATATCCAAACTTACATTTTATATTTATTTATCATAAAGTGATATACCAGCATATTACTCTGTTTCAAATTGTCTGCAAGCTTATAGGAAATATCCCCACACATATCTATCTATCTATCTATCTATCTATCTATCTATCTATCTATCTATCTATCTATCTATCTATCGGATCATATTGGTAGTAAATGAGTATTAAGACATGGAGTAATGGGAATAAGATTCATTGAAACCGTTTTTTTGCGCAGGGGGGTGATGAGAGGCTAGCGTCTCAAGGTCATAAGAGCCGTACTGAGCATAAAAAGTAATTGATTTATATAATTTTTGTGATGGACAAATATACAAGTTAGTTTCTATCCTTTACCTCCCAGATTCAGGTATCCGACTGACATCTCTGATGCATTGTGTATAATGGAGTGAAACAGACGTCTATCACTCACCAATGAAATCTAATGAATTGATGTCCCCTTTTGCTACAGTACATTGTGTATAATGAAGTGGAACAGATGTCTCTTGCTATATAACACAGCAAACTCCTCTCTCTCTATTATACACAGATATTCTCAGTATCTAATAGTAAACTGTTAAATCGGCTTAACAAAAAAGAGCCACGTAATTGAGCACAATTTGGACCACATCACAGCAAAGGTCTCCTAAAAGCATGTTGAAATAATTTTAGAATTTTTTAAATACACGCATTTTTTACTGACAAATTAAAATAAAATCTGTGTTTACAAGTATAACGTACTGCCCACTTGCTTTTGCATTACTGCAGTTAATCAGGTGGTTTGTGTCCTATTCAAGTCAATGGTAAACTGCTTACAGTGGATATAAAAAGTCTACACACCCCTGTTAAAATGTCAGGTTTCTGTGCTATAAAAAAATGAGACAAAGATAAATCATTTCAGAACTTTTTCCATCTTCAATGTGACCTATAAACTGTACAACTCAATTGAAAAACAAACTGAAATCTTTTAGGTGGAGGAAAGAAAAATAAAAAATAAAATGATGTGGTTGCATAAGTCTGCACACTCTCTTATAACTGGGGATGTAGCTGTGTTCAGAATTATGCAATCACATTCCAAATTGTGTTAAATAGGAGTCAGCATACACCTGCCATCATTTAAAGTGCCTCTGATTAACCCCAAATAAAGTTCAGCTGCTCTAGTTGGTCTTTCTGAAATTTTCTTAGTCGCATCCCACAACAAAAGCCATGGTCCACAGAGAGCTTTCAAAGCATCAGAGGGATATCATTGTTAAAAGGTATCAGTCAGGAGAAGGGTTACAAAAGAATTTCCAAGGCATTAGATATACCATGGAACGCAGTGAAGACAGTCATCATCAAGTGGAGAATATATGGCACAACAGTGACATTACCAAGAACTGGAGCTCCCTCCAAAATTGATGAAAAGACAAGAAGAAAACTGGTCTTGGAGGCTTCCAAGCGGCCTACAGCAACATTAAAGGAGCTGCAGGAATATCTGGCAAGTACTGGCTGTGTGGTACATGTGACAACAATCTCCCGTATTCTTCATATGTCTGGGCAATGGGGTAGAGTGAAAAGATGAAAGCCTTTTCTTACGAAGAAAAACATCCAAGTCAGGCTACATTTTGCAAAAACACATTTGAAGTCTCCCAAAAGCATGTGGGAAAAGGTGTTATGGTCTGATGAAACCAAGGTTGAACTTTTTGGCCATAATTCCAAAAGATATGTTTGGCGCAAAAACAACACTGCACATCACCAAAAGAATGCCATACCCACAGTGAAGCATGGTGGTGGCAGCATCATGCTTTGGGCCTGTTTTTCTTCAGCTGGAACTGGGGCCTTAGTTAATTATGAACAGTTCCAAATGCCAGTCAATATTGGCACAAAACCTTCAGGCTTCTGCTAGAAAGCTGAACATGAAGAGGAACTTCATCTTTCAGCATGACAACGACCCAAAGCATACATCCAAATCAACAAAGGAATGACTTCACCAGAAGAAGATTAAAGTTTTGAAATGGCCCAGCCAGAGGCCAGACCTGAATCCGATTGAAAATCTGTGGGGTGATCTGAAGAGGGCTGTGCACAGGAGATGCCCTCGCAATCTGACAGATTTGGAGTGTTTTTGCAAAGAAGAGTGGGCAAATCTTGCCAATTCAAAATGTGCCATGCTGATAGACTCATCCCCAAAAAGACTGAGTGCTGTAATAAAATCAAAAGGTGCTTCAACAAAGTATTAGTTTAAGGGTGTGCATACTTATGCAACAATATTATTTTATTTTTATATTTTTTCTTCCCTCTACCTAAAAGATTTCAGTTTGTTTTTCAATTGAGTTGTACAGTTTATAGGTCACATTAAAGGTGGAAAAAGTTCTGAAATGATTTATCTTTGTCTCATTTTTTTACAGCACAGAAACCTGACATTTTAACAGGGGTGTGTAGACTTTTTATATCCACTGTATACTTACAGTTTGAAGGAAACAGACCTTGTAATTTATTACAGCGGGAAAATTCAAGCTTCTGCTCTCTTGCCTGTCTCTTGCCTCTCTAGAATTTGAACAATGCAGACCAGTGATCTGCTCACTCCGGAGCTGTCCGTGTTGAGAAAACAAAGAAAAAAATTAACCCGTAACAAATTATCTGTGCAGACATGGAATGCTGGACCCACCTAAACAGGTCAATTATGGATTAACTGGTCCTGGGAAAAACTACTATAAATAAGTCTTCTCATTAGGCAATCAGCACAATGCACGCTAATCTGCTATTACTCATGCCAGAGGCTTAAAACGTTACATTTTGTATCTGTTATTAGTGTAATTAAAACATAGTAGATCATATTAGCATATAATCTTGTGCTCTTTCACACCATGAAGAGCACTTTCAGTGTGGTAAAGGGCCCTTTAATAAGAAAACGCAAAGAAAATTAAACTCTTTAAAGGGACATGAAATACAATAGACTCTCAGTTAACCAGCACCCACAGTGATTGGTAGATGCTAGATAAATGTAGTTTCTGGTTGCTTCAGAGTTACTATAAATAGAGGCCTAGATTAGCTGCACATAGGATGCTCTGCTAAGTATATTTGTCAGTAAGGGCTGTTCTACCAGCAGCAGCTTTCAGTCCTCACTTACACACAGGTACGTTGGCCTGGAGGGTGCTGTGCTGAATCCGGGAAACACTGCACTGGCTCAATCACTCATGCCTGTCTGCTTCCAGGTAACATTGAATTACAGAGACATATAGTGGATGAAATCTAGGTGCCTGTAAGTATTTTGGGGCATGACAACCTGGCTGCTGGCATTTGTGAAAAAAAAACACCATTTTATTTTTATTTAAAGTGCAGGATTGATTTTTTTTCTCGTTGCTTGAGTTCTGGTTAACTGAGAGTCTACAGTATATCATTATTACTCTACATTATCTACCTGAGCACTGCAAACCAAGTGAAAGCGAATTTTTACTGTTCTATAAGAGAGTTTATTTTGCCTAGTTAATTATCAAAACTGTTAATAAATGGTTGTTTGAAGCTCCCTGCCCTTGGCAAGCTCTACAAATACCAAAAGGCACAAGCACCCTGCAAATGACAATAAACTCTCCATACTGCAACCGAAAAACGTAAGCGTATCACTGCATTGAATATAATGATAAAATAATGAAAAGAGATTTCACATGTTTTTTGCTTGATTTTGATTGCCCTACATAATGGTGCAGAGCAGTTACAATGGTTTCAGTGCCCCTTTAAGGAAGAGAGACTCACTCATCTAGAAGTAGGAATTATTTAAGTTTCTTGGGATCAAAAATGTGTTTCAAAAATAAATCCTTTGATAAGAATACAACTAGAAAATGCCTTAAAGCTTATATTTGTATTTATTTTTACACAGCCTATGTATACTTTATTGATAGTCCTCCTGCTGTGTAAGAAAGGAGACAGTGAGGGATAGAGGGCTCTGTAGAAATAACAACATTAACAGGTATGCAAGTAACATAAACACATTTAAGAGAAAATGTTATGTTTAGATGTCTGACTGTACCATTTTGGTTTCCACCTTCAACTGCTTGTCTATTAGTAGTTTGATTCGGTGGGTTATGCTGTGGGGCCTCACTTTGCCATTAAAGATATATATAAGTTTCCTGGGTTTCAAATGCTTGGTAAGAAACTGGCAGTGATTATCAGAAAAATATGTGCTATATAGAAAAGTTCAGTGTACCTACAAAGTTATATACAGGAAAGTAAAATCCAGCTTTTCACACCCACAAGGAGCTTACATAACCAAGTACACACAGGAAAGCAGCCAGATACAGAGTTTGACCTTTCAAAGGAAGTAACTGCTGCAGGATGGAATCACATGGTTGGCTGAGGTCTGTGCTCACCGCTGAATCAGACCACAAGGATATATAGAGAAAGAGACTACATATCCCAGGCTGCTTTGCAACACAGGAACACAATATGATACAAATGTGTCAGCTAACCTCTGCTTTCTCCCGATTGGCCAAAATTAATTATGAATCTTAGCAGGGATTTTCAGGGGTGTCAATTAACACAAGCCTAGGCTTGCAAACTGATTTTTTTTAAGCAAACATCAGGGTAAGTTTGTAAATGTTTATTTTGGTATTTTTACATGCAAAAAAATGTTTGCATACACTACTGATTCTTCTCTATCAGATGCATTCACAATCCAGGAAACTTAGCTAAGCCTTTAAGTTCTATTGCCAAGGGGCCATTTTAACAGAAGTCAATATAACCTTTATCTACATCTACCGTTCTTCTTTATCTTCCTAGATTTTAAATCATTTTACAAAGACTAAATGTCATCAACGCATAGTTGAATCCAATAATTAAACATTAAAGGTTGTAATTATTTAAATTAAAATGTTGCACATTATCTAGTCAATATTTTCTAAATTCTATTACAAATATTATACTTCACAGGTCCTTTATAGGTTGTTCAGTCGTGTCCGTCTCTGCTTATGGACAAGAGCATGCCAGGTACATCTTGTTTCTGGTTGCACTACTAAATGTTTTTTTTGGCAAAGATACTGGACTGGGTTGCCAGTTCCTTCTCCAATGGACCTTGATTTGTCTGACCTCTCAGCTATGGCCTGCTTATCTTGGATGACCCTACATGGTATAGCTCACAGCTTCATTGAGGAAGACAAGCCCATTCACCACAACAAGGTAGCGATCCAGAAGTGGTCCTTTATATGACTATACCACTTTCCCTGCTCATTACCTCCAAGATGAATGTACAGGTCACCACTTGGAGATTGACCTGTATTTGACCAATCTGGTGACAATGTGAAGTCCGCCTGAGCCTGGTGTGGCAGATGAATACAGTATAAGTTGCTCTAATAGGAGGCATTATAATGATATTTCTTTACAATACACAATTATGATATAACTAACACAAATTATTGCCAGGTCACCCAAAATGACCCATCTTCAAAGATATCATGAACTTTATATTATACACATGGGCTGCATCACACACTCATAATCCTTTATCTAAAGCCCTATCATTACCTCCTACTGATTTCCCACTTAGCCTGTCTTGCTAATCGGGTGACATATCCAGGAGCAAATGGTATCCAAAGGACAGAAGTCTTAGTTGGAACTGTGATATCTGGCCCCTTTTAGCTATATATATATATATATATATATATATATATATATATATATATATATATATATATATAGGTCCTGGGAGTAGTGCTTTATTATACCCATGGTACCCATGCCCTGTGATTTGTTGGTTCTGTGCCTGGTGGTACGGTCCAGCTGCTGACAATGTATTGGGATGATTGTAGTGTAATCTGCTCAGTAGCAGCCCCATCAATTTTCTTTTGAATTACAATTTTATAACTTTTTAATGTATTTTTTATGACTTGTTTCCCCCATTTAATGTTTTTTTTCTTCTCTTATTGACCTGTGGAATCCATTTTGTTATATTTTTATATACTATATGTGTTTTTTCACTCGGTCATGTCCAACTCTCCATGACTAGAACACACCATGCTGATCCACTTGGTATTAATGGTTGAGATACTGGAGTGGGTTGCCAGTTCCTTCTCCAGTGGGCCACAGCATACATCTTGTGGTATTCCAAGGTGGTCTTCCATCAAAGCACTGACAAGGCCCAACACTGCTTGGCTTCAGGGTGGTGTGACCTCTTTGTTCCCTGACTGGATTTGAACCCAGGTTGCAGTGGTGAAACCAGAGAATCCTAACCACTGGACCACCAGGGAACCCATACACTGAAGGTTTATATAAGTGAAAGGATACAGTTGGGGGGTGTTGACAAAAAGGGGTTTCTTTAAAGGATATGGTAAAGGTCAGTGTATGAAACCTTTATCACTATCATTATGTATTCTACTATAAATAAATAAAAAAACATGTATTTGGTTATAGGTAGAGGCCATCTTCTGATACAAGGATACTCTCTCAGTCTGATCTCTATACAAAAGAAATTGATACTGTCTTGTTATACCCTAAATGATATTGGATACTTTCTTTAACTGACCCATTGGCTACCCAGCAGCACATACATTAATGTTAATTTTAATTGTAATTTAATTTCTAACAAGTTTTTGCCCACTATCCATTAGCTATATTTACATCCTCTAAAAACATACTTTAAATTTCCAGATTTAATTTCCCTTAAAATATTTAGTAAATGGAACAGTTGAACATGCAAATGCCATAGCATATGTTGATTGTATTATCTGTCAAGTACTTAAATTCACTTGTTTTTTATTTAATAGAAATAATTAGACTTTTTCCAATGTAATTCTTTTGAATGGTACATGCATTGCACAGAAAATCTATATTTACTTAAAATGTGTTGTTCTATTATTATAGCTAGGAATTTGCAATCACAAATACAATGTGGTATAATTAAGCATGACACAACTTGTGGCTTTTTTGATTAGGTTTATTTATAGCGTGACATTTGCCAATAATGCCATGTGATTCAATGTAAGGGCCATATATAAAGATGAATGGCGGATCAGTGTTAGGTCGGGTGCCGGGGCTGTGTGATCTCTGTGTGATGTAAGCAATCGACTATTGGTGAATCATGGTGTCTGTGTCGTGGACTAATCCAATATATTAGTCTAAAAATAGATGTGGAAATGACATATGATAAATATTGTGAAGGAATGGATATCACCTTTTGTTAGCAAATACAATTTAATTTTATAATTATTAGGTAATATTATAGTCAGAACGTAAGATGAGTAACACCCTAATGAGATTAATGAAAGAAAAAAGCAAAATCAACTGAAGAAAAGAGGCAGTACTTACTAAGTTATAGGCAGGAAAGTAAAATCCAGCTTTGCACACCCACAGGAAGGTTACATAGCAAAGTTTGCATAAGAAGGCTTCCTGTGGTATCTACATTTCTGGTAGATACCACAGGAAGTGCTTCTGTAGCATGGAATCACGTCGTTGGGTGGGGTCTGAGCTCCTAGATGAATCGGAGCACAAGGGGAGAGAGAGAGAGGAGAGATAAAAAAAAAACACACCAGCAAGAATAGTAGTTGAGGCAGGGCACTGACAACCTGCAGTAATAGTAGTCAAGTGTAAATGTGCTGCACAGACAGATAAAAAAAAACAGCAGCTGTAGTAGTTGAGGGATAGAACTGACACCCCTGCGCAGAGAGACTCTTATATGAAAATACATAGCACCTTCTGACATGGTGCCACACTAAATATCCCATGCTGCTTTGCAGCACAAACATGAACCCTAGAGCATGAAACAAATGTATCAGCTGCCTGAGCCTCCTCCTGATTGACCAAAACAAATAATGAATTTTATTCTAATTTAGCCAGGGTTTCAAGGGGGAGTCTCCATTCAAAATGTATGGATTGTGAAATAAACCTGTTAGCCTATATGTAAATACTATAGAGATCAATCATCCCAAGTCAATCATATATCAAAGGGATAGAATAAAAATCAACCCTATTATCTCGGTGGACCCTCCTGCCTTGAAGGCTCTCTGGCAACACCCCCAAAGCTGATTAAAGTTTCTACAATAAATAGGAAGAAATGGAAAATATACGTATAGAAGATTAAGATTACTTAAAGTCTTCAGTCAAATTCAGCTCTGTATAGGAGGAATCTCTATTATGATTAATAGGCAAACACTGGCATACAGCATTTCCATAATATAAATTTGAAAACACTAATCCTATATGCAATTTCCCATTCTCAGAAGAGTCAAATTATGATCATCCCATGGGGCAAGAATTTGACATAATAAAGATTACATTTTAGGGTACTCCTAATGTTTTCTTAAAATAAGATATGCATGTATTATGATCATAAAGATAATGACAGAGGAGAAATGAAGGTTTGAGATGTGAAACATTGCTCCTCCTTATGGCATTCTATTAAGGTTATGTTGGGTTTGATTAGCGGATGCCCAGTTCTAATGTCACTTTTTAAAAATCCAGTAATGCCAAATGGCTGGAATAATAAGATCTATAGAAAAGAGAAGGGGGAATACATTGCATAATTGACATTTTAAATGATAAGTTGGAAGTAGACAGTTATACGAATTTAATAGATATATAGGGAATAAGAATGTGTGGCAGATTCTTGTACTTACAACTAAGGGCTTACTGTTATTCATTGCTGATAAAGATTAGAGATAACAATTTAAGAATGTTAACTGGATTTGATATACTATGTGAGACTGCCCTAAAGTGGTAAGGTAGATGGATGCTTTTATTGCAAAACTCTACACCCTTATTAAAGGGCCATTTACTTCACTGTAAGTGCTATTTGTGGTGTGAAAGAGCATAAGATTGTATATTTAAATGATCTGTTTTTTTTTATGTGCCAAAACATGTCTGGGGTTTGCTGTTTCTCCTGTTCAGGGAGAATTGCCCGAGCAGGAGAAACAGAAAACCACAGACGCGTTTCGGCCTCTATGGGTCTTGTCAGTGAGGTGCAGCTGTAGTCCATGTCTGGTTCCCCCATCACCTCTAATTTTGTTGTTGTGTATGCAAATGACCCTTGGGGGTTTTCTCACCCTAATGGTGATAGGGGGAACCTTGCTCACCGTGCCTTAGGGAGTTCAGCTGCACCTCACTGACAAAGCTCACAGAGGCCGAAACGTGTCAGGGGTTTGCTGATTCTCCTGTTCAGGGTAGAATTGCCTGGTATTTCGGGACTGGGTCACGCTTTTGAGTGAGACCAGACTGATATACTACAGGATATTTCTCCATGTGAAGGGCACAAGTGAGCTAAAAGAGGTTGCTCTCTGAGTAGGTAACCAGACCTATAGGACAAACCTACTTAAGGTATTGTCTGTTCTCAGATTGAGCACCTCTAATTTTGTTGTGCTTAGGGTCATTGTCATGCTGGAAAGTCCAAGACCGTCCTATGTGCAGCCTTCGCGCAGAAGAATGCAAAATGTCTGCCAGTATTTTCTGATAACATGCTGCATTCATCTTGTCATCAATTTTCACAAGATTCCCCGTGCCTTTAGAGCTCACCAATGAGATTTTACAAGGAGTCAGACCAGAGACTTCCTTGACTGTTCAATCCATGCAAAAACATTCCTCATAGTTCTTTGAGGTTGATCCAGGTGAGAGTCCATTGTAATGTACGTCTGCATGTGGATACTAAGGTCAACTCAGTGAATAATCTGCACTATGTAGTGGTGCACTCTCTCCTACCCTCACCTTCTTGTAAAATCTACTTTTTGTAGATGAGATGGAATTTATTTGTTGTCGTCATTGTCATTTATGCAAATATTCATTTCTGTGCATGCAAGTTCCCTTTCCTTTTGTAACTCTCTTGTTCTAGGTGGTTACCCCCTAGTAGCCAGTATATGAACTGCATCATTTTTTTTTTTAAGCCAGCAACCACTTTTTTTAAAAGGTGGCACCCCTCACAGGCAAGCGCCCGTAGGCGGCTACCTACTTGGCCTAATGGATAATCCGGCCATGATTGTCAGGGCATGGGCAGCATCCCAGTGTAGTACCAATGAGTATAATGTCCAGACACACAGAATTGTCTATATTCAGAGGTACACATACACTTATACTTAAAGGGACATGGAAATATTTCCACTCCAATATCTTTGCCATGAAAACCTTATGAATGAGCACAATCAGATACAAGATGTTTCTGGCGGGCAGAGAGTCGAACACGAATGAACGACTAAACAACAACAAATATAACACATACTGCTTCGGAAGCACATATTACATTGATTCATTTTATACACACAAAAAAATAAAAAATTCTACACCCCCAGAGCTGCCTACATAGACACTCATACTAACCAGTAGAAAAACTACATTTCCCATGATGCATGTTGCTGCAGAGACTGAATTCCCGGACATTGCAATAATGCTGTAGCTGCCTCTGATTGGCCACAACAAATGTTATGCTTATTTAGCTTGCATTTTCATGGATATCCCTTTTATAAAATCAAAAACTGAAGAAATTTGCAAACTTTGTGGCAAGTTTTTTTATGTTTATTTTGGTATTTTTTCATGCAAAATGTTTTGCATACACTACTGATTCTTCTTTATCATATGCATTGATAATCCATGACACTTCTGTATACCTTTAAGACTTGTCTGCTGATATATTACTGTGTGGTTGTATCAGTATATTATCCCACACAGTCCTGAGTTTCTACCTGTAGTGTTATATTTGCCATCCACAACTTTTTTTTTTTAATTTACAAAAAATTAGAAAAAACTGCTTTGTAAATCTGCTCCCAAAAATTATAAGATGTTGCATTGTAGTAAAAATGACATATTCACGTATTGATTGTTAAGAATTCACTGTTTAGTATAAGGAATAACAATTGTGTGTTCAGTCCTTCAGTCGTGTCCAAACTCTCAGTGACCATATGGATGCAGCATGCCAGGCACATCTGTCTGTGTTTCTGGTCATGGGTTTACAAATGGTTTTCTTGGCAATGATACTTGAGTGGGTTGCCAGGTCCCTTTCCTTCTAG
The DNA here is from genome assembly GCA_027410445.1 of Discoglossus pictus. Classification (NCBI taxonomy): domain Eukaryota; kingdom Metazoa; phylum Chordata; class Amphibia; order Anura; family Alytidae; genus Discoglossus; species Discoglossus pictus. The sequence continues at coordinate 40,139,161 of CM050167.1, read as the reverse complement.
CCTCTCTGCTATGACCTGTCCATGTTGGGTGAACATACACGGTATAGCTCACAGCTTCATTGAGGTACACAAGCCCCTTCACCACAACAAGGTAGCGATACAGAAGGGGAATAATCCACTGGTACATATAAAGAATAACAATTATAATTGTATAAAATATCCCTTTATAATTGGATAAAATGAAAGGCAGACAACACCAAAATGCTGGCATTGAGCCCCCCTGACATTTCTGCCTGGAACCTGTCACTGCAAGAAGGTCAAGCGATCTGATTTGGAGAAATCTCAGCCACTTAATTGGGGGTAAAATTAAGATATGTGAATGAGATATGAGGCGAGTTGCTCATTACAAATCAGATTGCTGTTTGTCTGTTTTTCTTGCACTTGTCAAGTGCTTGAAGGCTGCCCATTAATGGGGCCTCATTCAATTGCAATTTGGCCAATTGAATAAGGCTCTCTATAAGCACATAGCATATTTTTTTTTACAAAAGTTTTTAGTTTGTGAACTTCTATCCAAAAACAAAACTATGCTATGTGCTTATAGAGAGCCCTATTCAATTGGCCAAATCACAATTGAATGAGGCCCATGCCCTCTAATGGAATAACCTATTTTCTATAAATTAGAGGCTGCATTTTTTGTATTCTATGACCTGTTTGCACCCATTCAGCAACAACTTTCTGCTAACTTTCCTACCGTAAAGGTATATGGAAGGTTTCTGGATTTTACTAGGTATATAATATACCTGTGCATTTATTTACTTTTATGTATTTTTATTAAGAAGTGCTTATGAGCTCTGCCTAACATCAAACACATTTTACCTGCTTGAGTCTGCCCTCTGCTGCTCACAAAGACACAGACTCTGTAGTATTTGCAGTGCTGTGTCTCACACTAACCAATCAGTGTCCATCTATCAGCAACATTCTGCAACATGCTCCTGAGACGTGGTCCCTGATAGGCTAGGGCACTACATTGAACGTCCAGCCCTACAGAGTCTGTCTGCATATGCTGCAGTGGGCAGACCCATACAGGGACTGTTTGCATGATTTTAGGTAGTAAAACAGAGCTTATTATCACTTTTAATTGAATAATGTACATTACAGAAAATAGATGCATAGGTATATTACACACCTAGTAAAATCCAGGTCCTTTTTCCTAACTGATTGCAAACTGACTTTAAACTCCAGTGAGTGGTTGTGGGTAAACCTTTATTTTAGGACTGATAGGAAGTTTTGTGAGTGCTTTGGTTAGTGATCTACTGTGATTAAATTCACTTAGCATTGGTTTGGTTAACAAGGGTCTTTTTGCAAGTAGATTTTTTAAAGGGACATGGAACGCAACTATTTCTTTTAAAAAAAATGTAAAACAACATGTTTTAAACATTATAATAGTTGTTTTTAGCAAGAAAAATATTACGTGAAAACTGTTTAATCTTCATTGAACAGGAAATGAAAATAGCACTTTAATATGTAGATCTCATTGACTGACAGAAGGCAAGCACCCAAATGATGTAGTGGAGATGGTGAGGAGATGTAGAGGAGATGTAGTGGAGATCCCGAGGAGATGTAGTGGAGATGGTGAGGAGATGTAGTGGAGATGTTGAGGAGATGTAGTGGAGATGCCGAGGAGATGTAGTGGAGATGCCGAGGAGATGTAGTGGAGATGCTGAGGAGATGTAGTGAAGATGGTGATGAGATGTAGTGGAGATGGTGGGGAGATGTAGTGGAGCTGCTGAGGAGATGTAGTGGAGATAGTGAGGAGCTGTAGTGGAGATGGTGAAGAGATGTAGTGGAGATGCCAAGGAGATGTAGTGGAGATGCCAAGGAGATGTAGTGGTGATGCCGTGGAGATGTTGAAGAAATGCTGAGGAGATGTAGAGGAGATGCTGAGGAGATGCAGTGGAGATGCTGAGGAGATGTAGTGGAGATGCTGAGGAGATGTAGTGGAGATGCCGAGGAGATGTAGAAGAGATGCTGAGGAGATGTAGATGAGATGCTGAGGAGATGCAGTGGAGATGCTGAGGATATGTAGTGGAGATGCTGAGGAGATGTAGTGGAGATGCTGAGGAGATGTAGAAGAGATGCTGAGGAGATGCTGAGGAGATGTAGAGGAGATGCTGAGGAGATGTAATGGAAATGGCGAGGAGATGTAGTAGAGATGCTGAGGAGATGTAGTAGAGATGCTGAGGAGATGTAGTGGAGATGGCGAGGAGATGTAGTAGAGATGCTGAGGAGATGGTGAGGAGATGTAGTGGAGATGGCGAGGAGATGTAGTAGAGATGGCAAGGAGATGTTACGGAGGTTCACTTTTACACTCCATTCATTGTGAGGGTTCGGCCTCTGTCTTTGTATAGTGCGGCTGAGAGGGGTTACTGCATATCATCACAGCTAATGAAGGATTCATTGATTGTATGTTCACCAAGAGGCTCCCAGCAATCACAGCGCACAGAATCAATCACATGTAACGGCATATGTAATTGAATAGTCTACGTGATTGTCCCTCCGAGGCCATGGGGAAACTGTATAGAAAACCACTCAGCAGTGTCGCAAGCCATTCAAATCATGTGTTAAGGATAGCTATCTACATATAATATATATTCACTACTATATCATATATAATAATAATTATATGACACCATTGTATCATATATATGGTACATTTACAATCAATCTATTTTGCTGCTTTATATGTATACTACCATATCTAAATACAGGGAACATGTGAGGTTACCAAATATGTTCCAGATGTATAAAGTATCCTTATGAATTGTCTCCTTCCCTTTGTCTTAGGAAAATCCTGCCTGGCTCTGGGAAAATACTGCAAATTTAAAAGGGCTCTATATAAGCACAGAGCATATTTTTTTACAGAGGTTTTTAGTTAGTGAAGACCTTGCTTTTGTATAGAAGTTCATTAACTAAAAACTTCTGTAAAAAAATATGCTCTGTGCTTATATAGAGCCCTTTTACATTTGCAGAATCGCAATTTAATAAGGCTGTTAATGTTTTGTATATATCTATATACTTCTGGGAAATATTTAGGTACTAGAAGTAAAAAAATAAATTATGAGCCTATCTATCTATCTATCTATCTATCTATCTATCTATCTATCTATCTATCTATCTATCTATCTATCTATCTATCTATCTATCTATCTATCTATCTATTATCTATCTATCTATCTATCTATCTATCTATCTATCTATTTATCTATCTATCTATCTATCTATCTATCTATCTATCTATCTATCTATCTATCTATCTATCCAATATACAAATAGTTATCAGAGCTTGAAAAACCCAGGAGTCAGAGGAAAAAGAGTCCTAAAATATGTTATTTTACAGAACTGTGTGGCGGAGAATGAGAGAGAGCTAGAAAAGAGAAAGAGAGAGGGTGAAGAGAGAAGAGTGAATTACAAATGAGTCCCTGAGGCTTAATTGATTATTCCTGAACTTGGGTAAATTACATTGTAATTTAGTAAAATCCAATAAAATGACAATATTGTTCTTTTTTGCTGTCGGAAGCATGGAGTATATGTGCAATATCTGCATATAGAGAAGAGAGGAATATAATGTATATATATATCTAACATAAAAAGAAAAGAACACACAAGCGTGTACATCTGAATGTCTAAAACAGGTCTGATAATCTTTATATATATATATATATATATATATATATATATATATATATATATATATATATATATATACAGTGGACCCTCTATATTTGTCATTAATCAGTTCCTGAGGCACTGACGTGTACTGAATGGGTTGAATATAGAATCAAAATTTCCTTAGGAATTAACTAAAATTGGAATAAATACATAAATAAATAAAAATGTAACCAGAACTTTACCTATACTGAGGAGCGATGATGGTAGAAGCTGAAAGGAATTATTGTATAGTAGGGAGTCACCTTCCAATCAACATCAGGGGCCTCATTCAATTGCAATTTGCCCAATTGAATCGGACCCTAAATAAGCACATAACATATATTTTTTAAATACGTTTTTAGTTAGTGAAAACCTTTCTTTTGGATAGATGCTTGCTAACAAAAAACTTATTTCAAAAATATATGTAATGTGGTTATTTAGGGCCCTATTCAATTGGGCAAATTGCAATTGAATGAGGGCCCAGGTATCTTAATTTCTGCTCATCAATTTCTTTTTTGTCTAATGTTTCTTTCATTTTTTTTCATTTTTTTGACTAATATTGGATTTTTGGATGAATATAGGAGCATTGTTTGCCTAACAAATTTAACTAATATTGGTTTTGACTAATAGAGGGGATGAAGAATATAGAGGTTGAGTTAGGACATGCAAATGAGCCCATGATGTTTTTTCACAATGTAATCCAAAAAGTTTAAAATGTTGCCTTAATAGCTTACTTCCACTGTTATAATGTGGCAGCTAAACCACCCATAGATAGACCTGTTTTAATCTTATGGATCTCATCCGTGTGGATTGGGTTGTTATTTTATGCCATATTTCTAACCGATTTTAGAAATGTACACAAAAGACGAATGGTTTCCATCACTACTTTGCAACAGTAGCTTAATACACATAGACACAGAGAGAGATAATAAAATGGCAATAAACAAGTCACTGGGAATTCATTGATTATTTCTGGAATTGGGTAAATTACAGTGCAATTGAGTAAGATCTGACAAAGGCAGGTATTATTTTGCTGTAGTAAGCAAATAGTGTGTGTGAGTGATATATATATATATATATATATATATATATATATATATATGTATCGGGAGGAAAGAGTTGTATGTGCTGCACATGTTAATGTCTGTACAATCCAATCATTTTGCATTTTCGGCCTAAATCACATTGCTCTGGGTAAATTTACTACATTCAAGGACCACTTTACCTTTAGTCTAAGAGCATGAAGATGCAGGAAAAAGTCATAAAGCTAGTTATTAGGTAAAAAAAAAACCTGGTGCCTCTGCTGGATCCTGAATGAATCCATGATATGTATGTTGAAGTTGTGTGTGTGAGATCTGGAGATCTGTGGTTGCATCTATTGATGCCACCTCCTGCTTCTAGACCAAGATAAGATGTAAGATCTGTGGAGTCTATTTCATTTGTATCCAATTATCTTAACAAAAGCTCTCTGTTCCCTCAATCTCCACACCTGTCTACACCGATAGCCAAATCACACCCCCTAATGATCCAGCTCTGAGGAAGTGGTGTAAAAACAAAAAACAAAAAACAACATGGATTTCTTTACTCAGATTTGTCCAAACAATATATTTTCTTGACCATAGCTTACACAGCTGCTAATATACTTAGTTGGGTAGATACTCTTACATTTCTTCTTTAACCACATTGATACTATAAAGGAATATGCATTGATATCTGAGGTCATTCTATACAGGTAAATCAGCTGATAAACTAAAACAAAGTATTAGGGGTAAGTAATCTGCCCCTGAAGACTACTGTTGCCCTAACACAAATTTGCTATTTTTTAATATATGCCCCCATGTCAATTTGCAACTATGACTTATAACGTTGTATTATGTCATGCTACCTCATGTAAATCACTATCAATAGAAAAATAGCCATTGCAGATATTAGAAAGCACTTTGCAGCACCCACAAAGTTTACTGAATCTAGTGCAGGGTTTCCCGAACCTTAAATTAGCATAAAATTCATGATTTGTTTTGGCCAATCACAGGCAGCTGTAACATTATTGCAATCTCTGGGAAGTCAGTTTCTGCAAAGCATCTTGGTATGTGTAGGAGGAGCTCAGACATTGCTACTGTGGATTTCTGAATTGTTCTGTTGTTGGCTTGCAGGTAAGTATAGAGTTAAAAACCATACTTGAAGGCAGTGTTTCTATTGGCTAGTCCGATGTGCCTATGTATGCAGTTCTGGGGGTGTAGAAACCAATTAAAAATAAATAAATCTGTATGCAGTGCTGGATCTTCCTTTTTGGAGCCCCTAGACAATGAAGTGGAGAAGCCCCTGCGAGTGCGTATGCAAGGTATGCACGGACCAATTTTTGCCTTTTATTAGCGTGTAAGTTCCTTTTCCTGTTGTATCTCTCTTGTTCTCGGTGGTCACCCCCTAGTAGCCAGTCTATGAACTGTAACATTTTGTTTTTTTAAGCCAGGAAAATGTTTTCTTTTAAAACGTGGCGCTCGTCACAGGGAAGCTCCCCTAGGCGGCTGCCTATTTAGCCTAATAGGTAATCCTGCCATGTCTGTATCTGTATAGATTGACTCAATGTAATGTATGTTTCTGATATAAGCAGCCTGTGATAGATTCCAAATAGTAACAAATGGGGAAACTTCCATATATCCTTTAAAGGCGTTTTTATGGCAGCATTTACTGCATATAATAGTTATTTGATTAAAGGCTTTTTTATGGCAGCATTCACTGCATATAATAGTTATTCGATTAAAGGCTGTTTTTATGGCGGCTTTCTAATGTATTTGTCCTTTACCAATACTTGTTCTTCAGTATAGCATAATATAAATATGAGGGCCAGTGTCACTTTAAAAAAAATCAATGCAGTTAGTGTGCAGTTATGCTTATCACCATTATATACTGCAGTAAGTACATTTTAGCAGGATAAAGTGCTGCCATATTAGCCATGCGTGGGATAGGCTTCCTCCGGTTGCAGTTTCCTTGTGTGTCCTTGGCCCAGTCATTTCTGTCTAATCCTTGCAGGTACACTGCACGCAGAGCGCTTTGTGCGTGCGCTCTAGGACGTACAGCAAATGGTACAGTGTTTCGAAATACATCCCTTTTTCTGCATCTTCTCTGGCGTTCTGACTGGGAGAAGATTAATAGTGTTTTATTCATGATAAATGCAGGTTTGCGAGTGTAGTCTTACTCATTCCCCTATAAACATCTGTTCCCACTGCAAACATCTGGCCATGGGAGATAAAAAGCAAAAGAGCGCAGAGCCAGTTCCTGCATCAAACAGATGAGGTGGTTTGGGAATTTAAAGGTACAAGAGTGGGGGGTATCCAATAATTCTTCTGTGCAGCCAGTGTATATCAATTGCATAGCTGCCAGCAGTGTAAGAGCAGTTTTATATTGACATTTAATAGGAATATTGCTTGTGCGGTATATAGGAATACATACAGTTTTGCAGACACTATGCGTTCTTGCCCCTGTAGAGTCGAAAATCTAATTTTGGTTCCAGAGATCAAGTGAGTTGTTCAAGGTCACAGGGGGAACGAACACTGGGATTCAAAAGTGGTTCATTCCCTTCAAAGGCAGTGACATTACTGAGCTAATCCTCTAGCTGGGCTGCAGGCTGCTTAGGTAAAGAGGAATAAGATCAGGAGGAAGCTCCTTACCTGGATATAGTTATCATTCAATGCAGGTTTAAGATGCTGTGTGTACCAGATTGGATCTGTTTGCAGGCGTATCACTATAGATTGTATATAACAGTATGGGATTGTGTGTACTTATATCATTAGATGTATATATCAACATATATCTGTGTGTGCCAGTATAGATTACATCTGTATATCAGTATGGATTGTATGTATGTATCAGTATGGGTCTGTGTGTGTCAGTATGGACCTGTGTGTGTCAGTATGGACCTGTGTGTGTCAGTATGGATCTGTGTGTATCGGTATGGTCTATACATATCAGTATTATTTGTATATTTATCAGTATGTACCTGTGGATATCCGAATGGATCTGTGTGTATCAGTATGTACCTGTGGATATCCGAATGGATCTGTGTGTATCAGTATGGACCTGTGTGTATCAGTGTGGACCTGTGTGAGTCAGTATGGATCTATGTATGTCAGTGTGGACCTGTGTGAGTCAGTATGGATCTATGTATGTCTGTGTGGACCTGTGTGAGTCAGTATGGATCTATGTATGTCAGTGTGGACCTGTGTGAGTCAGTATGGATCTATGTATGTCTGTGTGGACCTGTGTGAGTCAGTATGGATCTATGTATGTCTGTGTGGACCTGTGTGAGTCAGTATGGACCTGTGTCAGTCAGTATGGACCTGTGTGTGTCTCTGTGTGGACCTGTGTGAGTCAGTATAGATCTGTGTATGTCAGTGTGGGCCTGTGTGAGTCAGTATGGATCTATGTATGTCTGTGTGGACCTGTGTGAGTCAGTATGGATCTGTGTGTATCAGTGTGGACCTGTGTGAGTCAGTATGGACCTGTGTGTCTCTGTGTGGACCTGTGTGAGTCAGTATGGATCTGTGTGTATCAGTGTGGACCTGTGTGAGTCAGTATGGATCTATGTATGTCAGTGTGGACCTGTGTGTGTCAGTATGGATCTATGTATGTCTGTGTGGACCTGGGTGAGTCAGTATGGATCTGTGTGTATCAGTGTGGACCTGTGTGAGTCAGTATGGATCTATGTATGTCTGTGTGGACCTGTGTGAGTCAGTATGGATCTGTGTATGTATGTGTGGACCTGTGTGAGTCAGTATGGACCTGTGTCAGCCAGTATGGACCTGTGTGTCTCTGTGTGGACCTGTGTGAGTCAGTATAGATCTGTGTATGTCAGTGTGGGCCTGTTTGAGTCAGTATGGATCTATGTATGTCTGTGTGGACCTGTGTGAGTCAGTATGGATCTATGTATGTCTGTGTGGACCTGTGTGAGTCAGTATGGATCTATGTATGTCAGTGTGGACCTGTGTGTGTCAATATGGACCTGTGTCAGTCAGTATGGACCTGTGTGTCTCTGTGTGGACCTGTGTGTGTGAGTAAGTATGGATCTATGTATGTCAGTGTGGACCTGTGTGAGTCAGTATGGACCTGTGTGTGTCAGTATGGATCTGTGTGTATCAGTATGGATCTGTGTGTATCAGTATGGACACATGTGTCTCTGTGTGGACCTGTGTGAGTCAGTATGGATCTGTGTATGTCTGTGTGGACCTGTGTCAGTCAGTATGGATCTATGTATGTCAGTGTGGACCTGTGTGAGTCAGTATGGATCTATGTATGTCAGTGTGGGCCTGTGTGAGTCAGTATGGACCTGTGTGTCTCAGTGTGGACCTGTGTGAGTCAGTATGGATCTATGTATGTCAGTATGGACCTGTGTTAGTCAGTATGGACCTGTGTGTCTCTGTGTGGGCCTGTGTGAGTCAGTATGGATCTATGTATGTCAGTATGGACCTGTGTTAGTCAGTATGGACCTGTGTGTCTCTGTGTGGGCCTGTGTGAGTCAGTATAAATCTATGTATGTCAGTATGGACCTGTGTTAGTCAGTATGGATCTGTGTGTCTCTGTGTGGGCCTGTGTGATTCAGTATGGATCTGTGTGTATCAGAATACATCTATGCATGTGTATCAGATTGAGCTTGATGCACCCTCATTGATCTTTTGTCCCTATTGACCTGTGACTGTTCCCTAACAACAGGAGCTGCGTGTTTTAATTAGACACTGATCTTTAATAACATTCTGATTTAATAATTTAGTAAAGCAGTATTCAATATTAAACTTACTGATGAACATCAGCAAGCTTATGTCTAGATAGGAGCCAATGCTTTTTGATGGCTGATTCTTGGGGGTGTTAAGTTGGTCTACATTGGCAAGAAGCTTCTATCTCACCATTTAGGACCTTCAGTGTAGCAGCTTGTTTCCAACCCTCATTAACCCCCTTGGTTACATGGAGTCATTCTACACACACACAGATTTATTTTATTTAAAAATACCATTTGTTTTCCACACCCCCGGAGCTGCCGACATTGGCACAGTGAACCTCCCAATAGAAACACTTCATTTGGGTACGTTTTTTAACCCTAAACTAATGTTCAAGCCAACAGCAGCACAATGCCGAGAAGCACACATGAATATCTGAGCTCCTCCTTGCTTCATTGTATAGGGAAAAACAAGACTACACATCCCACATGGCACAAACTGCCATCACCGATTGAAACAATGTTATAGCTGCCTGTGATTGGCCAAAACAAATTATGAATTTTATGCTAATTTTAGCACAGATTTTCAGGTGTGTTAACTCTCAAAATTACCTGCTAGCAAACTCAAGATATTTAGCAAACTTTAGTCTTAAGTTTATTAATGTTTATTTTGGTATTTTTTAATGCAAAACTGTTTGCATACACTGCTGATTCTCCTCTATCAGATGCTTTCATAATCTAAGAAATTTAAATATACCTTTAATTATCTCAAAACACAATGATAAAAAATATATAACTATTTTTTTCAGAAAGAAATACAGTTTCAGATTTCTTCCATAGCATTCTTATCAAGTTCCATACACAAGTGCAGCTAAATTTGGAGAATTTGATACATTTTATAAATTCCAAGAACTATGGTAGAATCATCTATTTTGATCTATTTTTATAGTTTACAAGTGAATTTAGACTGTTTTTTTTTTATTTTTTTTTATTAAACACAGTCTAGCATTGTGGGAAATGTCATTTTTCAATGCAGTGCAAAAAAGCTAAATATGTTTGTTCAAATTAGGCAAACCTGAGATTTTTACTTATTTACAGACATAAAGTCGCATCTAAATATAATGATAGCAGTGGAATTTTTTTTTTTTTTTGCCTTAAAGTGATACAGCAATAGTCCAAGTTATTGAAGAAATGGGAACTTTTTTGTAATCTGCCACCAGCGCAGTGGCCAGCTGATGGCGACCCCTGCAGACTTTGATATTACGGTTTAAGGTTAGGGTTTGGGGTAGGGTTTAGAGTTAGGGTTCTGAATTAGGGTTTAGGGTTAGGGTTTAGTGTTAGGGTTCGTAATCAGAGTTTAGGGTTTGGGGTTAGGGTTTAAGGTTTGTGGTTAGGGTTTGAAGTTAGGATTTGAAATTAGGGTTTAGGGTGAGGGTTTGGGGTTAGGGTCTAGCGTTAGGGTTTAAGGTTTGGGGTTAGGGTTACGGTTTAAGCTTACGGTTTACGGATAGGGTTTAGAGTTAGGTTTAGGGTTTATGGTAGTACCAGATAACAAGCTCTACATAGTAAAAAAATGGCGCAAGCAGCGGCATGCAGCGACCAGCAGGTGACGATCTGATGGTGGGCAGATAACAGGAATGACCCCAGAAATGTAAATATAATTGCAATGGGTTATTTTTAGCATTTTCAATGGAAATGTTAGATAATTTAACTTAGTTGTAATGCATAAAATACACAAAAAAATATCTATCTAATGAATTTATTTCACATGATTTCATCTTTCACAGTGGGTGAAAAAGTATGAAGAGCATGCCCAGATGTCATACTGAATAAAGAAAAAATGATAGGATTTTACCACCTAAAAGTCTATGGGAGTATTAAAATGTATGCAGCTGAGCTTGCTCTTCTTCATGATCCCTGCATGCTGTGAGAGAAAATTATCATGTAAGATAAAGTCATTAGAAGAAACAGAAAATTTTCATGAAATTTTGGCTTAAAATACACAACCTTTAAGCTCAATTATCCAACAGTTTCACTCATTTTTTAACTCAAAGCCAGTTGTAATTATATTTTTATGTGTACTTGTAATTCCTGCATACCCGGGCCCTTTACTGTCCTGTAATGTTATTAATATATTATTTGTGCTTCTATTTTGGGAGGCTTTTAATTAATTTGTCTCTTGACTTCCTCTGAAATGACAGAGCTGGAGCAGGTCAGGGCTGTGAGTCATGCTCTGTGCAGCCAAACTTTCACACATTTGAGGTTGACCAGTGACACCGGCTTCATATTTTTTAAACATAATTACGGATTTATGTTCCTTGCTATCTGGATGCTGTTCTGTTTAAGAGCAAAAACTCAACTGCTATTAAAAAGATCATAAAATAAAGCAACAGAGGTTAATAAGCGAAAGTGTTGGACAAACCTTTTTTAAAAGAAATGCCGGTTGAGCATGAGGAGGGAGGTTGAGGAGGGAGGTTGAGGATGAGGAGGGAGGTTGAGGATGAGGAGGGAGGTTGAGGATGGGGTTGAGGATGAGGAGGGAGGTTGAGGATGAGGAGGGAGGTTGAGGAGGGGGTTGAGGATGAGGAGGGAGGTTGAGGATGAGGAGGGAGGTTGAGGATGAGGAGGGAGGATTAGGAGTGGGGTTGAGGAGGGTGATAAGGGAGGGGGGAAGAGACACAAAGAAGGGAGAGGTTGGAAGAGACACAGGGAAGGGAGAGAGGAGAAGAGACACAGGGAAGGGAGAGGGGAGAAGAGACACAGGGAAGGGAGAGGGGAGAAGAGACACAGGGAAGGGAGAGGGGAGAAGAGACATGGGAGAGAGAGGGGGCACAAGAGGGGGAGACAGAGGGCACAAGAGGGACACAGGGGGCAGCACATTTCCCACCCTCGGCTTATACTCGAGTCACTCATTTTACCCAGTATTTTGTGGTAAAATAGGTGCCTCGGCTTATACTCGGGTCGGCTTATACTCGAGTATGTACGATACTTCAATGCAATGTTTCTATTGGCTAGTACAAGGTGCCTATGTAAGCAGCTCTGGGGTGTGGAAACAAAAAAAGATGTATATGTGTATAGAATGATTCAATGTAATTTGTGTGTCTAAGATAAGTCATATGTGTTAGATTAGAAAAAGCTAATAACAGAGAAACTTCCATATGCCTTTAAGTGACTACTAAAGTGTTATTTTTATAGTATACTTGTGAAGAACTACTTGATAGTGAGCAAAATATATATAGAACTTTTAAAGTAAAATATTTTTTAAGTATTACATTTAATTATGATTTAATAGTGGCAGATGTTTGCTTTTGTTCTTAACAGGATTAGACACTTGGGAGGATTTGGAAGAATCTTAGTCTCATAAAACATCTCTATTGAGTTTTATTGGAAGTATCCCACTATGAATAGCCCCTTGACAATACGACTAAATAGAAGATGAAGTCACATTAGGATAAATCCCCCCTCAGTTTCAAAGCAAACTAGTTATCCAATATGAACACAACCAAAGTCTGCTAAAGATTAAACTAATATAAATAAATTATATTATTTATGTTATGCCTTTTTGAAGATAGTGTTGCTAATGGGAACATGTCATTTCATCTTATGTTTATATTGAAGTTATCAGCAGGAAAGTAAAATCCAGCTTTGCACACCCACAGCGAGCTTACATAACCAAGTACACACAGGAAAGCAGCCAGATACAGAGTTTGACTTTTCAAAGGAAGTACTTTCTGCAGGATGGAATCACATTGGTGGGTGGGGTCTGAGCTCACAGCTGAATCAGAGCACAAGGATATAAAGAGATAGAGACTACATATCCCAGGCTGCTTTGCAACACAGGAACCCCAGAGTATGATACAAATGTATCAGCTAACCCCTGCTTTATCCTGATTGGCCAAAACGAATAATGAATTGTATGCTAATCTTAGCAGGGATTTTCATGGGTATCAACTAAGTAAAGCCTTAGCTTGCAAACTGAAGGGACTTAGCAAACATCAGAATGAGTTTGTAAATGTTTATTTTGATATTTTTTTCATCCAAAATATGTTGGCATACACTACTGATTCTCCTATATCAGATAATCCAGGAAACTTAAATATGCCTTTAATATACTAGGCCACGCATTGGCCACAAACAATGCTGTATATATCTGGAATGATTTACTGTAGAGAAAAAATGTACAATGAATACCTAGTTTATTAAAGTGCTTTCGATGATACCAACTTCCTGTTAGGGTGACAGCTTCCCTTTATAGTACCATACAGAAAAAAAAATTGCAATTGTGTCCTTTAAAGCATTCATTACCAGGGGAATCACAGGTATTAGAATAAGCAAGACAATACTAGTCTCTCTGCAGCAGTGCAGCGCTCATCATTACGTGCTCCTTATGAATATAATGTCACGTCTCTCATTATTCAGTTCCTGCTGCTGACAGCGATATACCTTCCCAGACGCAGACCTGGCTGCGTGATATACAGTAGGTGTACATCAGGCAGAAGAGAGTGGGAGCTGATGAGCTGCTCTCCCTCCCTCATTCTGTTTAGATTCTTTCAGGCCCATGAGGCATCTAATGGTGCAGGGACACAGATGAAATCCTATTTGTTTGTGGACCCACCTGCTGCAATCCTGGCTATGTCTCACTTATCTCTGCACTTGGAAGGGTTAATCACTCTGCTCCCTGAGAGGGGGCTCAGATATTGCATTTTTGACCCTAATGGCAATGGAGGAGGTATAAGAACCTACAGTTAATGCATCTAAATACAAATAAAGTGTTCCATATTACATCACCCAGTCTGAAGAGCTTTAATTAAGTTGTCCTTTCATCTCATGTTCATATTCACGAGACAAACGCCAGCACTTAAAGAGACATGCAATTTATCAGCACTGCTCAGTACAATCAAACAGAGCTTTGAAATCAAGTGGAAAAAAAATGAATTTTTAAAATTGATTTTTATTTCACTGTTTTATAATAATCAAAGAGTTTTTCCTAATGACTGCATGTGTGGCTTCCTAGACTGGATAGCGCCGACTGAATCACAAACAATGCATTGGCTTTCCTATAACCAAAAATACCCTTCCAATATAATAATGTCAAAGAGAAAAACATTGAAATGTATTTGAGAGAATATACTCATTTACAGGGAGCTTGTAGTTTATGGTCACTTCAGGACATGAGAGCCTGTCCCCATAAACTCAATAGATCATCTAGTATGGCTTGATTCCAGGTAAATAAATAGTTTATTCCTGTTATGAGTGTGCAGGCAGTGGCAGCAGCAGTTGCAGCAAGGAGCTGCTAGATGGCGCTGCCGAAATTGTGCACAGTTCGCAAGCGCTGCTGAGATCATATACAATTTCCAAGCTTAAAACTTTACCCTTACCCTAACTCTAACCAACTAACCCTAACCCTAAAGCTATGATATCGGCAGCAAAATGTTGGCATCGACATTTAGCGGACGCGCATTAAAACTGTCACTGCTACTTGTGCCTTTGGCTTTCCGGCGCACTCATAACAGGAAAGGACCAACAGTTGGAATGTTGTAAACATTTGCACTTCAGCATTTAAAAGCAATTATAAAGAGCTTCAAATTAAAAAAAGATTTAACACCTTTTCTAATTGATTTTTTTATGTTCTAAATGATGGTACAGAGCAACATTCATCAATGTCCCATTAAAGGGGTATTTTTCCAGGTACATAGAGGAGATGGAGAGAATAAGATTAAGGGCAGGGGTAATCAATTATTTTTCACAGAATTAAACAAAATTCAAATGTATCTTTGAAATAAAGCTAAGGTATGGAAACTACATTATTTCATGAATAATGCAAATAGTTTAACATAAGTACAGTGGAGCCTATATATAGAAAATATAGAATAATTTTCCCATAGAAATGAACTAAAATTGGAATAATCCATTCCCAGCCCCAAATCCGATACATACATAAATAAAAATGTAACCAGAACTTTATCTTTACTGAGGAGCGATGATGGCAGAAGCGGAGGAGGAGCAAAGGAATTATTGGCTAGAAGGGAGTCACCTGCCATTCTCGTGATCAATGTATTTTTGTCCTTTTCCGGATGATTCACTAGTACTCGATTTAGCAAAGAATTTGTTCAATGCTATCTGTTTTTTTTTTTTTTTTAATGAATATAAGAGCAGCTTTTTGCCTAAAAATTTGATTCATTTTGTATTTGATCAATATAGGGGCTGGTGAATATAGGTCACACTGTACAGATGACCCTTGACATTCACAGGGGTTCTGTTCCCAGGGTCCCCGAGAATGTGGATTAAACACGAATATAGCAAAGCATGGATAAATAGTAAGCTTACCCATCTGACGTCTCTCGAGAATGGGTGAGGGGTGTGGTGGAACTCACCCCTGGGGGAAAGCCATCCCCAAGGTCCCAATCGACCTTTATCGGCAGGCTGTGGGGCTTAACGTCCCTTCGCCCCTTAGCGGAGGGCTCCCCAGCCATAATCCACATCTCACACCACCATTACATATGGTGGAAGACCTGGATAGATTCAGTATAATTGAAAGTTTAATTAAAGATTTGTAAAATGAAGAAGCTATAAATAATAAATGTGATGAAGCATCAGAGGTCTGGAAGAAAGTGACCACAGGTTCTGATTCAGACCCAGGTCTGCCTATTGACTACATCAATACTGTGAACCTCAGTACCCACCTCTGTAACATGTTCATGTATCCCCCTCAAGGACTTTTGAACAGGGCATGGATCAAGATGCAATTCCTTGAATTAGACAAAATTATTGAGCCATATTTTAGAAGATTATTCCCAAATTCTTTAAACATGTCTTTCTGCGAACTCTCAGGGTCATCTGCAGTTATGAAAGCTCAGTCTCTTGATTGGTCTGATGGACCCTACATGTACTTGCAATATGAGGGTGGCAATTATGACCATAATTATCAGGCTAGCAATCTGGGATTATTAGAATTAATATAGAAAACTGGTAAATGAAGTAGTAATTGCAGAGATCTTTAAAGCCCAATTTGTTGGTTATCCAACTGATGAATTCCATTCAAAATTTAAAGTATATGTGCCTCCCTACTAGGGCTGTTTTAAGCCATTTTGTTTCATTTGGCAGAGGGTCCAGAAATGCATTGTTTTGCTCAAAATGCAAGCATATCATTCTCTGTATGTTATATGCTTGCTGTGGAAGAAGAACATACATTTTCGAGTGGTAAATCATGCTACTTCTTCCCTACACTGCAAAGAGGAAAGGTATGGCATAGAAATTCTCCAATACTCTACAGCATTTTAAAAGCTTTATTTTAGGCAGAAATATGACATATTCCCACAAATCTACTCCTATATTACCTCCCATAAAACCTCCACTATTATTTGAACTCAACTAAAGTGTTAAAAATTACATGCGGCCATTGAAGTGAAACCTGTTGCCCATCACTGCTATAGGGTGTAAATATAGATATCATTAACATGGACATCAAACATCTTCGTTTCAATGTTCTGCCTGGCTGATCATGTCTATATGATGAGTAGTCAGGAATCTTCCTGTCTGACAATCAAGACGATAACCAGAGTGGTCAGCGGTTCATCTCACTGCGCGCCGTGTGGAATTTATGACTAATTTCTAGAGACAGGTTGAAATACATATTATTTGATTCAAAGTAAAATAGAATTATTGAGGTTTAAATGGATTCATCTCTGAAATAAATATAATTAATTACAATTGTTAAATACTGATAAACCATCATTGTTTGGTAATGGACACCTTAGAAGGCTACAGTGCCTTGCAAAAGTATTCACCCCCCTTGAATTTTTAACTATTTTGTTACATTACAGCCTTAAGTTCAATGTTTTGTTAATGAGAATTGTATGTGATGGATCAGAACTCAATAGTCTAAATTGGTGAAGTCAAATGAGAAAAATATATACATTAAACAATTTTTTTTAGAAATAGAAAATAGAAAATTGGCATGTGCATATGTATTCACCCCCTTTGTTATGAAGGCCATAAAAAGCTTTGGTGCGACCAATTACCTTTAGAATTCACATAATTAGTGAAATGATGTCCACCTGTGTGCAATCTAAGTATCACATGATCTGTCATTACATATACACACCTTCTTTGAAAGGCCCCAGAGGCTGCAACACCTAAGCAAGAGGCACCAATAACCAAACACTGCCAAGGAACTCTCCAAACAAGTAAGGGACAATGTTGTTGAGAAGTACAAGTCAGGGTTAGGTTATAAAAAAATATCCAAATCTTTGATGATCCCCAGGAGCACCCTTAAATCTATCATAACCAAATGGAAAGAACATGGCACAACAGCAAACCTGTCAAGAGACGGACCCCCACCAAAACTCACAGACCAGGCAAGGAGGGCATTAATCAGAGAGACAGCACAGAGACCTAAAGTAACCCTGGAGGAGCTGCAGAGTTCCACAGCAGAAACTGGAGTATCTGTACATAGGACGACAATAAGCCGTACGCTCCATAGAGTTGGGCTTTATGGCAGAGTGGCCAGAAGAAATCCATTACTTCCAGCAAAAAACAAAATGGCACATTTTGAGTTTCCAAAAAGGCATGTGGGAGACTCCCAAAATGTATGGAGGAATGTGCTCTGGTCTGATGAGACTAAAATTGACATCACCCTAAGAACACCATCCCCACAGTGAAACATGGTGGTGGCAGCATCATGCTGTGGGGGTGTTTTTTAGCAGCCGGGACTGGGAAACTGGTAAGAGTTGAGGGAAAGGTGGATGGTGCTAAATCCAGGGATATTTTTGAGCAAAACCTGTACCACTCTGTACGGTTTAAGGGGAAACATGTAAATGTGTTGGAATGGCCTAGTCAAAGCCCAGTCCTCAATCCAATAGAAAATCTGTGGTCAGACTTAAAGATTGCTGTTCACGAGTGCAAACCATCCAACTTGAAGGAGCTGAAGCAGTTTTGCAAGGAGGAATGGGCAAAAATACCAGTAGTAACATGTGGCAAGCTCATAGAGACTTATCCAAAGCGACATGGAGCTGTTATTGCCGCAAAAGGTGGCTCTACAAAGTATTGACTTTAGGGGGCTGAAAAGTTATGCACATTGACGTTTTCTTTTATTTTGTCCTATTTGTTGATTGCTTCACAATAAAAAAAAAAAATCTTCAAAGTTGTGGCCATGTTCTTTAAATTAAATGATGCAAATCCTCAAACAATCCATGTTAATTCCAGGTTGTGAGGCAACAAAACACAAAAAATGCCAAGGGGGTGAATACTTTTGCAAGGCACTGTATATTGTCTACTAACATATCTCCTCACCAACCTCTATTTTATTAAATTACACCCACATTTTCTGTACAGTGAAATACAATAAAACATTCCCATACCCCCTCAGATAAACACATAAAAAAGCCAACAAGTAGCTTAATTTGGCACTAACTGATGGAGCTTCACTACAAGTCCTAGGAAGCCCCATGCTGTGCTGCTGTCTGGATGTCTAACTACATGGACATGTAGGCACCTCCCTCGCCCCAGACCCTCCTAATATACAGAAGAGAATAGCCTCTTCCTAATAATATTATCCTCTAAATACTGTACTTCATAATACACAGTATTCACCTCATACTGAAAACTCATATGAAATCCTACAACTAAATGTCTGATAAGTAGGGATATACATAGACTTTGTGTTTACAGTGTGAATCCCCACATACTGTGCAGTGAGCTCCTAGTCTATTAACATTGACACTTTTGACTGTGTCCTAATCTGTTAACATTGACTGTGCTGAGATGTATAGTTGATTACAAGGTCTATAAAACATAGCTCAGGCAATATATCTTGCCCTAAAAAAAAGCATTACAAAATGGTACCTGCTTTGAGTACTTCTAGAACGTTTACAGAAAATTATTGTAATAATTTAGGTAGTTAAATTGCATTTTAACCTCTGAGTGAGACCAGACTGATATACTACAGGATATTTCACCCCGTGAATGGCACAAGTGAGCTAAAAGAGGCTGCTCTCTGAGTAGGTGACAAGACCTATAGAAACAACCTACTTAGGTGTGGTTCGTTTTCAGATGAGCACCTTGACGCTTTTTGTTAAATATTCTCACCTTATAGGTGATAGGGGGCTCCAGGCATGGACTCCTTGCTTGCTGTGCCTTAGGGAGTACAGCTGCACCTTACTGATGAGGCCAAAGAGTGGCTGAAATGTCTGGGGTTTTCTGTTTCTCCTGTTCAGGGAAGAATTGCCTGTTTTTTCGGTGCTGGGTCACTTTTTTTTTGTGAGACCGGACTGATGTACTACAGGATATTTCTCCCTGTCAAGGGCAAACGTGTTTAAAAGAGGCTGCTCTCTGAGTAGGTGACCAGACCTATAGATCAAACCTTCTTAGGTGTTGTTCTCAGATGACTCTTTTTGTATATAACAAACTAGATAGAACGTATCAATAGTTTTCATTAGAGCTTAACACTACACAATTTAATACAAAAAAATTAAAAGCCTTTATTACACACAAAAAATACAAGAAAAATTAAAAAATATATACACTGAACTACACAGCAACACAAAATACAAGATGCAGCCAAAATGGCATACAAGATCTTAGGGAGAGACGAAGTAAGTGTGGTCAAGTCCTCCATACCACAGGTAAGAATAGTAGAACCCTGTGACCTCAAAGGTTACCTCCTACCTGGAAGGCTCTACCTATGTAGATACCCCAGTTTGTGGATAAATACCCACCTCAAAGGGTACCTCCTACCTGGAAGGCTCTACCTATATAGATACCCCAGGTTCTAGCTAAATAACTATAAACATTTACAGTTGTGTAAGTAATGAACATTTTGAAGATTTTTTTTATTATTTCACAAATCTCTTATAAATAAATAAATGTAATACATTTCCATTCTAGCGTTCCACACATTAGACATTATTAAATGCTCTTTCTGTAAAATACTACAAAAAAATCATCCCTGAATCTTCTACCCTCTCAGCTTTGAATTATGGTCTGATATTATAATGCTCCTCTATATCTCTGAAAAATGCTTCCCTCTTGACCTCTGTTAAATCTCTCAATATATAATGAGAACTGCCATTCCAGAAATTGCGAAACCGGTACTTGATAAACAGAATCATGAGGTCGGTCGCCATACCCCTAAATTAGCATGAAATATTTTGTTGTCTCCTTGCTTTGGAAAGCTAATGATGTATGAATCATATACAGAGGCTGGATAGATTTTTCTAATATTGGGACGGTGTATTCTGCTGCTTCATCACACACTCTTGAGATGAGCTGTGCTGATAGCTCTGCCCTTTATTGCTGATGAGACATATTTCTTTTATGCAAATTGAAAACGTCATTGACTGTGAAGTCAAGGGAAATGACAGCTTCAAATATAATGTAGTGCTTGGAACGTCTCCACATGGTATCGCATGCATGTCCTCTGTAATATGCAATTCAAATACAATTGCGCTTCACTTCACACATCTCCTATTCTGTCACCAGTTAAATATATATATAATATGTGTTCAGAATGCATTCAACCTCTCTTATTTTTTTACCCTTTATTTTTTCCTCTTATTGAACTGAACAGGGACTACTATGAGAGCCCAAGTGACATCACAGCATGATGTCATATCTCTCTAGATAGCGGTCACAGCTGTCAGCTCTTGGTATTCCTAGGGTGGTCTCCCATCCAAGTACTGATCAGGCCCATCCCTGCTTGGCTTCAGGGTTGTGTGACCTATTGGTTCCCTGACTGGAATCGAACCCAGACCGCAGTGGTGAAAGCACCAAATCCTAATCAATGGACCACCAGGGAACCCGAGTAACAGTTATGGATCGATTATTGAGGAACTTACCTGCATTTAATATGTATTCTATTAATATATAAGCAAACTAAATTGAAAATTTAGTTTAGCACGTGTGGCATCACCATGTTAAAGATCTCAAAAGCAGTCTCCATGAACATTAGAGGGTAACCAGCTGGTCCCCAGGAGAAAAAGGTTAAGAGCCACTGCTCTAGTAGGTGCTTGGGGTAGCCATCTTTTTTTTGAAGGAATACTATATGCAAGTTTTTTTAAAGGAAAACTGCCAATTTCGTCAGTTTACCAAAGAATGAGAATTGAGCAAAAACTTAAACGTACACATTTTTAAAATATGTTATTTTTATTCCGTGTGACTCCATTTCCAGCTCTGATCAAGCACGTCAAGCACATGTCCTTCCTTGCCGAATCATTGTAGGAGGATTTTATGTAAATTATGGGCGTGTGCATTAGTGCATACTGTTCCTTCAGGCTCTATAAGTGAGCCCAGAAGTAGCTCCGTCCACAGCTATGCCCCATAATTAGAGCAGAATCCTCCTAGAGTGACTCAGTAGCAAAGGAGGAATGAAGTGCTTGATCAGAGCTGCAAATTGTGTTACAGGGAGTAAAAATAAAATGTTTTAACAATAAGTATGTTTTTTTTTCATACAGTGGCCCTTTAAAATAATTT
Source organism: Discoglossus pictus (assembly GCA_027410445.1). Taxonomy (NCBI): domain Eukaryota; kingdom Metazoa; phylum Chordata; class Amphibia; order Anura; family Alytidae; genus Discoglossus; species Discoglossus pictus. The sequence continues at coordinate 40,117,338 of CM050167.1, read as the reverse complement.
TGTTTTGTAAATTGGAGAGCTGTATAAATATTTTTGTTGAAATAAAATCTGGTAATTTAACATCAAGATCTCCTCCGATGCCTATCCCTGTGTTCTCCATCTCTTCATTAGAGTTATGGTTATGTAAGTGAGCTGGATTATGAATGCATCTGATAGAGGAGAATTAGTAGTGTGTAAAAAAAAAAAATTGCATGAAAATATCCCAAAATAAACATTTATTAGCTTACCTTGAAGTTAGCAATATGTCCTATATTTTTTGGCATTTGCATGTGATTGTGTACGACCCTAGAAAATCCCACCTGAATTAGCATAACATTCAAGTTCAGAACCAGGCTAATACATTGTATCATTCGTCGCCTGGTGTGCACAGTACAAGAACTGAAACAGTTACTTCCTGTTTCTCTGTACCAGAAAGGTAAAAATATGTACCCTGCTGTGTTTCCAGATGCATTCATAATCCAGCTCACTTACATATGCCTTTAAGTAAAAGAATCCAGAAACTAGCCCAGAGAGGTGCAAGCATTGTTTAAGGATGTATTCCATGTGCTTACATCCTTGAGAGAGCAGTGTCCTACCAAAGACAGTGCTGCACCTCCTTGAGACTCGGGTTGCAGATGAGAATCACACCCTTTGAAAATGACTCAAAACAAATCCCCGTTTTCTTTACATATATTTTTTTATTGAAAGAGGCAATGTTATTACATGAAATATATCATCTCATAACAATTGTATAAAGTCATCTGGTGTCATCAAATACAGATCTCATCTGATAAACCATTTATAACAAATAATCATTTAGACTTTGATTTAAGTCTGTGGTCTCATTTTGTTTTTTCTTACAAAAAATTACAACTCTTAAAAACCTAACAAAGTAAAATAACTAAAACAAATGTATTACACTGAGGAAATACAAAAGAGTAAGTTTCTGACAAATATCTTATATGAAGAAGAAGAATACATAGCTGTATGATATGACCCCTAAGTGATTTGTCATTCATTTCTATTTTTTCCTGTTTATCCATGGTGACCATTTTTATTTATATAATGACAAACAACTTAAAAAAATAATAAATCAACCTGCTTTTTTGAAACGTATTGCTTTACTTTAAAACCTTAATATTTATTGGAAACATATTATGTAGCACTTTCTCCGCACTAATATGTCATTTTAGAGCATGCTCACTAGTCATTTAATCGTGTGGAAAGAAAAACCCCAAGAGCTCACAATTTTGGATCCTCTACAAATACAAATTCCAACATGTAATTGAATGATTCTGGTCCATTTTTGTAGCTGTGTAGAAATGAATTGCAAACTTTCATTAGTTTTTTTCCCCTTCTGGATCGCTACCTTGTCATGTCCGGTCACCCAAGATGGGCAGGTCATAGCAAAGAGGTCAGACAAATTGTGGTAGGGCGCAACTAAATAGCTGGACAAAAACAACATGTGTTTCAATGAGGAAATTAGTAGTAAGAAAATTTTAGATGTTATAAAAAAAATGGGGAAAAAATAAGGCACCAGGACCTGATGGGTTTGATCAATTATACTATCAAATATTTTCAAAGGAGATCTGTGATCACCTAGGTAATATGTATAATGAGATCAAAACAACAGGCAAGTTAAGAGCAGAATTATCTAAAGCCAAAATAATAAATATCTTAAAGCAGGGGAAAAACCCAGAACTTAGCACGAGCTACCGTCCAATTTCCCTGATAAATGTAGATGTAAAAATATACTCCAAAATATTGGCAAATAGACTAAACCTTATTATACCCAAATTAATACATCTGGATCAATCAGGTTTTGTCAAAGGACGACAAGCTTCAGATAATATAAGACGTTTGGTCGACTTCATGTCAATCGCCAAGAGCAAAGATCTATCCTTACTGTCCCAGTCTCTTGACGCTGAGAAAGCGTTTGACAGGGTCGGTTGGGATTTTTTAGATGCAGTTTTGGAGAAATACGTTATGGGCGATTTTGGATCTAAAGCTATTAAAGCCCTTTATACAAATCCATCAGCGTATATATCAGGACCTGGATTTGAACCCGAGAGTTTTACTATTAGTAATGGTACACGACAAGGATGCCCCCTATCCCCCTCCTGTTGATTTTATTTATGGAGCCATTTGCGGCATCCATAAGAAATAATGTTTTGATTGAGGGAGTGGTGATGTTGTGATAGGAGGAGAGGTGAATAAGATCATGCTCTTCACGGATGATATTCTGTTAACACTTACGAACCCTCCGAGCTCATGTGTCAATTTGCATCAAACTCTTCGTGAATATGGTAGTCTGTCATATTTTAAAATTAACTCCTCAAAATCAGATATAATATATAGGAAACTCAAATGGGAAACCAAGCAATCCCTAAAACAACAAATTATGTATAATTTAAATTCAAGGTCAATAACACATTTGGGCCTGAAATTCTCCTTCACTATGAAAAACTATATGAAAGAAAATTTAAGCACCCTTTTGAAAGATATAAAGGTGCTAACAAATGAATGGAGAAAAATAAATCTGTCTTGGTCGGCCAGAATAGCTGCAATAAACATTTTCCGAAATTAAGTTATGTGTTCAGATGCATACCTGAGAAAGTTTCTAACATCTTCTTAAATCTGATTCAATCGGGTATAGATACGTTCATTTATTTGGGTAAAAAAGCAAGAATTAAAAAATTTGAAAAAGGAGGCTTGGGTATACCGTCAATAAAGGGCATCCATGATAAAATTTTGACTTCAAAATTGATGGTTTTGAATATCCAGAGTAACAGAACAATTTGGAAAAATATTGAGGATAATCTTTTGGGTGATATACCAATTCATACAATTCTGTGGCATTCAAATATTGAGTCTATCCCCCTTAGTAATCTACTAGGAGGGCTTAGAGCCATGTTGAAATTCTGGTTCAAAACCAGATTAAAAAATCATCTAATTCATATTCCCTCCTTGGCTTTGCCTATAGAAATTTGAAGAACTAAAGAGAATCATCACACCCTTATATATTGGAAAAAAAGGGTATTAGTTATATAGGCGATATGTACTCAAAGGGTAAATTAATTAATCTAACCACATTACAAATTAAATTTAACACTAGTAAGATCTCATGTCTTGAATATGAATCAATAACAAAGCTTATGTTGCTTTGGAAATCCAAACCAGTGAATGAAGATAGCTTATTTAAAATGGAGATCCTAGCGACTAAGGAGGATGACTCCAAAATTATATCGAAATGTAGTAGGGCGATGTCTGATCAGTCTATTATTTTTAAATCTAGTGCTATTTCTGCATCGGAAGCGGAATTAAAGTTGTTTTTTGAGCCCTCTTCCTGGTCTAATTCCTTTCAACTAGTAAAAAAATCAGCAATTAATACCTCCTATCTGGAGCTATATTTCAAAATTGGTATTTCACCCCCCAGTTTATGGGAAAACAAAATTTTCAACCAGACGATTTATGCTGGAAAGAATGTGGTATGCGAGGCACTACACTACACGTATGGTGGGAATGTGAAAGTAATAATACACTATGGGTAAAATGCTTTCTAGAACTATCAAAGATCTGTGGTAAATATCTAATAGGTACCCCCCAGATGGCCCTTTTTCATTTACCGTATTGGTCCGAAAATAAGCCGCACCCGCATATAAGCCGCACCCGTAAAGTTCATGGGGAAAAAATAGAAAAAAGATTTCCCGTAAAATTGGAGTGAAAAAGACTCTCAAAGTGATCAGCCATTGCAAGAAACAGGCTTTCTATTTAGCACTGTAGCTTTTTTTTGCAGGTTACAGGCTTTACAGGACATTAAAATCACTAAAACCGTAAATCGATATTCAATACCTTAGTCTAAAGCACGAAAACCGGCACCCTTAATTTGCAATCGCCCAAATCGGCAGTAATTTTGCATTCGCGAATAGAAGCCGCACACGTAACAAGCATCGTTCGCAAATCGGCAATGATTTTTTACCGTCGCGAATATAAGCCGCACCCTTAACTCGCAAGCTCAAAAATCGGAAAAAAGGTGCGGCTTATATTCGTACCAATACGGTAGATATAAATACGGTAGCTCCACAAGCAACATTTTTAATCTCTCATATTCTTTTCATTGTAAAACATATTTTAACAAAATACTGGAAACAACCCTCATGGAATGAAGTAGTAAACACAATAAAAATTAATCAGGAAATTATGAGGAATAATTTTTAATTTAATCCTATAAACAAGGGCCTCTGTGCAAACTGGGCGCTATGGGATCTGTATTGTCAACACAAAGGGTACAGGAATAAATACTGGTCTAAAAGTTTGATATGGTCAACGTATATTGTTATATTATAATACACTTGTGCAATATGAAATGTAATGGCAGCTTTATGAATGTTTATGTTTGTATATATGTGTTTTTTATTGTATAGTGTATATTTTATATGTAAAAAACAATAAAAAAAAAACAAAAAAACAACATGTTTCTTTTTAAATAAAACTGCCTCTAATTAGTTACTTTTTATGGGATTAAAAAGTTATGGAGTATTCCAGTGGTGGGTGGAGAAGACAATCAATATACATCAATTTTCTCTCTGAATAACTTAATGTGATAAAATAAATTAAAAATAAACACAATCTTTAAATTTTTACTGTGCGGCTTAATTTCCTTTTCTCACTTAATTCTTGGCCTAAGTGTAATTGTACACTAATGAGCTTTTCATTAATCATATTGAAAGCACTGACAGTTGTATATGGCACATTCCAATATCCCTCTGCATTCAAAGTCTCCTCTCATCTCAGGAATTCATCAGCAGAAATCAAATTCGTACAATTCACAGCATATAAAAGGGAATAAATTAAAGGCTTCATTTTTTTCCCGGCTAAAAACATTTTTACTATTTTTTTTCTAAATAATATATTTTTAATAAAGGACGACAATGACTTTTTAATGATCAAATCAGACAAAATCTCTGTTATCAAAAAGAGCATAAATATGGAAATCCAGCGGGCCATTAATTGCCCTGTGTGGATGCAACGTGGCGCGCTAACATTCCCTATCATTTCAGTAGAGTATAGAAATGTCTGCTTTATACCAATGTATTATTTATGCTGTTTATCCTTTACTAATTCTCAATCTAATACTGGCTGGTAGTTCAATACCATTGTGAATCCTCTGCATATTCAATCCATTATACTGACTGGCTGTTCCCTGCTAATGTATTATCTCATATTAAATTCATCTATCCCCACTAATGCCATATCTTAGACTAACTATTACCTTCTAATTTAATACATTCTATGCTTCGCTAATCCAATATTTATTTGAAGCTAAACATGTCTGTGCAGAGCTAATACACTGCTCTGTAGCGAGTCTTTGTACGGCGTCAGTACATCAGGATAATACAAATTCTAATCTGCCCGGTATAATAGTGCGGCGCTTGGCTACGGATTGTGGTTACTATGGAATAAATATTTAAGGTACATACCAAATAATCTATCATGCACTAATTGGCAGATAATACAATTTTGCACTTTCTTTCATACCACTAATTTGCGGATCAATGCTATGTTACATTATTTGTAGGGCACAGATGCTAGAATGAGTATTGCAAATTGTTCAGAATAGGAAGTGGTTGCCATTTTGCTCTTAAAGAATTACACATGATGAAAACATACACACACTTTTATTTATATATATATATATATATATATATATATATATATATATATATATATTGATGTTGTTCAGTCCTTCAGCCCTGTCTGACCCTCATTGACCATATGGACCGCAGCACCCCAGGCACATCTGTCTGTGCTTCTGGTTGTGTTTATCCATATGGTTTTCTTGGCAAAGATACTGGAGTGGGTTGCCAGTTCCTTCTCCAGTGCACAGCAATTTGTCTGACCTCTCTGCTGGGACTTCACAGTTTCCTTGAGGTACACAAGCCCCTTCAACGACAAGGTAGTGATTCAGAAGAATATATATATATATATATATATATATATATATATATATATATATATATATATACACATGCAAATATACTATGCTTGAGTCTAAGAACATGATTTCGCATGGATGTCAAATATTTGTTTAATATGAAAACAAATAAATGTTGATGCCTCTGATGGTTCCTGGAGGCATCCTTGATGCGGGATGTGGTAAAAGTTGTATGTGAGATTTACATTTCTGTAGGAGTGGGTCTTGCTGTTAACTTTCCAATTGCCTGGTTGAAACTTCAATGATATTACAAATCCCCTCTCTCTCCCACCCTCCTCGACCCCTGCCTCTACTGATAAGATAAATAAATACGCTCAGGATCCAAGCTTGAAAGAGGGATTGAGGTAGACAAGGTGAAGCTTTTTATATACTTAGAATAAGTTCTTCAAGACTTCAGATTTTTTCTAAAAATGCGTTTATTCTTATGGCTGACATACCTTCTAATGTTGTCTGTTTGCTGCCTACATGAACATGAACTACAGATGGCCTTTAAAGGGAAAGTTTCTCATTTGTTATGGAACCCTATTTGACTCCAAAACATAGAAGCATATCTCAGACTTCAAGATCCCTCCTGTGGTACCCCCAAAAAACCCTCATTTGTACTCAAAAATAACTTGTGTCAATGTCCGACATCTCAAGTGACTCCAAATTAGTCCACAAGACTTTAAAAACTCTGCTCAATACCTCAAAACTCAGAACCCTTTTAAGGTTACTTTTGAAACTTTTTGATATAAGTGACATGTGAAACGCATTGTTGTAAAAAAATGGAACCCCGTGTGCACTAAGCTTTGTTTCCCATAAGTACGTTCCATGACTAGCTGGCCATATCTACATTCAGCCATGGCTGTGTGCAAAACACTGGCAAAGATCACCATGTTGGATATACCTATTTCTCTCCCCATTCATCATCTCTCCTTTCCTTCCAATTCTTCACTCCCTCTTTCTCTCTTCATTCATTATCTTTCTTTCTCATTCCTCTCTTGTGGCACTCTCTCTTAACATCCCTCTTTTTCTCCCACTCCTCCTCTTCTTTCTTCAGCTCTCCTTCTTATCCCCATCTTACAAATCCTCAATCCTCTTTACTTTTCTCTATATCCCTTTCCCTCCCCATTCCCATTTCTTTTTATCTCATACTTCATCCATTTATCTTCAAACTCTTCACCCTTTATCTGACGACTCCTAATCCCTCTTTCTGTCCACTTATTCCTTTGTCTGTCAACTCCTTATTTCTCCTAACTTCTCAAGCCTCTTTCCTTCCACACTGCCCACCCACCCATTCCATTGCTCATCCACCCACCTTATCTCTCTAAGCTTCTCATCCATCTTTCTTTCTTGGCTCTTTGTCTCCTCGATCATAATCCTCACCTTATCCTTATCCCTCCTACTCTCCCACGTCTTAGTCTTTTCTCCTCACTACTCATCCATTTTCAGTGACCACTCTATATCCCTCTCTCCCAACACCTCATCCCACTATCTCTTCCTCTCTTTGCATTGACCTACAGACCAGCACTGGTGCAATGTAGCCATCATCTTTATTTAGATAAGTTCTCCTTTAAGTCGGACACTTGTGCTACCTTCTCCTTCTGCCATTTTCTCTCCCGGTCACAGCTTGATTGCTCCCGATCATACAACGGAGATAAGCTCCTATTAGGTACTTCTCACCCACTGATTCCATCCCACTCTGAAATTGAATTAATGTTCCCCTCTGCTACAATTGCCTTCATCTCTGTCTTAGCTGTGTAAATCCAGCCAGCTGTGCTTGAGAATCCACCTGAGTAATTTTCTTTCTTAACCCCTTTGCAGTCAAAGTAAAACACAATACAAATAAATCAGAATAAATAAAAAAAAAGTTATCCGACTTTGTCCACAAAAGACCTGTAACAAGGTGAAAATTTATTTTATTTATGTGCAAAATAGAACAATATACTTTGGTAAAAAAAAAACTAGATAATCCTACAATAATTTCTATGAAAACCTCAAAAAACAGTGGTGGAAACACTCAGGGAAAGTAAAATTAAGGGGGGAAATAATTTGATACGAATTGTTCATTTTAAATGTTTCCGTACAGCATAATGTGCTTGAACATATAGGAATAGTGTATATATAGATAGTTTCCCTTTATTCTGCTTTATCTCTTTTGTGCTTTTACCCTAGACCCTTTACACATTTTCTTTGTGCAATTAATTACAATTCCTCCGTACCGTGTGTCTTTTGTCCAGTGTGAGCCGGCTATTTCTTAGCATTTTGTGTTTTTTTTTTTGCCGTCTCCACAGGTATAAAGGCAAAATTTGTAACATGTAATGAGTATTGCATTTGAATTGAATCTATCAAAAGCTCGACACTCTACATAAAATATTTGTCCATATAAAAGTTATTAATATATACAGTAATCATTTTATACTTCATTTATAATACTCATTCTAAAAACATTCATGTTCAGTTATTTTATATATATATATATATATATATATATATATATATATATATATATATGTGTGTATATGTATATATATATATATATATATATATATATATATATATATATAGTAGACTCTCAGTTAACTGGCACCCATGGGGATTGGTAGATGCCGGATAAATGTAGTTTCTGGTTGCTTGAGAGTTACATATAAAAGTGGCCTAGATTAGCTGCATATAGGATGCTCTGTTAAGTATATTTGTCAGTCAGGGCTGTTCTAGCAGCAGCAGCTTTCACTCCTCCCTTACACACAGGTACGTTCGGCTGGAGGGTGCGGTGCTGATCCAGAGTAATGTAACGCCAACACTGCACTGGCTCAGTCACTCATGCTTGTCTGCTTCCAGGTAAAACTCAATTGCAGAGACGTACAGTGGATGCAATCTAGGTGCCTGTAAACATTTTGTGGCATGCAACCTGGCTCCTGACATTTGTTGAGCCCTGTAAAATGTAATTTTAAGTACAGTATTCAATTTTTTTTCTGGTTGCTTGAGTTCTGGTTAACTGATAGTCTACTATATATAAAACATTTGACAGCATACATTTAACAGAGCATGTCTTTAAAAAAAATGCGTGAGAAAGTTGTGTAAAGTTTACAAGCTCTGTAGAGGGCCACTTAATTCAGCACAATTTGGATCACATCACAGTAAAGATCTCCTAAGAGCATGTTGAAATAAATTTTGAATTTTTTTAATACCGTACTTGCATTTTTCACTGAGAAATCAAACAAAATAATATATGTGCATACATGTTTAAAACACTGTCCACATGCTGCTGCATTACTGTAACCACTTAGGTGTCCCCCCCCCCCCCCCTTTCAAGTCAAATATAAGGATTTTGTCAGACTACTTACATTAACAGTTTGAAGGTGACAGGTTCTATTTTTTCATATTATCGGCAGAAAATTCAGGTTTTCTGTTCTCTTTCCTCTCTGAAATTTGAGCAGTACAGACCAATGCAGAGGGAGCTAGTGATCTGTGCTCCACTCTGGTGCACCATGTGTGTAGTGATCAAAACATAAAAATAACCCTTAACAAATCTATCTGTGTGGGTATGGAATACAGGATCCACCTAAAACAGGACAGCTATGGGTTTACTGGTCAGTGTAGTGTAACCTGAGTCTGCTGCACCTGTCAATCACAACCATCCCCCATTGAACTTCACACGTGCATGCTGGACTCGGCAATCTGTTAATTAGTCATGCAACAGCCAGTGGGCAGGATAGACTTGTATCTGAACATACATTTAAAACTTTAGATATTGTAGATGTTTTTTAGTGTAATAAAAAAATAGATCATTTTAATATACAATCTTGCATCATGAAGAGCAGTGAGGAAAATGGCCCTTTAAGGTCTATGTAAAAGTTATGGAATGTATATACTTTGACAGCAACACCTACCTGTTTATGTAGAGCAGAAGCTGTTATTTTAAGTCTTATTTGTGTCACTGACACTTACCTGATTGAGTCAAAGTTCAAGAGCCAGCTCAAAAGACAATCACATTTTCATTGTTGTGTTCTTTAGCTGCTCACATCATCTAATATAAAGAGGTCTTGTAGCAATAAAGGACAAGTGCTGAAACCTTTACACATATATATGAATGTCTTTAAGTGTATGGTTTCATATAAAGGCAACTTGTGTTTTGGCGAGGCATCCATTTATGTGCAACTTCCTTTTTAACTTTTTTCCTACACGTTTTACAAATAGAATATTGCATCCTTAGAAATTTATATTAAAAAAAAGCAATACCCCCACAGCTTTTATATAAATACCTGTGTACAAGATGGAAGATAACATGTTTTACAATGAACAGCAATATTAAGGGAGTATTATGAGCCCCCTCAAGCGTGACTCAGTAATTCTCCAGCTTTTGCAACTGATACCGTATTCAGCCTTTGTGATACATCCAGCTATTGTAACTTAGCAAGGGTGCATTCCTCCTAGATTCACAGCTTGAAAAGTATTCTCATGGTAAGTGAATAAACTAGGTCATTTAAAGAATATTGTAACGTCAGAAGTAAGAGGCTTAAATCTGTATCCAGCCCACTGCAAATATACATTGGGATGGCTTAGAGGAATATACTTCTATGAATGATAAGATTGTAAGGTGCTCTAGCGCTGCCCTAGATAACTGATCTGGTGATCTCTGGAGTTATTTGTTGTGTGTGATAAGTAATCCTGAACTATTACTTGTCAGCTGTTTTATATTCACCCCCCCCCCCCCCCCCCCCTGACACTTTTCATGTTTTGTTCCCTCACAACCTGGAATTAACATGGATTGTTTGAGGATTTGCATCCCTTAATTTACAGAACATGCCCACAACTTTGAAGATGTTTTTATTTTTTATTTTATTGTGAAGCAAACAACAAATAGGACAAAATAACAGAAAAAGTCAATGTGCATAACTATTCACCCCCCTAAAGTCAATACTTTGTAGAGCCACCTTTTGCTGCAATCACAGCTCCAAGTCGCTTTGGATAAGTCTCTATGAGCTTGCCACATCTTACCACTGGGATTTTTGCCCATTCCTCCTTGCAAAACTGCTCATTCTCCTTCAAGTTGGATGGTTTGTTCTTGTAAATAGCAATCTTTAAGTTTGACCACAGATTTTCTATTGGATGGAGGTCTGGGCTGTGACTAGGCCATTCCAACACATTTACATGTTCGCCCTTAAACCACTCAAGTGTTGCTTTAGCAGTGTGTTTGGGGTCAATGTCCTGCTGGAAGGTGAACCTCCGTCCTAGCCTGAAATCACGCACAGAGGTTTTGCTCAAGAATATCCCTGTATTTAGCACCATCCATCTTTCCCTCAACTCTGACCAGTTTCCCAGTCCCGGCTGCTGAAAAACATGATGGAGATGGTGTCCTTTGGGTGATTTGATGTGTTGGGTTTGTGCCAGACATAGCGTTTTCATTGATGGCTGAAAAGTTAAATTTTAGTCTCATCAGACCAGAGCACCTTCCTCCATACATTTTGGGAGTCTTCCACATGCCTTTTCGCAAACTCAAAACGTGCCATTTTGTTTTTTGCTGAAAGTATTGGCTTTCTTCTGGCCACTCTGCCATAAAGCCCAACTCTATGGAGTGTACGGCTTATTGTCGTCCTATGTACAGATACTCCAGTCTCTGCTGTGGAACTCTGCAGCTCCTCCAGGGTTACCTATGTTCTCTGTGCTTCCTCTCTGATTAATGCCCTCCTTGCCCGGTCCGTGAGTTTTCGTGAGGGCGGCCGTGTCTTGGTAGGTTTGCTGTTGTGTCTTGTTCTTTCCATTTGGTTATGATAGATTTGATGGTGCTCCTGGGGATCATCAAAGATTTGGATATTTTTTTATAACCTAACCCTGACTTGTATTTAACAACATTGTCCCTTACTTATTTGGAGAGTTCCTTGGTCTCCATGGCAGTGTTTGGTTATTGGTGCCTCTTGCTTAGGTGTTGCAGCCTCTGGGGCCTTTCAAAAAAGGTGTGTATATGTAATGACAGACCATGTGACACTTAGATTGCACACAGGTGGACATCATTCCACAATTTATGTGACTTCTGAAGGTAATTGGTTGCCCTAGAGCTTTTTATGGGTTCATAACCAAGGGGGTGAATACATATGCACATGCCAATTTTCTATTTTCTATTTCTAAAAAATAGTTTTATGTATATATTTTCTCATTTCACTTCACCAACTTAGACTATTGTGTTCTGATCCATCACATAAAATTCAGATTAACAAAACATTGAACTTAAGAGTAATGTAACAAAATAGGTAAAAAGTCAAGGGGATGAATACTTTTGCAAGGCACTGTATATATAGTACATTTGTATTCACATTTGAACGTCTAAAACAAGTTAAAAAATGTATTTCCTGCTCAGAATTCCGAGAAATACAGTTATTACACTTCTTTCTGGGAACCTGGGCAGGGACATGCAAATATGCCCACAAAGGCTTCACTCTTGCAATCCATAACCATTTTAAACATGGCTTCCTTTAAGCATATGCCTTCTATATCACACAGCTTTGAGCAAAGCTAAGGTTGGATTATACACAAGCTAGGGATCCCACCCACATACAGTTGTTACAAGGTTACTGCCTCTTATCAGCGTGGGAACAGTTCCTTAGCTTGTATAATGGATTTTTTGAGGAGGTAGTTTACCACAATAATCACCCAATTTATGGTGGGCAAAAGAGCGATAGAAGCCCTCCACTGTACAGTAGTACAGTAAATAAATAGTACATCTGTGTTCACATTTGAATGTCTAAGACAAGTTAAAATATTTTTTTTCATGCCCAGAATTCTGAGAAATACCGTTATTACACTGGCAGTATTAAATAAAATAATATTTAAAGGGAGTCTGGCACCTGAAGATTGTGCCCCTTTAAATCTATAACTTAATTGCCTTAGCAGTAATCCCGAGCGCTTTCCTCCTATGACGCCGACATCCGTGCGAGGGTAGCAATGCTGGGGGGCGGAGCAAGGCGGTCTGGCTGCGTCAGCACCCCTGACTGTACCTCTTTAACTCTCGGGGGCACTAACACTGCCAGACCGCCATTGCGGTTAAAGGGACTCTATCACCCCAGCGGGAAGTTGATTTAATCTTAAAGAGCGTTAAAAACTGGCTACACATTGTATTAACAGTTTTTCTCTACTGTAAATAATTTCTGAAATATTTAGGATTGATTTGTTCCTGTTTGCGATTGTGCGACTCAATATGCTAATGGAGTGGGACGCTAGATAAGGGTGGAAGACGGGTCTAATTGCCAGATAACAAGCAAGCTAATCCTAATGAGCAAATCAAAGCAGCTAATTAACATGTGTGAGATGCTCATTTGCATATAAAAACAGCAAAAATAACATAGAATTTCCCAGGATTGATCAACTCCTATTCACTGTGTTTTAAAGAAAATTGATGAGAAAATAGAAAAGCAGTATTTTTTTTAACTCATTAGAATGTGCCACATTTGTAGATTTAATTGGAAAATTGAATTTTATTTAACTACTAGCGAATTGCCCGTCAAAAAATGACGGCAATGAAATTGTAAGGTAGCTAATGCTGTTTAGTGTGTAATAATGAAATATATAATACATTAATAAATGAATATACTTTACCTATTTTAAAGCATTGTGTGGAAGAGCTGTGAATGTGTTTTGATGTTGCTGCAGCATTAGTGGTGTGGATCTGCTGTGTAAGCGTGCTGAATGTGTGCAGTGTAACACTGTGCGTGCGCGAGACCAAACCGTTAGCGTAGTCGTGTACTTCCGCATTGGCGAGAAATGGCGAGTAATGTGTGTTATACGTTTGTATCGGAATATCCGTAGGTGTTTTGTGGTGTTTTGCGAGTTTCTTGTGGTGTTTTGCGAGTTTAGAGTGCTGTAGCCTCGTTTTCGTTTTGTTCGGCGGCCATTTTTTCTCTCGCTTCGTTTTTTTTTTAGTGTCTAAACTGTTTTATTTGAAGTAAAATCGAGGTGTAAGTTGTATTTTTGAGGTGCTGGGTGCTCCCTCTTGGTGTAGGTAAGTTTTTTATGTATGTGGTGTGTGTATGTATTGTGTTTGACATTTTCTAATGTTCGCGAGTTGCGTCCGAGTGTTGCGAGTCCGTAATGTGTGTGAACGTGTGTCGTATGTTGTTTGCGAGTGTCGTAATGTGTGTGTCGTACTGTTTGGGTTGCGACGTGAAGTTTGCGAGGGTCGCAGTTGCTGGCAAGGAGCGCCTTCGGCGCTCCATGCCAGCAACTGCGGCCCTCGCTTTGCGAGGTCCTCAGGTGCTGGCATGGAGCGCCTATGGCGCTCCATGCCAGCAACTGAGGCCCTCGCTTCGCGAGGGTCCTCAGTTGCTGGCATGGAGCGCCTTCGGCGCTCCATGCCAGCAACTGAGACCCTCGGGCAGTGCCCTCGCTTCGCGAGGGCACTGCCCGAGGGTCTCAGTTGCTGGCAAGGAGCGCCTTCGGCGCTCCTTGCAGCAACTGAGACCCTCGGGCAGTGCCCTCGCTTCGCGAGGGCCTCGGCTCGCTGCGCGAGCCGCGGCCCTCGCTACGCGAGGGCCGCGGCTCGCTACGCGAGCCCGCAGCGTTAGCAACAACTCGTACGCTCACAACTATATATGTGATCTTTTTATTAGGCTGGATTATATTGCAGAGGTCTGGAGCTTTAAATGAAAACTATAGTGGACATACAGTGTGATTTCATTGTTTATTTAGTAGCTAATTAGCAAGACAATTAGCATTTGAAGAAACATATTCAGTGTAGTTTTAAAACATTTGAATTTTAGTGTTCAAAGGTTAGAAGATCTTAACCCATTATTAGATGTCTAGTGGTTGGGAGCAGATCTGCCCAGGAGGCTGTGATAACATTTCCACTTCACCAGACCGTTTGCATGTAGGACAACCACCTGGGCAGATCTGCTCTTACTCGATGGACACAATATTTAATAGTGATAAAAAGTAGCAGAATTCAAATGGAAGTGTTAAGTTGATTGTTTTCTTCTCAAATATTTATTTTATTGCCAACCATGTATAAAATAAAGAAATGTTATGAAGCCTTATTGCAATGGCAGATCCATTTTATATTACTATTTAACTATTACTAACAATAATCATAATACAAGTAGTGAATAGCATATTATTATATGAATTCTTTCATAATTTGGATTTTTAATTTTGTTGAAATTATATAGATGTTTTTCATTCTACAAAACCTGGTTTCATTTTGCTTTTTTTCATCAAAGCTTGGAGTCCCCTGATCTTTGCCTGTTATCAAAGGCTGTGATTGGTTCAGGGGTTATTGTGAACTTCAGGGTCAAGGATCTGAAAAACATCCCTCAAGCTCATGCTCACCTTTACTCCCAAACAAGACAACCTGATATCAGTAACGCCTTTGATAAGCAGAAATGAACCAACGCTGGGTGAATAAAAAAAAGTTGCAGATATAAGAAATTGAGAACCTTTTCTTCTAATTAGTTATCACTTACATGGTTGTTATCTACTCTGAATCCTCCTTAATGGATGATCGTAGTTTGGGATTTTTTTTTGCATGTCTGTGAAGTGTATAACAAACTAAAAGCAAGTACCAGACATGTAGCTCATGAACCTAAACATATTTTTTTGAGAAAAATGTTAAAATAGTTTCATGGGGATTCCATCTACCAGCAGTCCAAGAATGAGGGTTACCATAGTAGGACCTACCTTATGTCAGTGGTAGTCTTTTAAGAGAAATAATTAGAGATCTTATCTGAATCTAAGCTTACTCCCATTTCTACTTGATTTCTAATACTTCAATTAACAAAAATGAAATGTCTATTTCCATTAAAGCAAAATTATTTATGTAATAAGACACTTTTGAATGGAGGGTGGAACTGGTATGGCCTCAACTCAACAGGACTATTTTGTAGACATTCACCATGAATCTGAAGCTATTTGGAGATTGTCCACCATAAATGTAATTTTGAGACAGTGTGATGAGTTCGGGATGATTACCCTAATCAAGAAGAAGGAGAGTAGTGTTCCAAGAAAGTTCCAAGACATGACATAAAGTTATTTAGCTTTTTAGGTGCCAGCTTCCCTTTAAAACCATTTTTTTATGATAAAATTCCTTCATCATCATTCCATAAAACTCTTGATGAATAATCAGATTACTGGACGCTCACAGCTACCCCACTCTTCATAATACTCTTAAAGTTGTTTATAATATGTTTTCTTCTACTCTGTCTCGTGATACTTTTTTCCAGTTTTGTTGAACCTTATTTTGCTTTACCGATTATCAATAAATTATTACACCTTGCAGAAGCCAAGGAAGGAGATTAATAACAAAAGTCTTACTTGACCTTTCCCAGCTCCCTATCAGTATTCCCCTTCTCTGCTCATTAGGAGATGTTAGCCTTTAGATAAAGTGGATTCCCAGCATATTGAGTGAGGGCATTAAAGTGAGTGCAGTGGGGCTGATCCAAGTAAGACGTGCGGCTCTATGTGTGTCAGGCCTTGCTGGGTGTTGTATTGCTTCCGTTGGCTGTTTTCCTTCCCCCAGACACCCTCCTCCTGTTAAGACAAGTTCATTTGCTCTCTTTCTTAGCTGATTAGGCTGGAATGTGATCCTGAGCCTGGTGTGAAGGCTCCTTGGAGCATGGATCTGCAGACTGATTGCTGTTTAAAGAGGTTTCACGGATCCCTGTTCGTTTCTCACCTTCTCTTCTCATTATTTATGGACAAGGAAAATACTGATATTGATACTTATGCCACTTTGATGGTTCCAATTAAAGCCCCACTACCTTGGAAGAACAAATCGTTTTTTTTTTCTCTCCAAAGAACAACATTAAAGTTCTATATTGTCTTAAAGGTGCAGGCTTTGTGTATTTAGCTGTGCTTTATTATTATTATTATTATTATGCTTTAGTTGTAACGCTCCAACATATACCATAGCACTATACAGGGGTTAAGTTAAACTATATTAACACATGGAAGACCCTGTCTTTGAGCTTAAAATATGCATTGTTCAGTTGTGTCCAACTCTCCATGACCTCATGGACTGTAGCACACCAGGAACATCTTTATGTCCATGGTCATGCTGATCCACTTGCTATTTATGGCAGAGATACTGGAGTGGGTTGCCAGTTCCGTCTCCAGTGGGGCACAGCATACAGCTCCTGGTATTCCTAGGTGGTCTCCCATCCAAATACTGACCAGGCCCAACCCTGTATGGCTTCAGGGTGGTCTGACCTCTTGGTCTCCTGACTGGAATTGAACCCAGGTCACAGCAGTGAAAGCACCGAATCCTATCTATTGGACTACCAGGTAACCCTTTGACATTGGTAAAGACAAAAAGAGGTACATTGCTTGATGTGGTCTAGTCAAGTGGCAGGATCATAGGCACTTACTGTTTATTTGGATGGTAGGAAGCATATTTGTAATCTTGTCTGAATAGACGAGATTCCACAAAGTGTTTGAGCTTGCAGGTCAAGCTAGAGAGCATTGGAGATGTCCAGTAGACAGAAGTGGTATGAAGAGGCGTATTTTATGAGCACAATGGATGCAGTTAAGGGCTATTTGTTATGTTATATATTATATATGGTTTCATTTTATTGTACTAAGAAGCTGGCAACACCTTACAGGCACAGGGCAAATCATGGCTTTAAGTTCAGTTAATTGTTATTATTCAGTCCTTCAGTCATGACTGACTCTCGGTGACCATATGGACGTAGAATGCCAGGCACATCTGTCTTTATTTCTGGTTGTGCTTATCTATAATATTTTCATGGCAAATATAGTGGAGTGGGTTACCAGTTCCTTCTCCAGTGGATTAATATTTATTGTTCTTCTCTGCTATTACCTGCCCATCTTGGGTGGCCCTACATGGTATAAGCTCACAGCTTCACTGAGGTACACACGCCCCTTCACCACAACAAGGTAATAGCAATCTAGTGCATTACCAGTATATAAAACAATAGAGGAACCAGTGTATAAAATGTTAAACTCTTACAAAATATTTTAAACTTACTGTGAAACTCACACACATGGATAAACTGGAGGCGCTTTTAGTTCTCTCTTAAAATAAAGTTTTATTGGCTTCTCAGCCAAACACATGCTTCATCCCAGGATGCTGTTTCTTAATGATTCTCTGTGATTGGTTGAGAAATGTTATGGGTCGGACTGTATTGACGCCCCTGCTGGCAATTGTACGGAGAAGCCTCGCACTGTTCCATATGAGATGTGCGGCTGTAGAGGGTGAATTAGTGGGTGCTCATTCATATGCTATGGAATAACATGAACATTTTAGAGCTTTTTTCTCTCTTTGTTAAATGCATCATAGAAAATAAGAGTCTTCCATGTCCCTTTAAATATATCAGATAATATATTTCAAAATACAGACCACGGAGGAAGGTGGTTTGTTCACCACTATGGTTGGCAGGAGAAGCGCTGCTGCAGAAGCACTTTGGGAGCTAAGCTGTCAATCACCATATACCTTGTCAATGTTGTGCCACATAATGCCTTTCATAGCGCTGTGCAAAGCATTATGGGGTATGACTTTTGGAACTTAAGTATTGATAGACAGCTTTGCTTCTAAAAGTGTTTACAAAAGAGTTTATCATTACCCAGTGTGTGTGTTTGTTTTTTTTACATGCTAATAGTATGACCTTACCATACTATCCCCTTCTGGATCGCTATCTTGTGGTGGTGAAGGGGCTTGTGTACTTCAATGAAGCTGTGAGCCATACCATGTAATGTCACCCAAGATGGGCAGGTCATAACAGAGAGGTCAGTCAAATTGCAGTCCACTGGAGAAGGAACTGGCAATCCACTCCATTAATCTTTCCAATGCAAACCTAATGGATTAGCACATCCAGGTACAAGATGTGCCTGGCATGCTGGGTTCATAGGGTAACGGAGAGTCGGACACGACTGAACAACCATACTATAATGGCTCTGCATGTATACTGCGTATTGTATAAATCTTGCTACATTTTTTACACCCTCTTTCTGCTATGTTCATTTAGATGTTGGGGATTATGGTTTAAGGCAGGGGTGTCCAAGGTCGGTCCTGCTGGGCTGCACACAGTCCTGGATTTCTGGATTTCCTTTATGTGCACAGATGAGTCAATTAGACTAAATGACTGCATAAATTATAGTCTCACCTGGGTGCAGCAGGGCTATCCTCAAATCCAGGCCTGTGTGTGGCCCAGCAGCACCAACTTTGGGCACTCCTGGTTTATGGCATTTACATTGATATAGAAATATATTATGCATCTGAAGGAACGTATTTGTTAATGTGTCACAATGTGTTTTCTTTTTTTTAAATGATGTTCAGAGCACTGTAAATGGATTCAAATGTTTAACTGCTCTGCTGGGCATACTTTTCTGCAATGAAACCTACATACTACAGTATGTTCTGTTCATTCCCTATTTGTTTCAAGGAAGTTTAATCAAGTTTTACTTAAAGGTTTATAGAAGTTTCCTAGATTATGAATGTATCTGATAAAGGAGAATTAGTAGTGTATGAAACTTTTTTTTTGCATGAACAAAATCCCAAAATGTTGCACATTTCTTCAGTTTTCTGGCAGTTGATTTTGAGATGGAATGCCCATGAAAACCCAGACTACATTAGCATAAAATGAATAATTAATTTTAGCCAATCACAGGCAGCCACAACTTTGTTGCAATGTCTGGAATCTGCAGCAAGGCATCACGGGATGTGTAGTCTTTTCTTCCCACCAGGAGTGAAGGATGCATCTTCAAGCAATGCTGCTCTGGATTTATACATTGTGCTGCAGTTGGCTTGGGGGTTAGCTTAGTGTCATACCCAAATGCATTGTTTCTATTGGTAGGGATGCTTTTTTTCTCTGGGGGTGTGGAAATAAAATAAAATAAATCTGTATGTGTATAGAATGAATGAATGTAATGTGTGTGTCAGGGAAACTTTCATTTACCTTTAATATTTCTCATACAAAACAATGTTTGAATGTTTATGACATACTTGCATGAAAAAATGAGTACCATTTCCCTTTAATTTATGCTATTGGTAACAGATGGAAAAAACGGCTTTAGCGCAAATCCTCTTAACTTATATTAGTTATATACATACATGTAAAATT
The DNA here is from genome assembly GCA_027410445.1 of Discoglossus pictus. Taxonomy (NCBI): domain Eukaryota; kingdom Metazoa; phylum Chordata; class Amphibia; order Anura; family Alytidae; genus Discoglossus; species Discoglossus pictus. The sequence continues at coordinate 40,097,322 of CM050167.1, read as the reverse complement.
GTACATACATGTACAATGTATGTCTAATGCTGTATATTGCTATAACAATTTTGGTATGGAAGGCGGAAAATGTCTTACCAAGAGGAGTGTATAAATATGTTTACGACAGGATTTCAATTTCAATTTTAAAATTGTATTAAAGTTGTTGCAAGAATTAAATACAATTTTAAATTTAAAAGAAATGCAGAAATATTACATTTTATTTGCCTTTGATGATAGAAAACCAGTAAGATCCCTAGATTAAATAATATAACTAATTTTATCCTACCCTGATGAAGTGATGTGTTTGTGAAACGCGTATGGAGGAATCTTCATGCCTCTCAGTATTGTTTTAGGTCATTTGGGTTTGAAGGAACAACAGGGCAACTTTAGGCAAGGCATCTATTTTTAAGAGCCTGCAGCTTTTTGCCTGATGGTGGGCTAAGTAATCTGTTCAATTCTCAAACCCGTATGTTTGAGTTTGAGTTGAACATCTTTATGTATCCATCTGCTACTTGTTTTGTGAGCTTTGTTATTTAATTGTATATGGAAGTTTCCATGGTTTTACCTTTTTCTATTCTAACACAGGCTGCTTTTATCAGAAACACACATTACATTGATTCATTCTATACACATACATATTTATTTTATTTAGAAAAAAAATGGTTTCTACACCCCCAGAAGTGCCTACATAAGCACCTCATACTAACCAATAGAAAAGCTGCATTCAAGTACATTTTTTAACCATAAACTAATCTCACAGTCAGTAGCACTGCCCGAGTTGCACCATTCAAGGGAGGAGAGAGGTGTGTGGTGGAAACAAAAGGCTACAAATCCCATGACTCTTTGCTGCAGAGACTGAATCCCCATACTTTGCTCCAATGTTGTAGCTGCCTCTGATTTTTAGGGGCATTCCTTCTTAAATCAAATGAGTGAAAACTGAAGATTTTTTGTAAACTTAATGGTTAGTTTATTACTAATGTAGTCTGGGTTTTCATGGGCATTCTATCTCAAAGTCAACTGGGATTTTAGGATTTTGTTCATGCAAAAAAATGTTTTCATACACTACTAATTCTCCTCTATCAGATACATTCATAATCCATGACACTTCTCTATACCTTTAAGTAAAACTTTATTAAACTTTATGGGAGTGAACAAAACACAGTGTAGTATGTTGGTTTCATTGCAGAATAGTATGCCCCAGCAGAGCAGTTACACATTTGAATCTATTTACTGTGCTCTGAAGATCATTTAAAACAAACAAAAAAAAACGTTAAACACGTTAACAAATACGTTCTTTCGGATGCATAATATATTTCTTTTTTTCAGATGTATTCATAATCCAATAAACTTCCATATACCTTTAATTGATACAATAATTCCTACTAAGAGCATTTAATTAGCCACTAACAATATCAGTCTAGACCTAAAAGTTTGGAAAGGCAAAGGTTTGGTGTTATATATCAATTGGTGGGATGAGACAACATTTTGGTACTCTGGTACTCCGCCCATCACTTCCATCACTGTGGTTGGACCCCCCCAACCCACATTCCCCCTCTCAGGATGAATAATTATCCTCCTTGTGCTCTTCTTTATTTTCTCCCCTGCTTCCATTTTCCTCCTTCTGTTGCTCTCTTCCTCATCCACATTTCAATTCTCAATATAGTAGGGTGACTCAAAATCTTCCCTTTTAAAGCCACCCTATTTGACGCACCCAAACTCAGTTGCTACAGATAATTTTTATTAAATCTTTCAATGTCCATTTTATGCCTTGCAGAAATAGTGCGCATCTTTTAAGGATCACTATAGTTTGGGAAGAAACGTCACTTATTTGTGAACTATATAGCAACCGGGTGTAAGATATGAGCATAACAATTTCTAGGGAAAATCCATTTAGATGACTTCTTCTGTATAGATAACATCCATCTTGTCTTGTTGAAGCCTGGCGGATAATCTATGTAGGTAGGAAGGAAAAGAAAGAGGGGAGAAGGAAATGTCATATATTTTTATCTTTATTTTTTTTAATGTAAGTTTCCCTGTTTTTACCCTTTTCTAATCTAACACATTCTGCTTATATCAGAAACATACATTACACTGAGTCATTCTATATAGATACAGATTTATTTTATTTTAAAAAATATATATCCACACCCCTACATACGTATCTGGTACCTACCAATAGAAATACTGCATTTACGTATATTTCTTAACCCTATACTAATCTTCCAGCAAGATTTCAGAGATCCAGAGCAGTTGCATCATTCGAGGGAGGAGAGAGAGGTGTGTGATGGGGGAAAAGACTACAAATCCCATGATGCTTTGCTGCAGAGACTGAATTCCCATACTCCTACAATCTTGTAGCTGCCTCTGATTGGCTACAACAAATTATGAATTTTATGCTGATTTACCTTGTATTTTCAGGGGCGTTCATTCTCAAAACCAATTGCCAGAAAACTAAAGAAATTATGCAAACTCTAGGATAAGTTTATTAATGATTATTTTGGGATTCTTTTCATGCAAAAAAAAAATGTTTGCATACACTACTAATTCTCCTCTATCAGATGCATTCATTATCCAGGAAACTTAGATATGCACATCTTCTGCACCGCATAAAAATATGTTTTCAACAATAAATAGGCTAAAATTCTGCAAAAAAATTAAAAAACACCTCTCTTACATCATATCAACGAATTTTCAATGGATGCCTCCAGAACCCAGGAGAAGCATTTTTTTTTTCTAATGAGAAACTATATTTCTGATTTTCCTTAGTCAAGCTCAAAGTTTTCAAACATGTTTATTTTCTTCATTGTACGGTGGTCTGTTAACTCTTTGTGCTTATTAGAGGATATTTGACAAACATCTGAAGATTAGAGCAGTTCCCCGCCTGCACTTCCATTCAGTCACGGCAGCTCTCCAGTTTAAGGAGTCAGCTTGGACCAGGTTTACCTTCATCTTTCATCAGGATAAAATGTCATTAAGCACCACGTCCAGTAGCTCTTTTGTATGGTACCCAATTTGTCTCCTAAGAAGCTCTGAATACATTCAGCAATTGGATAAGACCCTATTTAACATGAAAGAGATGCAAGAAAGTTAGACTGATTAATATCATATAAGGAATATATTTTCTCAGAGTACATCTAATGCATATTGGGCAGACTGTATTATTAGGAAGTGGTGGCAGTGTATCTGATTGTAGGGGGAGATAATCCTGCAGAATCTGGAAGTAGAGCTTTTTGCAAATCATTTTTACTAAAATCAACCAAACAGTTGGAGTTTCTTATTCTAAGTGCTTGTGCACAGGGGCATTGAGCCCGCCACAGTTTGAGTGCTCCTGTCTGAGCCCATATATTGAGCCAAACATATAAAGCCTTATTAAATTGCAATTCAGTAAATTTAAAAGGGCTCTATTTAAGCACACAGCATATTTTTTTACAGAAGTTTTTAGTTAGTGAACTACTATCCAAAAGTAAAGTCTTCACTAACTAAAAGCTTCTGTAAATAAAATATGCTGTGTGCTTAAATAGAGCCCTTTTAAATTTACCGAATCGCAATTTATTAAGGCTGATAGATAAACTCGTGAACTTGTGAAGTGCTAGGGCAAATAAGTATCTTTGTAATGAAATAAATTAAATAATGTATTTTTTTTTTAGGAATTCAGGGTGCTTCCTTTACAGGTTTTCTCTGCTCTTCAGAGTTTTGTAATTGAATTAGTTCAACTTATTAGTGTTTACTTAAAGGCATATCCAAGTTTCATGGATTAATACATTTCTTCACTCTATATGCAGCCTATATGTATGCAGCACATCTCATAAAACATTTTATTTTTGTTAATATCTAAAAACCCCTCTAATGATTATATTGACACCTCCAGGGTGTGTCTACACAAGCATCTGACCATGCAGCATCAGGGGAGCAATATTAACCCACTATTTACCTGCTGTTGCTTG